>CM061544.1:76888568-78138568 GCA_030864215.1 Capsicum pubescens
AAATATATGTATAGAAATTATATAGTTGTATCAAATACTAGAGGTGCACGGCCCGTGTCAGCACGAGCCCAATACTATAGACATCTTTTAGCACCAATATTCGATATTGATGAGATATAAACATAAATATACATTGATTTAAAATGATAATTTTTTAAATAATAACTATTTGACGGTACTCGCTAAGAAGTGAAGTTTTATAAGATAGTTTTTTTCCACATGATAAAAAAGTGTGATGTGTCGTGTAGTCGGGTTATTTTAATTGTTTGATGATAAGATTGAGACCTGTTACAAAATATAGAAAAGATGTAGAACTAATATTCATAGGATTATTTCATATAAAAACTGGAACAAAAGATACTTCAATTAACAACATAGTCTTGAATCATCTTCTCAAAGATGATTATGGTTGAAACAGCTGCAACAAATATGTCATAAACGCATATTTTTCTTGTTTTAGTTAAATACTATTAATTTTCTAATATATAAATGACTTATAATAATTAATTAGGTGTGATATAGTAAAATCACGGCGTAGCTCTTGAAGCAGCCATGTCGAAACCAATGTTTTAATTAAATATTATGAATTTTTTAATACATAAATGACTTATAATAATTAATTAGGGGTGATACAGTAAAATCACGGTTGAAGGAGGTCAACTTAATTTAATACATCAAGAGTTAATTTATCATTTTATGTCTATTTTTTTTAAAAAAAATATGATTAAATTTTTAACACTTAGATGACTCATAATAATTAATTATAAGCGATATTTAGCAAAATTATGGTTGAAGCAGCTGCAACAGACATGTCATCTATTTTTTAATTAAATATTATTAATTTTTAATACATAAATGACTTATAATGATTAATTAGGGATGATATAGTAAAATCACGGTTAAAGCAGCTGAAACAAACGTCATAAATATCTATTTTTTTAATTAAATATTATTAATTCTAATATATAAATGACCTATAATAATTAATTAGGGGTAATATAATAAAAAATATTATTAATTCTAATATATAAATAACTTATAATAATTAATTAGGGGTAATATAGTAAGTCACGGAGCAATTAGGGGTAATATAGACGAAGCACTGGTCGAAACCATAGACAGACACGTCATCTATTTTTTTTAATTAAATATTATTAATTTTTTAATATATAAATGATTTATAATAAATAATTAGGGATGATATAGTAAAATCACGGTTAAAGCTGTTGAAACAAACGTCATAAATATCTATTTTTTAATTAAATAATATTAATTCTAATATATAAATGACTTATAATAATTAATTAGGGGTAATATAATAAAAAAATATTATTAATTCTAATATATAAATGAATTATAATAATTAATTAGGGGTAATATAGTAAATCACGAAATAATTAGGGGTAGTATAGTAATTGATCAAGCACTCTGAGGTCCAAATAACTTAATTTTTTCTTCCATTAACTATTTGTGCCAATGAATTAGTTCTATCCAAAACTTGAAATAATTACGAGTATGAACCGAAAAATGATCCATTTGTAGAGTAATTGTTAACAGAATTGAGGTTACCAAATTATGAGGAGTCAGATACCAATTTATGCCGAATTGCTCCACATATAGTTCATGAATCACATTTTCTAAAACAAACTAGAGTCGATCCGAATTGGTCTTATAAGTGTTCTTCTACATAACAAATACATTTAATCTTCCTCTTTCTACATAACAAGTACATTTAATCTTCCTCTTTCTCTTAGATAAATGTATTAATGTACATATTCAATCTGCAGTACCAATGAACAATTTGAGAGCCAACCACACTTATATAGTGGTAGCTAATTACCTTAGTTGTTATTTTAGTTTCTTCTATATCATGTCTTGTTGCAATCCAAACAGCATTAGAGCGATATATGGCTGCAACCACGGAGCATTGATCAACTCCATTGTCATTTTTGAAGACTGATACGACCGCACATTTGAAGACATATTTTAGAAAAAGAAAGTGTGAAAGGGGAAATAGAGATTCTGTAACTGCACAAGGAACCAGTCAGTCAAATCTGAAGTAAATGCCTCCAACAATTACCAATATTTCAAATACTATCAGATTAGGCTTTACAAATTTTAGTTGTTTGTTGTAGACAATATGTATCGTATAAATATCTAGTTAGGATTATCTTTTATAGTAGGATTGAATATATATTCGAATATCAGTTCCTGGGAGTTTTATCCACTCCATACGGACACATTTATTGGTTGTAAATTGCGTTTCAGATTACTGCACAATCTATTACCAGTAGCAATTTCCTTTCTTTCTCACTCACTTTCATAAGATTACCAGCATCTAACAAAGACCCTCCGTTTTTTGTTAAAGAACTTATTATGCGTAGACGACTTTAAAGTGAAGTTGCACCTACGCCATTGAAAAGTCAGAGATGTCCCTAGTTTCCCCATTTTGTAACGACTGTTCAAGTCGCTCTCCTCAAAACTACTATATTCCAACATACAAAAATCAACTATTCAACTCTGGGTTACTTGATTTACGACTATGATATGTTCAAAATGATGACTAAGAAAGAGATGATACTAATCGTCAATCGATCAACTATATACCTCAATCTCAAATTAGTTGGGGTTACATTAACCTTCTATATCGAATTTCACTTTACTTTCTTCAAATACTAAATTATTAGTTTAGAGAACAGATTAAAATGGGAGAAGTTTTTAATCTGTCTTAACTCTGCATCATCCTATTGAAATAGTGAAGTTCAGAAGCTCTTCTAGTCCCACAATGACTGAATAAAAGATTGACATGTAAGAGCAGATGAGATATAAAAGGGGTCATGAAAAATGTAATAAAGTACAATATCTGTTCTAATCAGTCTCTTGTCTAACAAATTTATTGGTTGTAAATTGCGTTTCAGATTACTGCACAATCTATTACCAGTAGCGATTTCCTTTCTTTCTCACTCACTTTCATAAGATTACCAGCATCTAACAAAGACCCTCTATTTTTTGTTCAAGAACTTATTATGCGTTGATGACTTCTAAGAGAAGTTGCACCTACGCCATAGAAAAGCTGGAGATGCCCCTAGTTTCCCCATTTTGTAACGACTGTTCAAGTGGCTCTCCTCAAACTACTATACTCCTACATACAAAAATCAACTATTTAACTCTGGTTTACTTGATTCATAACTATGATATGTTCAAAAGGATCACTAAGAAATGTGAGTCATCCTTTCACACGATATCGACTCTAATTTTAGGGGAAAGGTTCATTGTGGTAGCTTGCTACCGGGGCCTTTATGAGTAATGAAGGCGCTATTACCTTGGTTTGGTGCACCCCCAATCTCTTCTTAAGCTTTTCTTTCATTTGTTATTGTTATATACAACAATCACTAAAGTAGTAAACCTAAGGAACACGACTATTTTACGTGAAATGAAAACCTCCTTGTACAGAAAAGAAAACCATGACCTATGACATGTAGAATTTGCCTCAAACTTTTCTAACTTCATACAGCAATTTTAATGTTACTACTCGATAACCCGAAGAAACTAAACTCTAGTACTCTAGCAACCTGTGACAATCACCCCATATTGTGACTAAACTCTAGTACCCTAGCATTTTTAGTTTTTTACTATGAAGCTTCAAAATATAATTTAAGAACTAAATACATGAAGAAACAAAGAAAATTCAACATATACTATATATATATGCATGATGTTGACTTTACATATACAAATTAGCGGCCAACTTAAGTGCAAAATCATAGATCTCACACTAGCAACAAATTGTCAAGACTTATAAAGCAAATTACTCTTCATTTCTTTATTTCAAGGAATATTATAAATGTAACTTATAACTACAAAAAATTAAAGAAAGCAGCAGAATTTTTTATATATGTCTTCGTTTCCCTTCTGGTTATTTAAATAGCTCTTTTAGTCCCACATCGACGGGACAAGAGAACTCCTATTGAAGAAATAGGATACAAAAAGAGTCCAAGCCAGGGGCAAATTTATTCATTGCTGTGGGGTGGTATGCTGCTTGCAAACTTCAACGGAAACTCTATGTATATAGGAATATATATATATATATATATATATATATATATTGATATAGTTATATATTAAATCTGCCACCCATAATACCAAAGCACTATCTAGTGCGAGTGGCAAAGCATTACTTTTGTTGCCCATAGGTCGTGTGTTAGTGCAATGCCAATATAGTTAAATATTAAATCTATCACTTATAAGTTAAATATTAAATCTATCACTTATAAAATCAAAGCATTATCTAGTGCAAGTGGCAAAGCAGCACTTTTGTTGCCCATAGGTTGTGTGTTCAATCTCGATTTGCAACATTTGTTTTTTAAAATTATTTTCTGTGAAGCATTGTTGACCCGGTTTGCAGCATTTTGTTTTTTAAAATTATTTTTTGTGAAGCATTGTTGACTAAAATAGGGCAACAGGCGTACATTCTACAAAATTATTTTCTGTGAAGTATTGCTGACTAAAACAGGGCAACATGTGTACATTCTCCCGTTTAAATGAATTATGAATAATATATTATGATATTAGTAATATTATTGAAAGATTAAGTTTTGTCATTTTTTTTTTTAATTAATTGGTTGGTTAATTGTCCTATATATCAAAAAATGAATAGTTTGATTAATTTAATTGATAAGCAGTGGCGGAGCTAGAAATTCAGTAAAGGATGTGCAAATTTTATTCTCAACTATGTTAAGAGTGTGCAAAATTAACACTCATTATGATTAACATTTAACCTCTATTCACCACATAATTTTCCGAAGAAGGGTGTGCATCTGACCACCCTTCATTGAAGGTGACTCCGCCCCTGTCGATAAGTTTACTTGGCACCCAGAGAATCCGGATCCTAGATCCGCCTCTGGTCCAAGCACCCTGTGGAAAAATATACCTTTCTTGGCCTTTTGACTAAGATCAAGTGTAGTATCTGTTCTTATCAGTTTAATATCTGATATGATATTAACTCAATGTTTGGAGGGGGAAGGTCCACCATGGTAGCTTGCTATTAGGGCCTTCAAGCGTCGCCTTGGTGTTGCACTACTTCCTTGGCTTGGTGCACCCCACCAATTCTAGTCCTAAGCTTTTTGATTGGATTTCATGTTTCTTCATTTTCAACCACTGGAAATGGAATAAAAGAACTGAATTTGGTACATCAATATTGTTTTCTATTCATTAATTATATCCCAATATATTTGATGCATATTCCTCTTTAATTTGTTTTAAAAAGAGGGATTTGTCTATATTTAAGACTTTTCAGTTTAATTTCATTTGTATCTTCTACACTTGTAGGCACAAATTTGAGTGCTTGACGACTTAACTTACTGTTAGGACGTGAAGTAATGTTCATTTGAAAAAACTATGGTAGTAGATGTATACCTCTGTAACAATGAAATCCTTTTCATGTGTCACAAGAACTTGTTGATCAACATGCGCATTGTGAGATTGTTGTACCAACTTCCCCGTTTGCTCACTATGCTTAGCTTGTTCAATTCTTGAGTGACAAGACCCCAACTGTTAGCTCTTCATGCTGTCCAAAGTTCTCACACGTCAAACTGAGTACATTCAACTAAATTGTTACATCCAACATGTGTAGAATCTTTTTTTGGTGCAAAATCTGATTGTTTGACGACTTAAAAATACCAGGTTTTCTTTATGCGACACCAAAGTCCATTCATTACTGGAATTTTCAGCAGTGGAGTTGCCTTATTTAGCCATATCTTGCCCTGATTCATTAGCCACAACTGCATTAGGCGAACCCATCACTCTCATCTTTTTCACAAATCTAGTCGATATCTTCCCCAAAGCGATCTGTGACTCAAGGATCAACTCCCTTGAATTATCTGCATTGTTTTGTGCCTCAACATCAATAAGAGGAAGAACCACTTCAGTCGCACCAAGTTGCTCATTGATCTTACAAGTTGAAACTCCACGTAACATTGTTTCTGTATCTTCTTTATGCCCAGAATGTTGCAGTAAGAAACAATAGTGCCTGTCAAAACAACAGAGCAAAAATCATCTTAGAAGAGCAAGAGGAACTACCCTCCATGGCGACTCAAGCAACTTTTTCATTCACAAGATTAACAAATTAATAATCACAAAGAATTAAGTTAAAATGCAACTTTAGAACTATAGAACTCTAGAGAAAACATGTTATGTTTATTTTCTAAACAATATGAAGTTCAGACAAAAATAATTGAGGAGCAAAAATTACCTCAGAAGAGCTTTAAGAGACTAATAGAATTTAGTGATTTCAAAGAGCAGGGAAAGTCATGTGGATGATGGACACGATGTGCAACGAAAGCATTCCAAAAACATAAGGCTTACATGAATAATAGACAATACATACGAACATGTTAGAACATACAAATGTGCTTGAATCATGTGGATTACCTCAAAATTATACTTGATTCCAAGCTTCTTACGTACACGTGTTTTCTCAATTATGCAGAATCACGTCCGGAAGTACGAACAGATGACATATTTGTATGTGCAGCCAGTTAGTGGCCAGGATTTTTACTAAGAAAAATCAAAATATAAGAAGCCAATTCCAACCCAGGGGGTTTGGATGAACCCCTTTGCGCCCTTAACCTTGCAGCTGATTCGTGTCCCTACTGATCTTAAGAAGGTAGAAAGGTCTACCAAGTTGTTTGAAGGCTATAACGCGATTAGGAGTGCAAATTCGTGGCCAACATAACTGCAAAATCATCAATCTCATACTGTCAATAAATTGTAAAGACTTAAGTCTTAATAATGCAAATTCTTCTTCTTTTTTCAGTAAAACTCCACTCTTCTTTACTTTATTTCAAGGAATATTATGAATGTAACTTGTAACTGTAAAAAATCAAAGAAAGCAGCAGATTTTTTAGATTCATCTTCATTCCCTTCTGCTTATTTAAATAGCTCCTTTAGTCCCACATCAATGGGACGAGATCCCCTATTGAAGAAATAGGATACAAAATCAGTCCAAGCAATTCATGGAAAAGCATACCTTTCTCGGCCTTTTGGCTAAGATCAAGTGTAGTATTTGTTCTTATCAGTTTAATATCTGATATGTGACCCATACGATATTAAGCTCTATTTTGAGGGGAAGGTTCACCACGGTAGCTTGCTATCGGGGCCTTCAAGCATTGCCATGGCATTGCACTATTGTCTTGGCCTTGTGTACCCCACCAATTCTAGTCCTAAGCTTTTTTGGCATAAATATACTACTTGATTGGATTTCATGTTTTTTTGTTTTACATCTCTATAAATCAAGCAAGAAATTTGCATTCGCTAAGCTGTTTCAAATACCACTTAGTTATCATTGTCTAGTTGACATCCTTCTTGACAAGTGTAATCCTTGTAGAATATTGTTATGATTGCATACTTAGAATCTCAAACTGATTACTTCCGAGTCGTGGATACAAAATGCAGTTCTTGTACAATATCTATGGGTGAAACTATAGAACACGTTTTCCTTAACAGGACAGGCTGCTACTATAGAATATTGTTAAGATTGCATACTTCGGAATGCGACTATAGTTGCCGTACAAACCCCAAAGAAAGCTCACTAAAGCTATTCCTATTTTCATTTTTGGGAATAGTGGAATGCAAGTTGCGCAATTAGACACGGTCAAAGGACAACTACCGCAAAATTATCAGAAAAGTGGTTTTGCATGTCAAAGTGTATGATACGGAATCGAAGATATAAGATGAAAACTAACCTAAGGAATTCAAAACACAACAAGACGTGAAAATAAAGATAGATAAGTTGACATAAGAGACTACGAAGAAATAAGAACCAACACGTGCATCAAACGCAAAGACCCCTAAAAAACTCGTAAAATCAAACACCAACTTCTTATGTAAACCTCAAGGGAATCGAGTTCCCAAGTGTTAGAGTGCGTACCCTACTGATTTTAATGTTTTACTCTAATAGTTGCCTATCAGTGGAACAAGTCAACTAACGTGGTTCACGTAAGTAAAATTGAAGACAATTATCTTTACGTGGAAAACACCCGACTCAAGAAAGGTGTAAAAAATCACGACCTGTACCTCTACAGGATTTAACCCCAACTTCACTAATATACTCTTGAGCCTCAACAATCAACAAATTACAAGACTTCTTGTAAATTAGGAATTAAAACTTCTAACTCCTATTTCCACAATAACACAAATCTTTCCAAGATAAGTGTACTCATGTCTTCGAGTTCCCTAACTTGAAGACACAACTCCTAACTCAGTTTATAATTCATTGAGACTAGAACAAAGACTCATTACAACTCAAAGAACCAACCTATTACACAAAGTCTACGACTTGCTAAGTAAAGGACCAGGTTCTTCTTCAAGTTATTGAACAGATTTGCTGATTGATGATTTTTTTGTTTAGTGCACAAGTGAGACTCTTGAATATCGTATCTTTTATTTAAGACTGCTCTGATTTGAGTCCTTTGGATGATGTGTACTTCTTTCTTCAATAGGACTCTTCTAAGTAGTTTCACTCCTTGTTGCATTATGTCTCTTTGATCAAGTAGGAATCCTATGTTTGCCCAATCTTCAGATGTTTGTATTTATTTTCTTTTCAACCTCTTTGCTGCATGTGATAAGTGTAGAGAACATAGCTGAAACTTCTTGCTTATCCACTCCTGACTTTACGCATTTTTATCTTATCATTAGTTTTTCCTGTGACTGTTGTTTCTACACTTGTGTGGACCAGCTTTCACAATATGTTTCATTCATATGTCCATCATCAAAACTTCAGCGTCCTAACAAATTTCTCCTTTTTAATGATGACAAACACAACATCCATCACAAAGTCCTGACATTCTCAATAAAGGATTAGATAAAAGAACACAGAATGAAACAGGTTAGTCAATTGAGTTATAAGCATTGCATAATCTATTCTTCCCTCTTTTGACATCATAAAAAAGATGGGCCCGAAAAGTGAAAAATGTTTAATAATCCATGGCCACTGGGGCTATCACTAAAATAATCAAAACCCAAAGTAAGAGAGCATTAATGCATTATGAAAAAACAAGAGTAGTACACAATTAAGCAAATAAATCCATTTCATTCAAAAATAGGATACAATTAAAATTACCCAAAAATTGCATAAGAGATAACAAGTAACCAGGAAAGGGAGCAAAGAAGACAGTCCTAAGGCACTAGGATAGGAACTAAGTAGATGAAGAAGAGGGGATAAGGGAGGTCAATTTGCAAACACTATCAACATTCTCAGGTCGTTCACGTTCAAGAAAGCTGTTAGAGAGGAAATTTAATCCAGTAGATCCCTCTTCTCATCATCATGGGTAGCTTGAGCAGCCTCCAGTGCAGCCTGAGCAACCTCCAACTCAGTACCTTTAGATGCAAGCGCATTCCTTAGGCATTGCACAGGGTTGTCTGCACTCCTCATAGAAACATGTAGTTGCATATGGTTCACACTCCCTATAATATCTTTGGTGGTCTGCAAAGACCACACTTGGATAGGTACGTCAGACTCCTCAAATATAGGGGTGAACCAAAATTTGTAAGGAAGAGCATGGCCATTCACTTCCTTGAGGTGAACCCTTTGCATATGCTCCAGGATAAGCCTAGGAAGATCAATTTTCACTTCAGGGTATAGCAAATCCATAAGAGTAAGGTCAAGAAAGTTAGCTACAGTCCTCTTTCCTTCCTAGGGGTGATTATTTTGTGAACCACATCAAAATAAAGTTGATGAAGTGGAGATATTTCTCTCTTAAGAATCCTACAATGATTGACCAGGTGAAGGTAGCCAGAAAACTTACAAGATATGTTAAGGGCAAATGCAAGATTATCAAGAGGTGGCCAAGTACCCTTGACATAGTGACCCCAACCCCTTGGAGGAATGTGCAAGATTCTAGCTATATCAGCAACATAAAGATTCATGGTGACCCCTCGAACAATTGTAGAGAACATCTCACCAATAGCTACCCCGTTTGTATAGAACTCATATACCTCAGGCTTGGCAAACCTCCTTTGTAAGTCACCCTAAAGAAATAGGTGTGACCATCCTTGTATCTTTAATTTTCCCAATAGAGTAGTCATATAAACACCTCCAAAACCACTAATAACACGTCCATTAACTAGCTTACGCTTTTGAAAATGGAGATAGTGTTCTTCAGGAGTGTCCTGATTTGTAGATGGTTCATGAATTTCAAAATCAAGATCCAATTCAGCAGCAGTATCAAGAGGTGATTCAGACTCAGAAGACTCAGAGGGAACAGGTTTGTTGACCTGTTTCTTCAAATAAGAGAATGATTTCTTAGAAGTGATTTTAGAAGATGAGGAAACTTTTGGGGTAGGGGTGGGTTTTGGCTGGGATGGGGGTTTACGAGAAGAAGAGATTTTTGGAGCTTTTCTTATGATCGTCTTATTTTTATGGATTGAGCGAAGAAGAATATCGGGAGAGTGTGCACGATGAGAAGGAGAAGTACTAGATGTAGCAACGTGTTTCCTTTTGCTTGCTTGAAGGGCTTCAGCCAAGAAAATGTCTTTTCGTTGTTTTTTACCCCGAGTATGAGGAGTTCTGGGAGTGGGTACTACAAGGGAAGGATTAGCAAGAACATGGTCATTAACATCAATGATAGGGAAAGAGGGTTTTTATTTTGATTTAGATCTGGAATTTTGCAAAATCAGGTCTGCAATAGGAAATCATCAGGGTCAACAATTTGGAGAGGAATCAGAGGTGGTACTGAGGGTATAGAAGAGGATGAAGGATTTGACAAAAAATTGGCAAAGGTTTTTTTAAAGTTTTTGAATGCTGCAAAATCGGATAGTTTGATTTTAATGGCAGGGGGAACAGGAGGAATTTCATTTGCAGTGGGATAGGGAATGATTTCAGTAAAAGGTGAGGTAGTGGAGTCATGGAGATTTGATAATTTAGAAGTTGATGCCATAGTTGAGAGAAAACTAGAAAGTTGAGTTTTGGTTGGTGAAGAGAATGAGTGATGAAAGAGGAAAAAAAACGTATTTAAGGTGAAGTAAAAGAAGTTGAATCATAGATGGAGTATATTTGGTGAAGAAACATAATGATGAAGATGTTCATAGATGATGGGAAAGCGGTGGCTGCTTTTTTGAAAAAGTGGGACTCTTGGATTTTTGGCGGTTTAAGGGAGTAGCAAGGAACCATGTAGTATACCTGTTTCTCTTAATGCAATTATAGGTAAAATATAATCATACCTTAACCTTTTTATATAAGATGGACAAAGTTGCTTGAATGGTTTAGCATCTCTACAAGACCAATACATAAATATGTCAGATTACTCTAAAATCTTGGAATTAGGACACACAATTAAATGTGTAAGACTGGATTAATCAACAAACACTTAAAAGCACATTGTCTTTTCTAATCAATCATTGAGGTATATTTATGCAATTTAATCATCCCCAAGGCTAACCTATTTTTTCAAAGTGTTTCCTGCTTAATGCCTTAGTGAATATATCAGCAATTTGTTCTTCAGTGGAGAAAAACATGATTGATATAAGATATTTTCCAACATTATCTCTAAGAAAGTGATGTCTAATATCAATATGTTTGGTTCTTATATGTTTGGTTCTTTTATGTTGAACAGGATTCTTAGCAATATTAATGACACTTGTATTATCACAAAAAATATTAACACATCCTACATCTACACCGAAGTCTATGAGTTATTGTTTAATCCATAACAACTGAGAACAATAAGATCCTGCAGCAACATATTCAGCCTCAGCAGTAGACAAGGCTACTGAGTTTTGTTTCTTAGTGAACCAGGTAATTAAACATGATTCAAGAAAGTGTGCCATACTTGTGGTGCTTTTTCTGTCCACTAAGTATCCTGCATAGTCAACATCTGAGTATCCTACCAAGTTAAAATTACTACCTTTTGGATACCATAGGCCAAGATCACTGGTTCCTTTGAGATATTTAAAACTTTTTTTCACAGATTTTAAATGAGACTTTTTAGGATTTTCTTGAAACCTTGCACATAGCCCCACACTGAACACAATATTTGTCCTGCTTGCTATGAGATACAGTAATGATCCTATCATTTTTCTGTACAACTTTTGCTCCACATCAGGACCTGTTTCATCCAAATCAAGTTTTGTGGCAGTGGCTATTGGAGTGATGATCTCTTTTACCTCTTCTATGGAAAATCTTTTGAGAAGTTCCTTGAAATACTTCTGCTGATGGATCATGGTTCCAGATGATGTTTGTTTAATATGTAAACCCAAGAAGAAGTTTAGCTCCCCCATCATGCTTATCTCAAATTCACAACTCATGAGTTTAGCAAAATCATGAGTCATGGAGCCAAAAATAATGTCATCCACATACACCTACACAACCAACAGATCTTTTTCATTAGTTTTTAAGAAAAGAGTGTTGTCAATCTTACCTCTAGTGTGACCATGCTCCAGAAAATTCTTTGACAATCTCTCATACTAAGTTCTTGGAGCTTGTATCAGTCCATACAAATCCTTGTCCAGTTTATAAATATGATTAGGAAACTCCTGGCTTTCAAATCCTAGTTGTTGTTTGACATACACCTCCTCTTTGAGAATGCCATTCAAGAATGCACTCTTAACATCCATTTGATAGAGAATGAATTCCATATATGTAGAAAAAGCAATAAGTAATCTAATTGCTTTAATTCTGGATACAGGAGTAAAAGTCTCATCAAAATCTATGCCTTCTTCTTGATTGTACCCTTGGACCACTAATCTTGCCTTGTTTCTTGTAACTGTTCCATGCTTATCAACCTTATTTCTATACACCCATTTAGTCCCAATTACTGTTCTGTGTTTTGAAAGAGGAACTAAGTGCCATACTTTGCTTCTCTCAAATTGATTTAACTCTTCTTGCATGGATATAATCCAATTAGTATCAAGGAGTGCCTCAGTTACTTTTTTTAGCTCAATTTCTGACAAAAATGCTTTGAAAGCATACATGCTTCTCAATCCAGACCTTGTGGTGATACCAGAAGTGAGATCAATGAGAACATTCTCATTAGGATGTGATCCTTGATACCTGTAACCTTTTGGGACCAAACCTAGTGAGCTACTAGGATCACTATGGATGTTCTGAGCTAGGGTAGTTGGTGGCTTAATTCCCCCTATCACTGTGCATCCAGTTGCAGTTCCCCCTGTTGAGGTACCTCTATATTTGGTAGCTCTAGTCGATGAACCAGGTTGTGTAACCTATTCCTCAGAGTCACTTCCTTCCTGCAGGTTAGTCTTAACATAGGATTCATTAAAAACTACATGCACACTTTCTTCAACATAGTTTGTTATGTTGTTTAGAACCCTATAAGCCTTACTATGAAGTGAATAACCTAAGAAGATTCTCTCATCACTTTTAGCATCAAGTTTTTCTAGTTTATCCTTTCCATTATTATGAATGAAACATTTACAACCAAAAGTTCTAAAATGAGAAATGTTTGACTTTTTTCCTTTTAGTAATTCATAGGAAGTCTTCTCTAGAATAGGTCTGATCATGCATCTATTTATGATGTATGCTGCAGTACTAATTGTCTCAGCCTAAAGGTTTTGAGAAAGATTTCCTGCAAGCATCATTGTTCTAGCCATATCTTCCAAGGTTCTATTCTTTGTTTCTACCACTCCATTTTGTTGTGGTGTTCTGGGAGCAGAAAAGTTATGATCTATACCATTTGTAGAACAAAATTCTAAAAATTTGACATTCTCAAATTCTGTACCATGGTTAGATCTTATGGAAACTAGAGAAGTGCATAGTTTCTTTTCAATTTTCTTGACAAAAATAGTAAAGACATCAAAAGCATCTTCTTTAGAAGCTAGAAACAATGTCTAGGTAAATCTGGAATAATCATCAACAATTACAAAAATATACCTTTTTCCACCCCTTCTTTGAAGTCTCATTGGTCCACATAAGTTCATATGGACCAGGTCGAGGCACTTGGTAGTGCTGACATGGTTTTTTGACTTAAAATAAGATCTTACCTCTTTCCCTTTACACAAACACTACATACCTTTTCTTTCTTGAACTTGGTCTTGGGCAAACCCAATACCATATCTTTGGAAGAAAGTATGTTTAGCTGTTTTAGACTTGCATGTCCAAGTCTCCTATGCCAAAGTAGGGGATCATTTTCCATTGCACTCAGACAGGTCAAGTGTATTCCTGGCATTACCATTATGTCAGCTTTGTATACATTTCTGTATCTCCTTGCAGTGAGCACAATCTCTTTGGTGTCCATCTTCTTGACTTTGACTCCCGCAGAAGTAAAGATAACTTTATTACCTTTATCACATAGTTGTAAAATGCTCAGCAGGTTGTGCTTTAATCCTTCTACAAGATAGACATCTTCTAATGCTCTTGATTCAGATGTGCCTATTTTTCCAACTCCAGTAATGATTTTCTTTTTGCCATCACTAAAAGAAACTTCTCCTTCATTTCTTTTGGAGAGTGAAAGAAACTTTTTCTTATCACCAGTCATGTGTCTTGAGTAAGCACTGTCCAGGTACCAATGCTTTTTGCTTCCTTTTACCTTCTCATGCAAAATATCAATGGTTAGACTTAGGAACCCAGACAAGCTTGGGTCCTGTTTTATGAGTAAATGGATGAATTAAATTTATTCTAGTCCATGCAGGCAACATGTAATGTGACCTGTTTCTCTGACCAAAATCAATTCTTTTCTTCTTGGTCTAAGAAAACTTATTAGCCAGGTTATGACTACTAGATCTGCTTTTAGCAGCCACAGGACATTCAGTGGTTGGATGTCCAATATTACCACAGATATAACATAAGTCTTAGGATTATCAAGACTTTTGTGGAAACCCAAACCTACCTTTTCACTGTGATTTGTTTCATTAACTTATGAACAATTCTTGAAGAATTTGTCCACCTGTTTGCTCTTTCAAGGTCAAGCTTCGGTTTAGAGACTTCTTGACTTAGTTTATTCACCATATCTGTTGCATCATTACATTCTTGTTTGTACTTGACTAATTCAAGTTCAACACTTTCTTGTTCTTTACTCATGACCTTTTTTCCATTTTCAGTGAGTGTTAGTTTTAGGACTTCAGACTTAAAATCATTGTTTTAAGAATCAAGTTGTGCAACCTATTTCTTGAGAGTGCAGTTTCTTCTTCAACTGTATTCTTGCAAGATTTTAAATTAATGAGATCAAATTTTAGACTTGGGAGACTGTTGAACAACTCATCCCTATCAGAAGTTAATTCTTGGAAATCATTAATTAGTTCACTCATTAGGGAAACAAGTTTTATTTTTGAAAATAAATGCAATGTTTCTTTAAGTCCAAGTATACTTACCCCAGAAGCATCATCTTCTTCCTCTAAGTCAGAATTTCGTAAGGCCATGAATGCTGTTTCATCAATTTCATCATCATCTGAATCAGATCCCCAAGCTGCCTCCATAGCATATTCTTCCTTCCTTTTGGCTTTTACTTTTAATTCTTTGTCAGCCCTTTCCTTCCTCCATTCAATTTCCCAAACAGGACAATCCCTGATCCGACGATCAGTCTTTCTACACTTATAACATCCATTTGGATTGTCATTGGAACGTTTCTTGCTATCCGTTCCCTTTTTCTTCTTAAAGAGTTTACTCAAGTTCTTAGTTATGAAGACAACTTGTTCCTGGTCCAGTTCAAATTCATCATCATTGTCTGAGGCCTTCAAAGCCAAGACTTTCTCAGGGGCTGCTTGTTCATTAGTTCCATCAATTACTATTTCATAAGTCCTCAAATTTCCTACTAGTTCATCCAGTGTCATGCCTGTAAGATTCTTTGCCTCCCTGATTGCAGTCACTTTAATATTCCATTTTGATTTTGGTAGTACCCTCAACACCTTTTCAACTTGTTCCTCCTCAGTGATAACTTTTCCTAAGGAAGTCATCTCATTTGTTAAGGCAGTAAGCCTTTTCATCATCTCATGCAAGGATTCATTCTCCTTCATCTTAAACGCTTCATACTTAGTAAAAAGAAGAGCAATCTTGAATTTTCTTACCTGAGAGGTACCCTCATATGCATTGACTAATGCATCCTAAATTTGTTTAGCAGTGGTACAAGTTGGCATTCTGTTGTACTCAGCCAGTCCTAGTCCACAGACTTAAATGTTCTTAGCCTTAGCATTTTTCTTTAATGCCACTAAGTCATCAACAGTAAATTTACTCCTCACTTTCTTGACTTGTTCCCCATCAACCAACTTCATTGGAATAGTAGGACCATCAGTGATCCTGTCCCATAATTCGTAGTCTTCACTTTGGATGAACATTTCCATCCTGGCTTTTCACCAGATAAAGTGAGAACCATCAAAGAGTGGAGGTCTAGTAGTTGACTGACCTTCACTGTGACCAGTAAGAGGTGTGAAATTCATCATAGTGATCTTTTCTTAGGTGCTAATCTTATTTAAGACAACCTTTCTTTGATACTATTTGTTAGAGTGCGTAACCTACTGATTTTAGTATTTTACTCTAATAGTTGCCTATCAGTGGAACAAGTCAACTAACATGGTTCACGTAAGTAAAACTGAAGACAATTATTTTTACGTGAAAAACACCCGGCTCAAGAAAGGTGTAAAAAACCATGACCTGTACCTCTGCAGAATTTAACCCCAACTTTACTAATAATCTTGAGCCTCAACAATCAACAAATTACAAGACTTCTTGTAAACTAGGAATTAAAACTTCTAACTCCTATTTCTACAATAACACAAATCTTCCTAAGATAAGTGTACCCAAGTCTTGGAGTTCCCTAGCTTGAAGACACAACTCCTAACTCAGTTTATAATTCACTGAGACTAGAACAAAGACTCATTACAACTCAAATAACCAACCTATTACATAGAGTCTATGACTTGCTAAGTAAAGGACCAGGTTCTTCTTCAAGTTATTGAACTGATTTGCTGATTGATGATTTTCTTGTTTAGTGCATGAGTGAGACTCTTGAATATAGTATCTTCTATTTAAGCCTGCTCTGATTTGAGTCCTTTGGATGATGTGTACTTCTTTCTTCAATAGGACTCTTCTAAGTAGTTTCACTCCTTGTTGCTTTATGTCTCCTTGATCAAGTAGGAATCCTATGTTTGCCCAATCTTCAGATGTTTGTATTTATCTCTTTTTCAACCTCTTTGCTGCATATGATAAGTGTAGAGAACATATCTAAAACTTCTTTCTTATCCACTCCTGACCTTACACATTTTTATCTTATCAGTAGTTTTGCCTGTGACTGTTCTTTCTACACTTGTGTGGAACAACTTGCACAACATGTTTCATTCATATGTCCATCATCAAAACTTCAGTGTCCTAACACCAAGCAACCCACGTTTCTAAACAAGTTGTCAACACAAGTGATTCCACACTTGCCACAAGCTAATCCAAGCTTGCAATTCACTCATAAGAGTATTCAAGTCAAAATATCATTAAAAGTTGCAAATTAAATGGTTAAGGCACATATTTATAGTGTTGCCTTTGCCTAAGATAGACTATTACATGAAATAGCCCAAAGTGGCTATTTTCAAAATAACCCACATGGGCTCTTTAAAGCATACTTCAAGCCCTCCAAGCAATAATCCACACGCGGCATTGTGGGCTTAGGAGTCTAAATGGGGTCCACCGAATGCATCCTTGAACTCTAGGCTTGATCATGGCGTGGACCTCTTTGCATTGGCCTCGGAAGATGTAATCTAACTCTTTAAGGCCTTGTTGGCTCGTATCATTGTATGTTCTTAAAGAAAAAGCGAATTCCTATTGATTTTATGTGGGATTTTGGCAAACTATATGCAAGGAGATGGATTCCTTTGATACCCATTCATCAGTCCATATAAAGGGGACTTTGGAACACAATATCACGGTGCAACATTATTATAGAGAGGCTAGTCAAATAGCCGATGCACTGGCCAAGAATGTAGCGATGCTGCAGAACTTCAATACTTTAGAAATCTATCAAAATCGAGAAGATCCTCCTACCGATGCCAGGGGACTTCTTACTCTGGACAAGGCAGGAATGCATCTCTGAGAACTAGAAAAGGAAAAGGAGGGACCTATGTACCGGTCCTTCAGGTTCAAACATAAATATTTAATTGTGAAGTCAATAACTAAAACGAGCTATGAGTTCAGTGGCAAGTGCAAAATTGAGAAACTTCAAATCCTGAATTCGCCTCTCACGTTAAGAAAAGGCAGAAGGCCTGACAAGTTGTTCGCGAAGCCTATCAACACAAACAGGAGCAAATTTGCAGCCAACATTAGTTCAGAATCATAGATCTTAATACATAAAAGTGATTCTTCAATAATTTTATGAGTATCTATATTTTCACTTCTCCATTACCATAATGTTGAAAATGAACAAAGTGACAAAGAGAAAAATAATTATGATGTAATGACAAAACAAATTAAAGATTATACTTTCTAAAAGAAGATTTAGATCTTCTAAAGAATTTGCAATATAAGTATATTAAAGCTTATTAGTCTCTCTTTCGTAAAAGAAGTCATGCATGTAGTCATACAAGAATTCGTTAACAAAGATAATGGCAGAAGTGATTCGGAGATTTTGAGCCTATGATTTTGCAGTGGCCTCTCTTGCAATTTTTCTTGCAAAGATTATCACATCTTGTATCATTACTGGATCCTAGTACGCAGCTCCCTATTGGTTGTCAGTACAACATTTCAAATCCAGGAAATTGCATCCCACATACCCAAATATGAGCGGCTTTAGATATTTGATCCTAAATAAGAATGTCTTTGAAGAATAACCTTCCTTTCTTTTTAATATACTAAAAGTACCATTTTGCCCCTCTACACCTCAAATATATTTTTAAACTTTCCATACTCATTTATCTTTCAAATTTTATTTTTAATTATTTTCACTTTTTTATTTTTCCTTTACTTTTATTATTCTATTTTTATTATTTTCACTTTTTTATTTTTTCTGTAATTTTATTATTCTATTTTTTATTATTTTCACTTTTTATTTTTTCCTTTAATTTTATTTTCATGTTTTAATTTATTTGTCTCAACCTTTATTTTTTTTTCTCTTTTTTCTTTTTTCTCAAGCATTATCTATTTTTTTTTCCCTTTTTAATTCATTTGTCTTTAACCTTTATTTTTCTTTTATTTTTGTTTTTTATCTATTCTCTTTTTTTTTTCCCTCATTTTTCTCAAACTTTATTTTTATTTTTCCTCTCATTTTTTATTTTCTCAATTTTTTTAATTTTTCATTTTTTTCTTAATCATTATTTTTTCTTGCCTTTTTTTCTCTCTCTTTTTTTATTTCTCTATTTTGTTTGATCGTTTTTTTCTTTTTTCAGTTCTCCTTTTTTTCCCCTCATTTTTCTCAAACTTTATTTTTATTTTTCCTCTCATTTTTATTTTTCTCAATTTTTTTAATTCTTCGCTTTTTTGTTGACCTTTTTTTTTTCTCAATTTTTTTTATTTCTCTATTTTGTTTGATCGCTTTTTTTTTCTCAACTCCTATTATATTTTGCTAATAAATAAAAAAATGGATAATCTGCAAAGATGTCTTCTTTTTTGACATTAAAGCAAATTTAAGGGCATGAATTGTTGTTACAAAGTTCTTTAAAAATTCTTGAGATAAGTCGTGTCTCTAAGGTGAGAGTTGTAGAATATGTCATAAATAAAGTCTTATTGTGGTAATGTCAACTCTTGCCCGTGGGACATAATTTATTATTTGAAAGTCCTTGAGCTAAGTTTTGCCTCTAAGGCAAGAGTTGCAGAACATCCCATAAATGAAGACATAACGTGGTAGTGTCAACTCTTGCCCGTGGGGCATAATTTGTAGTTTGAAAGTCTTTGAGCTAAGTCTTGCCTCTAAGGCAAGAGTTGTATAATATCTCATAAATAAAGACATAACGTGGTAGTGTCAACTCTTGCCCGTGGGGCATAATTTGTAGTTTGACAGTCCTTGAGCTAAGTCTTGCCTCTAAGGCAATAGTTGTAGAACATCTCATAAATGAAAACATAACGTGGTAGAGTCAACTCTTGCCTGTGGGGCATAATTTGTAGTTTGAAAGTCCTTGAGCTAATTAAGTCTTGCCTCTAAGGTAAGAGTTGTAGAACATCTCATAAATGAAAACATAACGTGGTAGTGTCAACTCTTGCCCGTGGGGCATATTTGTTGTTTGAAAGTCCTTGAGCTAAGTCTTGCCTCTAAGGCAATAGTTGTAGAACATCTCATAAATGAAAACATAACGTGGTAGTGTCAACTCTTACCCGTGGGGTATAATTTGTAGTTTGAAAGTCCTTGAGTTAATTAAGTCTTGCCTCTAAGGCAATAGTTGTAGAACATCTCATAAATGAAAACATAACATTTAGAGTCAACTCTTGCCCGTGGGGCATAATTTGTAGTTTGATATAATGTAGAGCATCTCATAAATCAAAATATAATGTGGTAGTGTCGACTCTTGCCCGTGGGGTATAATTTATTGTTTGAAAGTCCCCGAGCTAAGTCTTTCCTCTAAGGTAAGAGTTATAAAACATCTCATAAATCAAAATACAATGTGGTAGTGTCGACTCTTGCCCGTGGGGTATAATTTATTGTTTGAAAGTCCCTGAGCTAAGTCTTTCCTCTAAGGTAAGAGTTATAAAACATCTCATAAATCAAAATACAATGTGGTAGTGTCGACTCTTGTCCATGAAACATAAATTGTTCTAGAATTGAGAAATATTTATTGCACTTATAACTTTGTGCGTGTAGTTTTATGCGTTGACAAGAATTTGACCATTTGTAAGGAACATAATAAAATTTGTTACAGTGATGCAAAAAGAAATATTTAGTTTTGTTGTATCAAGATTTTTTGAGTGAATAAATAAAGAATTCAAAGATAAATTATTTGAAATATGGCTTAGATTCTTGAGAAAATTGGAGGAAAGGTGTCTTTTAAGTTTTGAATGAAGGATTGGTGACATTGACTAATTGACCAACTTAAAGGGTTAAACATCATTAGAAAACTTGATTAAGTTAATTATAGACTTGATTAATATTTTTAAAACTTTTTAATCTTTTCAAAAATACAAATCAACCCACACCCCTCTTCAATCCAAATCAACCAGTCTCTCTCCTCTCTCTGTCTCGACAGTTTCTGTTAACTCTCTTCCAACCTATAGTTATGCAAAATTCTCCCTTCAATCTCCGGCGACTTCAACCTCCTGCGAAAAATAGTCGGGCGAGTTCCCTTTTGACTTTCAACCGTCAATTGACATGAAGACTTCTCCGACGACAAAAACTTTGAGTTCTTCGTCGTCCTATTTTTTTTTCACAGGTAAAAATTATGAAGAAATAAAGGAACTTGAGCCAACTACTCTTCTAGTATTGAAATGTGGACTAAATAAAATCCTAATTTCTGGCATTTCTTCTTCTTGTTGTCGTAGTGTTGATTCAGATTTGTTGGTGATTTTTGTTCACATTTGATGTTCTTAGTGTGTGTGTATGTTGTGTTGGTGTTGCTGGGTTAATTAGTTATTTTTCTTGGTAAACATGGTGCTTCAATAGATGAAATATCTAATGCAACAGATGAAACATCTAATGCGAAAGATGAAGACATTTGATTCAACAGATTAAAAGTTGATGCAACTATAAAAATCTGATGTAATAGATGAACAATCTAAGAGATCATTCATCTGTTGCGACAGACGA
This sequence comes from Capsicum pubescens, assembly GCA_030864215.1. Taxonomy (NCBI): domain Eukaryota; kingdom Viridiplantae; phylum Streptophyta; class Magnoliopsida; order Solanales; family Solanaceae; genus Capsicum; species Capsicum pubescens. Next base: position 76,910,222 of record CM061544.1, read on the forward strand.
CTCTTTTGTTTGGAAGAAATCTAAACAATATTGATCCAATAGATAACTCATTTTGCAACAAATGAGGGATATGTTTCAATACTTCAGTGATCTATTTTTATTGTCTCCAACGGTTTACTCATTCGTTCCAACAGGTCAGTTATATGTTGCAACAGATAACATACCTGGTGCAATAAATTAGTGATCTGTTTTTATGATTTCCAACGGATTACTCATCCATTGCAATAGGTTGGTTATATGTTGCAATAGATAAACTACCTGGTGCAACAAATTACTGATCTATTTTTATGGTTTCTAATGGATTACTCATCTGTTTCAACAGGTTGGTTATATGTTGCAACAGATGAACTACCTGGTGAAACAGATTAGTGATCTATTTTATGGTTCCCAATAGATTACTCATCCGTTGCAACAAGTTGATTATATATTGCAACATATAAACTACCGGTGCAACAATTTAGTGATCTATTTTTATAGTTTCTAACAGATTACTCATCCTTGCAATAGGTTGGTTATATATTGCAACAGATAATCTACCTGGTGCAATAGATTAGTGATCTATTTTTACTATTTCCAACGAATTACTCATCCTTGCAATAGGTTGGTTATATGTTGTAATAGATAAACTACCTGGTGCAACAGATTAGTGATCTATTTTTATGGTTTACAATGAATTACTCATCCTTGCAACAGGTTGGCTATATATTACAACAGATAAACTATCTGATGCAACAGATTAGTGATCTATTTTTATGGTTTCCAACGGATTACTCATCCGTTGCAATAAGATAGTTATATGTTGCAACAGATAAACTACTTGGTGCAACAGATTAGTGATCTATTTTTATGGTTTCCAACTGTTTACTCATCCATTGCAATGGGTCGGTTATATGTTGCATCAGATAAAATACCTGGTGCAACAGATTAGTATCTATTTTTATTGTTTCCAACAGTTTACTCATCCGTTGCAACAGGTCGGTTATATGTTACAACAGATAACATACCTGGTGTAACATATGTGTGGTCTGTTGGAACTATTATTTTACCATTGCGCATGTTAGATTTACTGTTATCCCTTTTTAATGATGCATTAATCAATTATAATCTATTTTATGTTCCTGTTAATTTAAGATAATATGGCTCCCTAAAGAAAAGAAACCAAATCAAGTCCAAGTAAATGAACAAGTGAAACAACTCGGCTATATCCACCACTCTATGATCTTACAAGCGTTATCTCAATCGGGAGCAGAAGACAATGAACACGGGGAGGAGAAATGTATCAAAAAAGATGATCCAAATGCTAATAGCCCTTCCACCGAAGAGTTGGTCAAAATCTTCAGCATTGATCATTATCTTGTGAGACTGCAGTACGATGGTGCCACAGATTTAACGGGTGATTTCATGGTTAAGTTAGCTAAGGGAAAATCTTTTGCCGCCTTCAGAAAAATACTTCGAGAACAAAAATTGGATGCTTATTTTAGGGAAATCCTCTTTGGGCAATATCTTGATTTTTTGGAGGACAACAATGCTCGTTTCCTGATGAAAATGGTATACGATCTTCTCAAGCATAGGTTTATGTATGAAAATAAAGACAAGATGGATGAGGTGTAGATAAATTACTGTGGCAGGCCTGTTTGTTTTGATTGGAAGGATTTTGCCATAGCTACCGAACTAAAATATTATCCTCCTTCTCCTTCTCAAGTTATACCTACTCTGACCCAAAAAAAAGTACCCCACACACCCAAAAAAGGCAAAGGAAAGTCGAGTGATCGTGAGGACCTGGTGTCCATTGTTGGTCCAAGCTTCATAAACAAAAATTTGATAGAAGCATTGAAAGGTAAAAGACTCTCAAAGAAGCACAGGAAATCATTGTGCTTGGTTTGGTTTGTACATAATAGTCTTTGGGCAAGAGACGTTAACAACAACATAAGCCCCGATTTAATAAATCTCTCCAAGGATCTTGAGACATTTAACAACTATCCTTTGGGTTATGAAAGCTTCAAAATGACTGTCTAATATTTGTTGACTCCGTTAACGCCAAAGACAGTCAACTTATATGGCTTTCCATGGGCCTTCATGGTAATTATTTTTTTTATCATGATATGATTCATCATTTTTTTTTATTCAATAATACTTTTGATTTATTGGTGTTATGTTATAGGCTTGGGCATTTGAAGCCATTCCTTATTTAAGACAACAAGTGAACTACCAGGAATAAGTTTCCTGTCCAAGAATCCTGAGATGGTTGTCGGCCAAAACTGATAAAAATACAATTTTTTTTGATCTTTTCAACCCCCGAAGGAAGCAATAAGTCCAATTCTAATAAAGTTTTTGTTTAATTAGTGATTATCTTAAATGATTTCATCATCATTCTAATATATGTACTAATTATGTTAGATTGTCCATCCGTGGCTTGTTCCGATCAACCGAGAGTTGAAGATGACATTTTTTCTTACTTTACGAAATGTGCAAACTTTATCAGATCCTAAGATCGTTGATGGAATAAAAATAGAATTACTTGGAGTAACAACCATTAGAAGAAAAACAATTTTGGATGGTAGGATTGTTGCTGTTAATGCTGGTATTGGTATTGGTGTTGCTGTTAGGGCTAATGATGCTCCTCTTACAGTTTTTTTTTTTTTAAAATCCATTATGATTATGATCATACTGGTTGTATAGATTTTTCTCTAGATTTTTCCACATCTAGCGAATGTTCTGCATGCAAATGTCAAGACTGCAAGGCGAAACACGATGGAGTGATTAATGCTATTAATGCACTAACTGCTTCGGTAAAGAAAATGACATCTTAGAGGGGTGTCATTCCATCACAGAGGATTTCATATCCATACACTCCACTAGAGATCAAGGTGGCTAAGAAGAGAAGGAAAGATACTTCCAAGGCATCATCAAGCATCGAAAAAAGCAAATTTGCAACGCCTCTGTCTTTGTCTTGCACCATTGTTCAGTGTGCAAGGGCCATAGGAGAGCAGTATGATTCGAAGAAGGTGAATGTACATTATTTTTTTCTACAAACAAACAGGCACATATCTATTTCAACAGCTGATATATCTGCTAAAAATTATCAAATAGATATATACATCTGTTACAACTGTTGTCTAACCTATTACATCAGATGTGTTATCTGTTGTAATAGATGAGTTATCTGTTCGAAATTATCGTACTTCTCTGATTTACCTGTCAAATTCGTCCTAACAGATGATTCATCTGTTGCAATATAAGGCTCATTTGTTGTAACAGATGGACAATCTATTGTTTATATGTAATTAACATTGATAATTTCTAGCTTTCCAGGTGGATGTCACAGTAGAAGCCATTGTTGAAGAGCATAATATCACAGTTGATAATCTATCAACTTCTTCCAAAGAAGAAGAAAAAGTAGAGCCTGTCAGTTCGGGAGAATAGAAGAATTAACCATTTGAAGGGTTCAACATCTCGGACGAGGCTCCAAAAAAACTAACACAGTTGATCAACGACTATTTAGAATGGATTGCCGATGGGCGATTAAAGCATCATGCTGGAAAGTGCATAAATTAATTTTTAAAGATATTGGTTTATACGATTTTTGTTATAAGAACATGACATTAACACATATAAATCATCATGTAGAAAACAAAATGACAAATGCTCCAAAGTGAATGAATCGAGTCTTGGTTTTGATATGTTCGACTTTGCTGTTGCACATTTTGAAATGAATAATTGGTTCTATTTGATGTCAGAGCCTCAAACTTGCTGGAATGATGAGGTTTAAATGCCATACATATTACTATTAATTAATATTTTATTTAATTGCATCTGCATATTAATTTTTTTGTCACGTAATCCAAAATATTTGATAATATGTGCAGCACATCGATGCCATTTTTTACTACCTTTGAAAGAAGGCCAAGTTCCAATCACAAGAATAATATAGATATACGACTGACAATTGTTTGTAAAAATTTTACATCAATAATGCCTACGATAGGTATTGTTAACAACAGCCGGAAGTTTCCCGAAATGAGGAATGCTTAATCAACATCATCAAAGGTTTAGCATTCAGGTTGTCTTACCTTGGCATTTGGTCTACGAAGTGTACATCCCAATCAATTGTGGTGATGAATTCCATTGGGTGTTGGCTGTCGTCGTTCTAAAAGAGAGGCGCATCCGAGTTTGACTCGATGTCGCGAAGGAGACGTTCCGAGCCATCGTATGAGATATAAAAGATGGCCGAAATATTGCCTACTTACCTTGATATGCGTGGCATTTTGGACCAAAAGGTTCTTACTGATTGGTCGACGATTGAAGCATAGCAGGATAAAATAGGTAATCCATTTGATGTACAATATGTTGAAGGAATTGCTAAACTAACTATTATTAGCCTGTAACTTTAAGTATAATGATTTAGTTTCATTTCACGAATTTCACAACGCTTGAATGAACGATAAGATATTGATTATCTGTTTTTTTAAAACGTAGGGATTGCGATCTTTTTGTTACCGTGTACGTCGAGTATTGGAGAGATGGATTACAAGTACCAAATGATGGACTTGATTTCGGATTACTCCGCAAAAGATATGCTACTCTTTTATGGAAATACGGAGAAGTGAAAGCTCAAAAGCCGTATGCAAGCGACATTAAAGATCCACAATGGCCAAATTTGAATTTCGCAGTACCGGATGAAGAACAACTTGTCTATAGTGAGTTGATCTTTATAGCTTGAGTCCATCAATGTAATAACCTATCCTCCTACCCATAATAATTTTTTTACATTTCATTTATTTGTTGAGTTATTTCATGTAATTTCCGAAGGCTGTCTATGAATATAATTTAATCCTTAATTTTGAATATGTTAATTGAAATGGAATACTAGATTCAAATATCGCAACAGATAAAACATCTGATGCAACAAACGACATATCTTATCAAATAGATTTAGACATATGTTGCAACATGAGATGCAACACGTAGGTCATCTGCTGGAAATTCTATAACAGGTCTTCCTACTTTCTTGATTTTTTTCAACAGATTACCTATCAGTTGCAATAGATAGATTATATATTGCAACATATTGGATAGCTGTTGCGACAGACAGACTGTGAAACATCTATTAATGCAACAGATAACCAACCTATTCTAACAGATAATCAATCTGTCACAACATGTATTATATCTGTTACAACTGATATACTATCTTTTGTATTATATAAATTCAACTTGGCCAATATAAAATTATTGCCACTACATGTAAAGTGAAGTGGCTTGAAATAAAAAATTATTTTCGTGTTCGTCTCCGTCTTTGTACATATTCTTCTTTATAAAAGGGCTCCAACCATTTTGTTAGTAACCCATAATACCAGACCCATTGCATCTTTCCCACAACAGTGTCACACATATCAGTCATTTCTGTGCCGGTCAACAAACACTTGATGTATGCAAGCGAGTACGGCCCACACGTTGCATCGGTTTTTTTTAGGAGCTGGATGTTCTTATTTCGACCTTTAAAATACCATGATTTCTTCGTCAAGAATTCAGCCGGCAAATGATCCATCAGCTTACTCTACGTCAACAACTTGGGCTACAACTTCAAGAGTAGCTGCTTGTGGGCTAAAAATGTGTCCTCGCTGAAGATAGGTAAGTTACAGTCATAAACCTTAATATTTCCCTCGTAGAATAGTATCTCAACAATAAGAAAATGTTTGACTTCTATGTTCATGACTTCAAGGATTCTCTTTGCCTTGGTACAACTCTTTCCGTGTGATATGGCCTCTTCCCACTAACATATTTAATCGCTTCTTCATCCTATTGGAACGTAGAAACTAACTTATCAAATCCTAAGCCACCGAAATCAGCTAGCTTATGGAGGTCAGCGTACCTATCCTTGAAATTATTGTAGAAGTTGCGGTCCATTATCCTATCGGCAACATCATAAGCATTCAGGTACACTAATTGCCTACCCCTCATGAGGTAAATAATTTCATCAACATACTGTGGTATAAGAAGATAATTATTAAATAGGTTAGTAATTATAAAGAATAAAAACACAGTGGAAAGAATCTGATATAGAGGGTTCTCTGAATCAGTTCATAGATTACCCAACCAACGCAACTTATGCAACAAATGTGTATTATGTTACAATAGAATACCAAGCTATTGCAACAGATTACATATCTGCTACATATATTCTTCTTCATGGAGTAGATTGGAAGGCTAGGTTAGCAAAAGTAAACTTACATTGTCTTCGTACCACTCACACATATTTGTCATATTCGTGAAGTCTCTGGCGGCAAATAAATGCATGGTGTATTCTTTCGAACCTTTGTCCTGCCATTTATGATTTCATGCAGTTTCTTCTTCTTCTCCTTGCCAAGTGCTGTGAATATATCCACCTTCTTCAGCGCCCCCTGAACTTCAACAACTCTTGGAGCGGGAGGAGTTGCAATTTTTGCTGTTTTTAGAATATATAGAATTTGTCTAATTTTTCTTCTCTTCCTCCTAACTGCCACTGTAGGAGTGCATTGCTCCCTTACCTCGTTGGATGGTATGACACCCCTCCTGGATTTTAACTCCTCGGCAGTTTCAGCAATAGCCTAGAGATTTTCAAGGAGTTTATCCTTTATGTTCTTGCACACTTTGCATTTGAAATGAGAACATGAGGGTGACGAGGGGTGAGAGGGACCACTGTAAGGGTGAGAGGGAACGATGTAGGGGTGAGAGGGACCTGTGTAATGGGTGTTTCAAAAGTATTTATTTTTTTCTGAGCACCAACATGCTCATAATCATGACTGGAAGCAGAAGAAACATCAGGATGGCTGCTACCATCATAAACAGTTCCACCAGCAACGCCCCCAGAAGAAGCACCCAGATTTGTTGCAGTTTGAGGTTGGTCGTGAAGAGCTTCAACATTAGGCTCACCTTGCCTAACTGCTCTTCTTATGGATGTTGCTCTAGCCAATTCCTTCTTTATTAACTCCACCGTTGGGTCTTCTTTTGTATCAACAAGACCCAGAGTAAGAAAAAAGTCATCCCCATCTCATCAACAGTAGGTACGATCCAAGGATGCACAACCTATAAAAAAAGACAGGAGACATTTAAATCATATAATAATAATTTATAGTCAGTTGGGTTACATGGATGTTAACACAACCAACTTATGCAATAGACAATCAAGCTGCCACAACAGCTGATCTGTATGTCGCAACAGATTGATAAAATGTTACATCAGATTACATATCTGTTGCATAATTTACATCAGATGGGTAATCTGTTGAGTCGGGTTCAGAGAACCAGAGCAACAGATGGTTAATCTGTTGCAAAATATGGATTGTCTATCGCAATAGATTACCCATCTATTGCACCAGTTACAGATGGCGGGTAATCTGTTGCAACAGATGACCCATCTGTCGTAACATATGGAACATCTGTTTAAATATCTTTCTTTGATTCAAATTATATTAGTTGAAAAAAGACGTCCTGCATCATTCGGAGGGTTAAAGAGATCAACCTCATTAACATATTTTTTGCTGCTCTTTGTTACAACCAACCACCTAAGGATCCTTGGATGAGCAACCTTATCCGGATAATCCTTGAACTGTTTTCGGAGGGGAGGAATGGCTTCACATTCCCAAGCCTAAAAATATAAACAAAAAGCAAGAAAAAAAAGTCATAATAACTATATTCAATATAAATTAATAGATAAGTAAAAATAGTGATCAATTTTACCATGAAAGCCTAGGGAAAGCCATATAATGTGACGTCTTTGGGTATAACTTTGTCAGTAAATATTCGACAGTCAAGTAGTATCTGTCATATCCCCAGGGATAATCGTTGAATTTTCCAAAATCATCAGCAAGCACCAACAAATCATGTTATATGACTTTCCTGACGTCTCTTGCCAATAAAATGGAATGGACAAACCAAACTAAGTACAATTTCTCCCTGTAGTTCTTTGGTATGTTTTTATTCTCGAGATCCGCCTTCAAATCCTCCCCTTTGTAGCTAGATCCAATAATTCCCAACAACCCATCTTTTTTTACCTTGCATTTTTTGGACCCTTTGTGGGGTGTTTCCTTGATGAGAGGTTATTCTCGATGATCGCATCTCAAGCCCATCACTATGGCAATCTCTTTCAATCCAAAACAAACCGCATGCCACAGTAGTTGATCCAGACTTCTTCTATCTTTTTTCTGCCCTCCTTCAAATTTTTATCATCCTCTGCATACTTGATCCTGCACTTGAAAAGGCCATATACCATGCTCATTGGGAAACGGAGAGTGCGGCCCTCAAACAACTCAAGAAAGTATGCAAAGCAATTCTTCTTAAAAAGTCCATCTATGTTTTCATTCTTCATAATACTCCTAAGTTCGTCAAAAGGTTTCCCCAACTGACATTAAAGTACAAGATCACCAAATACTGCGTTAGGGCTATTCATCGGCATCGCAACTCAAAACTTGTCAATACTAATGGTTTTTACAGAATCATGCTGGGATTTTGATATTATTTCACGCCCCTTTGGTGAGAAGGAGTTATCACTTTCCTCAGCTTTATTTTGCCCTGACTGAGATTATTCTAGAAGTTTATCCGAATCTATCTGTACTCTAGCCTTTTTTGTTTGGTGATCAGAAGTTGATCCACTTTCTCTATTTTTAGTTTCTTTTCTTTTGGGAGACAACTTTTAACTACAACTAATAGAAAAATAAAAAATACCTTGCATTTGATGTCTACATAATTTTTTAAAAAAAGGTAAGACAAATTTCAATAAATTATTCTATGCCACATTATAAAAAAATACTCCAACGGATAACCCATCAGTTGGAACAGATGGGGAATCTGTTTTAAGACCTATTTAATATCTCCCAACAGATCTTCCACCCGTTGCAATAGATGGAACACCACCACCACAACCAATGATATCACCAATGACACCAAGACCACCAATTCCTCCAATACCAACACCGAGACCACCGACACCACTACCAAAAACTAAATACCAAACCACCACCAACAACCAACAACAATACCACAAACACCATCCAACAGTACCACGACAGTCAACAAAACACTAAGATAAAAACTAGGGTTTTCTCGGGTTCTTTCTACCTTTTTAGCATTAAAACACAAAATTGTTAACCCATTCTCAAAGATAATACAACTAAAAGTCTTTTTTTTTCATTATTAACTAAAAAGCCCTAATTTTTAGAATAAAAAAAATGTAGAACTCTTCTCGAGCTCTGTTACCTATGAAGACAGAGAAAATGATGGATACAAGCGAGAATGAAGTCGAAAATAACAACTATGTGGTCGGAAATGGGAAGAAAATCGATCTGTTTTGATGGGTTGAGCAATATATTGAGTAGTTGTTGTCTGTATTATTGAGAGAGAGGAGTGAGAACTTAAGATTTTAAATGAGGAAAAGTTTTTTCCATAAATGGATGATTTGTATTGGTTGATTTGTAATTTTGGAAAAGAATGACAAGTTTTGAAATTGTTAAGTTGGTCCGAATTGATCTTAATTAATTTTTGAAATTTCAAAAGATATAGTTTTTAAATATTAAGTTAATGAGAACTAATTTCAACTCAGAGTGATCGATCGATGACTCGGGTCGGAATGAATGCAATACCAACACCATGCAAATACAATGACTCAATTAAAGTTGTTGTTGACCCTGTGAGCTCATTCATTCATCCCTAGTTTCACCTAAATCAATTTAGGTACTATTAATCTTAACATTAAGTTAATAAGAACTCATTTCAACTCAGAGTGATCAATCGATGACTCAGGTCGGGATGAACGCAATACCAACACCATACAAATACAACGACTCAATTGAAGTTGTTGTTGACCTTGTGAGCTCATCCATTCATTCCTAGTTACACCTAAATCAATTTAGGTACTATTAATCTTAACATTAAGTTAATGAGAACTCATTTCAACTCAGAGTGATCGATCGACGACTCGGGTTGGGATGAACGCAATACCATCACCATGCAAATGCAACGACTCAAGTGAAGTTGTTGTTGACCCTGTGAGCTCATTCATTATCCTTAGTTCCACCTAAATCAATTTAGGTACTATTAATCTTAACATTAAGTTAATGAGAACTCATTTCAATTCAGAGTGATCGATCGATGACTCAGGTCAGGATGAACGCAATACCAACACCATGCAAATACAATGACTCAATTGAAGTTGTTGTTGACCTTATGAGCTCATCCATTCATCCCTAGTTCCACCTAAATCAATTTAGGTACTATTAATCTTAACATTAAGTTAATGAGAACTCATTTCAACTCAGAATGATCGATCGACGACTCGGGCCGGGATGAACACAATACCAACACCATACAAATGCAATGACTCAATTGAAGTTGTTGTTGAACCTGTGAACTCATTCATTCATCCTTAGTTCCACCTAAATCAATTGCAATGAAATCTATTACTACAAACGACTGAGCTGTTGGATATTTTCAAACAGATAATCATATCTGTTGCAACAGATGATATTTCTGATTTAATTATCAAATAAATATTTGCATATATTGTGATAGATGACTAAGGTATTGGAAATTTTCAAACAGATATTGATATCTGTTATAACAGATGATATATCTGATTTAGTTACCAAATGGACATTTGCATCTGTTGTCACAGATGACTGTGCTATTGGGATTTTTCAAACAGATATTTATATCTGTTGCAATAGACGATATATCTATTTGAAAATCTTTTTTTCTTTTAATTTTAAAGCAAGCTTCTATCCGAGTAGATAAAGTAGTACTACTAAAGACGGTAAAAAATGTTTCTTGGATAACTCAAAAATCTCATTGAGTAGTCTTGTCTTGTCTTTTCAATGTCACCCATTTTCTTCCTTGTGCCCCTCAAATTATTAATGAATATTAATTAATGAATATTAAAACCCCTAATACTTCCTCCGTTTAATATTAGTTGGCCCCTATTGACTTGGCATACCCATAAAGAAAATATTAATTAGAGGTTTATTTTACCAAATTAGCCTTATTAATTATGCTTTAAAAATATAAATTTGAATAAATACACTTTATTTAGTCATTTATATTAAGGGTAGTACATCTAGAAATTAGAATTATCTCATCTCTCCTTCAGTCCTAAATTTATTTTATTCGTCTCTCATCTTTTTCTTTCCCTCCTCTTTAGAGTTATCACAACCTTTTTTTCTCCTCTTTTTCATAAAGATCCTTTTGGATCTAAACCAATCCATATCTTAGATTCCTTAACTAAAATTGCTATTTTGATCCCCTCTTGACATTAAGGTATGGTTCACTATTGCTCTTTTATTTTCGTCTTTTTCTTTGCAAGTTATTTACATCTATTTTTTTTATTTAATTTCTATTTACCCATATCATATTTATTTAAAAAAATTGAAGGAACTTTTAATTGTTGAATAAACAAACCGAAATTTTTTATTACAATATGCAAAAAAAAGTCATCTGTTGGAAGAAATTTAAAAGCCTTGTTGGCAATATAATTTTTTTGTATGTATTTTATTTGTTTCTTTATTGTTGATGCTGTTATTGATGTTGGTGGTGGGGTTGGCATTGTTGGAACTTGTGGTGTGGTGTTGAAATATAGAATGTTGCTTCTTTGTTGTTGATGATGTTGTTGGAACAAATGTTGTTGTTTTCTTTGTTGTTAATATTTTTTATTTGTTGTTTCTTTGTAGTTTATGCTTTTGTTGATGTTGTAACAGATGGAGCAACTGTTGGAACAAATCAAACCACCATCAAGGCTGGTTTGATATATTCCAACATACTCCACATCTGTTACAACAGACTCCACATCTGTTACAATAGACTCTACATCTGTTGCATCAGACACCACATCTGATGCAACAGACTCCTCATCTGATGCAACAGACTCCTCATCAGATACAACAGACTCTATATTTGTTGCAACAGAAGGATAATGTTCTTTATGTGACATTAATTTTTTTCCTCTTCTTTGTAGATATAAGGAACTAAAAGTTGATCAACTTTTGCCCGACCATCACAAGAGGCTGCAGTAAAGATGGGTTCGGAGGAATAAGCTGCATGAAGATAGAACCACATCATATATAGGAGGTATGTAGTAATGATAATGTTATCGTGGAAACACACATAGAGTACATTAATTTTGTGAATGCTGTTTTTATCGATTAGTCATAGATCATTCAAATAAGATATCTGCAATTTTATAGATAAGTTTGGTAAGTTCAAACTGATAAGGCTGAGGGACCATGAATATCGTTCTAATACCCTATTAAGATTTAATGTCGATTGTTGCTCATATTTATTTGTCAAGCATTATAAAGGGATCTAGTTTTTGTGTTATTGTAAAGAGATTCAATAGAGATTGGACTAAATTTTAGGGTGCATTGGACTCTGAGAAGGCATTTGAAGCCTAGCACTATATCTAACAAGAATGGAAAACCAATATAGTTATTTCCCTAGCCCAAATTTATATGGTTGGGTTGCTCGAGGTGATGATTATACACCAGTAGGTGCGGTAGGAGAATGCCTTCGAGGAAAAATGGGTGGTTGAAGAAAGACTATATCAACTGAGAGCTAATTAAAGAAGAGACATAGAGTAGAAAGTAACTTTTAGTGAATCTGGCCGATGAAATTATCTTAAAATATGAGAAATTTGAAGCAAGTGCAAATATAAAAGTGTATCCGGTAATGTAAATTCATTTGTTGTCTCTCTGAAAGAAAAATAATGCAGATGGTCACTTTGCTAGGGAGCTGCGACTAGGTAGCGTGGTATGGATTATCACCTAGATAGAAAATAATAGAAGACTAAGAAAACATCCTTAAGGTCATCGAGGGTTAAAATGATGTACAGTAAGTCTAGAAAACTTGCGCCAACAACAACTATAGTTAAAGTAAGGAATCTAAGAGAAGGTGACAATTTTTGAATTTTAAATTGCATCTCATGCCTTCTTGTTTGTGGTTCTGATTAGGTCCACTGTTGTTGACCTAATCGGAACCACAAACATGATTGAAAGGAAAATTGAGTATCCTTACTTCCTTAGCAATATGGATTAATTGATTGTGTTTTATAGCCTTAGCATGCTTTCAACATTTCTTGGAGAAGATTAGAGGCTTGTTCTAGTTTGTGAATTTTGATAATTTTCAAGCTTGCCTCCAGCTTGATGATTCTGTATTTAAGCTTGTCGTTTCCGTCTTTGAAGTTGCTTTAGAGTTCCTGATCTCTTGTGAGCTCGATCAGGAACACCACCTTCAAAGTTGTGGCATTTTAGAAGGCCTTCAAAATACTTTCTTCAGAAGCCTTAAAGGATACATAGAGGGTTGCTGTGTTTGTTTTAGGTTAAAATATGTTGATGCACACTAAAGATGTGGTCCCAGTAGTTGAACAACATACTTTTATAAAGCATTGCTCAATGCATCTTGCTCAACCAATTTGATAAATTAATAAGAAAGGAGTTACATAACGTGTGATCTAAACCGGCTCTACCAAGCCTATCAAACATTACGTAACTCCAGGCTCATTATTCTATCAAAAAAATTTGATCGAGTTAGTGTACAAATCAAACGATCTCAATCTCTCAGCCTTTTTGCTGATCGCTCTTCTCCAATATAGATGACAAAATATCAGTTATGCAAAAGTCTTCACCTTCGCCAGAAATGCTTTCCAGGGAGCAAGTCTTCTCTAATTGATGCATTCTGAAGACTTGCGCCTTGGAAAGCATTTCTGGCGACGGTGAAGACTTTTTCATAGTAGATATCTTGTCATCTATATTGGAGAAGAGCGATCAGTAGAAAGGTTGAGAGATTAAGCTCGTTTGATTTGTGCACTAACTCGGTCAAATTTTTTTGATAGGATAAAAAGCCTGGAGTTACGTAACGTTTGATAGGCTTGGTAGATTCGGTTTAGATCATATGCAATGTAACTCCTTTCTTATTAAAAATATGTTTTTCAACTGTTGGGACCACATCTTCAGTGTGCATCAGCATATTTTGACCTAAAACAAACACAACGACCCTCCATGTATCCTTTAAGGCTTCTAAAGAAAGTGTTCTGAAGGTCTTTTTCAATGCCACAATTTTGAAGGTAGTGTTCCTGATCAAGATCACAAGAGATCAGGAACTCTATACCATCTTCAAAGACGATAATGATCAGCTTGAATACATAATTAGCAACAGGAGGCAAGTTTGAAAATTATCGAAATTCACAAACTAGAGCAAGCCTATGATCTTCTCCAAGAAATATTGAAAGCATGCTAAGGCTATAAAACACAATCAATTAATCCATATTGCTAAGGAAGTAATGATACTCAATTTACCTTTCAATCACGTTCATGGTTCTGATCAGGTCAACAGCAGTGGACCTAATCGGAACCATAAACAAGAAGGCATGAGATGCAATTTAAAATTCAAAAATATCCACCTTCGCTTAGATTCCTTACTTTAACTGCAGTTGCTGTTGGTGCAAGTTTTCTAGACTTACTGTACATCATTTCAACCCTCGATGCCCTTCAGGCTACTTTCTTAGTCTTCTCCTATTTTCTATCTAGGTCATAATCCTGACCACGCTACCTAGTCGCAGCTCCCTAGCAAAGTGTCCATATGTATTATTTTTCTTTCAGAGAAACAACAAATGAATTTACATTACCGGATACACTTTTATATTTGCACTTGATTCAGATTTCTCATGTTTTAAGATAATTCCATCGGCCAGATTTGCTAGAAGTTACTTGCTACCCTATGTCTCTTTTCTTCAATTAGCTCTCAGATGATATAGTATTTCATCAACTTCCCTTTCTCTCACAGGCATTCTCCTTCGGCTCCTTCTGGCGTATAATCATCTTCTCTATCAACCCTTCTATATAAATTTGGGCCAGGGGAATTTCTATTGATTTTCCGTTCTTGTTTTATGCAGTGCGAGGCTTCGAAGATATTCTCAGAGTCCAATCCACACTTAAAGTTAAGTCCAATCGCTATTGGTTCTCTGCAATAACACCAAATATTGATCCCTTCTCAAAACTTGACACGCATAAACACGAGCAACAACCGTCAATAATTCATAATAGGGTATTTGCACCATCTTCATGAGGCCCTCAACCTTATCAATTCGAACCCATCAAACTTAACTGTATAATGCAGGATCTTGTTTGATTGATCAATGCCTAATCGATTAAAAATTGCATTCACAAAAACATTGTACTTTATGTGTGTTGTCCTGGTGACTTTATCAGTAATACTACTTAACTCACACACATAAGATAGTGGATCCATTTGCACGCACCTTATTCTGCCAAGCCCATCTATGACTTAAATTGAATAAACAGATGACTAGCAAGTTGCAACACACGCCACATCTGTTAGAAAAACAAACTGATATATCCATCTGTTGCAACAGATTGTCAATATGTTGTAAGTTATCTGATAGATGGAATATATTTTGCAACAGATTGCCCATCTTTTAGATTTATTTTAAAGAAATTTTCTTTTCTTTTCGAAATACAATAAAAAGATAAAATATTGTATTTAGATCTATTTTTTTAATTTACATATTTGAAAAGTCACCAGTTTTATTTAATTAAGGGATATGAACAGTCGTGGCTTTTTGTTTGACTAAGTCACTCCTTCCAATTCAATCATTTATAAATAGGTCCCTCTGGCCTCCTTTCCTTACTTCCTTCCTTACTCTTACTCGTTCATTATACTACACTTACAATACAAATATGGCTGATTCAGATTCGTATAAAAAGATTCATATCGAGTCCTTGCGAGAACTCCAGAGGGATTTGGCCGACTTCGGAGCAAGGCTGAGGAGGGCCCTGCTGCTGCCGGATGAAAATTGTTCGGTTGACAATAATAATAGTAATGATAATAATAATCGTAGTAATAATAATTAGGTTATGTTTTTTCTTTCTTTTAGCGTATATATTTTTCTTTTTTATATCGGATCTACCTATAAGAGATTTAAAAATCTATGTATATGTTTTGTTGATTTGGTTTGGTCGACTTTGAATTTTTAATTCTTATTTAATATTTAATTATCATTCTATTTATTTCATATTCTCAACATGTCGACGGTTGGAGGTCAGAATTGAGCACTTGTGGCAACAGAGGGTGGTGAAAAGTCATGATTCTCCTAAAAATGGTTCGTTAATAAATAATAAGGAACTAAATGATATACATAATTTATAACCGTAAAAGAAAGATTATTTAATTTTTTAAAAAGTCATTGTATGATGATCGTTAAGAAAAAGGTGAATAGTCGTGACTGTGACTTTTTGTCTAAACACATTCAACAAACAAACAACGCTGCTGATGCATCAAATTCCTTATCTGTTGCTGATAACGCTCAATCTACAGCTCTCGTTTGAGTGTAAAGCGGTCGTTAGCAAATATAGAACCCAACCTGGGTTGGGTGTCGATCCCACAGGGAATAGCTTGGCCAACAAGTAAGTAAAATTACTAAACTTTTGGTGCAAGTCTCGTAAGAAGGGGGGAATTCTTGTTTTGCAAGTAATGTAAACAAAAGCTGAAAATAATAAAGTAAAAAGAGAGAGATTGTTACGTTGGTTGTAAACAATGAGAATTGAAGCGTTGGGGTTATGTCCACCTTCTGAGGTATACGTCTCTATTGGCTATGAGTGTGTAGAATTCTGTCATGCAATTGCTTATAGAGAATTGTAGTCGATGGTAAATCCAAGCGTCTCTCGACCTAAACAAGGACTATTTCACTTTAACTCTCTCGAGCTTAAAGCATATCTAACGGTACGAATTCTCCAAGAGGTTAGTCCAGTTACGGCACTAGCTTTTTAATAGGAAAGGGTGTCCTACTACCTTGACATTATCTCTTTTCCAGACAAATAACTTTTCTCTCGAACAAGTTAAATGTTAGACTGGCGTATTCTTGCATTTGCAACCGCAAAGAATGTAGATTAAGATGAAGAGAATAATGATATAAGCAATATACGTGCCTCGAACTCACAAACTCACATCAATAGATAGTAACTCATTCGGCTTCCATAATCCCAACAGAGAAGTTTAGTTACCCATGAATGCGAAGGAAATCACGATTGACATTGTTATTATATCACGATATTGAGTAATGGCGTGTAGATCAAGTGATAGGCGTGAGGCGTGATTCCTTAGCAAGTAACGATTCTCTTGTTGTGGAATTTAAGAATAGAAGAGTAGAAGAAGAAAAATAGAATTAATGGAAAGATTAGAAGAATTGTAGAGTAATAGAATTGAATTGTAAGACGAGAAGTTAAGAAGATGTTCTAAAATCTCTAGCATGATAGGGTATTTATAATACCCATATCCTAATCCTACTAAGCTAATGAAATAAATAACCAAATCCTATTAGACTAATGAAATCCTTAACCCAAATGTACTAGGTTAAGGTAACATTATCATAATCCACATAAAATAATGAAATACATAACCTAATTGTACTAGGTTAATGTATCATTGTCAAAATCCAGCTTTGTGTCTGTAAGTCCCCAAAGTCTTCAGAATTGCTGTTTTAGCCCGGGACAGATTTTCCATGCAGCAGTTTTGGTCCTTAGGCGTGTAAACTCCCTTCCCTTCCTTCGTGAGCTTTCTTTTGCGTCAAGTAAGCCATAAAATGCTGAATTCTGCATCATTTATACCTGAAACTTTACTAATCATGTTCGTTAGCTCATTTACAGGAAAAAGGACTAAAAGTGCATGAAATATATAATTTGTTCTCAAAACTAGGCTAAAATATGGGCAAAATATATTGATATAGGCGTGTAAATCCGCCTATCATCAACACCCCACACTTAGAGCTTTATTCGTCCTCGAACAACATATCATGTCCTTCTAAGCATCAACTTAAGGTTTTTACAGCAACAACACAAAACATTTATTAAGACAAGCACAACGATTATCAACCAAGAGTAGCTTTCCGATTATAAGTAGAAACAATTTAACCTCAAGTATAGACTCGTGATGGTGATCAACTCGCATGCAAACGTTAAAGTGCATAGAATCATATACAACTATCCAAAACTCATCAACCATGTGTGTCTCACCATATAGTACCCATAATCACTCACAAATATAGCATATTTTTCAAACATGGGTATCAAAATGTCCTTGCTCTCACTGTCACAAAGAATTCATATGTAGCGACTGATGACCATAGGCTTGCCCTTAATGTAATACTCTACTAAATGTTGGAATGTTAAGATTAGGATCAAGTAGGTCTTTTGATGGTTGTAATGTAGGCTAAGGGACGGGTAGGACTATTTTGGCCAGGAATAGTGACTAAGTTCCTAAGCGCTTTAATACATCACTTTGTATCATTGACACTTTTTTCTTTCAACCTTTCTTCTTTCTTTTGTTATACCACCCTTGTTCTCCTCTTTTGTTTTTCAATTTTAAGCACAACTCGCTTTTCAGCTTTCTTTTCCTTTTTCTTTTCACAACATACCTCTTATGATAACACTTTCTTTTTCATAACACATTCAAGCACCATTACAATTTATAGCATCATACTCACCCAATTTCCTCTTATGTTGTCACATGACTTTTTCACTTTAAATCACTTAGGAGTTTGGATCAAATTACGGTCTTGAAAGAAATAGATTAGGCTTACATACAAGGTTGTCAATGAAATAGGCTAAAGGCTCAAAAGGGTTTAACTAGGATGATGTCCATGGGTAGGTAAAACTGAAGGTAAATAAATATAGGTTGTCAAAGAAATGCCTAAATCATATCCTAAACTTACACTCCTTATTTTCGCTTTGCATACATACCAGGCAAGTTCTAGCATCAGCCACACACATAGATTATACGATTATCTCATACACACAAGGCACATGGTCGACTTGCTTGGAAGTAATATAGACTCTCGACCCAACAGGTGAAGGAATTGAACCACACAATATCACATAATGAGTCACAACTAGAGCCTAAACGTCTCAATAGTCACAATTGTAGCACATACTCTTGTTATAATCTCATGCCGCCTATCAAAATAATTTCATGCGAAGCTAGAAAAAATTTTCTACTAAAAAAAATGAAACAAAAACAAAGCAAGCAAACATAGATGCGATAGAGAAGTATAGCATACGATACCGCCACCCCATACTTAAACGGGACACTGCCCTCAGTGGAAAATAAATACGAGGAACCTGGTTAGTTGGACTCTTCCTCATTGTCGGGGGTCATACCCCCTTCGTAGGGAATCATCATAAGAGTCGTCGTCAGAGTTTTCCTCCTCGTCAGAGTCTGGCAAGTGTCGATCGTCATCAGTCGGCACATCATCATCTAGAGGTTCCTCAAAGTATACGCCCACTCCACACATCTCCCGTGCATGCATGTTCATGGGATAGTCGTGGTCCAGCTGTTGGAGCTCTGCAGCAGTTGGAACACGACCTCCGCTCATCATTGTAAACCTCATCATGCCGTACATATGGCGGGAGAAACTCTCATCCCGAGCATGTCTCTCTGCCGTAGTAAGGTTGATGCCATGTGTTGATTCAGCATCTTTGACCTTTGTGAGGTCAACCTTCTTCGGATTGTGTGGGAGTTTATGATCAGCTGGTTCCTCTTCGATATCCTCCTTCCGCAATATTACTGTCAACAAGTTGCCAAATGTGAAATGGGACCTTTTGTGGAGTCTGGCCTTCCTCATGGTAGATCGAATGATTTCCCCAAAGTTGATAGGGACATTCGTCATCAAAGCATAGACCAAACACACTCTATCTCTCGATATCTTGGTGTATTGAGTCCCAGGAATAAGACATGAGTTGACAATGCGCATCCATATTCTTGCTTCCCTATTTAGTGGAGCATAGGGGAAGGTGTTGTGTCGGCCAGTTTCTTTATGTCTGCCCCACCTTGCCATTGATCTGCTTCCACAAAGCGTGTGTCGTATTACTCTATAAGGAGGCCTGCTGTACAGCTCTTTGAATGGTGCTATGTCGATCGAAGGTAAGCCAAGAAAAGAGTTGATCCAGTCCGCGGTGAGCTGTAACACCTGGCCCCGAATTTTGACTTCATTGCCTGTTGTGTTCGGTGACCAGTTGGCATAAAACTCTCTTGTTAGATCAAGATTACACTCTCCCATGTCGCGGAAGATCAAATCCAACTTCAAAGCCATTATTTTTTCCAACATACGCGGCTCCTTCTTTGCTAAGGTATCCTTGTTGATCAAGTCGATGTGCACATATTTTCTTTCTTTGTTGCTGCTGTACCATGCTTTGGATTCTTCCTCAAGAACCCATTTTATTCCGAACATTCTGCGTGGTAGTTGTGCTAAGGATGATTCTCCTTGGTCTTTTCGACTTCTCTTCTTGCCCTTTTGGGAAGTGGTCGCCTTCTCCTTGCCTTGCCTCGCTTTAGGTGCCATTGTACCTGAGACTAGAAATAGTGTTAGTTGCAGCACAGTCTCACTTGATACAATCTATAAGCAAGCATTAGGGGTACCACCCCACACTTAGTTTTGTTAACACAAATCAGTGAGGTGAAAGTAGTCGATTTACTCAGATTTCGTCGAGATACGTTTTAGGATTGTATTCCGACAAGAAAATCAGCAATGCATCACTTACTTGCAGCCATTGGACTACTTTCATGGTAGATATAGCAACACTCCTACATAGGGGTTACTACATGGAATCGTTATTCTTACAACAATCACAACCTCCTAAGTCGGTAGGCACTATAAGTCTTATCCCGATGGCCGGGATAGTCTAACATGTAAGTATCCAAACAACAATCTTAAGCAATATTCATAGCCATAGCAATTCCGCAAATATCATAACAATGCTATTGAAACCAAATTCAAGTCGGAAACAAGTCAAGATTTTCCTACGTATATGTTCACTCACATGATTTTGCAACAACAATCCAAACACATAAACATCACCAACAATCTTATATAATTTAGCAATTAATAATAGCCATACAAACGTAGTACTTACGAGAAATAAATGAAGAATAAGAGAGTACTTACTTGCTTGAAACTTGTGGAGATGGTTTTGTGAATTGGAAGAGCAAAAGAAGAAAATTTTGAGAAGATTTGGAAGAGTATGCGGCGCCTTTTAGGGTATTTTCTATTGTGGTTGTGTTATAAAACTAAGTCCCCTTTATATAGGAAGAGTATGGGTCGGGTTATGACCCATTTACAATCGGTTTTGGGGACAAAAATCCTACATATGCGGCGCATTGTCTATGGCATAATGGGACATATGCGGCGCACTGTCTATGGCATAATGGGACATATGCGCCGCATAGTCTATGGCATTTATAGACATATGCGCCACATAGTCTATGGCATATGAGATACTGAGACGAAATGCCATAGCATAGGCGGCGCATAGTCAAAAGCATACCTAGGAATAGGCGGCGCATAGTGTATAGCACACTAGATTACGAGACCTTAGGCTATAGGATAGGTTGTGCATCGTTCGTGGCCTAGTTTTACCAAGGCCTAGCCTTCCTCGAAGCCTATTTTGGTGTGAGAAAGGCTCAATCCATAGACTTATGCATCACCCTTCCTAACTTACCAACTTTACCATACAATGCGTCCAAATCGTCAATTGAAATCAATCTCCTCGTTGACTACTTCTTGCACCTATATTCGCTAAAACAAATGAAAACGATTAGTACGATGGGTTGCCTCCCACCAAGCGCCTTAGTTTTGGTCGTGGCACGACTCTTATTTTTGGATTTTTCATTTATCAAAATCAAAACAAGTACTAGAAGAAACGATAAAACGATAAAATGATAAAACGATGGGTTGCCTAAAACGATGGGTTGCCTCCCATCTAGCACCTTATTTATTGTCGTGGCTCGACGTAGTAATCTCGAGTACTTAGACTTCGTCGAGATAAGTGATGGCCATGTTATTCATCGAGTCAAGAGGACCGATATAAGGCTTAACACGTTGGCCATTCACATTGAAGACAACACCCTTATTGCCTTCCAATTCGACTACTCCAGACGAGTAGGCTTGGATAACTTTAAATGGACCAGACCACTTAGATTTTAACTTACCTGGGAAGAGCTTAAATCTGGAGTTGAAGAGTAGTACCATATCACCCTTTTGGAAGTTTCGTCGAACAATCCGCTGATCATGATACTTCTTCATCCGCTCCTTGTATAAATCCGATCTTTCATATGCATGGAGACGGAACTCATCTAATTCGTTCAGCTGCTCCAACCTCAGATTCTTCACATCATCCCAATTCAGATTCAAGTGCTTCAATGCCCACAATGCCTTGTATTCAAGCTCGATGGGTAGATGACAAGCCTTCCCATAAACTAGTTGATAAGGAGACATGACAATGGGTGTCTTGAATGCAGTCCTATATGCCCATAGTGCATCATCTAGCTTTCGAGACTAATCCTTCCTACTTGCATTAACCGTCTTTGCAAGGATTTGCTTAATCTTGCGATTGGAAACCTCTACTTGTCCACTAGTTTGGGGATGATAAGGCGTAGCTACCTTGTGTTGCTTGACACCATACTTGGCCAATACAGATTTGAATAGCTTGTTGCAAAAGTGAGATCCTCCATCACTTATGATATTACGAGGTACTCCAAAGCGAGAGAAGATATTCTTCTTTAAGAACGCTACAACACGCTTTCCTTCGTTGTCAGCCAATGCTACAGCTTCAACCCATTTCGAAACATAATCCACAACAACCAAGATGTACTTCATTCCAAACGAATTCACGAATGGACCTATGAAATCAATACCCCACACATCAAAGAGTTCTACCTCCAGAATTTTGGACATGGGCATTTCATGGTGTTTTGAAATAGCACCTTGACGTTGGCATTGGTCACACCTTCTCACATAGTCGTATGCATCTCTGAATATAGAAGGCCAATAATAACCACTTTTCAATACTTTTCTTGCCGTTCGATTGCCTGCATGATGTCCTCCAACTTGCGAAGTGTGGCATGCTTCCAATATAGTAGGCACTTCTTCATGGGATATACATCGTCGAATGATCCCATCCGCGCATCTTCGAAACAAATAAGGTTCATCCCAATAGTAGTGCTGAACGTCATGCATAAACTTCCTCCTTTGGTGGTAAGATAAATTGGCAGGTAGCACATTACTCACTACGAAATTTGCAAAGTCGGCATACCATGGTACTTTCTCCATTTTTGTCGCTAATATCTCCTCGTCAGGGAATGCATCATCAATCTGAATTTCAGGTTGCGCCACATGTTCATTCTCAAGTCTAGATAGGTGATCAGCCACTTGGTTCTCGCAACCTCTTCTATCTTTGACTTCGAAATCAAACTCTTGCAGCAGCAATACCCATCAAATCAACCTTGGTTTTGCATCCTTCTTTGTCATTAGATACCTAAGAGCTGCATGGTCTGTATGGACGATCACCTTAGTACCCAATAGATAGGCACGAAACTTCTCAAACGCATACACAACCGCTAGGAGCTCTTGTTCAGTAACAGTGTAGTTCCTTTGGGCTTCATTTAGGACCTTACTCGCATAGTAGATAGGATGAAATAATTTCTCCTTTCTTTGTCCAAGAACAGCACCAACGGCTACACCACTAGCATCGCACATGACCTCAAACGGGAGCGTCCAATCTGGTGCTACCATGATAGGGGCTTCAATGAGTTTTCCTTTAAGGCATTCGAATGCCTTTAAGCAATTGTCATTAAAGTCAAACTTCGCATCTTTCTCCAATAGTTTGCACAATGGACTAGAAATTTTGGAAAAGTCTTTGATGAATCTACGATAGAAACCAGCATGGCCAAGAAAACTACGAACTCCCTTCACCGAAATTGGAGGCGGTAGCTTCTCAATTACCTCTATTTTTGCTCGATCAACCTCTATTCCTCTTTCAGAGATCTTGTGCCCAAGAACGATTCCTTCTTTTACCATGAAGTGGCACTTCTCCCAATTCAGCACAAGGTTGAACTCTACACATCTTTGCAATGCCATGCTCAAATTTGCCAAACATACTTCAAAAGACTCACCGACAACTGAAAAGTCGTCCATAAATACCTCCAAAGTGTCTTCAACCATATCAGAGAAAATAGACATCATACAACGTTGAAAGGTGGCTGGTGCATTACACAACCCGAATGGCATGCGTTTGAAGGCAAACGTACCATATGGGCATGTAAACGTTGTCTTCTCTTGGTCTTCGGGAGCAATACAAATCTGATTATAACCTGAATAACCATCCAAGAAGCAAAACCATCCTTTCCCCGCTAATCGATCTAGCATTTGGTCCATAAATGGCATGGGGAAGTGATCCTTGAGTGTCCAAGAATTCAGCTTGTGGTAGTCCATGCATACTCTCCATCCAGTAACGGGCCTGAGTGGAATAAGCTCATTCTTTGCATTCGCGACCACCGTCATTCCTCCTTTCTTGGGAACACATTGTACAGGACTTACCCATGTACTATCAGAGATAGGATATACAACTCCTGCGTCTAACCACTTGATAATCTCCTTCTTCACCACTTCTTGCATAGGTGGGTTTAAACGCCTTTGATGTTCAATGGTGGGTGTGCACTTTTCTTGAAGCTGAATTTTATGTGTACAAATCCCAGGTGGAATACCAATAATATCCGCAATGGTCCATCCAATGGCTCTAATATACTTGCGTAAGATCGCAATAAGATCTGCAACTTGTTGCTCACCCAAATCGGTTGCCACTATGACTGGAAGTGTGTTTCCGCTTCCTAAGAATGCGTACTTCAAATGACTTGGCAGCTCCTTCAATTCTAGTGTGGGTGGTTCTTCAATAGATGGCTTGGCTGGTGGTGTGGGTCGATTCTTGAGATCAAGATCCAGTTTCTTGGGAGTATAGCGATATGTCCCTAATCCCGATAGGGCACAAATAGCTTCTTCAGAAATTTCAGCATCCTCATTCTCTCCTTTCATGAGCAAAACCTCCAAAGGATCATCAAGAATTTGCTCTTCTTCAAGTTGTTCTTTCTCATCATCAAAGACAACATTAGCCACAGAAAATACACTCAGATCATTGGGTTGCTTCATTGATTTGCAAACATCAAATCGAACCACTTCGTCATTTATTCGGAATGAAAGTTCATTAGCTCTCAAATCAATGAGCACACTTTCTGTAGCAAGGAAAGGGCGTCCCAAGATTATGGGAACCTCTGAATCTGCTTCACAATCCAAGATGACAAAGTCTGCTGGAAAGATAAATGAAGAAACCTTTACCAAGACATCGCATAGAATACCAACCGGTCGTTTTACCGACCTATCCGCCATAACAAGCCTCATATTAGTTGGTGTAGGATCTCCTAACCCCAACTTCTTGTAGATCGATAATGGCATCAATTTGATGCTGGCTCATGCTGGCTCCTAGGTCACATAATGCTTTGGCAAAGTTCAAAGATCCGATGGTGCAAGGAATAGTGAAAGCTCCGGGGTCGGCCTTCTTCTGAACTATCGATCGGGTAGCAATTGCACTACAATGATGTACATCATCCTTCAGCTCATAACTTGCTGCCCTCTTCTTAGTCAAAAGATCTTTCATAAACTTCGCATACCCAGGCATTTGTTCAAGTGCCTCTACCAATGGAACATTAATGGTCAGCTGCTTCAACATAGTCATAAATTTGCTGAACTTAGTGTCATCCGCCACCTTCTTCAATCTTTGGGGAAAAGGTGGTGGTGGGTATGGAAGTGTTCTCTCCATGGCTTTCATCTCCTCTTGCTTCCGCTTTTCCATTTTTTCAGGCTGCACGTCACTGGGCGTGACATCCTTAACGTCAGGACTGGTTGTTGCGGCATCTTCTCCTTTTACGTTATCATCCATGTCCGCAACTTCGTCAACCACTTGCTTGACTTTTTCTAAAGGTTCCAGCACCTTACCACTTCTGGTAGTGATGGCCATGCATGACCCATCATTCCTTGGGTTTTGCACAGTATCGCTAGGTAAAGTGCCAGCCTTTCTTTGATTGAGTGCTGCTGAAAGTTGGCTCAGTTGCTGCTCTATTTGCTTGATTGAAGTGAAATGAGAATCAACTAGTTGTTTCATGGAGGACAAATCATTAATTACCTCAGTAACTCCCGCGCTCGTTGCTTCCACTCCTTTCAATAATTTAGCCATCATGTCTTCCATACTTCCAGAATTAGATGTGGTGGTATCACGTCTACCAGGGGGAACGTACAAACCACTCTTTTCATTGTTTTTATTCCAACTACCTTGGTCTTTGCTTCCAGATTTATCATAATAGTTCCGACCTTGGTTTCCTTGGGTATTCCCACGGAAACCCCCCTGAGTGTTCAAGTAGTTGGCCTCCTCTTCCGAATCAGATTCGTCTCTTCCTTTTAGCGCCACAGCTTTCACTTTTTCGGTCTTCCCTGATAATAAATGCTTTGTCAGAAGATCCACTTGCGTTTTCATGTGCGCTAAATCTTGATCACGTTCTTCTTGTCTTCTTCTTTGGTCTGCAGTCATGCCTATAGATAAAGCGGGGCTTGCTACCTCGGAATCCCTGGTATGCCAAGCTCTACTTTGTTTCGTCATGCGATCTAGCATATTGCTTGCTTGACCAAAGGTGAGGTCCATAAATGATCCTCCAGTTGCGTTATCCACCACTGGCTTAGTTATTGAATTCAAGGCTCTATACAATATCTCCATGAGGTGAACATTAGTCATGTGATGGTTTGGGCATCTCGCTAGCTTTGTCTTGAACCTCTCCCATGTTTCATGAAGAGCTTCAGTGGGAAGCTAACGAAAGTTGCTGATTTCATCTCTCAATTGTGCCCTTTTGGAAGACGGAAAAAATCTTTCTAGGAAAGCGTCTCTCAATTGCCTCCAATTTGTAATTGAATCAGGAGTCAGCCCATTCAACCATAGTGTTGCCTCCCCAGACAGAGACAATGGGAATAGATGTAATCGAATTGCATTCTGACCAACACCAGGATTGTCAAAAGACTTGCATGTAGAAATAAAGTTGATGAGATGCATATTCGGATCATCGCCTGCTAGTCCACCAAATAATCCCTTGAGTTGCAATAACTGAATCATGGTGCTTGTGATGTTGAACTTGGCTCCGGGCGCTAATGGTGGTGGAATTATAGCTCCAGTGGCTCCGGCACCATCAAGATCATCATCATCATCGTCGAAAGCTGGCTGCATAGGTTGGCGATCATGTCTATACCGAGCATGTCGACCTCTTATGTTGGCAGGTGTTACGATTTCAGCATCACGCCTAGGGTTTAGTAACTCGTCATCACCTAAGTCCTCATCGTCAGGATTTGGTGCTCGTACAGGGTTATCAATGTTCTGCTGTTGAACCTGGGCTGCGGCAAGGGCAGCCAATCTTGCTTGTTCCTGTTGAGCAGCCATCCTTGCGATTTCAGCTTGTGCTTCCATTCTACCAATGCGTTGTGGTTCAGGATTGATTGGTAATAACGGTTGACCAGAACTTCGAGTATGGGGCATGCACTAAAATAAAAACCTGGAGTAGACAAAAACAAAAACTAAAAGTAAAAGTACGAGAATCTTTGACCAAAGAGTCTAGTAATTTTCACGAACTTAATTGACACTTGTATTCCCCGGCAGCGGCGCCAATTTTTGATAATGCTCAATCTACAGCTCTCGTTTGAGTGTAAAGCGGTCGTTAGCAAATATAGAACCCAACCTGGGTTGGGTGTCGATCCCACAGGGAATAGCTTGGCCAACAAGTAAGTAAAATTACTAAACTTTTGGTGCAAGTCTCGTAAGAAGGGGGGAATTCTTGTTTTGCAAGTAATGTAAACAAAAGCTGAAAATAATAAAGTAAAAAGAGAGAGATTGTTACGTTGGTTGTAAACAATGAGAATTGAAGCGTTGGGGTTATGTCCACCTTCTGAGGTATACGTCTCTATTGGCTATGAGTGTGTAGAATTCTGTCATGCAATTGCTTATAGAGAATTGTAGTCGATGGTAAATCCAAGCGTCTCTCGACCTAAACAAGGACTATTTCACTTTAACTCTCTCGAGCTTAAAGCGTATCTAACGGTACGAATTCTCCAAGAGGTTAGTCCAGTTACGACACTAGCTTTTTAATAGGAAAGGGTGTCCTACTACCTTGACATTATCTCTTTTCCAGACAAATAACTTTTCTCTCGAACAAGTTAAATGTTAGACTGGCGTATTCTTGCATTTGCAACCGCAAAGAATGTAGATTAAGATGAAGAGAATAATGATATAAGCAATATACGTGCCTCGAACTCACAAACTCACATCAATAGATAGTAACTCATTCGGCTTCCATAACCCCAACAGAGAAGTTTAGTTACCCATGAATGCGAAGGAAATCACGATTGACATTGTTATTATATCACGATATTGAGTAATGGCGTGTAGATCAAGTGATAGGCGTGAGGCGTGATTCCTTAGCAAGTAACGATTCTCTTGTTGTGGAATTTAAGAATAGAAGAGTAGAAGAAGAAAAATAGAATTAATGGAAAGATTAGAAGAATTGTAGAGTAATAGAATTGAATTGTAAGACGAGAAGTTAAGAAGATGTTCTAAAATCTCTAGCATGATAGGGTATTTATAATACCCATATCCTAATCCTACTAAGCTAATGAAATAAATAACCAAATCCTATTAGACTAATGAAATCCTTAACCCAAATGTACTAGGTTAAGGTAACATTATCATAATCCACATAAAATAATGAAATACATAACCTAATTGTACTAGGTTAATGTATCATTGTCAAAATCCAGCTTTGTGTCTGTAAGTCCCCAAAGTATTCAAAATTGCTGTTTTAGCCCGGGACAGATTTTTCATGCAGCAGTTTTGGTCCTTAGGCGTGTAAACTCCCTTCCCTTCCTTCGTGAGCTTTCTTTTGCGTCAAGTAAGTCATAAAATGCTGAATTCTGCATCATTTATACCTGAAACTTTACTAATCATGTTCGTTAGCTCATTTACAGGAAAAAGGACTAAAAGTGCATGAAATATATAATTTGTTCTCAAAACTAGGCTAATATATGGGCAAAATATATTGATATAGGCGTGTAAATCCGCCTATCATCAGTTGCGACTGATGAATCAGTTGTTAGAAGAAATTAAAAAAGCTCTTAAAACAGAAGGTTGATTTGTTGCAACAGATGGTATATCTGTTGCAACAAATAAGTTATCTGATGCAGCATATATACAATTTGTTGCCATAACTCAATAAACAAAATGGTTATTAGTTTATTAAAGAAACGGTTCTTGAAAACCAAATGTCTTCAATTTTTAAATTGAGAAAAAAGTTTTATTTAAATTTAAGAACTAATTAATAATAATAAGCTGAAAAGTCATGACTTGTTACAATAATAAAAAATTCACCAGCTTGATTTAATTAAGTCATTTTTTTCACAGAAAATAATAAAGAAATAAATGATAAACACAATTTAAACCATAAAAAACTCACCAATTTTTTTTTAAATCTGTTTTATTAATTTATATAATAAAAAAGTCAGCAAATTTGGATTAATATGATGATAATTTTTTTTAAAAAGATAGATTATATGTTGCAACAGATAGATTATCTGATGCAACAGGTTATCTATTTGTTGTCATGAATAATATATCTGTTGTCACAGATGAGTTATCTGATGCAACAGATATAGAATCTGTTGTCACAACTCAATATAAAAAAAATTTCTAGAAAGAACTAATTATTAATAATAATAAGTTGAAAAGTCATGACTTATCACAATATTTCTTAATTTAATTAAGTCATAACTTTTTACAATAATCAAGAATGTCATTAATAAATGGAGGTGAATAGTTGCGCCTTTAAATTTGTTTCATTAATTTATATAATTAAAAATTCAGAAAATTTGGATGTCATGATGATAATTTTTTTTAAAAAAAGATATATAGATTATATGTTGCAATGAATATATTATCTTATGCAACAAGTTATCTATTTGTTGTAACAGATGATATATCTGTTGTCACAAATTAGTTACCTGATGCAACAGATATATAATCTGTTGTCACAACTCAATATAAAAATGGTTCCTGAAAAGAACTAATTATTAATAATAATAAGCTGAAAAGTCATGACTTATCACAGTATGACTTAATTTAATTAAGTCATAACTTTTCACAGTAAGCAAGAAATATCATTAATAAATGGAGGTGAACAGTTGCGCCTTTTTGCCTAACACATTCAAGTTCAATCCTCTATAAATAGGTCCCTCCTTACTCAATCGTTCATTCTACTACACTTTATTTATTCCTTGCTCTTGTTACACCTTCAACTACTTTCTCTTCAAGGACTTGATAGCTTTTTCCTATCTCTGGTAAGTTTTTTTCTTGATTTTTTTGTAAATATACGTTGTATTACATTCAAATTCTTTTTTTTTTACTTTTATTTTTACGTGTGTGTTTTGTCAACTTATGCATTTTCTAGATATGGTTGATCCAGTGTGGGATATCTCTATTTTACGAGACTCCATACGGAAACTGCAGAAGGAGGTTCATGACCTACAGTGGGAGTTGGCCGCCGTCAAAGTAAGGATGTTGCGGGAGATCCGCAGGCTGAGGAGGGCGCTGCTGCTGCCGGTTGAAGATTGGCCGGCTGACCATACAAATAATAATAATGATAATAATAATTAAGTTTTTTTCTTTTACCTATGTATTTTTATTTTTTGTTGGTTTAATAAAAAATTTATGTTTGATGCATTTGACGTTTTAATTCTTATTTAATTTTAATGTTGTCTATTTTTTTTCTCAACAAATGACATGTCTACAATTAAAGAATAATTTGAATCCAGTATCAATAGCAAGAGATCAACATATGAGTTGAGTTATCTATTAGGTTTGTGACAGGAGCTGTATTTTGTTGTTCAAAATAAATTAGTCATCTGTTTGATGTGTGAGCATATGCCAACACATTTAAGACTTTTAACTCTAAATAATTGCAAGGTATTGAGAAACTTTAGTTATTTTTGATTAGTTTATGTTTTATTTTGCAGTTTAAGCTGATATGATAGAGAACCAACATGAAATAAAGCAAAGAAGTTAAAATTTGAAGAAATCTGAAGATAAGTGTGGCTGACGACATTTGTGATAAGTCGTTAGCCCTGTGATAAGCTATCAGGTTGGTCGTCATCAGTAGACAGAGGATTGTCCTGAAGTGGAAGTTGTGATGAAATTTTGTGATAAGCCATCATAATGGAGATAAGTCATCAGGAATGCCGTCAGACTTAGGCAAGACATGAGAATTGGAGCAAAAGTGTGACGACATTTCTGATAAGTCGTCACAGTCCTGATAAGCCATCAGGAATGCCGTCAACCTAAGACATGACTAGTACAGATTTGAAGAAGACCTGACGACATTCTTGATAAGTCATCATGATCCTGATAAGGCATCACAAATAGTCGTCGTCTATTTTAAGAAAAAGCTGTAACCTTGATTTTGTTTCCTTATTTAGGGTAAACTATTTAAAACTTTGTTTTACGGTTTTCTAGACATCAATTAAAATTATTATTATCATTATTCCGCACAAGGTCGACACCATGAGTTTTGGACAACACATTTTGATATTTTCTCTCTTTACTTCTTGACTTGAACAGCACAACTATTTTGGAGAGATTATTATCAGTATTGTGGGGGTTTTCCTTTGTGATCTTATTTGCGATTCACTAGTTATTATTCATCTCTGTAAGTTTATCTTTCAAATCATGAATTCAATTATGTGTTTTGTTCGTTACATCATGAGTGGCTAAACTCCATTAACCTGAGTTATGGGATCTAGGGTTCGGTATTGATGAAGTGCTAAGTATTCAAGATTCAAAAGGTGGTAGGATTTCTTGATAATTCTGAAGTTTTAACTAATGTCTGTTGGTTACAAACAGTAGACACACCTTCTTTGATTTGCTTGAGAAAGAAATCAAATATAGTAGGAAGTAAATTATCAACAGGGACTCAGAAATACTTCATTTAATAATTAGCGTTGTAACAAGGTTGGTTAACCTGAGGTAACATCTGGGAAGTAAATAGAAATTCCCGAAGTCTGAGAGGATTAGGGAATTAAATGCTTAAGTAGGTCGAGAGACATTTAAGAATAACATTGATAAAGATAGCTTGTTATCCTACCCACCATGAGAATCTTGAATCACTTTTAGCATCTGTCATGTACCGGAAGCCCTAGTGAACATAATTCTGGTTATTTCATAAACTCTTAATTTAAAAACACCAAAAGTAAAGTGACAAACAGTAACTTGTTAAACCTAAGCCCCCTATTTCAGGAAACATTAAACTATCAGTGGATTAAATCGCAAACAACTTGAGTTCACACCATATTCCCTGTGGGATTCGACCCCAACCTAGTTGGGTTTTATAGTGACAATGATCGCTTACACTCTTGCCACAAAAAGATGCACCGCAGTCACAGATGAATGCAATTCACATAGTTAAAAACTCAGATCAATGAAAAGGTGCTCAAAAGTCACAAAATAAGCTAACTGCCTCAAGTATCTGTATTACTCCTAATTATCTACCAAATATTTGTTACAACAACATCCTACCCTACACCCTCAACTTAAAATTGAAAATAAAGCTAAACTAAGGGTTTAGGGCATACCTGGAGTGACTCAAGCTCGGGGGTCATGGGTTTCTGACCCTGCTGCTGCATCATCTACTACCTTCTCTCCATCAGGAGCTTTTGTCCTTACAGTGGTAGGGGGTCTTCTAGATGAGGCACCTGCAGCCCTGGATTTCTAAGCCTCCTCCCATCTCTCATTTTCCGCTAGGGACTCCATTCTTGCTTTTTTCAACTCCTCTTTTCAGCCTTTTTTGGCCTTCTTTTTCACTCTTCTTTCTTCCTCGCTGTCAAGATCTTCTCTCTTATCTTTGCCCTTCTGCTCCCATTTTTTTTCTTTGATGAATCTCCAGTGAGGTAAAGCATTGGAATTTCTTCCTCAGATTCATGCATAGCTGGATCTGTCGGCACCATAAATTGGTGCTGCTACAACACCCCAACATCTGCCTTTACCTTGTTCAAGGCCGCTCTAAATTTAGCAAGATCATACCCTGATATTTGTTTTGCCCGTGCATCAAATTGGTTCTCCAAATTTGCAATCCGCCCAGGCAAAGTCACAAAAGGCTCAAGGGCAGCCTTGATTTTCTTGTCTACTGCAGCGGCAAACTGTTTGGCAAAATCATGTTGTTGTGCCTCACACCATTTGGATTGTTTGGCCACTTTTACGATACCGATCGGATGAAATGCAAATCTTGCTAATGCTGTAGGAGCTGAGAGATTGGGTTCATTCTTAGGCACCGAACCTGCTTGTGCTGAAAAATTTAGCTGCGCAGTCTCAGAATCTTGCACTTCCACATTAGGTGTTGAACCAGCATCTGTATCTGAAGGGTCTGCTGCTACCTCTACACCTCTATCAAGTCTCAGTCCTTGCTGATTTTCATCATACCGTATGGGATTATGGGTCTTTCTGGTAGGAATGTTATCATCAACCCCTGAAATCTCTGGCACATTAGAAGCTTGGCACATCTCTGTGATAAGACAAGAAAAAGGATAAGCAGTGTCGATTCTTTCCATTCTAATCTTCATCTCATCAGCAATGATTTCCCCAAAATTAAGGGGGAGCTTCTGCACCATGCTTGCTACTAGGATAGCTCGGTCGTCACCCAGAATGTTGTCTCCATCAGCGGGCATCATCCAGATACGCACTACACCCCACCAAAACTTTACCATTTGAGTCAAAGAGGACTTATAGATTCTCTCATTTGGGTTGGTCGCCCATGCTGGTTCCCCTTCGGCTATGATGTTGTCCAACCACGGATGTTGATTTTCCCGATTTTTAATTCGAGCATAGAATAATGGTGAAGTGGTCTGAGGAGTGAAGTTGAGGCCATGTAAGAACCTGTTGATACTTCTGATTGAGATATTAACCCTTACACCCCTTACCTGAACTCTCTCCAACATGGGCTGGTCTGTAACTCTTTCTCCTGACCTACATATGTTTTCCAACTGAGCCTGGAAGTTCGCGTAAAACTCTCGAACCAGTGCAGGGCAAAATGAGCTTCCCCCTTCTATAGTCCATCCCAAGCCGTACTCTTGGAACTTCTGTTCCACTTCAGGATACCTACGCAGACCTTTGGTGATAATCTTTTTTTCTTCCTGAATCAGCCTTTTAGTCTTTCTTCTATCAGTTCTACTGATCCCAGTAGTGAAGATGCCCTCTGCCTTAGGAATTTTCCATCTAGCATTGTCTCGAACTTTGGGTTTCTTTTATTTGATAAGTGTTCCCCGAATTGGAGACTCCTCATCATCTTATTGTTCAGTGGAAGAGGATTCAGATGCTTTTCCCTCAGACTCAAGCTCCCCAGACCCTTCATGTTCTTCCTCTTCAGATTCAGCATGTTCAGAATCATGCTGCTCATGTTCAAAATGTTCAGATGCATTCTGCTCAGAAGCAGTTGTTGTTTTAGTGTCCTCACTGTCCTCCACCTCAACTAGTAGGGGTGGTGGAGGCTGGTTAGGGCTTTGCTTCTTCTTTCACTTCCTAAGCATAGGTTCTTCCTCTTCATAATCAGATTCCTCATTGATGAGCTTCCGGCGTACACTTTTTTGTTGTTCCTTTTTTGTAAGCATAGGGCTCTTTTCTTTGGGTGCTATTATAGGGTTCCTGTAGCAATAGAAAATCCATTAGTCAATCCTCAAGAGCCTAAACATAAATACATTAATCATTACATCCTTTGAAAAGGGTTATTCATGCTTCAGGTGCCAGGTGTGATGATATTTCTTGATAAGCCATCACGACTATGATATCTTATCACAATTGTCGTTAGCCTTAGACAGAACCTGCGAAACTTTATCAACTTCTGACGACATTTCTTATAAGCCGTCACAAATGTGATAGCCTATCATAAATGTAATCAGCTCTAAATAGAACTTACTTTATTCTTAGTGGCCTTTGATGACATTTATGATAAGCCGTCACAGTTGTGATAACTTATCATGAATGTCGTCAGCTCTTATCAGAACCCCTCTTTTAATTTTAACTCAATTTTTGGCCCCATTATTTCTCAAAATCCACTCGAGTTCTGATTTATGAGATGAATTTTAAGCCTTAGCTTGCACAACAAACCCTAGTTCCGAATTTCAGCCCCTTTTATAGTTGAACTTGGTTCAAGTCTCTTGGGAACTTGGGTTTTCATCAATCTATCCCTTACCACTTGAAAAGAAAAGTCAAATTTAGAGCATACCTGATGGGAGCCTTCAATGTGATTACACGCACAAGAGGAAGTAGGAAGAAATTCTTGATTTTAATTGCAAACCCACACACAAGGAAACTTGCTTTTTGTTTTACTTGGAATTTTTTTGAATAAGGAAATAAAATACTCTAAATATTGAAGGGAAATAACTTTAAAAGGAAGTAAAAATAAGTGGGAAGGTGGAAAGGTTCAACTGGGCCTGGGTCAGATCTTTATTATTGGCCCTAATTTGGTTGTTAAGTTACTTTCTGACGACATCTTATGATGGCTTGTCATAGGTGTGACAACCTATCACTGATGTCATCAGCCTTAACAGAACTTCAATTCAAAATTGGCCTCTCTGACGACAATTCTGATCGCTTATCACAGTTTTGACGGCTTATCATGAATGCTGTCAGGACCTTTTCTGCTGATTTCATCAGTTTTCCACCTTCTATGAACTAAATCCTAACTACAAAAATAAACACTTTACTGGAATATAAAATTTTAGGTTGCCTCCCAATAACGTCTGATTTACTGTCGCGACACGACTTGGTTATCTTGACTACTCAAACTTCGCCAAGACAACCTATTGATACCCCTTTATCATCTTCATAGAATATATCAACTACTGAGAAAACACCCATCTCTTTTTGCTGAGTCATGGATGAGTGTATCTCGAAGCGTGCTTCTTTATCATTTAGCCTGAACTTCAGCTCATTCAGCTCCATGTCTACAACCACTCTCCTAGTTGCAAAGAATAGTCTACCCAAGATGATGGGCACTTCAAAGTCCACCTCTCAATATAGGACTACCAAATCAACAGGTAAAATAAAATCGGCTACTTTTACTAAAACATCATGTAATATGCCCACAGACTGCTTCAAAGACCTATCTTCCATCACCAATCGCATATTTATTGGGGTAGGATTCCCCAAACCCAGTTTTTTGTACACAACAAGTGGCATTAGGTTTATACTGGCTCCCAGATCGTATAATGCTTTGGTGAATTTCAGGGAACCAATAGTACACGGAATGGTAAACGCTCCCGGGTTTGCCTTTTTTTGCACTAAAGACCTTGTAGAGATAGCGCCACAATGGAGAAGATTGTCCTCTGGCTCATGGATAACCTTCCGTTTCTTGGTCACAAGGTCCTTCATGAACTTTGTGTATCCTGGCATTTGCTCAAGTGCCTCAACCAAAGGCATATTTATTGCCAATTGCTTGATCATTGCCAGGATTTTGCTGAATTTTGGATCCTCAACCTTCTTCTTCAATCGTTGAGGAAAGAGAGGTGGTGGTCTTGGGATAGTTTTCAGCACCACTTCTCTTCCTTCTTTCTTTCCTTCTCTGAAGCATTAATAAAACTATCCAGTTTCTCAGACTCCACTGGATTGCTTTCTTTGGATTCATCAACAACTACCTCACCATCTAAAGATTTTCCCACAGAAGGGCCAGGTAATATCTTACCACTCCTAGTGGTAATCACCATACATGAGCCATTATTCCGTGAATTTTGAACCGTATCACTTGGTAATATTTTGCTCTTCCTCTGGTTAAATACAGCGGAAAGTTGGCTCATCTGCTACTACAATTGTTTGATGGTAGTGGAGTGTGAGTGCACCAACTGACTGATGGATGTCAGATCGGTCTTCATGGTGGTTACACTAGAGTTGGTGGCTTAAATTCCTTTCAACAATTTCTCCATCATGTCCTCTATAGACATCTTTCCAAAGCTAGTTGCAACAGCTTCCCGATTTCCAAGAGAAACATATAAACCACTCCTATCATTATTGCTTCTCCAGTTTTCTTGCTCCCTGTCTTTGTAATAAGGCTTGTCATAAACGTTCCGACCTTGATTCCCTAGTATATTTTCTAGGAAACCCCCCTGATTATTAACATAATTCGCCTCTTCTTTAGGCTCCACATCCACTTGGTCTTGAGACGTTACAACTTTTACTTTCTCAGTTTTTCCTGACAATAAGTTCTTGGTGAGAAAGTCCATTTGAGTCTTTAGATGGGCTATGTCTTAATCCCGCTCTTTATCTCTCTTGCATTGTTCAGCAGACATACCAACAGAAACAGTGGGGCTTGCTACCACAGACTTCCTGGTATGCCAAGCTCGACTGTGTGTGGTCATCCTATTTAGCATATCTGAGGCATCTTGAAAAGAAAGATCAACAAAAAAACCACCAGCAGCATTATCTACAATCTGCTTTATTACAGAGTTGAGGCCCTGTATAAAGTCTCCATAAAGTGTAGGTCCGTCATATTGTGGTTCGAACACTGTGTTAGCTTTTTATTGAATCTCTCCCAAGTCTTATGCAAAGCTTCAGTAGGAAACTGTCTAAAATTGCTGATTTCATCCCTCAACTGTACCCTCCTGGAGGGTGGAAAAAACTATTCTAAGAACGCTTCTTTCAATTGCCTCCAGTGGGTGATGGAATCAGGCATAAGCTTATTCATCCACAATGTTGCCTCCCCAGACAGAGACAACGGGAACAACTGCAACCGGATAGCGTTCTGGCCCACCCCTGGGTTATCAAAAGATTTGCATATGGTGACAAAATTCACCAAATACAGGTTTGGATCATCCCCAAGAAGGCCACCAAACAACCTCTTCAGATTGAGGAGTAGGATCATAGTACTCGTAATGTTGAACTTGGATCCAGGTGCCAACGGTGTAGGAATAATTACACCTGTTGCACCTGCCCCATCCATACCATCATCATCATTATTTAGATCATACTGGACCGGTTGGTACTCTTGTCTCTTTGGAACGGATGGTTCTGGTTAACATTACGTGGAACTTGTCCAGTTATTTGCTCTGCACGCCTTGGGTTACCAGGGTTCAATAACTCCTCGTCCCCCAAATCTTCGTCCTCGGGGTTTGGATGTCGTGCATGTTGCCCGACATTTTGCACATTCACCTGAGCTCTAGCTAAGGCTGCCAGACTGTCAATCTCTTGCCGTTATGTCATTCTTCCTATTCATTGTGGTTTTGGATTTAGAGGTAATAATGTTTCTCCGGAACTTCTGGTGCTTGGCATACACTATAAAATCCTGCAAATAAACAAAAACAACAAATAAACGTAAATCTAGAAAACTTAACTAACAGTCAATTAGCGCATCCAAACTCCAGTTTACAACTGTAGTCCCCGGCAATGGCGCCATTTTTGATAACGCTCAAATTACACTCTTGAATGGGTGTAAGAGATCGTTGTCAATATAAAACCCAACTAGGTTGGGGTCGAATCCCCCAGGGAATATGGTGTGAACTCAAGTTGTTTGCGATTTAATCCACTGATAGTTTAATATTTCCTGAAATGGGGGGTTTAGGTTCAACAAGTTATTGTTTGTCACTTTACTTTCGGTGTTTGTAAATCAAGAATTTATGAAATAACCAGAATTATGTTCACTAGGGCTTTCGGTACATGACAGATGCTAAAAGTGATTCAAGATTCATACGGTGGGTAGGATAACAAGCTATCTTTATCAATGTTATGCTTAAATGTCTCTCGACCTACTTAAGCTTTTAATTCCCTAATCCTCTCGGACTTAGGGAATTTTTATTTACTGCCCAGATTTTACCTCAGGTTAACCAACCTTGTTACAACGCTGATTATTAAATGAAGTATTTCCGAGTCCCTGTTGATAATTCACTTCCTACTATATTTTATTTCTTTCTCAAGAAAATCAAAGCAGGTGTGTATACTGTTTGCAACCAACAGACGTTAGTTAAAACTTCAAAATTATCATGAAATCCTACCACCGTGAGAATCTTGAATCACTTTTAGCATCTGTCATGTACCAAAAGTCCAAGTGAACATAATTCTGGTTATTTCATAAACTCTTGATTTACAAACACCGTAAGTAAAGTGACAAGTAACAACTTGTTAAACCTAAACCCTCTAATTTAGGAAACATTAAACTATCAGTGGATTAAATCGCAAACAACTTGAGTTCACACCATATTCCCTGTGGGATTCGAACCCAACCTAGTTGGGTTTTATATTGACAACGATCGCTTACAACCATTCAAGAGTATAATTTGAGCGTTATCACTGTTGCAACAGAATAATTATCTGTTGCAATAGATAAATATTCTTTTGCAACATATATATATTCTGTTGCAATATATTACTTTTCTGTTGGAACAGATTACTAATCTGGTGCAACAGATTATTTATCTATTGAAATAAATTACTAATCTGGTGCAACAAATTATTAATTTGTTGCAACAGAATACCCATCTATTCAATTCATATTACGGGCACCTAGAACCATAAACATGAATCCAACATGAGTCTACTGTTGCAGCAGAACATTTATCTGGTGCCAAGATAATGGATCTGTTTAAACAGATTGCTCTTGTGTTGCATTCATTCTCGCGTGCTAGCTATTATTGAAAAAACAACACACTAGCAGTTATCCAGATGAAAAATTCAACTAAAAAATATAATTTGACTTACCAAAGTCTCCTCTCAAGTAAATGTCAAAGTTGAAAGTGATGTACGAAATAAAATTTGACATAAGAAATTGGTTAAAGAGCAGCAGTTGCGGTAACAACAACAACAACAATGGTCAACAAGAAGAATATGAAGATGCTAATGAAGTATAAGATGATGATAATGAATCAGAAGATGATGAATAAAGTAGCAGCAACAGTGAACAACAAATATCGCGAAGAGAAAAAAAAATAACAACGGATAAGGAGAGAGAAAAATGCGCCTTTTTTCCCTTCGTTTCCCATTATATTAACTAACATTTGGATCAAAGTGTAAATTTAAAAACTTATGGGTTATTTTGAAATTTCTCAAACTTTCTTAATCCATAATTAAGTAATTGTCACCTCCACTCAATTATTAAGACTTGTGTCACCTACACCTCATTTTAAAACTTTTTGTCACCTGTAGTCCAAAGCCTCTAGATTCTTGAATTTATAAACAAAATTTACAAATTAAAGTAAAATAAAAAAACTAGATTTATGTACAGGCAAACGCTACGATAAATATTGCAAAAGATTAAGAAGTACCACAAGATTTTTTTAAGAAATTATATAGTAATATAGATATACATGTGTAATTGTAACTTTTGTATAGTAAGTTAGGTTTGAATTGTAAATTTTGTGGGTGTCTTATTTCCTTTATTATCTAGCAGTGTGTTATCTCATCTTATTGTGTGCTTTGATGTTATTTGTTCTATACACTGTTATATGCTCTGGGTCTATCGGAAACAACCTCTCTATTTCATCTGAGGTAGTGGTATGGACTGTGTACACTTTACCTTTCCAGACCACACTCTATAGGAATACACTGAGTATGTTGTTGTTATATTGTTGTTATTGTGTGTCTGAGAAGATTTTATGGTATAATATCATTTACATTTTTTTTTTTGTAAAAAATTGTAGTATCAAATAATTATAAATTAATAAATAGTACCATAAATAATCTATATCTTCCTAATATAGAATATAATTACTTAACAATTTTAATAATGAATTTGATTTCTGCCACTTACGTGAATATAACAATGTTACACTTTATAAACTTAAAAGTTTTTTTCTATAAATAAATACTTATTGTTATAAATGTACCATATATAGTGAATGTCTACTTTACCATATATAGTGAATACCTACTTTACCATATATTGTGTATGTCTACTTATGAAAAAGTTACAAATCCAAATGTTAGTTTCCCCCTATAAATAAAGGAGTTTTCCTTCATTGTAATTCATCCCATCAAGACACCCCTCAAGAGAAATAAGAATCACTCTCTCTATTCTATCTACTCTTCTTCTTGTTCTTTATTGTTTTTTAACACGTTATCAGTCCGAGACTTTGCTAAACAAGGTGAGATTATAAATCTGAAGGATTTCAAGGTTAGTAATTCTTTATGTTATCTTTCTTTTGCTACTACTAATATAATTATTATTGGATTTGAGGAAAAATAATTGGTTTGGAACCATTTATATTTTAAATTGATTCCTCAAGAACAATATTATCAAAAAGGATGATAATATGTTGGGTTCAAGTCCCATCGATTCATGCCTAAGACGCCTTTATATGGATAAGATGTTGAGTTTGAATCTCATTACACCATATTGATGATATTATGATGGCTAAAACAAAATAATGGATGTTTAATAAAAGGTCATGAAACATATCCCATTAATATGCTCTATTCCATGAAGTGAATATGGTAGCATAAATCTGAAAGTTGACAACTTGCTTCATTGTTGGAAGAAGAAAAGTGATTGAATGCACGAATATAAGCGTGGAGAGACAATATGATAATAATCATCAAAAGTGATAGTATTTTCACACGTTTATTATGATTATAAGATATGCTAGAGAAAAATTCTCTACATCATATGTATGCCTCAGTTTGCTCCTGAAGTAGCAGTATGATGAAAGAGGTTATAAGATATATAAGCTATCATAATTTGATAGGCTTAAGACACGATTATATTCCACTATTGGGGAATAAGAATTTTGATTATTATAAGCATAGATCCATTTCCTGGGGTGAATGTGATAATATTTAGTGAAACTTATTAATATAAACGTGTAATTGATTGTGATGGTATGACAACTCACCTACGAAAGAGGCAGAATAGCTGAGATTTTTGAAATCTACTTCTGAAGTAGTAAATCTGAAATTTATTCATATAATAGTAAATCTGAAATTTACTAAAGGAAAAATACATATCATGGTAAACTTGGAGTTTACTAGATTAAAAGTTCATAAGTTGACATGAACGATTGTGATATCCTGAAGATGTGCATACTGAGTATTGAACATATATTGAAGAATTAGAAAATGCTTCATAAACTTTAATGTTGCTTTTTCTCATGATAAGTTGGTTGGACCAACTAATTTTGAGATTGAATCCCTTAAAATCTGAAAAAAATAAAAGGTGAATAAGGGCCCGTTCACCTATCATGTGATATGTTGAAAAAATGCATCAATAAGATGATCACATGTACATTCATGGTAAACCTACGTTTGACATTCATAAAGTTATTTGTTCAATATAAATTGAGCATAATTTTCAGATTGTGTAATCAAGACAATTCATCTTGATGATGATGGTTTAGCATTGAATACCTTCCATAAATAGCTGAACCATTACTAATGATAACAAAGTTTCATGTATTGGTATGAAATATGATATATTGCATACAATAGCACTTGTATGCATTAGACCAACATATTATGATTATTTCTTCCCTCTCAAATGGTTCAAGGTCAGGAACCAACTATTCCATCTAATAGTTTTGATGTGCGGTATACGATTAATAAATATACCATGATGTACAAAGATGGATTCCTCAAAGAAGATAGAGGATGTATGTTAGTTTTCCTAACATGAGGGGGAGATTATAAGAAGCTATGAAATATGTTAGGAATTATCATCAGATCCTCATGAAAAAGATAATTCAAGTCATATGTCGAAAGCATTTACTGACTCAAATTTAATCTCATATTTAAGCTGCAAGTGCTCCTATTTTGTGTCCTTAAAGCACAAGGTCTACGCATGCAGGAAGCGTGGTAGACCAATCAGTTTCAAATAAAATAATCTTTGAAAAGGATAAAGAGCAAATAATCTTAATAAGAAGGCAATGTGCTCTTAAAGAGCCTACGACATAACACTTCATAAAACCTTATGAAAAGTTTAGATACCTGAAAATAATGAAGATGAGATCTCAAAATGTTATGTTACATTATGAACCGATACGAAATGATATATCATCAATATCTTTAATACAATATTGGCGCAATATTGTGAGGGATTACGAGGATCTGAATTCTACGTTTATTTAAGTATGCTAACGTAGAAACATTTATCAAGTGACACGAAAGGATGCATTTTGGTAAGTATAAAACTTATTTGATTTGCAATCCAGACACTTGAAGATGTCGCACTTGACATGTTGGATATTGTCACTTGAAAAAAATCCATATGAAAATCTCTAAAGGATTCAAAATTCCTAAAGAATATAAAGTTTTTGGGAAAATTTTTATTATCTTCATAAGAGATAATTTGATGATTTGAGTATCATTGGAACTCTTGGAGAGTTTTCAAAAGCAATAGAATATTTGCTTAAATGAGAAACATGTAAAATTGAATAAGGATCCATTCCGACCTCAATAAAATAATGAGGAACTCCTTGGTTATGAAGTACCATATCTTAGTGCAATTGATGCACTAATGTATCTTACAAGTACTATAAGGCCTGATATAGCCTTTTTTCAGTTAATTTGTTAGAAAGTTTGCAGTTCTGATCTTATTGGTCATGTTGATGTCGGGTACTTATCTGACCTACATAAAGCTTGGTCTTAAATAAGCTATGTATTCATATGTGGTGGTACTGCAATATCTTGGAGATATACAAAGCAGTCTATCGTATCCACTTCATGAAACCAT
Organism: Capsicum pubescens; assembly: GCA_030864215.1. Taxonomy (NCBI): domain Eukaryota; kingdom Viridiplantae; phylum Streptophyta; class Magnoliopsida; order Solanales; family Solanaceae; genus Capsicum; species Capsicum pubescens. Next base: position 76,953,848 of record CM061544.1, read on the forward strand.
GCTGAGATAATAGTTATTCATGAAGCGAACCAAGAATGTGTGTGGTTGAGGTCCATGATACATCTCATTCGAGAAAAATATGGTTTGAAAGGTGATAATGTACTCACAGTTTTATACAGAGATAATGCAGCATGCATAGCACATCTTAAGGGAGGATTCATAAAAGGAGATGGAACGAAGTACACTTCATCAAAGTTTTTCTATACACATGAGCTACAAAAGAATGGTGATATTAACGTGCAACAAATTCGTTCAAGTGACAATGTGACTGATTTATTCACTAAGTCTCCTCCAATTACAACTTTCAAGAAGATGGTGCACAAGATCGGGATGTAAAGGTTCAAGGATGTTCTCATTAGGGGGAGTTAATACGCGTTGTACTCTTTTTCCCTTATGAGATTTTGTCCCACTGGGTTTTCCTTGTAAGGTTTTTAATGAGGCAGCTTATATGCGTATTGTTAGAGATGTGTACTCTTTTCCCTTCACTAGATTTTTCCCCATTGGATTTTCTCTTGTAAGGTTTTAACGAGGCACATTATCTATCAATTAGACATTCAAGGGGAAGTGTTATAAACGTACCATATATAGTGAATGTCTACTTTACCATATATAGTGAATACCTACTTTACCATATATTGTGTATGTTTATTTATGGAAAAGTTACAAACCCAAAGGTTAGTTTTCCCCTATAAATAAAGGGGGTTTTCTTCATTGTAATTCATCTCATCAAGACACCCCTCAAGACAAATAAGAATCACTCTCTCTATTCTCTCTACTCTTCTTCTTTATTCTTTATTAGTTCATAACACTTATAGCTTATTACTGCTCCTTTTAGTTCTACCACTACAATCTAGTATGAATTATTCTAACTCAATGGTACATGAATAATTTTGTAGATCTAAATATGGTAAGAATATTCTGTAAAATAATCTTAGCTTTACCAAAATTACCTTGTAATTACATTCAATTCTTAACTGTAAATATTACATGTCTTCGAAGGACCAAATAACTTAATTTTCTCCTAGTGATACCATGATTTGAAAGTTCCAAATATTTAATAGTTTTTAAAATTTTGGTGTATGTACATGCTCCAAGGCTGAATAAGTATGATCAGAGCTATAAATTTTATTGGAATTCAAATATGATTTCTCAGAATTTTGATTGAGGAAAATAATATATTATTTGGTTGATTCCACAATATCAAGAGTTGGAGAAAGAATGACTCTTTATAGTAGGTATCCTAGATCATTACAACGATTAATGAAATCTGAATACGTACTTTCGACAATAGCAAATATTGGATCAATAGACTATTTTTTTAGAAGATTCTTTGGTATAGAAACTTTTTTAATTCCATCAATGAAACTTTCAATCCTACCATCACCAACATTCAAAATTCAATTAGAAAAATCTCTCAACTCATCCAAATCTAGACCTGTATCATTACCTTACAATCTCGTATTCTTTGTTAGTCTCAATAGTTGATAATGAGACCATAAATATGAAGAATTGAGATGACAGGTAATATTTATCTTAATTCACCTCCAAAAATAACTATTTTACCTTCAAATGATCTTTGTGAATTGGATGAATCTTTGAAGCTAAAAAAATCTCTTAAAGTTTTATCAATAACTTTAAAACAATAGCTATGCAGTATTGGTGCCTCATCCCAGATAATCAACTTTATCTTGACAATTAAATTTGCTAAGAGAGTACCTTACTTGATATTATATGTCGAATCTTCAGTTACATTTAGTGGAATTACAAATCTTGAATAAGCTGTTCTACCGCCTGGTAACAAAAGAGATGAAATTTCTCTAAATGCAACTGTTAACACAATATTTCCTTTAGATCTTATGCAAGTAGACAAAGTCTTCCAAATAAAAGTTTTAGCTGTTCCTTCAAAATCATATAAAAAGAAAAATTCACCCTTTTTCATTCACAACTGTTATTATCTTTATATATGCCGATTTTTACTCATATGTCAAATTCTCAATCAATTATTAATGTTCCACTGCTAAATCGTGCTTGTTATAATGCATATCACCACAAATTAATCTATTGTTGTTGTCAACCTCTTCCTCGTTAATAAGAGGCATTGACATTGTTGAAAAGTCACGAAAATTTCTTCCACAACTTTTTAAAAAGTTTTCTATCCTTTGCAAGTAATGATTTTTCAGATTATCATCATCTGTTAGATTAGCTTCTGAAAATGCATAACAATATAAGAAGAATTATAACAAATTTAAAAATAGTTAATGAAATACATGATCAAGAAAACATTTTGCTATTATCTGTCATCAAATTTGAATGAATGAAATAAAATGTGTTATTTTTATATTAGCTTAATAAAACTGAAAGCATTATTTAAGTACCTGGGTTATCTAAAACTCTTTTTTCTTTATGAATAATATCTCCTTATAGTAAATGTTATGTTGATTTTCAAACAATCTCTAGTCGTGACATTGAATTTGAGAATGGTAGCATAGCAAATAATTGTCTTACATATGATGGCATTTCTTAATTACTTGCTTCCACTATAGCATCTACAGATTTTCTGTCATAGTCTAATAAATTTAGAGTGTAACATGCATCTCTAAAAGTCTCATGATAATGATCATTGATATTTTTGAGATCCTCATAGGATGCTGAATCTTTAATAACATTCAATAACAATCTAAGGTAATATTTCTCGCTACATTCCGGTGGAATAAAGAAAATTTCTCCCACAAAAATGAAGAAGTTTGTCTTCTTTTTTATTTCTTCAATTGTTGATTTGACACATGCTTTAGAGGAAATTCTGCATACGCAGGGGTGACTCAAGGGTAAGACTATTAAAGCATTTTCTTTAGGACCCCAAAATTTTGAGGCCCCCAAAAATTTAATACGAATTTCATGATTTTAATTTCACTTAAAATAGTATTAAAGATTGTAAAATATAAAAGGTACGAAATTTAAATTAAAACAAAAAAAGAAGAACTATCTACTTTTTATTAAAAATATTTTAATTTTTTTTAATCAAATCTTCATATTCATTAATAAATAAGGTTGCACAATAATATTCAAGGTAATACATTGTAAACAAATGACTAACATCTTATTAATTAAAATAAGTCTTTACTTTAATAAATAATAATATTACTATGTGAAGTTAAACGCTTAATGTCTTCTAATAATACCATAGTAAAAAAAGAGTACATAAGAATAAAAAAATAACTTCAAATTATTGATAATGTATTTGTTATGTTAATATATTTAAGACATCATATTAAAATTTTGTTTTAGGTTACTAATTTTATTGAGACGGCCTTGAGTTTAATAGCTTCACCATTAATTCCCTCTTGATCAGTTGCTTAACCAACAATGACCCCATTATTACCACCCTCTCGAAGAGCCAATCTCCTAAAAAAGCTGCCAGAATAATATTAATAAACTATTTACAAGAATAATCATCAAAATGGAATAAAGTTAAAATGGAAGTACATGAGAAGATGAATTAAGATCCAGGTGGTTTGAAGATGTTTCATAACTTGCGACTGAACAAAGGATCCAAAGTCGATGTTCAGCTACTAAACTTCACCAACCAAGTTACCCAATGCATGAAAAAATGCAACATCTTCATTATGAATTATTACTACTGTAGCAACAGCCTCTAAATTAATAATTCTCCTGAAAAAAAATTTCTTTCGTAAATGATAAAATCAAGTTAATACGAACAAACCATAAAATAAAAATAGTATAAGATCATACTCTGACAGATTGGTCAGATATTGCACCAAATTCAGATTAAGAGAGTTTGAGTTTGCACATTATTCTCAATCCTCCTGAAAAAAAATTCTTTTGTAAATGATAAAATCAAGTTAATAACGAATAAATCATAAAAAAATAAATTAAAATAGTATACATATCATACTTTGACAGTTGGTCGGACCCTGTGCCTAATCCAGATTAAGGACAATTTGAGTTTACACATTATTCTCAATTCTTTTGGAAAAAAATTCTTTCGTAAATGATAAACAAAAATAGTACACTAGTCATACTCTGGTAGATTGGTCATATGCTGCGCCAAATTCAAATTAAGAACAGTTTGAGCTTACACATTGTTCTCAATCCTGCTGAACACCTACCACCACTAAGCTACGTCCCTCAGATGTGTTAAGGTTGTTTAACCTTTATATTTAACTAAATATAATAGCATTTTATCTATATACACGGTATAATTTTTCGACGAAAGCTGTTCACCTGACCACCCTTGGTACAAGGTGACTCCGTCCCTGGGTCAGACGCTGGTCGAATTCAGACTAAGAGCAGTTTGAATTTGCATATTATACTCAATCATTCTCATGGAGATGCACAATAATAAGATTAATAATGCTGAGAAAAGTTAAGTGAACAATTTGAATTTTCACATTATCGAAATAAGAGTAGTTATATCTGGGACTCTAACGCGACAATAATAAAATTAACTGCGTTTGAAAATCATGATCGAAAATTTTACTCCTCAGTAGAAATCAAGAACCCTTAAAACACTAATAACCAAAAAAAACAAAAACAAAGAAATACTAAAATCAAGAACCTTAATTCTTAAAATTAAGAACCAAGATCAAGCCTAAAACCCTAACAAAATAAAAAAAAACCCTAAAAATAAAACATAACCAAAAAAAATAAACAATTACCAAAAAGATAAAATAAAACAATTACCATACAGATGAAATAACATAATAAAAGAACTAGAAAATAAGAAATACTGTAAATCCCTAAGAACATGAATCAAGAACACTAAATTGCAAGAATAATGAATAAAAAAATAAACTTTATGAAAAAATTTAAACAATTACAGTACAGACGAAATAATATAAGATAGAGGAATCAAATACAAAATGACCTAAAATGCCTAAAAACATAGATCAAGAACACTAAATTGTAAGAAAAATAAATAAAGAAACAAACTTTGTGAAAAAAAATTAAACAATTGCCAAACAGAGGAAAAAACATCAGATAGGAAAAATCAGAAAACAAGACAACTGAACAGTTACTAATTTTGGTATTGCATATTGAATTGGCTTGCAGAAAAAATCAAGAACATGATAGGTATTTCATCATTTTTTTTTTCTAATTCACAAGATAAATGAATCAGAAATCAAGAAATTAACAGATAAAGGAGCCATATAGCAAGAAATAACAAAGTTCATAAAAAAACAAAATTTAAACAATAACCAAAACAAAAAAAACTCTAAATTGACAAATTAACAAATATCCTAAAAACCCAAAACCCCCTAAAAATATAAAACAAGAAACCTTAAGTCGAAAGAATAACGACTTTATAAAAATGCAATTTCCAAGTAAATATCACAACACATGAACCGGAAATGAAGGAAAAATCTAAAGCCCGTAAATTATTACTATATTTAATAAGTGAAGTGACGACGAAGGGTGTTTCCGTAATAATATTAACTTTTGTGGTCATTTTGATAATTGCCTTTCAACCCTTTTAATTCCTCTTACTGTAACACGTTTCACTTCTATGGGATACAACTCATTTCACTATGGTTCACTTTAATTTTGCATTCTTTCTTCATTTTGCTTGTGAACTCTCTCTCAAGTAAGTTCCTCTCTTTCTATTTAGTTTTTGTTGGTTTTTTCAATCATGCATGTGTTTGGGTATATGATATAGATAGACCAAATATAAGTAAGAAAGTTGAGATGTTTTCACTCTTTTAATTTTTATTTGTTTGCATCTAGCGTGAACTCCAAGTTCTATTTGAGTTTTTTTTTTTTTCACACCTTGATAAGCAAAATCTTGCACATGCATGCACTTTTAATTTGGGGATGTTGTATTCTATTGAGCTTTTCCCTCTGATTGCCTTTCTCATTGCACCTAATTTTAAATAGCGAGATTTTATTGGTGGGTATCTAGTGGTTTCTTTGTGTCGTTGAATAACTTCTTGCTGGATTTCACATGCATATAGTTAAGGTCAAATTTGCATATTGATGCATTGACATGTTTGATCTATCATTTCACAATTTGAGAGGTGAGAGTTGATTTTTCAACTGTGAATTGAGTCATGAAGTGATAAATTATCCTCTATTAGTAGGGTAAAATTTCAATCAAGACGGTAACACCGTTATCGATGAACTAATTGTGAATTATATTATGAAGGTGAGTTTGTGTAATTTGGCAAATTTTTATTTTCATCTATTAGGATTTAGGACTGGTCTATTTTTGAGGTGTGCTTCATATTAAGTTTCTTGGTCACGATTGTTGATTTTGCCTCTTCTAAGAGAGGATCAATTAGGGTTACTATACAAATGAGTCACACCTTAATTAACTTAATGAATGTGATAAACCAGGGTACTATCTGAAGCATGTGTTGCCCTCTCCAATTTTAGATGGAATAGGGTGAATGTTGAAGTGTCGCACTTTAACACTCGAGTAGAAGCTATATTTCAAGATATTGATTAGAATATGGGGGTTACAACCGTTGATAAAAGAAATTGTTTATGATCAAAAAATATTTGTGCAATGTTCTTAGAAATAGTAAATAATCAAGAGATGTCATGACATTGTTATATCATGGGCCACTCAAATTGATAGAAGGCTTATTCAGCTGATGTTTAAAGATAAGGAATATTAATATGCCAAGATAAATGCCAAATGACAATGACTAAAAGACTCATAAAGTTTCAAACAACAAGGCAGCATGTAAGTGTTGCATTATATTTTTAGTTTAAACGTCATAGAAGTACATACTTGGACTATTGATTTTGAGATTCAACAAGATATCCTCTTCTTTTATTTTTGACTTTGACATTGGTTGAATAAGTCAACTTAAAGCTTTATTATATGACGTTCTATTATACAAAAAAAAAAATGATAACTTTAAGTTCTGAAACTATAATTATCGAACATTCACAAGGATCTCAACATATCCAAATGCAATATAATTTTTATGTTATCTTAAAAATCGTACATAATCATGATTAGAAAAACCTAGAAGAATTTTTTTTGGTGAAAATTTTTGGTGTTAGCACGTATGTTGAGTTGCCCTGATGAAAATGTTTGGTAAATGAGAAAACTTCAAAGATTGTTGGTGCTTTTCTAACTCGGGAGGTGCCAGGTGAAATCTTTGTTGTTATGTTATATATTTTGGAGATTATAATGTCCATGATGCGGTTATAACATAAGAAGGTAATTTACAAGGTTTAAAGTTATGTAGAAACAATAAGCAATAAACCATAATCAAGTTACATCGCTTCCAAGTACTTTTTCTTTGATTGTGTGAGTAGGGACATTTTTCTAAGAATATAAATAATCGAGCACTTACTCAGATGAAGGTAAACCTTCATGCGTTGAAGGAAAAAATTCTTTCTTGTCTACAACAAATAATTTGATTATTTAAAAAACAGGTATATTTTAATGAAAAAATTTATGGAGGAACAAAGCTTAGAATTATCAAAACTACCAGAACAAGTATATTCATTTACTATTATGAATAGCTAAATTCATAAATTCCTAACAATCATGATATGATAAAATAGTATATATTTGGTATCAAAGCCTATGATGTTTAAAGTTACGGAAGTAGTATATATTTGGATTTATTTGATTAATTTATTATTTGATTAATTTATTAATTATGACTTATTTGATAAAACTAGATTTAGATATTCCCCAAAATATTATTTAGATGAATAAAGTACAAAAATTACCAAAATATAAAGAATTAAAGCAAATAATATCTAAAAAACGTAAAGAATTAAAAATAAGGATAGAAAGACTACAATATAACATAATTGTCGGAGTTAGTAAAAACTCAATAAATGCACAAAAAGAAGAAATATCAAATTTAGAATCAACAATAGATAGTCTAGAATATACATACCAACATGATCTATTAACAATTAAATAAAAATGAACAAAGAAGAATTTATAATAGATGAAAAAATATATGAAAACCATGAAGGATTAAAAATAAAAATAGTATTTTCTAATCTAGGAAGAAGGTATAAGAAAATAGGTGAACATTTATATTTAATGTTAGAAAAAGAAGAATTAAAATTAGAAGATAAATTGACAGCTATGGTAAGAATAGAAAAAGAAAATGAAGAAATAGATAGAAAAAAGGAAATAGAAAAAATAAAATAATAAACTACAGAAGAAATACGAAAAATAGAAGAAACTAAAAATAGTAGGATTGCTGAATTAGAAAAAGAACTACAAATGCTAAAAGATTTGATGAAAAAAGACAGAAAGAAAAAGAAGAAAAAGATATAGAACAAAAATTATTAAACGAGATAAATCAATTTAAAGAAAAATTAGAAATAAATACAATAGATATTGAAGAAGCAGATAATTATGATTCAGAAGATAGTGAAACATATACAGAAATCTTAACAAACACAAAAAATTTAGAAATCAATGAAAAACAAGAAGTAATTAATGAAGAAAACTTAGAAAATAGAAACACAGAAATAAATACTCTTGATAAAAAAGAAGATGAAAATATAATACCTAGAACATCAGAAATAAGAAAACCTACATATTATAAGAATAAGTTTAAAAGATATAATCTAAAGGATGAATATGACAAATGGACACCAAAACAAATAGTTAACAAAAATTATAACTTTTTAGACTTAGATTGTGTAATAGATACAGAAAAAATAATACAATTATGGATAGGATATATGACAAAATAATTATTAGATAATAATATAAATGTAACAGATGCACCAGAATATATAGAAAGAACAATAATAGGAATAGTAAAATTATGGTTTTCAAATCTAACTGAAAATAGTAAAAGGGTATTAAGAACTGACAAACCTACAGAAGAAACATCATCAATAACTACAACTAAATTAACACCTATAGAATTATTAAAAAAATATGAAATAGCTATAAAAGACGAATTTAGCAGCATGACAACAACAGAAGAAGAACAAAATGAAGAGAAAGATATAAATAGGAATTTAATGTTAAAATTAGCAATATATAATATGTGTTACATATATGAATATACTTGCGCATTTAAAGAATATTATTATAAAGGAACATATATTACAGAAGAAAGTAAAGAAATAAGAAAATTATATTTTAGTAAATTACCTGAACCATTTAGTTCAAAAATAATAAAAAGTTGGGATGAAGCAAAAATAGCAGATACTCTAGAAGCAAGAATAAAATTTTTACAACAATGGTATAGAAACCTATGTGAAAAATATAGAGAAGAAATAAAAATGGAAAAAAACATTAATAAGAAATTTAGCATGTTGCAAAGATAAAATAGCACCTCAATTTGGATGCGAAGAAAGATATTATAAGAAAAGAAAAAGACATAAGAAATACAAAAAATTAAAATATAAATATAAGAAACCAAGAAAAAGATATTATGTAAAAAATTATAAACATAAAAGACCATATAGGAAAAAAGAAATCTATAAAAGAATGTACTTGTTATAATTGCGGAAAATTAGGACATTTAGCTAGAGATTGTAAATTACCTAAAAACCCAAAAAATAAACAAAAATATAAATAAAAATAGAACATACAGAATATATGCAGATAGATTATATAGATTACGAATTAGAAAGTGAAGATAGTATATATGAAATTTCAGAGAATGAAACAGATAATGAAATAGATAGTGAATTAGGTGAATTAAATGACAGAAGAAGATATAAGAATAAACCAAATAACTGAAGAAGATATAAAAATAATAACAAAGGAAAAATATTTAAATGAAGAAGGAACAAATCAAAAAATAATATTTGATAGTCATATATTTGATGAAATAAAAGGAAAAGAATTAGATTTAAGTGTAGAAAAAATATTTAAAATACCAACAATAAAAAACATATTTAGTAGAAGAAAAGAAGAATAGTACGTAGTAAGCCAAAAAGAACATGTAATAGACTGTAGCTATGCAAAAGGTAAAGCAAGTATACCACTAGTAACAAAAAAGATAATTAATAAAGAAATAAACGATATAAAAAGTAGAGACCTAATAAAATATGTACACCTTGGAGGTACAGAGATATTAATAAAAGCATGTTTTAGAGAAGAAATAGATACACCAATAGAATTATACCTAGCAGATGGTAGAATTATAAAACCTATAGAAAAAAGTATAATAACTGCCATAAAAGGAAATTTAATATACCAAAAAATTAAATTTATAATAAGTGCGAATTATTCAGTAGCAATAACAGATAAAAATATAGATAAATCATTAGTATTATATTGGAAAATATCAGAAATAGAACTAATCCCAGGAAGTAAAATATTTACAGCAAGATGTAAAAATCTATATGTATTAACAACAAAACATAAAATAACGGAAAAAAAATAAAATTATCAAAATATAAATAGAAAGTCCTTTCGAACAATTTGTAAAAACAATTGATAATAATGATTATAGTTATAGAGTCATAGATATAGAAGAAAATTTAGAAATAATAAATGATAGAATAAGTACAACAAAAAGAATAGCTTATGAAAAACCAGAATCATCAAGTTCATCAAAAAGAACAAGTTATGAAACAAGTTCAACAACTAATTTAAACCAATATTACATAACAGGAACAATAAATGAAAAAAAATATTTAATACTCTTAAATACAGGACAAGAAGAAAATTATATAGCAAGATATCTAATAAAAAATGAGGAAATAAAATCTGACAATAATATATGCCCAGATCTACCAAGAAGCTTAATAAACAGTAAAAATATAGCAGAAAAAGAAATAACAAAAGGAGTTAGAAAAATAAAAATAGAATTTGAAATAAAGGAAGAAATGCAAAAAACAGACATAATATTAGGAATAAAATGGTTAGAACAAGTAAAACCATATAATATAGAGCATACACAATTATCTATAACATATAACAGAGAGAAATTATTCTTAAGAAGAGCTTTAACATAATATGAAAATATATGTATTAATGAAGATAGTAGTAGAAGAGTATTACAGTAGATATTATACACCTATGATAGATACAGGAGCAGAAACTAATTTATGTAGATGTAATTGTTTACCAAAAAGTAAATGGGATAAATTAAAAACACCAATAATAGTTAAAGGATTTAATAACGAAGGAAGCATAATTACTTATAAAGCTAAGAATGTAAAAACACAAGTATGGGATAAAATATTAACAATAGAAGAAATCTATAATTATGAGCTAACATCAAAAGATATACTTTTAGGAATGCCGTTTTTAGATAAATTATACCCACATATAATAACTAGATCGGATTGGTGGTTTACAACACCATGTAAACAGAAAGTAAGAGCAAAAAGAGTTACTAATAAAATAAGAAAGAAAACTGATTGGATAGAAGGAAGTGAAAAAATTATACAAAAATTAGAAAATATAAAAAATACTGAAGATACAATAGAACTGGTCGTATTTTCAATAAATAAAAAGGAAATAACTATATTTTCAATAAGTAAGATAGAAATAATTAAGAAAAAATTAGAACAATTATATAACCACTATAAAAATTGAATTAATAGATAAAAATAACATAATAACTCAAAAACCATTAACATATAATTTTGACGATTTAAAAGAATTTAAAATGCACATAGAAGAATTATTAGAAAAATAATATATACAAAAAAGTAATAGTAAACATAATAGCCCAACATTTATAGTAAATAAACATAGTGAACAAAAAAGAGGAAAAAGTAGAATGGTTATTGATTATAGAAATTTAAATGCAAAAACTATGACATATAATTACCCAATACCAAATAAGATATTAAAAATAAGACAAATACAAGGATATAATTACTTTAGTAAATTTGATTGTAAATCAGGATTTTACCATTTAAAGTTAGAAGAAGAATCTAAGGAATTAACCGCATTTACGGTACCACAAGGATTTTATGAATGGAATGTACTACCATTTGGATATAAAAATGCACCAGGAAGATATCAACATTTTATGGATAGTTATTTTAAACAATTTTCTAATCGTATAGTATATATGGATGATATACTATTATATACAAAAACCAAAGAAGAACATTTAAAATTATTAAAACAATTTACGGATATAATAGAAAAATCGAGAATAAGTTTAAGTGAAAAGAAAGCTGAAATTATGAAAAACCAGATAGAATTTTTAGGAATACAAATAGATAAAAGTGGAGTAAAAATGAACAACATATAGTACAAAAAATAATAAATTCAAAAGAAGAATTAGATACAAAAAATAAATTACAATCATTTTTGGGATTAGTAAACCAAGTAAAGGAATATATACCAAAATTAGCAGAAAATCTAAAGCCTTTACAGAAAAAATTAAAAAAGGATGTAGAATATAATTATAACGAAGGAGATAAAAAACAAGTCCAAAAAATAAAAACACTTTGTAAAGAATTACCAAAATTACAATTCCCAGACGAAAATTAAAAATTTATATATATAGTAGAAGCAGATGCTAGTGAATGTAGTTATGGAGGAGTACTTAAATATAGGTATAAAAAAGAAAAAATAGAACATCATTGTAGATATTATTCAGGAACGTTTAATGAAACAGAAATAAAATGGGAAATAAATAGAAAAAAATTATGTTCATTATATAAATATTTATTAGCATTTGAGCCATATATTGTATATAACAAGTTTATTGTACGAATAGATAATACATAGGTACGTTGGTGGCTAACAAAGAAAATACAAAATTCAGTTACAACAAAAGAGATTCGGAGACTAGTATTGAATATATTAAATTTTACATTTACAATTGAAGTAATTAGTACTAACAAAAACGTTATTGCATATTACATATCAAGACAAAGCTATACAGATTGATATAATAGAAGATGATACTTTAGAAAAGATATTCAAAACCCTAACTACGCTTTCAATGAAAGTGGATAGTATGGGTAATGAAATAGAAAAGCTAAAGACTAATGAAGATAAACTGAAGTCTGTATATACAAATCAGCTAACTCAGCAGTGTGCAGAGCTATGTCGATCGAAAGACATTAAAATTCCAGAGCTAGAAGGAGACGTTGGGACACTCCGTAAAACCCATAACGTTTATCAATCTACAATTGCAGGTACAAGCAAAGGAGTTATTGGACAAAGATACCAGAATATGAACTTAAATAAGACATTTGAAAAACCATTTACACCAAAAATACAAAAAGACCTCTTGAACATACCCCCACAAATTACCACATATCGAGATAGTCTGAACCAAGATAAAAAAATTTATAACTATACAACCCAAAAATACATAAAAAATATCTACCGAGTACAAATTTTTCTAAACCTTAACCCCAGAGCTACAGATATCAAAGAACCCAACACAAACTATATAACCCAAAGATTACAAGGTCACAACAAGCTAATTGCACTACCCAAAACTAACCCAAGCCTAATAAAAATTTGTTTCGACTATGGATTATTAAATACCATATATACCTAACATGGAGAAGAACTATCAGCTATGGAAGAATTACAAAAAATATTCAACACCTATAAAAGAGTAACCAAAGAAAATCTATTTTATATAAAGTGTTATACTGCACCAGCAGAGATATTATACGACGAGATAAAACCAGTTATACAAGTTGTAAAAATAGGATTAACCAGAGATATGATTATACCAGAAGATATTGTGCAGCAGCCAGAGATACCCAGAATCGAGATACCTAATTTTTATGCAAACAAATGACTTATTGGACTAGCTACAATTATTCAAGAACTAGCAAACAATTATACTAATGGAAACCGAATATGGAGCTATTATTCAAGAGACCATCAGATGATTTATTCAAATTCAAAAGAACTACGACAAGCAGATATGGAAGATGTTAGACAATGGATAATGACATTACTTAACCCAAAAAAATAATCTACTGCAAGGGCAATTAAGAGAAGATTTATTTCAGACGGATTATTGACAAGATATTGCAAGATAATTGGACACAAATATCCAGATCATCAATGTTCGAGATGTAATGGAGAAAATAATATTGCCTCAGAAGTTCAACTGGAATAGAAGAAGATAAAAGCGACAGCTGGAAGATGCAAGATATGAAGCAATAATGGAGATACAGAGCAATAAAAAGAAGATAACTACAGATAAAGAAAGAAGACAAAGAAAGTAATTCAAGTTATTAAAGGTGAAAAAGACATATGGAAGATTTAAAATAGCTAGATAGCTTTACGAAAATTATTATGTAAGTAGCCTTAGGCTTTTTGACTTTTCTTATCATTTACTAGTCTTTTTTGGCAAGTAGTGCCATTATTAGATTCGACATGTGTAAAAATTAGCTTTAGGACTTTGCAGAGACATTTTTCTTTACTTTTGTAAAGTAGCTGACAGATGTAAAAAAAAATAGCGTACGCATTTTCATTTCTAAGAATATAAATAAATGGGCACTTGCTCAGATGAAGGTAAGCCTTCATGCGTTAAAGCAAAAAACTCTCTCTTGTCTACAATAAATAATTTGATTATTTAAAAAATAGGTATATTTTAATAGAAAAATCTATGGAGGAACAAAACTTAGAATTATCAAAACTACCAGAACAGGTATATTCATTTACTATTATGAATAGCTAAATTCATAAATTCCTAACAATCATGATATGATAAAATAAGTTCATGTTAGTTGTTTTATAGTAGAATTATTCGAAAAATAGCATGTTAAGAAGTTTATTAGCAAAGTGGAAAAGGAGAAAAATCTCTAAGAACTATGCCATCCTAAAGGTGAAACCGGTGAGGCAAGAAAGCCGTGATTGCGGAGTAACCAGAGTAGAGGCGCTGTTTAAGGAAAAAGTATTCAGATTACCATGCTAATAGTGATCGAAGAATATGTTATTTAAGAATAATCTAGTATATAGCAATCTAAAGTGATCATATTTTGTTATGTGCATGATTGAAGGGAATATTCTGAAAATAGCAATTTTATGAAAAATGGATAATTATTTATCTGACGAAATGGTAGATAAATTTAAAATACTCTTTTTATATGTGCTTAAGGATATAGAAATAGTAGATATAAGAAAAATCATATTGGAAAAAATATTTGATAGATATTTTATGACTAGAATTAATTATATACCACACCTACCGAACTACTCTTATAAATACTTACATACCAAACCCACACACTAACTATGGTAAATTATGTATAGTTAGAATTTTGGAAAATAGATATAAAATATATACAATTTCTTAGTGAAAATATAGAAGAATTAATGAGATTAAAACAAACAACTAAAAAATATTATAATAACGTATTTAATCAATTTTAAATGATAGATAATCTTAAAATATTAATCTTATATATACTTAGAGATATAGAAATTATAGATATTAAGAGAATAATATTAGAAAAGGTATTAGACTATGAAATTGAAACTATAAATTGGATAGAACAGTTATACCTGGATAATTACCCAGATGGATATTATTCAAATTAAGAGATGTTAGAATATATTAGAAAAACTAGAGAAAGTCAAGATAATCTAAATGAAGAAATTAATTATAGAAACCGAATTAGAAAAATAATGGAGAATCTAAAAGAAAAATTAATATGGATAGAAGAAACCCTAGAAAATTTAGGAAAAAGTACATGTGATAGTTTATATAATTTAAAAAACTCGCTACGAGAAGAACAAAACAAGATAATAAATAACATTGAAAATCTAGAATTAGATATACATTACAGTACAATTAGGATAAATTATTATACATAAATTTATAAATCTACAATTACTACAAGATAAAATGATAGACTATGAATATTTAAAATATTGGAGAGAAAATATGGAAGAAATAATATTATTAAAAAAACTTATGAAAGACAATCTAATTGGATATTTTGAAATAAAAAATATAGAATATTTAGAATACCTTCAAAATAATATAGAAGAATTACAAAAACTAAGAGAAAAAAATAAAGAATACTATAGTAAAACATTTAACCAATTACCATATAATCACCCCCCAAGATATGAATATCGATAAAACTAACATAAATAAACTCAAAATAAAAATAAAAATAAAAATAAAAATAAAAATAAAAATAAAAATATTTAGAGAAGTTAAGAAATATCCACGCACAAATAAAAATAGATCCATTGTATTTATAATAGATTTATTTTACCACATAAGTTATCCGCACCCCCTACAATTTGGTATCTGGATCTATTTTACCACACAAGTTATCCGCACCCCCTACAATATTTGATATCATGTATTGATTTGTCACTTTGTCGACAAATAAAGGTTAGAAATGAACTTTTTGGCTGAAAGTTTGGAGATGAGTCTTTTATGGTGCTAGTATACATTAAGTCAAAAATTCACATATAGGCAAAGTATAAGACCTATAACTAACTTCATAGTGAAAGTTTCAATAATTGCAAATTATAGGCAAAAGTAGTTAATAGTTATACGTATATATATAAGAATTATACAAATCAGAAGAAAAATAACCTAACTGAAATAAGAGATAAAAAAGAAAATTTAAAAGCAGTAAATTCCCTTAAATTACTAACTTCTCACTAATTGCTCATCCATTACTAAGCATTAAAGCTCATTCTATGCGAAAATGGGTGTATTAAAACTAAAATATTTATTTTGGAAAGATTTGAGAGAAGAAAGAGGAGTTATTCAACAACAATTTTTAACAGGTATTTTTCCAATTCAAATTTTATTTAAAAATTCTTGAAATACGATTTTTTGAAAACTCAATTTGTCAATTTGCGAGTATATTGATATATTTGTTGTTTTGACTAAATTATATGAATTTGAATATGTTTTGATTCATTATTTTACGTTAATCTATACACAATGTAAACTGTAATTTTAATTTGTGATTTAACACACGGATTGTTATTATTTTTGAAACCTGATAATTGTTAGTTTATTTTGAATTCATAGTTACTGACAATTTACATACTGTATTTGTTAACAAATTATTTTTAAAAAAAATATTGCAATTATCAATTGTTCTGAAGCATTCAAGCGTATGAAACTGTTATAATGAGTATGAACAATGCTAGTTGGACTCAATTGCAATTGAAGAAATAGAAAAATACGATGGTTTGATTCAATTGATCGGTAAACAACTTTGTATTGAGTTGAATTTAAAAACATTCAAAGTTGAATATAAAGTTGACTTTAGTAGTAAAAGAATGGAGATACATAACAACATGGAGTTAGCAGTTTATGTAATGGTACGAAAAGAGGAAAAAGAATTCGAAAACTATCCATTATGTGTTTCTGTATTTGATAAATTCATAAAAAATGAGAGTGCTTGCTCGAATGTTGAATGCGCTATTTTTGTCATTGATGAGGAAAAAGGGAATTCCGGAGATCACGGTGCATTAATTGAAGTTGTTGATATAAATAAACATGATCAGACAATTATTTTTGATCCAAATCACAACGAAGTGCTCGTTGGTCAAGTTTATAAGGACAAAGCCACTTTAAAGTTGGTGATGATGCTTAATAAAATCAGAAATAGATTCCAACTCAATACGATACAATCAAATGCAGTTGGATAAGTGTATTTATCGTATTAAAGCATCTGTGGGTATATTTTGTACATGTTTTTGTCTTATGTTTAAAATGTATTTATGTATTCATGTATACATAATAGGTATAAGTTTATTCATATTATTGTATAACTAGATACATACACTTGTTACTATACGTTTCTATTCATACAGAATTTAGGAAACGTAATTGTATACGTTAGCAAATCAGTTTTTAAGATTTTTAAAATACTGAACTTTTTTTTATAAATTACTAATAGATAAGTTTTACATCGCAAGTATAATTTGGTGTGTAAATTGAAGGAATGTGATTGGTTGCTAATGGCATCCAGTAATAAAAAGACCGACTTCTTTAAGATTAGACGATTTTGTCCGGAGCATACTTGTCCTTTAAAGTATCGGGTGTACGAGCGAAAACATGTTTGTAGTGCATTGATTGGCGGCATTGTGAAGCAGAAGTTATCAAACCATAAAAGAGTGTACATACAAGAGGATATTAAGAATGAGCTTGGATTGGATTTGACTTCTACAATGGTCTGGAGGGCTAGGGAGAAATCTTTGATTTCATTAAAGGGTACAACGTATGCATCATACAACAAATTTCTGAAATATTTATACAAGTTGGAAAAAACATACCATGGTTCGCACATACGAATGAAAAAAATGGAAGACACTCTATTCTTCAATTAAAGGATTTGATTCATGTCGACTAATTATTGTTGTTGATAGAAGGCACCTTAGGGGAACATATAATGGAACTTTTGTGTCAGCTAGTACACTTGATGGAGCAGGTTTGTCTGCTAATTATTATTTATACATTAATTTCACCTTAAACATTGTTAAGGTGGTAGTAAATATAACATTATTTGAAATACATTATCTGGAAAATATATTGTACAATGGTTTATGTTTATCTTGAGTATGCAGGACATATATTTTCGCTTGCTTATGGAATATTGGATTCTGAAAATTATGCAACTTGAAGTTGGTTCTTTGAGCAGTTAAAAGAAGCTCATGGTATAAAATCAAATATGTGTGTTGTGTCCGATAGGAATGGGAGTATTATAAAGGTTGTGTCAACGGTGTATGATGGTATTGCACAGTATGCTTGCATCTGGCATCTATGAAAAAATATCGTAACCAATTTCAGAAAGTCGCATGCAAAATTAGCTGATGGGTTTTACACACTGGCTAAAGCATGTACAATTTTTAAATTTAACAGTCTAATGAAGAAAGTCAAACAGATGGATGTTAGGGTGAAAAATTACTTGCAGAAGGCTGGTTATGACAAGTGGACTAGGGTGTATGCTACTTTAAATCATGGTTTTACACTCACATCAAATATTGCAGAAACCATAAACAAACATCTAAAGAAAGCGAGGGAATTGCCTATATATGATTTCTTAGAGGAAGTTAGAAAGATGTTTGGCAGATGGAATCACAACAATCGACAAGATGGGACATTCACATGCACCCCTATTTGCGGGAGATACAATGATCTTCTTGAGTTAAATGAGGCCAAGAGTACACGAATGAGGGTAAGTAATTTATTAGAAATAAATAATTTTAATGTTATGTTTTGGGAAAATACATAAATATCCCCCTAATGTTGGACCATTTTTTTCAAAAAGACACTTGAACTTTGTGAGTGTCCTAATACCCCCCCCCAAACAATTTTGAATCGATACTACTACACCATTTTTGGATGAAACCCAGTTTCAAAAAGTAGGTGTTTTGCACGTACCAATTAAAATTTGACACGTCTGACTTAATAAAAAAATACATATTTTTTATTTTTAATTATTTTCTTTATATTTTTTTCTTCTTTCTTTTTTCTCTTTCTTACTTTTTGACTTTCTTTTTTCCTTTGCACCAATAATTTTACTCCACGTGTCCTTCTTCTACACAAAACATCTCCATTCCCTTCAACCATTACACAACAATTAGATTTTTTTTTTATAATCTTTTAGCACTTTCTCAACTTTGATTAAGTTATTAATATGAAATTAATTATCCTTTTATCTGAATAACCTTTGATATTTTAAAGCAATGAAGATTTGAGAAAAATAATATCAAAATTGAAATTTTTTGTAAATGAATTAGTGAATTTTCTAAAACCCGTAAATAGCTTATTGAAATGTACATAAAAAAAAATACTCCTAATCATCTTGAAATATATTGAATTTTATAAAATTGTTCAAAATGTAAAAATACATAGATTAAAATAAGAATTTGAAATTGAAGAAAGTAAACATGGTGATGGTAAAAGGTGAGTAGAGTTATGGAGATGATTGAGAGGATTGAGGAGAAAGAGAGTTATGGTGATGATGTTGTTGTTGTAATTGATGTTGTTGAGTTATGGCGATGAAGAAGAAGCTATCAAATGGGGAAGAAGACAATGGTGGGGTGGGGGTCGGATAGGGGGTATGAGATAATTTTAAAAATTAAATAAATATTTTTTTTTTAAATAAGAAGATAAATTATATATCAAATTATTTACATGTGACAACTTTTAATTGATCAATAAAGTCAATTTTGAGCCTTTTCACGCGTCCGTGGCGCATGTATACATGCAGAGAGTCAAAATGGTGTATTTGCAACAGAATAAAGAAGAATCGTGGGGTAATAGGTCGAAGTTAAAGTTTAAGTATCTTTTTGTAAAACTCGGACAAGATCAGGGAGGTCTTTATGTATTTACTCTTATGTTTTAATACATACATATATACATATACTTATATGTATACACATATATGTACATATATATAACTATTTATTCATCGTAGGTTGTATCTACAACGGACTATGGTTATGCTGTGCTACATGAAGATAGACGTTATATCATTTGTTTGGAGAAAAAGGCATGTACTTGCCATAGATTTCAAATTGATGAAATTTTGTGTGCTAATGCTTATGCAGTTAAAGAGAAAATATTTTTAAGCTGATGATTATTGCTCTAACTTATACAAGCCAGTAGCAGTGTTGGGCATGTATGAGATTCCTCTATTGCCACTGCCTGATAGGTCTACATGGGAGATACCAGATTTTAATTGAGCGAAATTGTTCTGCCGCCAAAGTACAAACGTCCCCCCGGAGGCTAAAGAAAAGAGAAAGAGAAAAGTCTGTTGGTGATTTTTACAAGACTAAATTCACTAATTCATGCAGTGCTTGTGGGATGACTGGTCATAATAGGCGTTCATGTAAAAAAATACTCCGAATTGAATAATTTTATACATTTTAATTTGCTTATGTTTTACTTTTTTTTTTTTGAATATTTTCAACTATATAAATAAAATATCAGTTATAACTTGTGACTGATTTTAGTTCGAATTAATGATCAATAACATGACGCATTTTGTTATATACTTTGTTTGCATATTATATTGAAATTGTAATTTTTCACGCTTTATGAACATTTTAAAAGAAATAAATTACATATATATTTCACTTTACATTATAACTGTATCAGTATGCTGTCTAATATAATAATTTATCGGTTCTAACTATCATGCCGTTTATCATATTATATGCATATGTTTTTGTATATACCTAAAATGTATATATACATATTTTTATACGTATAAAATTTCAAGATTGTATGTATCAAATTAAATTATACAAAACGTAATTATTTAATAATATGAGTAATACATTTATATGAATATATGTATTTCAGCTAAATTAACGTATATAAAAAATGTCATTTGTTATATATGTATGTATGTATATATGTAGGAAACTACGCCTAGTTGAATAGTTATATACATTTTAATTTGATTATGCTTAACTTTTATTTAATAGCTCCAAATGTATAAATAAATAATCAGGAATGACTTATGATTAGTTTGAAATAATGATCAATAACGTTCCGTATTTATATAATGTATTTATATAACTAAGACGGAGTACTTGGAGTGCAAGTTTAATGACACGAAGCATGAGGACGAAGTGGTAGTGTAGTTGGATTCTCAGGTGGTGTGTAAGAGGAATAGTTTTAAGTATCTTGGGTCTATGATTCAGGGGAATGGAGAGATTGATGAGGATGTATCTCACCGTATTGGGGCGGGCTGGTTGAAATGAAGACTCGCCTCGGAAATTCTATGCGATAGGAAGGTGCCTCTCAAGCTTAAAGGCAAATTCTACAGAGTTGTAGTCTGATCGGCTATGCTGTACGCGCGGAGTGTTGGCCTGTTAAGAGTTCTCACGTCCAGAAGCTGAAGGTGGCTGAATGAGGATGTTACGTTAGATGTATGGTTACACGAGGGCAGACAGGGTTAGGAATGAGATCATTCGGGAGAAGGTGGGAGTGGCGTCGGTGGAGGATAAGATTCGGGAAGGGAGGTTGAGATGGTTTGGGCATGTGAAGAGAAGGGGCACGGATGCTCCATTTCGTAGGTGTGAGAGGTTGGCCTTGGATGGTTTTAAGAGGGGTAGGGGTAGACCTAAGAAATACTGGAGAGAAGTGATTAGAAGTGACATGGAGTAATTACGGCTCACTGAGGACATGGCCCTCGATAGGAAGGTTTGGAGGAAGAGTATTAGGGTATAGGGTTAAGGGGTGTGGTCAGGAAATAGGTGGGCGGTAGAAGAGTTTTGTGTAGCTTGGTTGGTAGTGCTAGGGTTGGGAGGGTTCCTTTATTGGTTAATGTCCTTTTTGTGGTTGTTGTAACATGTTTATTTTATCATGTTGTATGCTTTAGATGTTTGGACTTTGATCGCAGTCCCTTTCTTTAGCCGGGGGTCTATCGGAAACAACCTCTCTACTTCTTCGGAGGTAGTGGTATGGACTGCGTACATTCTACCCTCCCCAGACCCCACTATGTGGGATTATACTGGGTTTGTTGTTGTTGTTGTTGTTAACTTTTATTGAATAGCTCCAAATGTATAAATAAATTATCAGTAATGCAGTTGTTAACCATATATGCATTCTAATGTAATATGCAGTTGGTTTTAACCCTCATAAAATGATAATGTATAAATAAATTATCAGTAATGCAGTTGTTAACCATATATGCATGCTAATGTAATATGTAGTTGGTTTTAACCCTCATAAAATCTATCATATGTATATATGTATAAGTATATATGTATACCATATTCTACAAGATAGTATATGTGTCAAATTAAATGTCAATCACAAGTTAAGAGATTGAATTTGTGCATTTAAAAATATGGTAAGTCAATAACAATTGAAAAGATTGGTAATATACCATCATGACTTATTTTATTAACATATAGATATACAAATTTTTATATATATAAAAAACTTTTTTCATAATAAATGTATAATTATAAACAAATAATAATTAGTCAATAGAGATTCCAATTTCTACAAAGGCAAAGACAAATGTAAATACGTATTACATGACTCATCTACGAGACATATTCAATTAACTAATACATACACATTATTATGTGTATTATTAGTATTCTTTAGACAACATGCTTATAACAAAATCTAGATTAGCATTCAGCAAAATACGTCATTGGACAATTTCCAACAAAATGGAGAATCATGTTCGATATTAGAATAAAAAAAAGGATTGAAGATCAGTTTGTATTTTCAACTAAAACCAATAAAATGGAGAAACATATGTACTGTCTAAGAAATAATTATCATGTCACTACTCTCACACTCAAACTGAGGCCTCACTGGCCTGTCCGAACTCTCATCATCACTAACTGTGCCAATCTCATTCTTTTGAGTCCCACACTACCATAGAAGAGCAACATAATGGGTATGAAAAGCTTCTGCATAAACATATCCAAGTGGTATACCTTTTTCATGGCTAAGATACTCCGCATATGAAACAATGAAGACTCCGCAATCCCTGAATTAATTTTTTTAACGGTAAATACTGCTATCAGAATACATCTTTATATTTAAAAAAATTGATAAAATAAAAAGCATTGAAATAACAACTTACAAGCTTCCAAGAGATTATTGTGGTAAATTATCCATGAATACCACATCTAGGGATGATTCTTCTTCGCGATCAATGTACTTGGGATGTGAGGTAAAATCAATGCCTTTTTTTTTTTTTATAGAAATTGGAAATTGTTAGAAATGTTGGTATCAATTCTGATAGCTTCCTCATTTCAAGCGCAATAGATGCATCATGATGAGCATGCGTAAGAGAGTCATACACGTCTAGACATCTATTATTGAATTACAGAACAACCAAAACCCAATGTATTCTGCCAACATTAACGGAATAAAAATGTAATCCACAGTATGCCAAGGTATAGAAGCATGGAGTCTAAATCCATTGATGTATTCGAAAATTATCAACTCTTGACTTGCCAGGTTATACTCCCTTGTAGTATCTGCATACTTCTAAAAAATATTCGATAATGTTGTCATGAACAAACAGTTTACTGTACTATACTTGTATTGGTTGTTTCGCTCGTACTTGAATTTCTTACGCAAGTAATACAGAATCACATCAATGTGCTGTACACAAAAAAAAATTATTAAGCTTCACACAATGAGTAAATGTGTAATGTATTCAGTTGAATTAACAAAGAAAAAAAGTATAGTAACTAATCGAGTCATTCAACAATTGATTGAGAAATGATAGCATTTAAAACCAGTTCTTATCCCCAATTGATTCAGCACCAAAAAATAAATGTGGCTTGATGACTGATTTTTTTCTCAAGTAGTGATCCTCGTCAGAACTCCTATCAAAGTAAAATTATTATTCATGTGTATACAAGATCAACATAAAAATACAAAACTTAAATTGAAATGAATATATGCAATATGCACATATGAATTATAAATGTATTAACACTACATATCAGAACAAACATAAAAATTATATATATTTGTATATATATATATATGTATATATATATATACATATTCAGTTATATATAAATTAGTATAACTGTATTATGTCAATATATGTATAACTTTTTTTACAAAATATAGTAACGATCCATTTCATCGTTATTAAATTATCCATAGTAAATTCACGAAAATACATTCCTCAATATTAACTTGGATCCAAAATAGCCAATATTTTATTAATTATGACACCTTGAATTTTTTGGGGAAGATTTTAGCCTTCGAATGTGTCTAGATAGACTCAAGCTTGATGAATTTTAATTATTCATGAGTTCTAATACCCATAATTTAGTTTTAAAAGTTCTTTAGGTATGAATTAAGGTCGTACAATATCTCTAACACAAAGTTAAGTATAAAACTTTCTTTCCGATACAGTTTCGATATGGGTTTTTATTAGGGCCAACTTAAAACGATCATATCTCATAGAATATAAGGAGTTAGGGTCCCATTACCTATCAAATCAAATATATCTGAGTCTTCTTTCCAATGCAATGAACCTTTCCTCAATCCTAATTCAGAGTAAAAAGTTATGACTGTTTTACTGAGCACTATTCGGGCTGAAATGGGATTTCGCTGTAGCAAAAATTCTGGTTGTATTTAAATCAGCTTCAGCCGTATTTCAGGTCTAAAAATACCAAATTTCATTTCCTAATCCTATAGAGGTGATTTTCAGAAGCTTAAGGTGAAATTCCTTCGTGGAGGTAAGTTTTTCCATTATTTTCTTCGTCTTTTAATCCTTTAATATCTTAGAATCCTTAGAAAGACCTTTAATGGTGGAATTCTTTTGAGGAATACTCATGGTGTTCTTAATATGACCTAGAGCTGATTCTAAACTATAAATTAAAGTTTTCTAACATGAATTTCATAAACTAGATTATGAATTTTGATGGTTAGGAACCTTGAATTTCGTAAAGATAAGACCTTTAGTATAAAAGCTCCATTAATGGAGATGGGTTAAGCTTGAAAAAGCTAATTAATGATTAATTAGATTTGGGAGATGATAGAGACCATGAATGAAGGGTAGCGTTAGTGGGTTTAAATCCCTAAGATAATTGATTGAAGAGTAATTACTTATTACTCTTATAATTGCTTGATTTTTATATGATTAATTATTCCAAGGCATGAAGGAAAGGAAAAAGCATCTTTGTTGCAACTTGTTTCTATCAAAAGCTTGGCGTCCAGGTAGGCTCGATTTAATGAGTATAAGATTGTGTTAATTTACATTTTCATAATTTAGAATTGATGGAAGAAAACATGTCTAGGCCTGCAGACATGGAGTTGAGGTGGATAAAGACACAAGAACTTAACTTTAATCCAGAAAATTATACTATTAATTAATTATGTGATGCTTGTGATATTATGTGCTATGTGCTGCAATGAGATTGTTGTAAATGAAGGATGTGGACATGTTAGTTCTTAGTTGTTTTGGTGATGAAAGTAGTTGAGTTATAATGATATTAAGTTGTATGTGTTGGACAATAATATGGTGAGGAGAACCATGCTAGGATTAAGTAATGATGAGCACAGTGATATCTAGAGGATAGATGAATTGAATTAGTGTGAAGATTGTATTATATGAAAAGAGGTAGTGACATTTTAATAATTAATGAGTAAGTAATACTCCAATAGTGACTTGCATGCTTGAGTGTTAAATTGTGATTTATTTTATGATATTTTTGTTTTGGTATTAATAAAAGCACTTTATCTAATTGATGCCCATGAGAGGCTAAATTGGTGATAATGATGATTTATTGAAATGTGCCTATGAGAGGCTTGTTTAATAATGATAATTCCTTGTATTAATGCCATGAATGACTTGTTGATGTTTGGATTGTTGATGCGTGTATAACTAATTATTGAAATTTACTTGATGAAATTGTCTCATGACTTTAAGTGTACTTGTAAACTTGGTACATCGTGTTGTATGCTGTGAGAAAATGTAAATTTGATATTGATATTACTTATTTATGTTGGATCAGGCACTACATCGGTACGAATAAATATATGCTGGATCAGATACCACGCCAGTACGGATATGTATATGTTGGATCGGGTACCACGCCAGTACGGATATGTTTATATTGGATCGGGTACCACGCCGGTACAGTTATGTATCTGTTGTATCAGGTACCACGCCGGTATGGATAAGAGTATGATGAATTGGGTACCACACCGGTACGATTATGTGTATGTTGGATCAGGTACCAAGCCGGTACGGATATGTGTATGTTGGATCGGGTACCACATTAATACGGTTATGTATATGTTGGATCGAGTACCATGCCGGTACAGATATGTGTATGATGGATCGGGTACCACGCCTGTACGGATATGTGTATGATGGATCGTGTACCACGCTGGTATGGATATGTGTATGTTAGATCGGGTACCACGCCGGTGCGGATATGTGTATGTTGGATAGGGTACCACGCTAGTATGGATATGTATATGATGGATCGAGTACCACACCGATACAAATATGTATACGGTGGATCAGGTACCACGCCGGTACGGTACATGAACATAGATTCTTCCCTGCAGGTCATGACTATTTGTCAAAATTAAGTCCCATAGTATGTGTGTATATATTTGTGTTGAGTCTATGGATGTTTACAGTATGGTTGATACTCTTGATGATTATGTGGATTATTTGTAAGCACTGTATGATCTGTTATTGCAGTATTGTTGATTCATTGGGTATTTGATTGTTGATATGTATTTGAAAAAGTGAAACTTTGTACTTACTTATATATTGGTTGACTTGATTCATTTATATGTATTTTAATCGTAGCTGTAACATCCCGAGTCTGTACCCCAGATGCTACACGATGCTCATAATCCCGAGGGACTATAAGCTAACCTATGACTAGTACCTGCTGTAATAACTGAATAATAATACTGTAATTATGCGGAAATTAGGCAGAAACTTGCCATAAGGTTCAAAACTATAAACAAATATTGAGTACGGTATATCAATACCAAAACTGAACATCTGTCTATAAATACTCTAGTCTGAAAAGCCTCTACTGTCTGAACAAGGAGTTGATGGGAAAAGTCCCCAACTAACTCCGACTACTGAAATAAACTGAGTACTAAAATACTGGAATAGTAAAGCTATACTCAAACTATAATGACTCACCACCAAATCTGCTGCTGATAGATCGAGCTGCTAAGTATGATCGGGAGCTTGTACGTCCAAACCTATGATATAAGACATCATAGCGCAAAAGAAAAGTATGCGTCAATACTTTAAATATACTGGTATGCTAAGTGAGGTAGGGTGAGATGCATGGGTTCATATGCATGAACAATACTAACAGAATAACATGAGTGTAAATAAATGAGAGTACATGCATGAATACATAAACTGTAACTGAGGTCATGATAACACTGGATACTGAGTTCTATGTTATTGATCTACTGATATCTGAGTTTACTGATACTATATATCTGATAGCTGAATGACTATATCTGACAGTCCTGCTTCTGTAAAACTGTGTTGAGTTCCATACTGAACTGAGTGACTGTATCTGGCAGTCCTAATTCTGTAGAACTGTACTGAGTTCTACACTGAGACTAGAGATGAAACTAAGATTGTGGAAGGTAGTCATCTAATCGATATGCCCCTTTCTGAATAGATTGGGGTCCAACCTGTAACCCCAGTTGGAATGGTATCAGTACCGTGCCACGGAAAAAGATAAGCTGTGAGTTAACCCTCTATGACAGGAAGCTCTTTCGTCAACCCTCGCTGGTAGGAAAACTCGTATGAGATGTATCAACCCTAGTCTGGCAGGAAAATATCTCAACCTATGCTGGCTATGTAGTTCTGTAACACATGGACTGCTACTAAGAGTCAAACCCTCTGTAAGCAAGAATTCCCCCCATCCCTGGGTTCGCTCGGTGCTGAATCCTAATCCCAACTGAATAGGCACTGGAATGATTTCTAAACTGTACTAGGCTGGACTGAACTGTTACTGATCATACTATCTAACTAAACTAAGTTGAGTTTAATGAGTTTTGTTAACTGATGGAGTACTACTGAATTATGTTAACTGATGGAATAATACAAAGTTCTGTTGACTAGTTGAATTTATTGAGTTCTGAACTGAATACTGAACTATAACTGTGACAAATTACTGAGGCTACTGTTCTTGACACTACTGATACTGTTCTGTAACTACCTTAGCTCTAGGTAAACAACTAAGTTTTTTGGGTATTGAATACCCCCAGGGTTCGATAGCATGAAAAGTAAATCATAGCACAAACTTGAAAGGCATAACTCATTTATAGAGACATTCTATCAAACACCTGCATGATATAACTTGCACATAAACTAACATGACATGATTTTGTTCCTTTCTCGCTGTTCACATGATCAATTTATCAAACACTTGGAGAACATATTCTATGCACATGACACTAAACATCATATAGGCATCATGATTCAAATCCTCATTTATAATTTCAAGGGTTTAGCATGGATTCACATGATTCTATACATATATCAAATAACTTCACACGAAACTAGTAACAAAACATGGATTAGAATCCAAATTAATCATTATAATCATGAATATAATCAAACACAACATGAAATTCATGAAATCAATACACTTGAAGTTTTAAAAATAGTTTCTTGGACTCCAAGGGTGGAAGGGACCCTTGGATGAACACTTGACATACCTTAACAATTAAATTCTGCAATATTGATAGTAAGTTTTTGAGTCTTCAATTTGAATTTAAATCTCCTAGGGTTTGTTCTTTAGAGTAACTTGTGAAGAATGAATAATTTTTCTCTTAGAAGGGTTTAATTTTGTGTTTTGGGGATGATAGACGTGGGAAAAAGACCCAAATACCCCTAAGCGCGCGGCTTTTTAATGACTAAAAATTAGCCTAGCGACACGCAGACTGATGCACCGCGTCATTGGCATCGACACGATGTCCAACGCACTGTATCGAGTCTGTGTCGGTTCACTGGAATTTGCACTGGGAGATGGAGAAAATTATTCATCGACGCGATGGACAACGTGGTGCATCGAGATTGCATCGATCCACTGGTTTGAGCTTTTAAATGTGATCCAAACGAAGTCCAAAAAATCTGAAACTTGTCCGAGAACACCCCCTAACATTTTTTATCATGATTCAACCTAAAAATCATTACTTTAAGGTCATGAGGGTCATGAAATAGAGTCGCCAACTTACGAAGGCTAAAATAACACTAAGTCTGAATACTTAGCTAAAATTTTCGAAGTCCGGGACCCCTTAACAACTTTAAAGGACTGAGTTAAGCTTAGGATTTTGTGGGGTGTTACAATATCTCCCCCTTGGAAACATTCATCCTCGAATGAGACTGACTGAGCTGAGAATACCGATAGACTGGATTTAGATATAGGACATGCACAACTGTAACATGATTTCATGACTGATAATACTGATATGCTGGAAATTCATACTGAACATGCATATCTGATGCATGAGTACATGGCTGAACATAATTCATGAATGCATGACTGGAATTGCTGATAAACTGAGTTTCTCATGCTGAACATATATATATGATGCATACATAACTAAAAAAATACAATGGTAACTGATACCGAGTCTATAAGGGAAATCTGAGCATGGAATAACACTAAGTCTGAATACTTGTTAACTTGGGCTGAGTCTGAGTTTGTGGAGAAGAGGTGAGAATACTTGGTCTGCATATCTACTTTTGCTTTCCAAGTAGCCCCCTTAACGGACTGATTCCGCCAAAGAACTTTGACTAGAGGGACCTCTTTGTTCCTCAGTTTGCGAATCTGATAATCAAGGATTTTGACTGGAATCTCCTCATAAGAGAGACTTTTCTGAACGTCTATACTCCCTACAGGGACTATAACTGCTGGGTCACCTATGCATTTCTTTAGCAGGGACACATAGAACATTGGATGAACTGAAGCTAAGTCTGAAGGCAACTCAAGCTCGTAAGCTACCTTTCCGAAATGTCTGAGAATCCAGTATGGACCGACATATCGGGAATTGAGTTTCCCCTTCTTTCCAAACCTCTTCACTCTTTTCATAGGAGAGAATTTCAAATACACATAATCACCAATCTCGAACTCGAGATTCTTTCTTCGCACGTCTGTGTACGATTTCTGTCGGCTCTGAGATGTCTTAAGCCTTTCTTTGATCAACTAAACCTTTTCCAAGGTATCGAATACCAAGTCAGGCCCCACCACTGCAGCTTCACCTACCTCAAAAAATCAATGGGAAACCTACATCTACTCCCATAAAGTACCTCAAACGGAGCCATCTGAATGTTGGATGATAGCTGTTGTTATATGCAAACTCAATCAAAGGTAAGTGGCCATCCCAACTACCTTTAAAGTCTATCGCACATGCTCGTAACATATTCTTTAAAGTATGAATGGTCCTTTCTGCTTGACCATCTATCTAAGGGTGAAAGGCTATACTAAGGTAGACTTGGGTCCCAATACCCCTTTGGAAGGCTTTCCAAAAATGAGAGGTGAACTGCGTACCTCTATCTGAGATAATGACAATGGAACATCGTGCAATCTGACCAACTCTCTGACATAGATCTTGGCATACTCCTCGGCTGAATAAGAGGTATGGACTGGTAGGAAATGAGCTGATTTGGTCATTCTGTCTACAATGACCAAAACTAAATCATGGTGACGACGAGTATGAGGCAAGCCAGTCACAAAATCCATGTTCACCTCTTCCCACTTCCAAGTGGGAATACTGAACTCCTGCATAGACCCACTAGGTTTCTTGTGCTCAATCTTAACCTGCTGATATGTCGAGCACTTAGCTACAAACTCTACAATGTCTCTCTTCATCCCACTCCACCAATAAATCTCCCGTAAATCACGGTACATCTTAGTGGCCCCTGGATGAATAGAGTAATACGCACCATGCACTTCTACAAGAATCTACTATCTCAGATCATCTGTACCTGGCATACATAGACGACCCTAACAATGCAATACACCATCTCCCACTTGGGAGAAAACCTCTATCTTTTATTCTCTGACTAATTCATTCAACTTAACTAGAATGGGATCCCTATCCTACTTTTCCTTTACCTTGGAAACCAAAGATGATTTTAAACTACTATGCACCCATACACTGCCTTCTACTGGATAGACTAAGCGGACACCTAGTCGGGGAAGATGATGAACTTCCTGAGATAACTTCTTTTTACCATCTTCCATATTAGCAAAACTACCCATAGACCTCCTACTTAGAGCACCAACCACTACATTGGATTTACCCGAATGATACAGGACACTCATATCGTAGTCCTTCAATAACTCCAACCACCTTCTCTGATGGAGGTTTAGGTCTTTCAGAGAGAACATATACTGTAGGCTCTTATGGTCAGTGAACACATCAACGTGCACACCATACAAATAGTACCTCTAATTTTTAAAGGCAAATACTACTGCTGCTAACTCAAGATCGTGAGTAGGATTGTTCTTTTTGTGGGGTTTGAGATGTCTAGAGGCATAGGCTATGACCTTAGGTCTCTGTATCAAAACACACCCTAAACCAAACTTGGAAGCATTACAATAAACCATAAATCCATCTGAACCATCTGGTAGAGTAAAAACTGAGGCTGTAGTGAGTCAAGTCTTCAACTCCTGAAAACTCTTCTCACAAGAATCTGACCATTGAAATTTGACCTTTTTCTGAGTCAATCTGGACATAGGGGAGGAAATAGACAAAAATCCCTCAACAAACCATCGATAATAGCCATCCAAACCCAAGAAACACCAGATATCTAATGGAGAGATGTGTCGAGGCTAGTTTCTCACTACTTTGGTCTTTTGGGTATCAACTCTAATGCCAAAAATGATATGGCCGAGGAAATCTACTGACCTTAGCTAAAATTTGTACTTACTGAATTTGGCGAATAGATGATGGTTTCTGAGAGTCTGTAATACTATTCTGAGATGGTCTGCATGATTATGCTCACTGCAGAAGTAGACAAGGATGTCATCTATGAAGATTATGATGAACATATCCAAGTGTTGCTTGAACACACAATTCATCAAGTCCATGAAAGCTATTGGGGAATTGGTAATACCAAATGGCATGACTAAGAATTCAAAGTGACCATATCACGTTTTGAAAGTTATTTTCAGAATGTCACATTCTCTGACTCTGAACCGATGATAACCTAATTTGAGGTCCATTTTAGAAAAGTAACTGGCACCCTAAAGTTGGTCAAACAAGTCATCGATTTTGGGAAGTGGATACTTGTTCTTGACCGTGACTTTATTTAGATGACGTTAGTCTATACGTATTTTAAGAAAATTGTCTTTCTTATGCACGAATAGAACTGGTGCACCCCACGGGGATATACAAGGTGTGATAAATCCCTTATCTAGGAGATCTTTCAACTGTTCTTTTAATTCTTTGAGTTCTACTGGATCCATTTTGTATGACAGAATAGATATGGGCTGAGTATCTGAAAGAAGGTCTATTCCAAAGTCGATTTCCCTTTTGGGAGGAACTTCAGGAAGATCTTTAGTAAATACGTCTGGGAATTCACATGCTACTAATACTGACTCAAGAGTAGGGGTTTCTAAACTAGAGTCTTGGACTCAAACTAGATGGTAGACACATCACTTAGATATCAATTTTCTTTCCCTTAAGTAGGAAATAAGCTGACCTTTAAGTGCTGAAGTACTACCCCTCCACTCTAGGACGGGCTCATTTGGAAACTAAAACTGGACAATTCTATTTTTGCAGTCGACTGAGGCATAATAGGAATGAAGCTAATCCATGCCGAGAATGACATTAAAACCGTCCATATCTAATTTTACTAAGTCTGTTGAAGTGACTATTTGAGATACAATAATCAGACAGTTCCTGTATATCCGCCTGGCTGTGATAGAGTTACCCACTGGGGTAGAGACTACGAAAGGCTCTGTTATAATTTTGGGACTGACTCCGAAGTCAACAACTATATAAGGAGTTACAAAAGATAAAAAAGCTCCTGGATCTAGCAAAGCATAAATATGTAAATAAAAACTTGTAACGTACTAGTGACCATGTTAGGAGAAATTTCTTGATCCTATCGGGACTGAAGTGCATAAATTCTGTTTGGGTGTTGCCCAATGGTGGCATTGGAAGTGGCACCCTGCTGGTTCGGGCGACCAGACTGAGCTGAGAGATGATTATGCTGACTCTGCGAACCCACTTGAGGACACTGTTTAACTCTATGGCCTGGCTTGCCACATCCAAAACATACGTCACTGCCAGCTCTGCAGACACCCTGATGGTTTCTGCCACACTTCTGGCAGAGAGGATTTGTTTAGGTACTGCTAACACTACCCTAGAATTTAGGGCCTGACGTCCAATCTCTTTTGCCATCTCTGAATCTCAGCACGGGAGCACTGGCTGAGGACAAAGCTGGAACTGAAGCTTTTAGGAGGAATTGAGAATGATTACCACCCTCTGACTTATGCTGGGTAAAGTTGAAGCTACTTGTTCTAGCTCTCTTATTCTCCCTCTCTCTCTTTATTCTTAGCCTCCTCTATATACTGAGCATGGACCATGAGCCTTGATATGTCCATCTTCTTGATTTGCATTGCGGACTTACACTCTTTGACCACACCGCTAGACACGCCTAACACAAACTTACTCATTTTAGATCTACTATCTGTTACCACATGAGGAGCGTATCTGGCTAATTAAGTAAACTTAAGAGAATACTCTTGTACCATCATGTTGCCCAGCTTCAGGTTTATAAATTCCAAAACCTTTGCTTCCCTCAACTCTAGCGGGAAGAATCTATCCAAAAAAGCAATAGCAAACTCCTCCCATTTTATGAGCCCTATATCTGTGGCCCTCTCTACTTTCCACTATTTGAACCATGAGTTGCCACATCCTGCAACTGATATGCAGCTAACTCGTCACTCTCACTAGCTGTCACCCCCATAATATCTATTACCTTCTGCACCTAATAAAGAAATTCCTGTGGGTCCTCATTTGACTTTGACCCGGTAAAAAATGGAGGGTTCATTCGGGTGAAGTACCGAATCCTAGATGCAACAGTATTGACAACTGGGTTGGTCGAAACGGTAGCTGGGCGTTCATTCTGGGATACCACAGAATGAGCTAAGGTGGTGAAAGCTGCTCTGAATTCAGCGTGGGAGACATGTTCATCCAGGGGATTTGGCTAGACGGGCTGGGGTGTTGGCTGGTCTCTCGCTCCTTTTCCCTTAGTCCTCTTTGGAGGCATATTCTTTAAATGGAAGAGAAACTTAGATTAGATAGAGAGTTTAACTTGAGCTTGTGCTTACCCGCACGACATGATTATTGAAAGAAGGGAAACTTTTCCTAAAACAACTAATAGCCTCCTGTCCATAAGTGTGGCGCGCTACACACCCATGCACAAGATTCTAGTAGATGTGGGTTTCAGACTTCCTAGGACTCTATTGAACCTTAGGATTTGATACCAAATTTATAACGCCCCGAGTCTGTACCCCGAATGCTACACGACGCTCATAATCTTGAGGGACCACAAGCTAACCCATGACTGGTACCTGCTGTAATAACTGAATAATAATACTGTAATTATGCCGAAATTAGGTGGAAATTTTCCATAAGGTTCAAAAGTATAAATGAATACTGAGTACGATATATCAATACCAAAACTGAATATCTGTTTATAAATACACTAGTCTGAAAAGCCTCTACTGTCTGAACAAGAAGTTGATGGGACAAGTCCCCAACTAACTTTGATTACTGAAATAAACTAAGTACTGAAATACTAGAATAATAAAGCTGTCCTCGAACTATGAGGACTCACCACCAAATTTGTTGCTGATAGACCGAGCTACTAAGTATGATTGGGAGTTCATGCGTCTGAACCTATGATATAAGATATCATAGCACAAAAGAAAGGTATGCGATAATACTTTGAATATACTGGTATGCTAAGTGAGGTAGGATGAGATGCATGGGTTCATATACATGAATAATACTAACTGAATAACATAAGTATAACTGAATGAGAGTACATGCATGAATACGTAAGCTGAAACTCAGGTCGTTATAACATTGGATACTAAGTTTTGAATTACTTATCTACTGATATCTGAGTTTATTGATACTATATATATGATAGCTAAATGACTGTATCTGATAATCCTAATTCTGTGGAACTGTGTTAAGTTCTGTACTGCACTGAGTGGTTGCATCTGACAGTCCTGATTTTGTAGAACTGAACTGAGTTCTATACTCAGACTGGAGCTGAAACTAAGATTGTGGGAGGTAATCATCTAACTGATATGTCCCTTTCTGAATAGATTGGGGTCCAACCTGTAATCCTAATTGGAAGGGTATCAGTACTGTACCATGGGTAAAGATAAGTTGTGAGTTAACCCTTTATGACAGGAAGCTTTTTCGTCAACCCTCACTGGTAGGAAAACTCATATGAGATGTATTAACCCTAGTCTGGCAGGAAGATATCTTAACCTACGCTGACTACATAGTTCTATAATGCAGGGACTACTACTAAGGGTCAAACCCCCTGCTTGCAGGAATGCCCCCATCCCTGGGTTCGCTCGGTGCTGAATCTTACTCCTAACTGAATAGACACTAGACTGATTTCTAAACTATACTAGTTCGGACTGAACTATTATCGTACTGTCTAACTGAACTGAGCTGAGTTCACTGAGTTCTATTAACTGATGGAGTACTACTGAATTCTATTATGTTCACGTACAACAGGAACATTCAAACATGAAGGGGTACCATTGAGGTTCATAGTACTCTGGTAGCAAGCAATATGGGTAAATTAGTACTTCGTACATTAGGAATGTGCTTCATACAAAATCAATATATTTGTATACTTCGTAAGCAATACCAGGGTAAGTTATTACTCTGGTATTAACACTACGTATCAGAACACACATACAAATTGAATATGATGGCAGAATTGAATATATGTATATTGGTATATATATATATATGCAAATACAGTTATATATAAATTAGTATAACTGTATTATGTCAATATATGCATAAATTTTTACACAAAATACAAACGTACACATACAAAATATTAACATTATGACATTCTATGCAACTTATCAATAAAAAAGTCTAATAGTATATATGTATATGTATAAATACATATGTACGTAAGAATATGTTACCTTTGAAAATCTATATATACGTAAGAACATAGGTCATACATACATATTATATCATCTCATAAATAGTTACCTTTGAAGACTTTTTACTGCCAAGAACACAATGCACATTCATGGGTGGGATTTTTCCTTCCTCATCAACCGACGATTTTTTGATGAAATCCTAATATGTATTATAAATTATTATTTAAATTATGTATGATTTATTCGAAAGTAATGCTCGTATACTTAATACCTTCTCGTGAATATCTTTACTTTTGATAGCATCCATGACCGTCTAATGATTGGCATTTATCAAATTACGTAGATTTTGAAATTCTGACTTCACCTACATTTTATATAATAAATTTGCATCGGTAATTTCATAATATGAATTTTTCTAAAAATTTTAGATTATTATAATATACTTACATAACTCTCCAGCGCATCGACTTTCTGATTGAGAATATTGAGATCATAGGTCGGAATGGTTCTCTTCACTGCTGCATCGGTCACAGGTGGTTCAATACTATGTGGTGACTGAATTTGTTCCTCTACTAGCTTTCTTTTCAAGGTGGACTTTTTGACTGTTTTATTAACCAAAAGTAGAGATGTGTTAGAGGCTGCCACATTTGAAATGACATTTGTAGGATTCTTGATTGATATTGACGCACCCGATGACATTTGCTTCTGCTTCTGATTCCTTTTTGAGGGTGATACAGAGATACCTATTTTACCCTTTCCTTTGTAAGCAATAGAGACTGGAGGCATCTTGAAAGTCATCGTCAGAATTAACAACATCACTCATTGGAGATTCCGCAATGGTAATATTCTCAATAATTTTTTGTGGGAGATGAAAAGCTGCAATTTCACTTATGGATGCCTTGTATTTCGAAAGAAAATCTGGACATCAATTATGGATTATCAATTAGTTTTGTATATATCCATAAATACACATATTAACTTATACAAAACTTTGTATTTGAGGTTACTAAGAAACTGAATTTTACCTTTTTGCACATAAATGTGTTCTTCATAAGCCATTTGTACCGTGGACGGTATTTTATGGTTTTCCAATTAATCAACCTAGGAATTTGATCACCAACACTTTTAGCAAGTCACTTATCAACATTCTAGAAACACTCATACATTCATACTTGCATAGCGTATGGCATGCATGAAGTCGATAATACTGTCCATCGGAGGTCACCTTCCTTGATATGGACTTGACAAGCTCTTCGAAAGCTTCTTTACCCCAACAGTAATCCATGTATCGTTCATTCTCAACCACATCAAAATAAAATCTTAGAACTCGAATAGTATGCATCTTGCCAGACATAATAAAATGATGAATGAAATAGAGAATAAAAATCTTTAAAGCATCATCGTCATTCTGACCCCATACTTTATCTTTAAATGCCTGGAATAATGTTGTTTTGTATAGTTCTTCTTCACCATCAAAATACATCTGCATTAATCTATTCAGCACACTTGTGTTGAATACATAATCACCTTCGGAAGCAACACAGTTCAGACCAGATATAATTGCAAAATTTCTTAATGAAAATCTTAACGTGTTTTTGTTAAATCACAACATTATAACATCCGTTGAACTGGTTTTCAACTCAAGGGACATAGAGCACCTAAATAATTGGGACTGAACCTATAAATCCGGCATAGTGGCGTATTGACGAAAGCATGTTCCCATAAATCTTCTAAGCTGAACATTGGATAGCTTTTGTTTTAAAGTATCAAATATCTTCCTCTCCATATAACACGCAATATTCGGGGACTTCTTAGGAAGATCTGTGATGACAAAACTACTATCCTGTTGAACCCAAAAAATACAAATGATCAACAAAAAAACACAAATGATCAAAATTTTTTATAAAATATATATAAAGCCTCATCCCTAAACTAATTGTATACAACTACATATCATAAAACACATAAAATTTTTATATGTTGACAGAATTGAATATATGTATAACTTTATACACACACAAACATATATATATATATATATATATATATATATATATATATATATATATATATATATATATATATATATGTATATGTTTACATATATAGTTATATTTACATAAGTATAACTGTATGATGTCGATATATGTATATATCTTTACACCGATTACAAATATACACATACAAAATTTTAACATTATGACATTCTACACGACTAAACTACAAAAAAATCTAATTGATAAATATACAAAGATACCTTAGGTTGAATCTCAACATCGCTACTCTCCGCTTTGGATTGATAAACCTTGGAACAATTTTCTCTTTCATTATTGCTAAAAGTTGCCATGTCTTTTTATTTTCTTTCTTTTGATCCACTTGTACTGACCATTGATATTTTGAAATCGTTGATTAAATCAACTTTTGATTGACAATCTACCATGCTATTTCAAATATTAACATGTCATTGGCACTTTTTCTTTGCGTCTCCGCTTTCAACTTGTCTTCTTCCAATTCCGCTATAAAATTTGCATTGTCATTGTCTAATTGAGAAACTCCCAAATCAAATGATGGAGTACCACAATTAATCTTATCTACATGTTCCATACCTCTTCTTACTCTCCTAAAAGGGGTTTTCCCATTCATTTGGAAAACTAAAAATTGGTTACTTGAACACCTAATTAATACTGCAAACATATGAAAAATTGAATAAAATTAGTGGATAATGTAGAGAATAACTTTAAAAAATAAAGAAGAACAAATATATATCCGTAAAGATATAAAACTTACCGCAAAAATCTTCAAATCAAATCTATGCGAGTTTTTAGGGATGAAAAAAGTTTCTACGTAATCTTCAATGGACAAAATACAGCTAATGTGTAGGTGAAGAACATAATATTTGAGAAAATTTGGAAAAAGAAATAGGAAGAAATGTATTCTTTCTTATTTCAATGGAATTTTTTTTTTTCATTTTCACAATCTTGCTCTTAAAAGCTTGAGCAAAAATTTGAATTAGGATGTTTACCTTTTGCCGACTAAAACGTCCAATAAGAGAAAAAGAGTAACCTATTGCCGCATATCTCTCCAATCAGCTAAGGGTGAGAATAAAATATTAATTATGAGAGAGAAAATCTTATTTGCCTTTGTTATATACATTACAAATTATATTTGTATAAATGGGCCCAAAGAAAACAAATTTTTAACTAACAATTACTTATGAATTGCAATTTTTTAAAACATTACCCATACCATGTAATTATAAAAGATTTTTATCTATAAACTGTAATTTTTCCATATATAAATTAATTGTCAACCTTTCAATAACTGAAGACTTACCCTCTCTTTTACTTAAAAAATTATCATTCTAAATTTAATTTGGTATGAGATGTTCCGATTTTTTTCGTCTTTCAAATGTTTGACATTTTTCTCCTTTTAGTGGATACTCGTGAAAATGAATTGGACCACTAACATGAACGATTTGACTGGCTTTTTCTCTCATTAGCAAACTCAAGAATGTAATTGTGCAAACTTTATTTTGAAAATGAATATAAATAACTTGATCTTACTGCTTCCTTATTTTGGAAGACCTACTAAACAATAAAAATAAGTATGAAATTATCTATCTTAGCATCACCTCTTTTGTACAATGATATTGGATAAACACCCATGCTTAGTACGGGCACAGGCCATCTAGTAAGAATAATAAATAAAAGGAACAAGCTTTTTAAAACTAAATAAGAAACAAAATTTACCCAATAAGTAAATAATGTGTTATTGTCATTCGCGTGCATAGGTGGGGGTGACCAATCCGCTTTCTAATTTCCTCAGAATACTCGGCATCTTTTACAGAAAATTGGTTCCAATTGATTTCTGCAATGCGTCAAACACAGGAGAATCTTCAACCACGGGAAGGTATCAGGTGACTCAAGGGTAAGGCTAGTAAAGTGTTTTCCCTCCAAAATTTTAATAGTAAATTTTATGATTTCAACTTCACTTAAAATGATAATGAAGATTTTGAAATATCTTTAAAAAATTATCTAAAAGAAATAAATAAATTTTTTTTATCTAATTGTTACCAAGAATAATTAAGAATTTTAAATTAAACAACTCAAAGTTCATATTAATAAATAAAATTTTAACAACAACCTCCAAATTAATGCATTGAAAACAAATGGCTAAGATCTTATTAACTAGAATTAATATTTAATTTTATTAATAATCGTATAAATATGTAAAATTAAACGTTGTGTGTCTTTTATAAATACTACACCAAAAATTAATATATATATGTATATATATATGGAGATGCTGATGTGGCATGCCTAAGAATCAAGGACTGCTATTTATCTTTTAAGTTTTATGTGGGTTTTTGAGTTTTTTTCTTAATTTTTTTTTATTTATAAATTTATAAAATACTATTAATTAATGACACTAAAATATTTAAAATTATTGTCTTATTAATCATGTCCATTTAAAACATTCATTAAAAATTATACACATTCAAGAAAATGAAAGATGAAAAGACCAATAACTATTCATTTTCTAAAACTGATTTATTCTTGGCCTATAAAATAAGAAAGATTTTAGTATTTGTGACCAACAACAATGAGATCCTTAACTCTACATCTTCTTCTTCTTTGAAATGTGATTTCTTTAACAAAATTGAAAGAAAAAGGTCATGTAATAACCTTTTCCCCAACAACAAAGAGATCCTCAACTTTGCATCATCTTCTTCTTCTTCTTTAAATGTAATTTGCTTAACAAAAGTGAAAGAGAAAGGTCATGTAACAACTGTTTTGCTCTTAAACATAGTCTTTTTGACAAGATATTGCACTGTAATTTTTTCTCCAAGGAGATATATACTACGAAAAAAATTATTGGATTCAGAAATATATAAGAAAAGTGATGATGTTTCAAGGTGCAAAAAGATTAATTGGAGAAAGAAATTGGAAGGTGCAAGAAGAATTATTTGGAGAAAAAAAATTAAAAAAAAAATTTGCACTGTAATTCATCTTATAAAGCAATATATATTGGGAATTGAAAGTTGATTTTGGATGAGAATTTATAAGAAAAGTGATGATTGTTTCAAGGGCAAGAAGAATTATTTAGAGTGAAAATTAATTTATTTAGGGAGTTTATATCAAATTATGAGAAGAACAAGGAGAGGTTTATTTTTTAATTTAATTTAAAAGTTGCCGAAATTAGTGCTAATTATTTCTTTCCATTTCGTTGTTATTCATTTCTTTTTTTACTTTTCCAAGTTTATTTTGTAATTTAATTTAAAATTTGCCAAAATTAGTAGTGCTAATTATTTCTTTCCATTTCGTTGTTAGTCATTTTTATTTTACTTTTCCTTAAAATGTTTCTTTACTGAGAATTGAAAGTTGATTTTGGATGAGAAATTATAAGAAAAGTGATGGTTGTTTCAAGGGAAAGAATAATTATTTAGAGATAAAATTTATTTATTTATAGAGTTCATATCAAATGATGAGAAGAACAAGCAGAAGTTTATTTTGTAATTTAATTTAAACATTGTCAAAATTAGTGCTAATTATTTCTTTTCATTTCGTTGTTATTCATTTCTTTTTTTACTTTTTCTTAAAATATTTCTTTTTTATTTTTCCTTATGTATCTTCATTTAAAATTAATATCCTCAACATAAATTTAGAATATAATAGATGAGAGTGCATGGTCAATTATTGTAATCATCTTACCTTTTAGATTTGCACAAAATGAGGGCATATTAATTAAAATATATTTTAATTATTCATTATTCTTTATCAATAACTGAGTACGTAGATAAGATTATATGACATCTCTTTATGACAAAGAAATTATTTTTTTATTCTTAATTATTTTATTT
Source organism: Capsicum pubescens (assembly GCA_030864215.1). Taxonomy (NCBI): domain Eukaryota; kingdom Viridiplantae; phylum Streptophyta; class Magnoliopsida; order Solanales; family Solanaceae; genus Capsicum; species Capsicum pubescens. The sequence goes on from CM061544.1 coordinate 76,996,219, forward strand.
TAAAAAATTATATCCACAACTCACACCTTTTTATCTTCATAAAGTCGATAATTTAAAAAATAGAGTATAACTTTTTTACTAGCAAGAATAAAATATTATTTATGATCAAAATTTAAAATGAACTGAAGGAGAGATATTCTCTGCTATATGCTTGGAGCTTGCAAAGATAACTGATTAATGGACATCTATTTATTTTATTACGCATTATTACTACTACAATATTTATTTATTTATTCTCATATTGCCTTATATTTCCTTATGTTAATATGGAATTAATGTTGTCTTATCTTGCCTTATTTATTCTCCTATTGCCTTACGTGATTCCACATGGTGTTAATATTATTATGAAATTAATATGAAATTAAAAATGATCAAATTAATGATGGTCTATTTACTTTCCTTACATTGCCTTATGTTAAATTGTTAATATGGAAATCGATGTAGTAATAATTGTTATTTAAGTGGCAGTCCCTTAATTTTTAAATAAACATTTTTTGACTTGGACAATTTTTAATAAATTGCTCACTCTTAGAAAATTAAAGATAATTTAATTAATTTATTCTTAATTAAATTTTATATCTTTTCAGATTGATAACTATTAGTATGTTGAAACGCAAGGGCATCTTAGGAATATTATGATCAAAATATTTTTAAAGATATAAACTACATTTATTTAGGAACAAAGTCACAACTTAACAGAAACACTTATAAAAGAATAAAGGAAAATAATTAAATTTTATTGCATATAAATATTAAAATGTGAAAAGTTATGACATTTAATGACATTTACCATATCAGCTCAATGACATATAAATACACTTACTCCGTCCATTTTACTTATTCAATATACTAAAACTAAATGTTCTGTTTCAAAAAGAATGACTTACTTTTCTTTTTAGTACGTTTCGAAAATAATGATATACTTTCCTTCTTAGTATGTTTCAAAAAGAATGATTCTTTTCTTTTTTTGACAACATTTTAATTTCAACTTTACAGGGAACATGTTTAAGATCACAAGATTTAAGGATATTTTGACACATTTAACATAATTTTGATCTAAACTCACAAAATTAAAAAAAAAAAAATTTTAAAAAACTTTGTATCATGTTAAACTAATTCTTTTTAAAATGGAAAGAGTAATAATATACTTTAGGTAACACTTCAAAGTATTTTAAACTTGAACCATAAATAAATTTAAATATTATAAAATCTAATTCGCACGAAGTGCGAGTAAATTCACTAGTGACTAATATTCAAGAACATTAAAAGACAACTCAAAATTATTGTAATATTATTTTTGTATATATGTGTATATATTTAAGGTGGCTTATTAAAGTTTGGATTTAGGCCACTAATTTTATTGAGATGCCTCTGTGCATATGTTAGCTCTCTTGCTTTAGGAGATTTCTTATTGCTTCAAACTCCGCTTTAAAAAAATTGAATCCTTTACAGCTGACCTGTTGAATATTGTATCAATCGAATCATCATTTAAAATATGACATTTTAATTGCCATCTAGATGTAAGGATAATCTTTCTATAGATGGTTCTCTGTGATAGATTTGAAATTTAAAAATTTTCTAAACTACTTCACATGGTGCTATGTACTGACAATCACAATACATATTTATTTCATCAACAACTCTTGAGTCATCAGTATTTTCACTTTGAGAAAATTCAACGATGAAATGATCATGTCCTTTATTAACATAATTAATAAGTATTTAATGGATGTTGATTTGTTGCACCATTATATATTAATATGCGCACCATATTTCAATAATAAAAATTTATTATGTGGTACAACATACCCATTATCCAAATCAATACCCGCTCTCTAAGTAGATTTTCCATCATCCCTTCTTCTATAGATAGGATAACCTTCTTCATCAATTGATACGAGAACAAAGTACAGAATAAAAAAACTAAACTGCGACACAAAATGAAAAGATAAAGGTTGGATGAAAGCAAGAAATAAATAGACAAAAATGAGAGAATGAATAGCAAACTAAGGGTATATCAAACCCCTAACCCTCTATTCAATGTCAATCAGGAAACCTAAATCTTACGTAGACCACAAGAAAATTGGATTTTCGAGCTACCCAAGTTTCTAAACAAAGTATAAACACAAGCGATTCCACACTTGCCTCACACTCTCACAAGAGCGTGCATTCATATTTCTTCAAAATCCTCCTAAAATAAAAGAAGAGCTCCTATTTATCATATAGTACTAATTATTATACAATTGGGCCCAAAAGTGACCCATTTGGAAAGAACAAGACATAATAGCCCATTAAGAATCCGCTTAAGCATTCCAAGCAAACATGGGTGATGTCCCAACATTTGATGAAATATTTTATACCTTTTACAAGTGATAATTGTATGTTTTTAAGAAACTATTAAAGTATTTGACGCTGGGTTTTACTTGTTCACAGGATGATTAATCAAAAGACGGAATCACTTGGAAAAACAGGAAACGAATGCATGTGATGAACTAACTGACGGTATCTCAACCTTATCAAGGACCTTCACTATGTTTGTCGACCTTAAATAGAACAAAGGGAAATCAGAATCCCGGTGACGGACTTAATGACGGGCCGTCAAGCCAGTGATAGACCATCACTAGGTCCCGTGGCCTTAAATAGAACAAGGGGAAATCAAGATCCCAGTGATGGATTGGGTGATGGGCCATTAGAATTGCGACAAACCAGAAGGTTAGGCAGGCCATTATTACTTTTCAACCCAGAACCACAATGAATTGGGAGTATGGCTGAATAACAAAAAGCTAAAAGATTAGCCGCTTTGGCTAATGCACAGGTCAATCGACAAAATGCAAATAACCCTGGTCGTGTGGCTAATGCAGAGGATGACGACCTGGGTAATGATGACTTGATTAATCCTATGAACAGGAGATGTGCAGAGAATGTAGTTGTACCAGCAAATTGAAATCGGCCAGTTAGAGGGAGAGCAAATCATCAACCTGCTATGGAATTTGATTTGGATGATTTGGATGAAACTGGTGCTACAGGAGTGATTTTTCCACCACCATTATCACCAGGCGTAAAGTTTTACATTAAAAGTACAATGATCCAGTTGATTAATCTTAAGGGACTATTTGATGGACTGCCAGGGGATGATACTAATATGCACCTGGTGACCTTTATCAACATTTGCAAGTCCTTTGATAATCCTGGAGTAGGGAATAATACAATCCATCTGAGGCTATTTTTGTTGTCTCTAACTAGGCAGGCAACCCTGTGGCTGAATGAGCTTGCACCCAATTCTATAACAAGCTGGGGGTAACTGAAAAGAGCTTTTCTAGAAAGGTGTTTTCTGCCTTCCAGAATATTACAGTTGAGGGATGAGATTAGTAACTTCAGGAAGCTACCGAATGAAGCCCTTCACGAGATATGGGTATGGTTCAAAAAGAAGTTGACACAATGTATGAATCATAAGCTTACTAAAGAGCATTTGATGGAAACATTCTATATATATTTGAACTCAATTACAAAGACAACTTTGGATAATGCATCGGTTGGAGCTTTCATGGATCTTATTTTTGTTGAAGCTTCAGAAATGCTAGAGAAGATGACTAAAACAAGTAGAGCTTGTCATACCAGGGATTCTGAGGTAGAAAGAAACACTTATTCTAGCAGGATGTTGGTAAAACAATATAGAAGAGAAGAGAAATATGATTAGGATATGGCTCACATGAAGACCCAAATAGATTTTCTCATAAAACATTTGCTATCAGGAAAGGTAGAAAAGGTAAAAGCTGTGGGGTCACATAGTAAGAGAGCTGAGTTGGATTTTAAGGAGGCAAACTACTTGAATAATTAGGGGGTTTTCGAGGCAATGACCAAAGAAATCAAGGTCGGAATTATTATGACAAAGCTGGTTATAGAGATCGTGACCAAGGTGGCTGGAAGAACAAGACTGATAAGAGTGGGTTGTATATACGACCTGGGAGTTATGACAATAACTCAAACAATTCTGGGAAGATATCAATGGAGGATATGATGGCTAAGCTGTTAAAAGGTGTAGAGTCTACTGATGCTGAAGTGAGGGAGATGAAGAGTGATTTTTCATCCATAATTCAATTAGTTAACTCACACTCTATATCCATCAAGAAATTGGAGCAACAGATAAACCAATTGTCGGCAATATTCAACCAAAGAAAGAGTGGGATGTCGTCAAGTGACACAAAATAAAATTTGAGGAATGATAGTGCGTGTATGGCATTACCACTAAAAGTGGTAAAGTGTTACCTGGTCTTTGATTGAATGCATCCATTCCAGATGATGCAGTGGAGTTAGAAGAGGAAACCGTTGATGAACATCCAGTAGAGTTTGAAAAACTGAAGAATATGAAAGATCCATCTAAACAGAAGTAAGTCAATAATGTTGAGAAGGAAAAAGAAAAAGAGGTAGAGGCCACTATAACAAATCTACCAAAGCTACCTCCTCCATTTCCATATAGATAACAGAAGAAGGCGGATGAGACTAAGTTTAGCAAATTGATGGCTATGTTAAAGCAATTAATAGTGAATGTGCCTTTAGTTGAGGAACTAGAGCAGATGTTAGGATACACTAAGTTTATGCAAGATCTTGTGACAAATAAGAGGACCATGAGCTATGAATCGATAGATAATCTTTATCATTGTGGCACTATTGCTATATGAGCACCAGTGTAGAAGAAAGTTGATCCAAGAGCATTCACTATTCCTTGTAATATCAGATTATTTAACTTCACGAAAGCCCTTTGTAATCTTAGAGCAAGCATTAACCTCATGTCATTGGTGGTTTTTAAATAGTTAGGTTTGAAATATCCTGTGCCTACTAATATGCGGCTTCTAATATCCGACAGGTCAGTGAAAAGACTGGTGGGAATTCTCTATGATATTCTGGTTAAAGTTACTAACTTTATATGCCTTGTGGATTTTGTGATTTTGGATTGTGATGTGAATTTCAAAGTACCCATAATATTGGGTAGACCGTTCTTAGCGACTGGGAGATTACTAATCCATTTGGAGTTCAATGAGCTGAAATTCAAGAGGTTAGCTTTGATGTGTGCCAATCTATGAAGCAACAAAATGAGATATATGTTGTTTCAGTTATTGATGTATTCTATAAAGATAATCAAGAGGTGTCAGTGGAAGAAAGATTTATGGTGGAAACCCTAGCGGCAATATTAATGAACTTTGGCAGTGAAGGAATTGACAAGTATGATGAGACTGTATATGCATTGACTGGTATGGGGTCGTACTCTTATGCTTCTAAGAAGCTAAATTTAGACTTAAAAAATAATCCAACACCGCCTACTAAGACTTCGATTGAAGAACCACCAGTGTTGCAACTAAAGAAGTTGCCGAACCATTTGCAATATGTGTTTCTAGGTGATGGAAACATTTTACTAGTTATTATTGCAATGGATTTGGGGGAGCATCAGGTCGAGGTTCTTATTTCTGTACTGAGGCTCTATAAGAGAGCTATTGGGTGGATTATTTCTGATATCATAGGCATTCCACTTGGTATTTGCTCATATAAGATCCAGTTGGAAGAAGAATGCACTCCTACAATTCAACATCAGCGCATGTTGAACCCATCAATGCAAGAAGTGGTAAAGAAGGAGATCATAATATGGCTTGACGCTGTGGCAGTTTACCTAATTTCTGATAGTAAGTGGGTGAGCCCTGTGTAGTGTGTGCCTAAAAAAGGAGGCATGACAGTTGTAGGAAATGAGATGAATGAGTTGATTCTACTCAGACCGGTGACTGGTTGGCGAGTCTGTATGGATTATAGGAAGCTGAATTCCTGTATGTTAAAAGATCATTTTACAATGCCCTTCATGGACCAAATGCTTGATCGGATGAAAGGAAGGGGTTGGTACTGTTTCCTCGATGGTAACGCAGAATACAATCAAATATCGATGGCTCTTGAGGATCAAGATAAAACAACTTTCACATGACCCTATGGAAATTTTGCATTTAAACGAATGCCATTCGGATTGTGTAATGTACCAGCTATGTTTCAAAGGTGTATGATGTTGATCTTTTCAGATATGGTGGATGACACTTTGGAACTGTTCATGGATGACTTTTCTATGGTAGGTTATTTTTTTGATTTATGTTTGATGAATTTAGAGAAGGCTTTGCAGCGATGTGAAGAATTTAACCTAGTCCTAAATTGGGAGAAATGCCACTTCTTGGTGAAGAAAGGCATAGTGTTAGGACACAAAATCTCAAAAAAAAAAAAGATTGAGGCTGATAGAGCTAAAATTGAAGTTATTGAAAAGCTACCTCCTCCTATCTCATTTAAAGAAATTCATAGTTTTCTTGTTCATGCTGGATTCTACCGAAGGTTCATCAAAGATTTTTCCAAAACTGCAAATCCACTTTGCAAATTATTGGAGAAGGCGAGCAAGTTCTTATTTGACGACGATTGTATGAAGGCATTTTAATGCCTTAAAGAGAAGTTGGTTGCTGCACCTATTATTATTGCTCCAGATTGGTTTAAGTCATTTGTAGATGGAATTGTAGCTGAAGCTGTTAAACCATATGAAAACATGCATGAAAAATGGATGATATGGAAGAGCGAGTGAACAACAGACTAACAGAGCTGTCCATTCCAGATTTTGCTAAGTTCAGGGTTGAATTCAAGAAAGCACAGGCAGATATTACTGAATTGAAGAGACAATCACCACCAAGTACATTTGATACCACATTGGTGGTAAGTGATGAAGAAGAAGGTCTTGCCGATCTCATGGGTAGGTTACTCAAGGATAAATGTAAGTGATGAAGAAGAAGGTCTTGCATCATGGGCAGACCACTCAAGGATAATGGTAAAAAGATTGATGAAAATGGTGACTAAAGATCGAAGAGGAGGAAAAGGTGTAGAGATGAAACCTCGAAGAATTTTTTTTGAGAAAATCACTAAAGATCAAAGAGAGATGAAGAAAAGAGAAATAAGAAAGCCGCTGATGAAGCAAATGGGGTATCCACTAGTTCATCCTGAGGAGGCACATGTCGAAGTCGACACCTTTTCCGATACCTTTCACTTAGGAGAAAGCTGTGTTGAGCACCCCATTTACTGAGGGGGGTTTTCGCTGTTGTATCTAAGGCCAAAGAAGCCTCGCTTGACTTGACTAATTCACAAGCCTAAGGGATTTTCAAGTATTCTACTCCCTTGTACTTAATTTATGATGCATTAAGGACAAAGCATTTGCATTTAGTGACGGGTACTTGTTATGTGGAGTAGGTCACCACGGGGGTTTTTATTGCCTGTGTACTTTTTTCTCGTGTGCTATCTAGTAGAATCGACATGTCTAAGATATTTATTTTTATGTTTATTTTTCTTTTGTGAAATTTTGTGATTATAAATATATTGTTCTTTTATTGAATATTTAATGTGTAAATACCTTTCATATGTGTAGAGAATAGTGATTTGGTAGAAAGCTGTGAATTGACATTTATGAAAATGGTCATTTTTATCATTATTGTACATATTGTGTGATGATCAACCATTGTGGATTTGTAATTGGCATTAGAAGTGTTGAATTAGAGAAAGAATAATCATGTGGTGAAAGTCCAAGAGTCTATAGTATGAGTATTAGTTCATTGCCAGTGTGTGTGAGGAATAGATACAGTTCTTACATTGTTTGTACAGCTTGAACTTGCCCAGTTCATTTGTGTAGTATTGTGGCTGATTAAATAGGATAGGACAGCAGGCCTTCTTTAAATGTTAGTCCACTTATCCTTAAAGGCCCTACTAAAAAGATGTAATTTTTCCTTTAAACCCTTTTTGAGCCATTATTTTTATTCTTATCCCTATGATTCTTAGTCACTTTCTTTTGATTATTGACATCTGATTTTGGACCTAGTCACTCCTTGGACATTGTGTACCTTAACTTAGGAAAAATACCTAAGTTGAGAGTGGCTATTTCTAGGAAGTTAATAATTCAAAGCAATTCGTTTGAATTGTGTAAATGAGCCTGATCTGGCACTGATCTATTTAGATATTGTGTACCTCAACTAATGGCATCAACATAAGTTGAGGATGGCTGATGTAGACTTATATATATATATATATATATATATATATATATATATATCTATATATATATATATATATCTATATATATATAAAGGGTGTTTTAAGACTACAGAAGGAATAGTATAGATTGGGAAAGAAACTACAAAAAGGTAGTCATAGTGAGTAGCATTAAAGACAAAGAGGGTGAAGTCATTACCCGAAGTTACCATCCCAAAAACATTCCCCACCTGTCACCAAACCCTTATTACAAGTTGTAAAAACTCTTGATTGATCCTTGATAATCAACCATAGGTTTCATAAGATGATAAGGGCAAGCTTATGGGTGGATGTTCTTTGTTTTAAACTTTCCTTATGACAGTGAGAGTTCTAGTTGTGATCCCACAATTTAAATGAACAAGTGTGGCGGATTTCTTTGAATGTGAGGGCAAACTGAACTGTGCTTGTCATTACTGATTCCTTGAGGTTTTGTGTCCATGGGTATGTATGTTGTGAATTGTCAAGTAATGCCAAATATGGATCCTTGTGCGTTGAGATTTCATGATTAAGGTGCTAGTTAAGTGGTTGCTTAATATGTGGTTCAACAACAGATTACCTATAACACCTTGCATTTTTAGGCTAGACTTTGAAGCGTTGTACTTACGTATGTTAACTCTAATCCCATGAATTTCATTGAATATGTGTGTCATGATCTTTATCCTAGTGTGTGAAGTGATTTTGAGGTGAAAAATCTTCATAAGAATCACTTAGAACAAAGTTGAGCTAAGAGCCTTTGACTCGTCCAAAGTTTGGTATTTCATTCTACAAGGGTCTACTTTGAATGTGTAAACATTTGATATACGTGAATTTTGCAGATCAAGGCCTTCCTAATTGTAGATAATTGAATTAGTCTTCCAACAGTACACATTTCGCCTTAATCTGCTATTAGAGTAAAAATTTATGCCCGTTGTACCAGAGAGGTGTCTATTTGCCAAGGCGCGACGGCCAGGGTGATAGACCATCACATCAGTGTTGTCCCATCGTGCCAAACCATCACCTTTAAGTAGAAAGGTCAAAATGTGGTATGTTTGTGATGGTTGGAGTGACGGTCAGTCACCAGAGTGATAGTCCGTCACGCAGACCGTCACCTGGGATAGTTCAGTGTTGTTATACCATTTTAAAAGGGGTTTTTGGTCTTTTTACACTCTTTTAACCACAAAAACTATGTTGTTTAAGCGATGTGAAAGCTGAATTTAAATCTAAAACAATCCTAAATCTTTCATTCTTAACACGCTACTTTCTCTTTCATACTCAAGAACAACCATCTAGGGTTTCTTCTTCAAGTTCATCTCACAAATCTCAAGATTTAAATTAAAGAACATCAAGATTAGGATTCCTTACCCAAGAATTCAAGCCTCCCTTCTCAAGAAAAAGAAATTCAAGATATCTTCTTCAAGAACTCATGAATTCAAGTTTCAATTTCAAGCTTTCTTCAATAAATCAAGAATTCAAGTTTCCCAAGTTCAAGAACCTTCAAGAAAGCATCAAGAATTGTGTTCCTCTCTCAAGATTAAAAGTTTAAGGTATGTGGGAGTTCATCCATGGGTCCCCTTTCATCCATGGAGCCCAAAAATCTTTTATTTAATTAATGATATGAACTTTTTCTTTTGTTTATAAAGTATCATATGTTCAACATAAATTTAAATCATGATTTTCTTAGAAATTTAACTGTAACACCCCGAGTCTGTACTCCAAACTCTACACGATGCTCATAATCCCGAAGGACTACAAGCTAACTCATGATTGGTACCTACTGCAATAACTGAGTAATAATACTGTGACAATGCAGAAATTTGGCAAAAACTTGTCATAAGGTTCAAAACTGAAAATAAATACTGAATACTAAATACTGAAATATCTTTCTGAAATACTCTAGTCTGAAAGCCTCTAACTGTCTGAATTTGGAGTTGATGGGACAAGCCCCCAACTAACTCCGACTACTGAACTACTGATAAGCTGAAATAATAACTTCATCCTCAAACTATGAGGACTCACTAATAAATATACTGCTAATAGGCTGGGCTACTAAGTACATTCAGGAACCCGTGCGTCTGAACCTATAATATAAGACATCATAGTGTAAAAAAGGTATGCGTCGGTACTTTAAATGTACTGGTATGCTAAGTGAGGTAGGCTGAAATGCATGGGTTCATATGCATGAACAATACTGACTGAATGACATGAGTATACTGAATAAGACTACATGCGTGAATACGTAAACTATAACTGAGATCATGATAATACTGGATACTGAGTTCTGGATTACTGATGTACTGATATCTGAGTTTACTAATATTGTATTACTGATAACTGGGTAATTGTATCTGACAGTCCTAATTTTGTAAAACTGATCTGAGTTATATAGAGCTGGGTGACTGTATCTGACAGTCATAAATCTGTAGAACTGAACTAAGTTCTCTATTGGGATGAAAATTGAAACTCAGATTGTGGGAGGTAATTATCTAACCGACATGCCCCAAATAAGATAACTGAGTTGGGTTCCAATTTACTACCCTAATTGGAAGGGTGTTATTACCGTACCACAGGTAAAGACAACTGGCTGTGGGGTCAGTCCTAGTCTAGCGGGTGACCCCTGAGATCAGTCCTAACTAGTGGGTGATCCCTGAGTATGTCAGTCCTATGTAATGGGTGACATCTCATAACCTATGTTGGCTACGTAGTTCTAGAACTTAGGGATTGCTTCTAGGGATCTCAGTCCTATATAACGGGTGAACCCCCATCCCTAGGTTCACTCGGTGCTGAATCTTATTCCCTACTAAATAAACGTTGAACTGATTTTTAGATTGTACTAGGCTGGACTAAACTATTACTGATCGTGATAACTGACTGAACTGGACTGAGTTCACTGCGTGCTGAAATGATTAATGACTGTATTCTATGAATTGACTAAGTCTACTGAGTTTTGAACTGATTACTACTGAGTTCTGAACTGAATACTACTGAGTTCTTAACTGAATACGGAACTGAAACTTATTACTGAGTACTACTGGATTTTTCCTGAGTTCTGTAACTGACTGAGAGTACTACTGATCGTAACATGACTGAGACTATTCTGTAACTAACACTGGCTCTAGGTAAACAGCTAAATTATCGGGTATTAAATACCCCCAGGACTCGATAGCATGAAAAGTAAAGCATAGACTTAGTCTTGAAAGTCATAACAATGTATACTAGTCCATAGTTCATTCATAGACACATTTATTCAAACACTTGTAATGCATTAACTTGTACATGAATGGGGAATACATGTTAGCATGCTATAAGTTCATTATTCAACTCACATGAACAATTTATCAAATACTTGGAGGGCATAGTACATGCACATAACACTAGACAACACGAGAGCATCACAATTTCAACACCAAATTCACAATCTCAAGGCTTTAGCATGAATTCACATGACACTACACATATAATAAATGATTTCATATGAATGTTGCAACTAACCATGGATTAGAAACCCCATCAACATAATGATCATGATCATAGTCAAATCAAATCATGAAATTCATTAAACCCTTTAACTTGTAGTTTCAAAAAGGTTTCTTGAACTCCAAGGGTGGAAGGAAACCCTTAGATGAACACTTAACATACCTTAATGCTTGAATTCTTAAAGGTTGACGGAGTGTTCTTGAGGATTGATCTTGAAATTGATGTTCTAGGGTTTTGTTCTTAAGAGCAATTTGAGAGAAAAAATGAATTTTGCCCTAGGAATGAATTAATTTCGTGCTCTTGGGGCTGAATAGGGGTGGGAAAAATGACCTAAATACCCCTTTGAATGTGGTTTTTTAAAGACTAAAAATGTGCCCAGCGACGCTATAGCCGACGTACCACGTCGAGTTTGCATCGGCTCACTGAAATTTGACACAGAGTTGGGAAAACATTTATCAATGCGATAGGAGATGCGACGCATCGAGATCGCGTTGATTCATTGGTTTAGGCTCCCAAATGTACCTCAAACAAAGTCCAAAAAATCTGAAACTTATCTGAGAACACCTACCGACATTCCCGATAATGAATCAATTCAAAAATTAATATTTAAAGGTTGTATGGATCGTGAAGTAATATTACCAACTTATGAAGGCTAAAAAAATTCTAAGTGTAAGCACTTAGCTGAAGTTTCTAATTCTGGGACCTCTTTTCAAGCTTTAACAGACTGAGTTAAGCTTAGAATTTTGTGGGGTTTTACATTAATTAAATTCATGTCCAAATATGTTTCATGAAAAGTTAGGTTATCTCATGCGTTATGTTTTGATTCCCATGATATATCCAATTGAATTTCATGTTATAATATCGAATTATAAACTTTGCCATGTTTACAAGTGTTTTCAAGTGAATTAATCTATTCATGCTTTGAGTTTCAAGTTTTCATGTCCTATCCTATTGACAATCTTGGTATCAGAGCACATATTTTAAGTATCATAGGGCGTCTATGAAGTCGTGTCTAGAAGAGTCTTGCGGAACAGTACAGAGGCATTTGTACTTTTCTCCGAGAGGCTACAGGGAATTTAAGAAAAGTTTCCCTTCTTTCATGTCTCAGATCGTGCTGTAGAAAGGTTCTCTAAGAAACTTAAATCGATTCTTATCTTGATCCATTCATTCCATCTTTGCCTTGTTTTTGAGGTAACAGAAACAGTTAAGTTTAAACCCTTATAAATAGATTTTTTTTCAAACAGTCCCCACAGACAATTATGGGATTGTATGCAGGCTCAAAAGTATCCCATCAATGCCTTTATATTCTAAAGTATGAAGTATTTCATTCATATTCATGAAAATTATGCACTAAGCCATAGTCAGATATACTTTCAGATCCCCTCTCAGAATCCTATGATAGTATATGATCTAGAGTTAGAATCATGAACACAGAAGTTTAGCAGCAATAGAGTGGGGATAGTATTTGTCTGTACTTAGTAGACTTTGTATTCGTGGGGCTTGTTGCATGAAAGGTGAATCAGTAGGCTTAAAATAATGTATGCAAGAATTTAAGTTGTTGATTTGAAATTAAGTAGGATGATGTATGTGTGATCTAGGGGTGTACTTAAGGTGATATTGTAACGCCCCGAGTCTGCACCCCGGACGCCACACACTGGTTACGACTCCAAAGGACTATAAGCTAACCCATGAATGATACCTATTATGAGCACTAAATAATAATACTAAAATAATGCGAAATTTAGGATAAAATTCCATAAGGTTTATAATCTGAATACTATTAAATATAACATCTGATAGTAATATCTGAAACTGAATATTGTCTGAATTAGTGTAGTCTGAAAAGTCTCTAACTAAACTATCTGAATGTGGAGTTGATGGGACAAGCCCCCGACTAACTCCGACTACTAAAATACTGAAGCTGCTGAAAATACTAAATAAAAGCATATCCTCGTTGATGAGGACTCACTACTAAAACTGCTGCTTCTATCCGAATCTTTCTAAGCTTAGTTGGGGACCCTTAGCGTCCGGACCTATGATATGAAACATCATAGCGCAAAGAGAAAGTATGCATCAGTACGTGGAATGTACTGGTATGTTAGATGAGGTAAGGCTGAATGCAAGGGTTCATATGCATGAACAGTAACTGACTGAATGATATGAAGTAACTGAATGAGAGAACATGAAATACTGAAACTACTATAAATACTGAGTATGTAGTGTTGCACATATACATATATATATTGTATCTGAGATTATTACTGAAACTAAGTCTGAGTTCTGATAATGGAGTTAGTGATAACTAAGTAACTGATAACTGAGTAACTGATATCTGAGATTATTGATAACCGTATTACTGATAATTGGGAGATTATTTTTGAAAGTCCTAATTTTGTACAACTGAACTGAGTTCTATACTGAGTTGGGTGACTGTGTCTGACAGTCCTGATTCTGTAGAACTGAACTGAGTTCTATACTAGTCGAATACTGAAACTAAAACTGTAGGAGGTAATTATCTAACCAACATGCCCCTCTCTGAATGGATTAGGGTCCAACTTGTAACCCCAGTTGGAAGGGTGTCAGTACCATGCCACGGATAAAGACAAGATGAAGAGTCACCCTCATTTGGCAGGTTCCCTGAATGAGAATGGTGGTACCCTCAACTGGTAGGTGAAACACCTTATCAACCCTCAATTGGCAGGTTGATATCTCAACCTACATTGGATACGTGGTTCTGGAATGCAAGGACTGCTACTAGGGATCACACCCTCTACTGTTAGGTGAGCCCCTATCCTTGGGTTTACTCGGTGAGGAATCCTACTACCAACTGAAGACACTGATTATTATATTAAGCTGAACTAGAATGATACTGAGTTTCACTAAGTTTTGTAACTAACTGAGTACTACTGTCCGTGACATTACTAAGACTATTCTGTAACTACTATAGCTCTAGGTAAACAACTAGATTTTTGGGTATTGAATACCCCCAGGACTCGAAAGCATGGAAAGTAAAGCATGGAATGATCTTGAAAAAGCATAACAATAGATACTTGTTAACAATACATTCACCTAGGCATTTTGTCAAACACTTGAGATACATAAACTTGTACATGAATGGGACTACATGATGACATGTCATGATTTTACTATTCAATTCACATAGACATTCTATCAAATACTTGGGGAGAATAGTTATTTCACATAATAATAGTCAACACATGAACATTATGGATACAATAATCAATTGTAATTTCAAGGGTTTAACATGCAAATCATATAATTCACCACACATGTTATTTTAATTTCATGAAACTTATAGTAAATCATGGATTGAAACCCAAATAATATCATGAACATGAATACAATCAAATTCAACATGAAATTCATGAAAGCAATCAACTTGTAGTTTTAAAAAAGGTTCTTTAAATCCAATGGTGGAAGAAAACCCTTGGATGAACACCTAACATACCTTGATAATCAAATTCGTGAAGATTGATAGTGTGTTTTTGAAATTTGTTCTTGAATTTAGAGGGTAGGGTTTTTTTTCTTGAAAGAGGGATACTTTAATTTGAGTAATTTGTGAATAGAATGAGCATATAATGCTCTTTTGGGACTTAAATACCGTGTTTGGATGGATTTGGAGCTATGGGAAATGACCAAACGGTCCCTGGACATTAAAAATCCCAATTTTGAGGCTTATCACTGAGCGATATTGGTCCTACCGCTATAGCACCACTGAGCAGGATAATAGTGGTGACCTACTACCTTTGGACGACTCTGACTTGGAGGTTTACCGCTGAGCGGTATTGGCTTCACCGTTATTGCATCACCTAGCGGTGTAGTTGTGGCATCCCACTACCTCACATAAAAAATGCTATAACTTTTCGCTCGATTATCGTATTTAGGTAAAATTAGTATCGTTAGACAGATAATTCAATTATATATCTTTTGGTAGGTCATAAGCTTAAAAATTCTTAGTAAAAAGAAAGATATAATTATTTGAAGTTGACTATATCATCATTCTTCTCGAAACTCAATCGATAAGGGATATATTGATTCGTCTAATAGCTAAGAGTTATTTGAGGCCTTGATATACATCAAACTCACTCATAAAACTACCAAGAAACTATAATTTATTTCTCATGAGCTTGAAGTATATTCCTAATACTGGTTTGGATTTTTGGGGTATTATAGATATGGGATTGTATTATTTCTAAGTTTTAACAATGTTTGTGCTTAGATAGTACCTTTGAGTTGTTAAGTGTGAATGAGGCTATGTAGTATATGATTTTATTACCAGCTAAGTTATGGGGTATAGGTTGATGACGTTGGGTATATTGGTATAATTATACTCTTGAAGATTCAAAGTTAGTAAGTGTTTAAGTTATTATATAATGACTATTAGGGCTATAGAAAGTTTAGATTTGTATCTCAAAGGAAGTACTAGCAACGGTTTTTACACTCCCAGGCATAATCTTTCAGGCTAAGTTTGTTATTTTTATGTACTATTATGTCTCAAACTCTAAAGTAAAGTGGTTATAGTTCAGTTTAGAGTTATTAAAAGGGGTCCACAGTCTTAGAATAATGGCTTAAAGCTAATAGGGAGATGATAAAATAAGTAACCAAGTTAGACATTCAGATTTTAGTAGTGATGCTAGAGTATTGTAGAATATCAGTAAGGGAGGATGACGCCCAACTATTATTATCTTAGTGTAAAGTTTTAAGTCATTACGATATCAACTCATGCCTTACATGTCAGGTCTATGATCATAGTTCATGTTCATGCATATAATAAAGAATCATGTACTCTTCTAGTTCCTACTATGAGGAGTTCCAGTTCACTTAGCATTACGAATCATATTCCATAAATATATGAACTCCAAACTCAGGTCATGCAGCTCTTGACTCATGTACTCATGTTTTACAGAATGTTTAGTTCTAGGTACTCATTCTACACTCCTAACGATCAGAGAAATTTAGTTTATATCATGTATTCCCTCTGTTTAGATCTCGTTGATGAATCTATAATGTTGATACTCTATTCCTCAGACCTCAGTTAAGTGTCACGTTATGCATAGTATTATTTCATGCTTCAGGTCCTCATCTTCTAACCTTTTAGTGACCTTTCCTTATGTCAAGATAGTGATGATGAACAGTTGTTTAGATGGGAGAGAGTAAATATTTCTTATTGATAAAAGATGGTTGTATGCTTGTTTGATCTAAGGTTATAAGTGTGAAGTAAGATTGAGGCTAAGTTTTTGATATATGTCATGGTTAGGTAAAATTTTGTGTATGTTTTATTGAGGTAGTGCATGGAAGCTGTTAATGATAGAGGTTTGGAGGATATGAGAAAGATGCTTTTATGGGTATTTATTTAGAAGTGCATATGTGGTTATGAATATAGGCTTGAATGTCATGTTTATTTATATGTGGATGAATGCATTGCGCGTTAGTGAATGTCTAGTAAGAGGTTAATGTAGTCTTTGAAGTAGTAATAAGAATTATTCATGAGATAAGAAGTTGTGAAAACTCAGGGTGTATTGAATTCATGATTCAGACTAGAATCACAGTGTTATGTGTGCACTTTGTATATTCGAGTAGGCTTGATCATAGTGAGAGAATTCAGTTCAGCTCAGACTTTAGTAGATAGAGTTATCAATGCCATGTGAATATTTTTAGTAGCCTTAAGTGAAGTGCATTATTGTAGTACCCCGAGTATTCATGTCATAAATCTTTCATATTTTCTTCACGAAACAAGATCCAGCTTGAAGTAATGGTTACTCATAAGTTGACCCTCTCATTTCTATCTCAACCTTATAACCATTCTCATGTCATTGCATGTGTTCATGAAATCAATTCAGTTCATGTATCATGCTCAAACTCAGTTATGCAGTTATGCATGTTTAGAATATGATCTCAGTTTCCTTAGTACTGTCCATCTGACCAGTCTCATTTGAGGACGAATGATTCCAAGGGGGAGATAATGTAATACCCCGCATTTTTGGGCTTGACTTTAAAGCATCGTTCCTACGTATGTTAACTTTAATCCCATGAAGTTCTTTTGAATAACTGTCTCATGATATTCATCCTAGTATGTGAAGTAATTTCGAGGTGAAAAATGTTCATAAGATTTACTTAGAACAAAGTAGAGGTAAGAGCCTTTGATTCGTCCAAAGTTTGATATTCGATTCTACAAGGGTCTACTTTGAATGTGTATAACTTTTGATATATGTAGAATTTTGAATCTCAAGTCTATCCAATCTGTAGATAATTGAATTAGCTTGCCAATGGTATAAATTTTGCCTTAATCCGATACCGAAGTAAAAAGTTATACCCATTTTACCAGAGGAATGTCTGTCTGCCAAGGCGCGATAGCCAGGGTGACGGACCGTTGCATCAGTGATGGCCCATTATACCAGACCGTCACCCTTAAGCATAAAAGTTGAAATCTGGTCTTTTTGTGATGGTTGTAGTGATGGTCAGTCACCAGAGTGATGGTTGGTCACCCAAACCATCACCCGGGACAGTTCAATGTTGTTATACCATTTTCAAAGAGGTTTTTGGTCTTTTTCCACTCTTTTAACCCCAAAAACTACATCGTTTAAGCCATGTTAATCCTGAATTTAAATCCCAAACAACCCTAAATCCTTCGTTCTTAACACGCTACTTCCTCTTCTATACTCAAGAACAACCATCTAGGGTTTCTTCTTCAAGATCATCTCCCAAGTCTCAAGATTCAAATTCAAGAACATCAAGATTAGGGTTCCTCACCCAAGAATTCAAGCCTCCCTTCTCAAGAACAAGAAATTCACGATATCTTCTTCAAAAACTCATGAATTCAAGTTCCAATTTCAAGCTTTCTTCAAGAAATCAAGAATTCAAGTTTTTCAAGTTCAAGAACCTTCAATAAAGCATCAAGAATTGTGTTCTCCTCTCAATATTAAAATTTTAAGGTATGTGGGAGTTCATCCATGGGTCCCCTTTCACCCATGGATCCCAAAAAGCTTTTATTCAATTAAAGATATGAACTTTCCTTTTTGTTTATGAAGTATCATATGTTCAAGAAGAATTTAAATCATGATTTCCTTAGCAATTTGACTAAATTCATGTCCAAAGACGTTTTCATGAAAAGTTAGGTTATCTCATACGTTAAGTTTCAATTTCCATGATGTATCCAATTGAATTTCATGTTATAATATTGAATTATGAACTTTGCGATGTCTACAAGTGTTTCCTAGTGAATTAATCTATTCATTCTTTGAGTTGCAAGTTTTCATGAAACATACAATGGAATTCCCTTCTTTAACTATGTGTGGTTAAAACTCCCATAACTAGGGTTATGGGAGCTTTGGTGTGATTCATTTTTAGGGTTGTGAGAATGATCAAATCCTATAAATTAATCCAATTGCATAACCTTCTCTGCAGTTTAATGATTCTTCTTGGTTGCAAACTTAGAGAATGTGCCTATAGACACCAGTTGTTTGAGTAGAAGAGTTGGTGGTAGGAAAAGAGAAGAGTTACAAGGAAATCATAAAAATTAACCTTTGATTTATGGTTGATGCCTTAGCAGGATCAACCTCTTGAGGATTTAATTGATTAATCAAATTTGATCTTTAATTTTGAAAGAATTAAAGTGTAACCATCTTTTAGGGTTCAGAAACAATTAGATGGACTTTATTGCATAATTAGCCTTGTAATTGGATTTGTTAAATATGGATTTGAGATGAACCACAATCCTTATTATTGAAACATCTAAGTGATTATAATATTGGTTTAATGTCTCTCATTGATTTTCAACTTTACAAAATAACCACTAGCTTATGCACTGAGTAAACTCTAAACAATATTTATTAACAATAAAAAACCCCTTTATTTCAGGAAAATTTTGATTAACAGTTAATTAATAATCATAAGACTTAGTTAACACCATATTTCTTGTGGGATTCGACCCTGACCTAGTTGGGTTATATATTTGACAACGACCGCTTACACTCTTTTAGGAGAGTTATAATTTGGGTGTATCAATGGGGAACATATTCAAGGCATGTGGTCTATTGCGACCGACTCTAGCAGATTGAGAGCATGTGGGGTGCAACTCATATGGGTAGCATGTCATATTTTAGGAGATTTTTAGTGCCATTTTTCCTTCCCTTGGCCTCTTTGAAAACCCTTGACCCTCCTTGATCATTATCATCATCCAATTTATACCTTTTGATAGCACCAAGGAGTCACCAAATTCCTCTTGAATCATAAGCATCCTCTTCCGAGATATGGAGGCAATTTGAATTGTATCATCCTCTTCTTTTTGAAGAAAATTTATCCTCGAATCTACAACCTTAACGCACAAGAGAAGAATTCACAACCAATATATCCTCGAAGCATGAGGGTTAGCACAAGGGTTAGAATCAAAACATCCACGGAGGTACAAATTTTACATATAACCAACGATCCTTTGTTATCAGTAAATGAATTTATCATACACTACAAAAAGGTTTTGGCTATTAGAAGCCTTATGAAACAAGGAAACTACAAGGGTTGTAAGACACAAGTGTTTTATTATTTCACTATAAGACTATATCCAAGAACTCCCATCTTTATCTAAAATAAATCAATCATCACCATGGGCGTCATCAAATGTAAAGAGGTAGTAAGGAAAGGTATGAAGAATATGAGTCTCGTCCAAGGTGTTTCCATACTTAAGAGTAGCACGGTACTCAAGAAAGCTATTAATCAAGTCACTAGAAGTTGGAATAACCAAGGATGCAGTCGAGGCATTAGGATGCACATCACCCTTCTTTTCAAGACAACCCATGTTCACACAAAATTTATTTTTAACACAAACATGGTCATCATCATAGGCCAAAAAAATAGAAAAAAAAAAGAGTTAAGTACATCATTCTTATCTAAATTACCCTAAAAATGAGCATACAAGAAAATGAGACAAGATAATTTAAGCACATTATATTTTTTCTCTTCAAAAAACTTCCCACAAGAAGTGAATTCACTAATGGAATCATGTTAGTAGAGGAATTAGGGAATATATGAGAAACCAATTCACTCCAATCCAAAGGGTATACCCAAAAAGTTGGGTGAATCCTTTTCATGGCACTTAGCATGTTCCCAAAGGTCCTTCCTATTACTTCAAATTGTCCAACCACACAAGTGTGACAAGGAGTAGGAAACCAAAGTTGTACATCAAGTACACACCAAGGACTCATCTTAAGGCAACAAATAGATTGTGCATTTAGATTTCCACACCCACATCATTCAAGAACCAATGGCAAACTCCCTAAAAGACTATTGGAAACACTAATGCTCTCATGATATGGCATGATATAAAACAACTTCAAAGGTATAGTGATTATGAGAAAAATATCATCATGACTCCAATGGTCACTAGGAATAGGAGGGGTTAGATACAAACTTTGGAAGTAATTCCCTGAACTTGCTCTCTTTTCCTCCATAGGTGATTTATAAATATCTCCCCTTCCATGCATCAACTTGGGCCAATAGACTTGATCTTCTTTTCTCTTTGTAGGAGTTTTCTTGGTAAGTAACTCTTTCGGAAGCATTGGATCATGATACTCATTCAAATCTATCCTTCGCTAAACATCCTCACATGACTCTCCTTCTTAAGCCAAGTTCTTATCCCCTTACTTAGTTTCTTCTTCCCCTTCATCCCCGATTTGATTGGGTTGACTTTGTTTTAGTGGAGCTTGGGGTAGTATAGGGAAGGTATTTTGAGCATGTCTACTCAAGAAAGCTTGATTGTTTGGTGGATTGGAACGGATTGAGTTAGAGAAGTTTAGATGATCTATCATGTTATCCATTATCCCACACATGTTATCTATCTTGGATTTAAAGGAGTCAAATTTATGGCTAAGAGTTTCAAGGGCTGCTAAGATAGCATTTGAAGTGTTGTTATCTATGGTTTTTGATATTTCACATTTTGGAGAAATTTTACCTAATAAAAGAAACACAAAAATAAAAACAACAAACAACAAACAAGTTAAGGTTAAGAAATCAACCTCACAAGCTCTCAAAGTTCACACCTTTGGTTTGTCTCTCAATTATTGTCGCAAGCGTTGATAAATTATTTATACTCCAATGAGTTTGTTTGGTTTCAATTATGGCTTGAGGTTGTAATGGATTATTATTTGAATGAATCAAAATAAAAATTACTTAAGGACTTGAATCAAGAAATCACAACGAATTTAAAAAGAGAAAAGCTTGAAATAAATTGGACAATGAAAGAAATAGAACTCAAGAACTAATCAATCAATTTAGTAGATAAATTAATAGTTGATGAGAAGTTTATGAATCCAAGATGAGTTCAGGAATTAAGAAAAATGAAAATAAAGAATCAAACCTTAAGCAAAATGGAATCGGAAAGCTTGAAATATGTTTGGACGAATTGATATGCATTCGAATGGATTGATCTGCATTTGGGGAACTGATTCAATAGGTGAGGTGCATCCCCAATGCACCTTGGATGCTCCAGGAGGCCCAACTACTGGTTTGACATGCATTTGGGCTACTGCAGCAGCTCTAACACATGTCAAGGGCAGATGGAGTGCAGATCAGCTGCCAACCCTCTTGAAATGGTGTTTTTACCCCTCTATTGGTTTCCTTTTGTCCTCTTTTCTTGGAATATTTTTGGAACCTTTGGATATGATTAAGTACTAACATTTTTACACTCTTTTTATTCATTCTTTTTTTGATCAAACAAGCACCTTTGGTTGAAATTTCAACTTGAAGATAACAATTTTCTCCAAGAACACCAATCTTTCTAACATTTTCTCCCCAAGCTCGGAATGATTTAAAATTTTGAACGTAAACACTTCTTAACTTTATAAACTCATTAAAAATATCAATTTGCTCAAATTATTCATCAAAATCTTTAGATTTTCAATCCACTTCAAATTTCTTCAATCCAAGCTTCCAATAATAGTAGAAGGCTCAATATAACTCTTATTTAGCTCAAATTTGATATTTGAACTCAAATAGTGTTAGGGAACACAAGTATAACACTAAAAATACCAGAAAACTCAAAAATAAAAAACTCAAAATTTGTCCTAAGACCTAAAACTTGAATAGTAACTTTTTTGTGATTTTTTAATTTTTCACAACGACTAGGCCTAAGATCGACTTGTAGGAACGAAATTAAGCTCGACTCTGATACCAAATGATTTGAGAACATAGTACAAAATCAAAAAACTAAACTACCACATGAAAATGAAAAGATAAAGGATAGATAAAAATAAGAAATAGATACACACAATGACAATGAATAGAAAACTAAGGGTATATCAAACCCGTACCCCTCTATTCAATGTCAATCAAGGCACCTAAATATTATGTTAACCTCAAGGGAATTAGATTCTCGAGCAACCCATATTTCTAAACAAAGAATCAACACAATTAATTTCACGCTTGCCTCACACTCTCATAAGAGAATACATTCATAATTCTTCAAAATCTCCCTAAAATGAAAGAAGAGCTCCTATTTATAGTCTAGGGCTAATTATTACACAATTGGTCCCAAAAGTGATTCATTTAGAAAGAACAAGACATAATAGCCCATTAAGCATCCGCTTAAGCATTCCAAGCACACATGGGGAACATCTTCAAGGCATGTGGGTTTTTTTGACCCACTCTAGCAGATCGAGAGTGGGTTGGGATCAACTCTAACACATGTGGGGCATTTGTCATCTTTTGGGGGCTTTCTATCCCTGTTTTTCCTTTTATTGGCCTCTTTTATGGCCCTTGAATCTCCTTGATCATCATTATAATACAATTGGTACCTTTTGATAAACCAAGGAGTTGCCAAACGCCTCTTGAACCATAACCATCCTCTCCAAAGTTTCGAAGGTAATTTGGATTGTATCATTAATTATGGTTGAATCCACAATATTTTTTAAAAAGTGCTTTGTACATTTGTCATTTTGCATGCAAGAAAAAGATTTTCTTACCGAACTACATGATTCATGCATCACAAAATCATTAACAACCTCATAATATTGAGGATCAACTACTTTATCAAATAATTTAGTGAAAATACTTTCATCAATATCTGCAACATTTGGAAATTTATCATGGATAGGATATGTGCATTAGGTAATTCATGCTTTTAAAATTTTACCATATAAAAAGATATATTAGATAAGTGTTTGATTTTTCTATTTATAATTATAATAATAGCTTACTAATAATTAAAAAGGTAATGTAACATTGTAATACAACATAAATTTTATAACTGCTTTTACTTCTTCAAAAACTTTATTGTCTTACGAATCCTTTATCAACTGACTCAATTTGATTTTGAAAATCTTGGTTAAGATGTTAGGACGATCTTTTGTAGACAATCCTCTACACTTCATAAATCTAGTAACCTCTAGTCATTTTATATTGCAAGTAAATGTGATGAAGTGATCAGGGTATTCAGTCCATTTATAGATTGCCATAGCATCTTGATAATTTTACATGTAACGTGCCCCTCCAGTGAATAATGAAGAGAGTATAACTCTCTGTCCTTGACAAGAAGGTTTTGTGTATCTTCTTAAAATAGTTTTTTCTAACCCTTTATAAAAGTGTAATCTCAATTTTTTTTTATGAAGCCTAATAAACTTCAGTCTATAGATTCCATCATTGTATATCCATCAATCAAGAATTGCTGAAATAATCTTTTAGATGACACAATTATTGGATCTTCATGCTTCCTTTCTTAAATTTTATATGAGAAGTATTCACTACAGCTAACACATTTTCTTCTACCAGTTGATTCATTATTAACATTTAAAGGAACTTTTTCTCTATCTCCATATTCACCATACGATAAAAGTAGAGGATATTCCAAACCTTAATATAACGGTTTCAATTCATCTATCATTTTAAGATGTCCAAATTGACTTTCAATAATGATATCTATGTCATACCTTATTGGTCTAAAATTACCAATAACCAAAATAGCTACCTCTGAAACTGATGGTAAGTTGTATCTTCTTCCATTAGAGTCCTTTTTTCCTATCAATCTGAGACACAAATTTAAATTTTGATCTACTTGAAATCTGTCTCATATAAAAAATAAATTATATTAGAATCTGAAAATAAACTATTTTTAGAATAAATTTGATTTATATTAAAGTTTTAAATAGTTATATCTCTGAATTTCCGAGCTTTCATAAATTAAAGAACCACAATAAAGGTTCATCCTTGGATGCACTCAAATGAGGTTGAATTTGATCCACAAGTTCACCTAATAAAGTTGTTGAAAGTCTATTATTCATGTATTAATAAAGATTTGATTGTATGATTTTCATTTTTATTTTCATTCTGCCATATCTCTTTATTAAATATTGCAGCTTTAACGAAAAATAGTAGAAGTATATATATATATTATATAGTAGTGAATGCAATTACTGAGTAAAGGTAATTTTTTTTACTGAAATTATGTTTTGATTTGCAATTTGTAACGTAAAAAACAAAACAAAACTTATTCATCATCTTTTAGGATACATTCATAAAGACACTATTATTGTCTTCTTACTTGATGGTTTGAACTGCTTCACATGTCATAACCTGACCAACGACATATAAATAAATATAATGACCAATGACATTTTTGCCTCTCCTATTAAATATAATAGATACTGGTTCCTCTAGTTCAACATCGACAGGAAAAGAGAACTCCTGAAGAAATCAGATACAAAATAGTCCAAGTGCATTATGGCGAGATGAAGTGTAGTATCTTTTCATATCAATTTAATATATGATATATGTGGGTCATTGACTCACGGTATTATCTCTATTAATTCTATTCGCCCCTCCCTTACAAAAAAGATAATATTCTGTGAGTCAATGCCACATATACAATATTAATGATATTGACTTAGGTTCATGTTGTTATTATTACCTATTTTTTGCTTCAATATTTATGTGGTAATATTAGTCTAATCTCATGGAAGAACAGGAAAACAAAACTATTGATATCGCCAAAGAAAAGAGAGAAGAAGCATGAAAAGGTTAAGTTGGTGATTATGCAACAGATTGTTTATTTGATTCTTCATTTTCAACTTTGCTAAAAGGTTACAAAATGAGTGAATGAGAAATACTGCAAAATTTATCTTTAATAGCATAAGAAACTAAAAAAAATCTTTACTCTTCTGAGCACATTTAAAAAAATTGATATTTCTCTACCAAACAATATAGGCATATGAAAAAAGATAAAATCTTTCTCTTCTATCTCATGTTTTTGGGGGTGTTTGACAGTAAAATTTTCGAGACCAAAAAAGAAATAATTCGAGACAAGAAAATATTGCAACAATCAATTCAATATGTGAGTGTTACAATCGCTATGAATCCTCTGATTCGCCTTTCCAAATATAAATTCAAGGGCTTAAAGCTTGATCTTGAATTTGAAATTGATTTGTTGATTTGAGGGACTTGATCTTGACTTGTGCTTCAATTCAAGGGTTTTTGAGCTTGTTCTTGAATATAGCGGTCTTGATCTTGAATCTTGATGAACTTGATATGAATGCTTGATATTTTTAGAGAAACTGCAGCGTTTGATCCGCGAGCTTTCTCTTGCTTCTTGTTAGAGTTCTGGGGTTTCTTTTCTGAATTATGAAACCCCTATTTATAGTTGTAGAAACGGAAGATTCATGATGTAGATGGACTTCCTTTGGCCAATCAAATTCAGGTGATGTGGCGCCCTTTATGGTCTTTGATTTTATTGGGTCTGCTGCGTCATTTTGTCATGTGGCATAATCCTATTGATTTCTTCCCTTGACTTGGCATGCCACGTTATTTAACACGTGACGCTTATTTGGGCCTCTAGAATATAACAATATCTTGGGCTTAGCAAAGTGGGCTCATTATTTATAGCCCAAATTAATGAACTAGCCCAATAAAGATTGGACTTTATTTAAATTCATACATGTTTGGACTTAAATAATTAATCCAATTGTATTAATTCACAATATTTATTTGGGACTAATCTATTTTGAATTTAACATAATCCGAATTTCGTACGGATTTCAATTTAATAAAATTTCGTTGCCCACAAAATGCCCCCACTTCAAGACTTGTCAAGATATTTAATCTTTTTGAGACTAGACTTGAAGTATGATTCATTTAAACATGCTTCCTTCGTGCTTCAGAGATTTTCATAAAGCTGAAACATGCAATTTACATATTGATATCGCCTCTCAAAAAGTCTCTTATTTTTTTTAATGAATCTCTACACACAAGACCTGTTGGTGAGGCATGACATCCTATTCCAAATAAATTTTGGAAAACTTTTTTTACCGCCTTAATCAGGAATAAAACTCTTCCAATTTGAATTAATATTGGAGAAGGAAACACCTCCAAATTTGAATTTGTATGGGAGAAGAAAATAACCGCCAATTTGAATTTGTATTGGAGACGAAAACTCTTCCAATGTGTATTGGGGAAAGAAATAATCTCCAATTTGAATTAGTATGGGAGAAGGAAACAACCTCCAATTTGAATTTGTATGGGAGAAGAAAACAACCTCCAATTTGAATTTGTATTAGAGATGAAAACTCTTCCAATTCAAATTTATATTGGAGAAGGAAACATACATCCTACAACTCTATAAAAAGATGAAGGTTCCACACTTTTTCAATATCAATTTTGAGGTTTCAAGCCATGAACAATGTTGAGGTAATTTTTTCCCCTCCTACTTTTCTTTTATTTTCGTCACTATTTTTCAGCACAACATCTTAGTGGTATAAAATTCATATCTTATGGTAGGAATATCGAAATTATGAATCGTTTGATACTCCAGAAACTAGAATTCCAGATCTATAACATATAAAAAATTCAACATTAAATTCCATCAATATAAATCTTGATATTTTTTTGAATTTAGCCCTGATTTTTATCATGCTGAAAATTTTAGATTTGCGCGTCTTTACTAAAACTTTCATATCTTGAAGCAGAAATGACGAAATTATAAGCCACTTGATTCTTGTGAAACTAGACACAAAGATATATAACATATCTAGAATTCATAATTTAATGCTTTAGAAATTATTTTAAATGTTATCCCAAAATCAGCATTGAGTTTTGATGCATCAGCAATTTCAGATTTATGCGATGTCACCAAAAAAATTATATCTCAATGTGAGAGTATCAGAATTATGATCCGCTTGATTTTATAGATCCCGAAAATATGAATATATAACATATCCAAAATTTAAATTTTAACACTTCTTGGATTGTTCTAAATAATTTTTTTGAACCCGATCTTATATGATGTCCGACAGAGGATTTCAGATTTGCACCGCCTCACCAAATAATTTATATCTTGATGTGGGACCATCACCACCAAATAACATTTTAATTGCTCCAAATTATATTTTGATGACTTTATTCTCATCAAGGCATCTTGTCTCAATCCAAGTTGGTGATATACAACTTTCAAGATCGCAATGCTCTGACAGGTAACATCCTTTCTATTTATGTTTTTACTTTCTTTCTTGTTTCCTTTTTTTTTTCAGGGTTGAAACAAATATGCAACAATCAACTTAAGGTGCGAGAGTTTAACTTCACCTCCGTATACCATAAGATCGACTAATTTGGTTTCAAGATGGTGACTATGCAACAATCGACTTAGAGTGCGAGAGGTTAACTTCGCCTCCGTAAACTCTAAGACCGACCAATTTAACTTCAAGATGGTGCCTATAAAACAATCGACTTAGGGTACGAGCGCCTCTGTATACTCTATGACCGACCAATTTAACTTCAAGACGGTGGCTTTGCAACAATCGGCTTAGGGTGTGAGAGTTTAACTTCGCGTCCATACACTCAAAAAACGACAAATTTGACTTCAAGACGGTGGTTATTCAACAATCGGCTTAGGGTGCGAGAGTTTAACTTCACCTCCATACATTCTAAGACCGACCAATTCGACTTCAAGACAGTGGCTATGCAACAATCGTTTTAGGGTGTGAGAGTTTAACTTCGCCTTCGTACACTCTAAGACCGACCAATTCGACTTCAAGACTATCTCTTTACATAACAAATCTATCGGAATGCTAGCTTAAGGTACAAAGGGACAAATCTTGTCCATCTTAAGGCATGAAAATTTTTATAACCTTTTAACGATAAACACGTAAGAGGACAACTTAAGGTACAAAGGGACAAATCTTGTCCACCTTAACGCATGAAAATTTTGATATCCTTTAAAGATAAACCCGTGACAGGACAACTTAAGGTGCAAAGGGACAAATCTTGTCCACCTTAAGGCATGAAAATTTTGATATCCTTTTAAGGATAAAACCGTAAGAGGCCAGCTTAAGGTTCAAAGGGACAAATCTTGTCCACCTTAAGGCATGAAAATTTTTATGTCCTTTTAAGGATAAATGCGTAAGAGGCCAACTTAAGGTGCAAAGGGACAAATCTGGTCCACCTTAAGGCATAGAAATTTCGATATCCTTTTAAGGATAAACCCGTAAGGGGCCATCTTAAGGTGAAAAGGGATAAATCTTGTCTACCTTAAGGCATGAAAATTTCGATATCCTTCTAAGGATAAACCCGTAAGAGGCCAGCTTAAGGTGCAAAGGGACAAATCTTCTCCACCTTAAGGCATGGAAATTTTTATATCCTTTTAAGGATAAACATGTAAGAGGCCAGCTTAAGGTACAAAGGGACAAATCTTGCCCACCTTAAGGCATGAAAATTTTGATACCCTTTTAAGGATAAACCCGTGAGAGGCCATCTTAAGGTGCAAAGGAAAAAATCTTGTCCACACTAAGGCATGGAAATTTGTATATCCTTTTAAAGATAAACACATAAAAGGCCATGTTTCAGTGCAAAGTGAAAAATCTTTTCCATCTTAAGGCATGAAAATTTTGATACCCTTTTAAGGATAAACCCGTGAGAGGCTAGCTTAAGGTGCAAAGGGACAAATCTTGTCCACCTTAAGGCATGGAAATTTTTATATCATGTTAAGGATAAAAAAGTAAGAGGGAAGCTTAAGGTACAAAGGGACAAATCTTTTCCACCTTAAGGCATGGAAATTGTGATACTCTTTTAAGGATAAACCCGTGAGAGGCCAGCTTAAGGTACAAAGGGACAAATCTTGTCCACCTTAAGGCATGGAAATTTGTATTTCCTTTTAAGGATAAACACGTAAGAGGCCAGATTAGGGTTCAAATGGACAAATCTTATCCACCTTAAGTCATGGAAATTTCGATATCCTTTCAAGGTTAAACCCGTGAAAGTCCAGCTTAAGGTGAAGAGGGACAAATTTTGTCTACCTTAAGGCATGGACATTTCGATATCCTTTTAATTGTAGGCTTGGAGAACTTTAGCATTCCAAATTTCATTGAAGAAACACTTTTTCTTTTCGATGGGTTTCTCCCATTGAGCCACAAATATTTAGAGTAAGTCCAAAATTTAATTAGAATAGTTTCATGCTTGGCGTTCGTATGGCGCATACTGTAGGAACATATTTTTTTTACACTCATGCAGCTGAACTCAAAATGAGATTCCAAGCGCCTACGTACCTCAGTAAAGAGGATCAAGTCACAATATAGTTTTGGGTGAGTGTTTTTTTTTCTTTCGTCCTAACTTTTCCCTAGGCCGCCTCTTTCGAGATTTTCAACCTAGAGGACATTTAAAGTTGAACACAGTTTATACTCTTGTGGGCTTGGAGTGGACATGCAGTTTATACTCGTGCCTTAAGGAGTGTCCATGTAGTTTATACTCGTGCCTTAAGGAGTGCCATCTTTCTTCAAGGAAAGTACTTCTTCAAGAACTTGGCGTTGATAGGGCCGATTTTCACTCCATCTGCATCAACAAGCTTTTAAGAACCATTTGAATACGCCTCTTGTATGACATATAGTCCATCCCACTTTGGGGTGAATTTACCCCCAGACTTATGAGAAGTAATAATGGGTCTTCTTACTGCAAGGACTTGATCTCCAACTTGGAAGCCCCTCAAGAAAACTCTTTTATTGAAAGAACGAGATAGCCGGGCTTGATAACATTCAAGATTTTAGTAAGCCTCCAACCTCTTCTCATCAATATCTTATAACTCCGCAAGACGCAACTTAGCATTTTCTTCATCGGTGAGCCCTTCTTGGATAGCCAGTCTTAAAGAAGGTATTTGACGCTCAAGTGGTAGGACTGCTTCAACTCCAAAAGTAAGTGAGTATGCAGTTGCTTGCGTTGGTGTGTGGTAAGTCGTTCTATATGCCCATAATGATTATTCCATTCATTCATGCCAGTCTCGCTTGGATTTGGAGATGACTTTCTTCAATAGATTGCATAAAGTCTTATTAAATGCTTAGGCTAAACCATTGGCGGCAGCATGGTACTTAGAAGTTTGTGTTGCTTGAAGCTAGAGAGATCACAAATCTTATTCATTAGCTTGGTATCAAACAACTTTCCATTATCGGTTATTATATATTAAGGGACTCCAAAGAGGTAGATGATATTCATTCGGATGAAATATTCTCCTTCTTTACTTCTTTGAGAGCAACAACTTCAACCCATTTTGAGAAGTAATCTATTGTGGCCAAGATGTATAAGTGCCCACCAGAAGATTTTGGCAGTGGACCAACAATATCCATTTCCCAAGCATTGAATGACCAAGATGCTACAGTTGAGTGTAGTACTTTAGGAGGTTGGTAAATGAAATTCACATCTTCTAGCATAGTACAAGCAATCTTTCACTATCATTGGACAACAATAACCTATCCTTTTAATGTGAAAATGGAGCTTCAGTCCAGACTGATGCGATCCACAAACTTCCAAGTGCACTTCTTGCAAAACTTGAATTGCTTCTTCCTCTCCCAAACACTCAGAGAGTACTCCTTGAAATAATCTTCTGTACAGTGTATCCTTATAGTAAAGAAAGTGAGATGCACGACGACAGATGTCAGTCCTTCTTTTTGAATCTTCTGTAAGTATCCCATAACACAAATAGTAAATGATAGATTATCATCAATCTTCTTTTGAAGCTTCAAACATGGAAATGAGGTATTCAACTTTATTTTTTACATCCTCATCCTCATTCGATAGTGGTACTACCCATTCTTGGTAGATAGTAATTCGCGTCTGATTTGGAAGAGTTAGGGTTGAGGCTAAAACAGCTAGGGCATCAACTTGCTTATTTTCTTTCCTTGGTAAATGCTAGAGGGTTAATTCTCCAAGCTACCCTATTAAATTCTGCGCATAATAATTAAATGGTCGTAGCTCGGGCTTTCTGACTTTGTAGCTTCCTAAAAGTTGCTTGATCACTAATTGAGAGTCACCAAAGACTTGTAATTGCAGTTGTTTCATATCAACTGCTATCTCAAGTCCAAGTATTAATGTTTGATATTCAGCAACATTATTAGAGCAACGGTTTTTTAGGTTAAAAGAGTATAGGATAACCTCTTCTTATGGAGTGACGAACACCATACCGGCACCAGCTCCATCTCGATGTACGGCACCATCAAAGCACCTCTTCCATAGGGTCTGGCTTTAATAAACATTGCATCTTCATCAGAAAGTTCATCGCTCAGTTCTCAATCATTAGGTATCGGGTGGTCTGCCAAGAAGTCAACCAATGTTTATCCCTTAACGGCCTTTTGGGGAACATACATAATCTCAAACTGTTGAAATTGAAGGTACCATCTTGCAAGTCGGTCACTAAGAACTATTTTTGACATTACAAACTTGATGAAATTTTCCCTAGACACAAGACGGACAACATGAGCTTGAAAGTAGTATTTCATCTTTTTAATTGAGAAGGCCAATGCCAAACACAACTTTTCGATTGGAGAATACTTTAGCTCATTTGGTGTCATCATTCTGCTTAGTTAGTAAATAGAGTTTTCTTTGACTTCACTATTTTGTTGAGCCAGTAGTGCTCCAACTGACCTCTCTTGTTCCATTATGTAGAGTACTAATGGTTTCCCAGTTATGGGTGCCGCAAGAACTGGTGGCTTCATTAAGTATGATTTGATATTCTCAAAGGTATTACTACAAGCTTGATCCTATTCGAAGGGAGTGTACTTCTTCATGAGATGACTAAATGGTTGACATTTTTCACCCAGGTTTGAGATGAACCTCCTTAAATATACTAGCCTTCCTTAAAGGCTTTTTAACTCATGAATATTTCAAGGCTAGGGCATCTTCAAAATTGCATCGACCTTGGCTTGATCAATTTAATTCCTCGATGTCGCACAATGAAGCCAAGAAACTTTCTGGAAGTAACTCCAAAGGCACACTTCAATGGATTCATCCTAAGTTGATATCTTCGAAGTAACTCAAACACCACTAAGGTCTTTGAAGTGGCCGTGTCTCTTTCTTGACTTCACCACTAGATCATTCATGTAGAATTCAATATTTTTATGGAGAAAACCATCAAATATGCTTTACATAGACGTTTGATAAGTAGATCCAGTATTCTTCAAACCAAAAGGCATCACCTTGTAACAATAAATACCTTTGGGCATACGAAATGCAGTGAGTTCTTCATTCTTTGATGCCATGCGGATTTAATTGTAGTCGAATGAACCATCCATAAAGGACATTACCTCATCACGAGTGGTGGAATTAATCATCAACTCTAGCATGGGGATTGTAAATTCATCCTTAGGGAAGACGTTGTTGAGATCCCGAAAATCGACATAAACTCGAATTTGGCCATTCTTCTTTCGTACTGGAACTATACTTGAAATCTATGTAGGATATTTGAATTTACAAATAAATCCAACTTCAATGAGTTTGTTAACTTCATTTTAAATCAACGGAACCAACTCTGGCCCAAAGTGTCTTTGGGCTTGCTTAACAGGACGAGCACCATTCTTGATCGCCAACTGATGGACTGTTACTTTTGGATCTAATCCAGACATTTCTTTGTAACTCCAAGAGAATACATCCATATATTCTTTGAGTATGTCCTTATAAGTGATTTCCTTCTCTACTTTTAGAAAGACACTCAAGTTAGTTAGTCTTGGGTCTTCATTGGTTCCAAGATTAACTTCTTTTAAGGGATCTATCGTGGCCTTCACTCCTTTTTCAAGTTGCGATGAAGCATCTCTAACATCTTCTTCCTCTTGGGGGTCATCATCATTGATGGATATGTGATCACACCAAAAAACATCTTCTATCTCTTCATCAACCTTCATTTGAGATGAGACATCTTTCTTATTCTGGGTCGTTACATGATATAAAGAGCCAACACTTTCTTCATCTTCCTCACATTCCTTAGTATAAACCACAGTATGAGCCTTTGCTTTTAACATCTCATTGCATGAAACCACCAGTTCTGTTTGCTGCCTCATTCTAGAAAGAATCAAACTTTGGAAATCCTTTTGGATTTTATGTGAAGAGTACATCATCTTGATTTGATGACTTCTCTGTCGCTTGTTACTTGTCTTCTTATTTATAGGTCCCAACCTTTTGAACACAGAAGTTCTTATAGTTGATTCTCCAAGTCGGGCAAAGAAAGAAGGCCTTTGTTGGATGTAGTAGACTCTTTTTATACAATGATATAGTTACTAACTGCCCTTTTTATATAGATGCAAATTGGAGGTGGCTACGTGTATCCTAGGCCTTCACGTGCCTGTATGGTTGTACCTTTCAACGGAATTTTGCCCAACCTTAATGGCTCATTAGGGTTATATCTAGCCTTTACAAATAGCTTGTTTGCATTTGGGTCGAAGCCCTCTTTCGTATGCTTTGTAGGGAGTGCTTGTGGTAGATTTTGAACCACAGACTCTCCATATAGTCTTGAGGACGAATTTATTGCATCAATCCTCCTGATAGGTAAAGTTATCCCTTTTAGCACATTATTTTGGGCATCATATGGGTGACCTTCCTCTTTCTTTACCTTTGGTACGTATCGAAGAATAGGATTTGCCTTTCTTTTCGTAGGTGCGACACTTTTTTTATTCGAAATAAAGAGGGTCTTCTCGGTGGTGTCTTTTTCGACAGTCACCGTGACCTTCTTAGATGAAAGATCATCATACTTTCTCTTGGTGACATCTTCAACTCTTTTCTTATTCACAACATAATTTTTTAAGTAGAATTTTGTATCGGCAAAGTGTGACTCAGCTTCAGTGAATGGTTTGTCATCGATAACTATCTTTTTTTCCACTCCGCCTTTGAGAATCTTCAAGCATTGATAGTAAGAGAATGAGATAATTTTGTTCTCATGTACCCAAGGCCTACCAAGTAATATGTTGTATGAAGTTTTG
The DNA here is from genome assembly GCA_030864215.1 of Capsicum pubescens. Taxonomy (NCBI): domain Eukaryota; kingdom Viridiplantae; phylum Streptophyta; class Magnoliopsida; order Solanales; family Solanaceae; genus Capsicum; species Capsicum pubescens. The sequence goes on from CM061544.1 coordinate 77,030,976, forward strand.
ACATCAATCACATGCAATAAGGCATTTGATTGAGAATCATCATACAAATCCCCAACTTGATAGCTCCCATGGCCCTTTAGCCTCGTTGGTTGAAGCCTTGGATCATTATATGGCTTTTGGACAGTTTGTCGGTAGAAATACACAGTTCCTTCATTGTACGGATAGGTAGGATGTTAACTCCGGATCCCTCATCAATCAAACTTCTATTTATCCTTTTTCCTATAACTTGACCTACCATGTACAAGGGACTATTGTGTAGGGTTCCTTCAAGTAGAAGGTCGCTATTTGTAAATATGATTTTTGTATCACATACATGTGCCTCTTGGCTAAGTGTTTCAGCAAGCTTTTGAACTTCCATAGGTAGATTCTCACCCTTTGCCTCCTTTTTGGCAGTATTAAAACAAGATGCCTCAAGGTTGACTCGAGTAGTCTTCGCATGAAACCAAATTGGTAAGAATTCCTCCAAAGTTATTGGACGCCATGGTTTTTGGCGGTGAAACTTCATTACGCTCGTCCTTTATGAAAGTTCAACCAGCTTCTGTTTCCTTGGTTTCTTCACCATTCTCCTTCTGGTTAGTTGCTCGGACGACTCCTTTCGTAGACTCATGTTCTTGCATCTGCGCCTGGTCACCAGAGTCCAACCTTCATCATCACCTTCATTTATTGAAGACATTTCATGCTTTAAAAATTTCTCATTATACTCTTCGACATATATTTGGACCGGCTCGAGCGACCCAAATGTGATAGAGATTTGATGAGAATTGGCCATCTCATCATTGAGAAAGATCTTTTTCTTGTTTAATAATTGAATGACTTAGTCTTTAAAGATAAAGCACTTTTCCAGAGGGTGACCCATAAGCCTATGATACTTGCAATAATTTGGGTCATTGGTCCTTCCAGCTTCATCGAGCCGCTTCATCTTTGACAGATCAATGAGCTTATGATGAAGAAGTTCATCAAAAATCTTGGCCACGTCTGAATCAAGGAAGGTATATTCTTTTTCTTGCATCTCCTTTAAAGTTAACTTTTGATTTGGACGTGCTCGAGAAGTCGTCTTCATATTTTGCTTTTTGCTTACCTTCGTGGTGACCTTGACAGGAGATACGTCTACATTCATGGATTCTTTGTTATCATTTTTAGGGACAAACTTGCTCCATCTTTTGGGTTCCTGCTTATCCTTTCCTCTTCGAGGATCATGGATAGACGCTACTCCCTTTCCAGTAGAAGACATGCTCAACTCCATGTCGTGAGCACGCGTAGCTAACTCTTCAAAGGACTTTATCTTAGTGCCTTGGAAGATATAGAGTAGCTCCCAATGCATTCCTTGGATGCACATCTCTTTGCCGAGCCTATCTTTGCAGTTTAGCCAAGTATTTCTCCATCGATATAAAGTCAATGACTGATTCATCCTTTCTTTGCCGAGTATTTATGATCTCTACCATGCTTACTGTATGCTTTGTGCTATAAAAATAGTTCAGGAACTCATGTTTCAATTGCTCCCAGCTATCGATGGAGTTAGGCTCAATGTCCGTATACCAATCAAAGGTGTTTCCCTATATGGGAACAAACAAACTGTTTGACAAGATAGTCACCATAAGTTCCAGCATTATTACATATCTCAACAAAGTGTGCGACATATTGTTTAGGGTCTGCTTTATTCTCGAATTATTAAAATTTAGGGGGTTGATAGCTGGCAGTCATTTTGAGGCTATCTATTCTCGCAGTGTAAGTCTTGGCATATGCAAGGGAAGACTTGGTGACAACATCATACTTGTCTTTGAAGGTCCCTTCAATGAATTCCTTCAATTGATCAATTAGGATCATTTCCTCAGAAGAAACTTATGCCTCTTTAGTTAGTGGTGATTGTTTCACAGGATGCTCTGACTCGTGAACCTCTTGAGCTTTTCCCGATGTATGGATAGACTCTCCGTCTATCAGGACTTCCACCCCATCTACTATTTTATCAATTCGAGCGTCTTGATACTAAACATATTTTGTCAGTCCCTCAATAACCTTTGTCAGATTTGTAAGTTGCTCCTCCATAGACTAGGCATCAATCACCATTGCTTGCATGATCACTAGAGATGTTGGAGAGTAACACGAATTGTCGCATAAGTTGATCTTTAAAGTTCTCAACTTATGCGGTGTAAGTGGAGATGACGCATTTGTTGAACGACCATTATTCTTTGCGCAAGAGTATTTGGAACCGGAATGCTCAAGTAGATCTAGAGTCTTCTTAAGCGATTCTTCCATAATTTTTCCTCCTACCGAAGCACTTGCATTGGAATTCGTTCCTTTTGGGGTTGAAGATCCAAAAACTGGAGTTGGTACGGAAAACACTGGATGTGTTTGTTGTCCTAGCAAGCCTGCCTTGCTCCTTGTGACAGCTCTCAAGCTTCTGAAAGTAACAGCAAGGATGCTTTCTACTACAACAGAGAATTTTGAATCAACAGCCTTGGAAGCAGTTGATTGAGAGTTGACCTTTTTTAAAGTCATTTCAGTATTATTGAACTTTGAAGTTAGAAAGTTTGAGATGAGAGGTAGAGATTGTCCCACTGGGCGTGCTAGAATTTGTTTGACAATAAAATTTTTGAGACCAAAAAATAAATAATTCGAGACAAGAAAATATTGCAACAATCAATTCAATATGTAAGTGTTACAATCTCTATGAATCCTCTGATTCGCCTTTTCAAATATAAATTCAAGGGCTTAAATCTTGATCTTGAATTTGAACTTGATTTGTTGATTTGAGGGACTTGATATTGACTTGTACTTTAATTCAAGGGCTTTTGAGCTTGTTCTTGAATATTGTGGTCTTGATCTTGAATCATGATGAACTTGATTTGAATGCTTGAGCTTTTTAGAGAAATTGCAGTGTTTGATCTACGAGCTCTCTTGCTTCTTGTTAGAGTTCTGGGGTCTCTTTTTTGAATTATGAGACTCATATTTATAGTTGTGGAAAGGAAAGAGTCATGATGAAGATGGACTTTCTTTGGCCAATCAAATTCAGGTGATGTGGCACCTTTTATGGACTTTGATTTTATTGGGCCTGCTATTTGACATGTGGCATAGTCCTATTCACTCCTTCCCTTGACTTGACATGCTACGTCATTTGACACGTGACGCTTATTTGGGCCTCTAGAGTATGACAATATCTTGGGCTTAGCAAAGTGGGATCATTATTTGTAGCCTAAATTAATGGACTAGCCCAATAAAGATTGGACTTTATTTAAAGAGGAAAGGACAAAAATAGCCACTCGGCTAAAACAATTGCCACGCGCCGAGTGACCATTGATTTTTAAATTCTAAAATATAGCCATTTAGGCCTTTTTTTGCTACTATCTTCATATTTTTTTTTGCTGCAAATATCACAATCCAGTGATCCCGTTTAAACTATCCCCTTGTTTATCTATAACGCCATTAATTCAACGGTTGATAAAAAAAAGTTGTGAAGTTACACTCAACGCTATTACACATAGATTGTTTAGCCACTCCTATGTATTTGCTAGCTTCAAAATAAGCTGTGCAGTTTTAAGTTTTAAAAAAAGTTATTCTTCTAATTGGTGTAGTTTTTCTAACAATCAAATATGATTTTATAACATTGTAATTGTTGCTCTTCTTTTTTATCAATCAAATATAATATTTGATATCAAATACATGAATCTTTGATACCAAGTACAAATACATATTTTTATACAATAATTGTATAAAAGTGTATCAATGCGGTATCAAAGTGTATCTATGCAGTATAAAAATGTATCAATGCGGTATAAAAGTGTATCAATGTAGTATAAAAGTGTATCAATTGGGTATATAAACTACATGCGACAAACAGGCCAAATGGCTAAAAATCGAAATTAAATTGGGTTGACAGGCTCCAATTGTCCAACTTTTACATGGGCTGGCTATTTCTTTTCAAAATGGCCAGCCCATGTCCTTTTCCCTTATTTAAATCCATTCATCTTTGAACTTAAATAATTAATTCAATTGTATTAATCCCCAATATTTATTTGTGACTAATCTATTTTGAATTTAACATAATTCAAATTTCGTACAGATTTCAATTTAATAAAATTTCCTTGCCCAGAGGGGGGATTCAGTATTTTTTTGAGAAAAAAAATATTATACACATCATCAGAGAGACATCTAGAATTTGAAGTTCATGGAATCAGATGTGTAATGACATCAAGTTTATGAATTTGATCTAGTAGGCTTTAAAAATTCCTTCAATTTCCTTCCAAATAACTCACATGAGAAATTTGTAATACGGGAAGAGCTACAGTATTATGTACCCATTCAAAAATTCAATACACAAAATTATATAAAATTGTGAAGTCAATAACTGAAATGAACTATGGGTTCCTTCGCAAGCCTATCAACACCAATCGAAGCAAATTAGCAGCCAACATAAGTACATAATCATAGATTAAAATACATAAAATAAATTCTTTGATGATTTTAAGATTATATTTTCATTGATTACTTCTCCATTTCCATAATGTTCAAAATGAACAAAGTAGGAAAAGTGAAAAATAATTATGATATGATCAGGACAAAAAAATTAAAGATAATACTTTATTTATAAAGATTTAAATTTTCTTAAGAATTTGCGATACAAGTATATTAAAGCTTGATAGTCTCTCTTTCGTAAAAGAAGTCATGCGTATTGAACAAATTTGAAGGTTCGTTAACAAAGACAATGACAGAAATGGTTCGAAGATTTTGAGCCTATGATTTTGCAATGACCTCCCTTGCAATTTTTCTTGCAAAGATTATCACACCTGGTATCATCATTGGATCCTGGTACACAGCTCCCAATGTGATTGTCAGTGCAACATTTCAAATCATCTCCATGGACCGAACCTGAAATTCAAATTTTTTTCATAGATTATTTAATTGGGAAAAAAACCTATATGTACGATAGTAAATTAATTATTGCAAATTATAACAATATTTTTTAGATTGCATTATATAGCAAAAAAAAAATAAAAAATGCAGTAAAACTAGGAAAAAATACACACACTACACTTTTATTTTTTTCCCTTTACTTTCTCTTGTTATATAAATTCATGATTCTCTCTTACAAATATATATTCTCTCTCTCTTTTTACTTAATTTTCTTTCGTAGATCTTCCATATATATATATATATATATATATATATATATAAACAAAAGCAAAATCCTGTAATCGAAGACTTCATGTTCTCATTATAATTTTCTTTCGCACTTTTTTTAAATTATTTAGAATTAGATTTTCTACATTAATGAATGTTTTTTTTTTGAAATATATATTTTTAAATATAAATTTTGAAAAGTAAAATAATTTATCTTTTCTTCAGTATGAAAGATGGTAGCAATATTCGTTATTCGTGAATTTCAACGTTCATAAAAATACAAAAAGAATAGCCTATTTAGATTGAAACTGGCATTAGTTCATATCAAATGAAACATCAACTAAGTTCTGTTAGTATAGAAAGTGAATTTTCATTCAATCATAATTCAAGATGGAATAAAATAAGACGTCACATGTAATTTTAATTTTTTAAAATAAAAAGTTTTAATTTTGGATGAATATGAGGAAACCATATGTGCACATAATGTTGAACTCTCTCTCTCTATATATATATTAAATAATTTTTAATTTTTTTTTTTAAAATTCTAATTGTAATAAATTTAGTAGAAGATTTGATATCTATATATTATTCATCTTATATTTTTGTTTTCTGTCATGTTGAAAAAAATGTTGACATGTATATATTATATGTGCATTTTATATGTTTGTTGATTTCTACTATTTCTTAAAAAAAATTCAAATAGATTTTTTAAAGAAAAATTCAACTATATTTCAACATGTTTATTGCTTTTCTTTTTATGGTGGAATCATAATCATCTTGTTGAAAGAAAAGTAATTTAATCGTGTATTTTTATGTATGAATTCAATAAGTTTATTGATTTTTTGGTTATTTTTAATTTTTAAGAAATTATGTAAAAAAAAATTCAATTGTATATTTTCTATATTGCTTTTTATATGTTTCTTCATTTACGTTTTTTATTCAACTTAAATATTTATTATTGATATGATTATTTTTAGATTGAACTTGAAGAAAATATTATCTTTAAGATATTATCTTCTTCTTTTTTTCTAACTCTTTAAGATATTACCTATACATATACATAGGAGTAAAAAACGGAGAAATAATCTCAATATTTCCTTAAAAAATGGAAACGTGTTTAATTAAGGATAGTAATTTTCTGTCCACATTTTACTCCTCCTACACAGTTGTTTAGGAGAGTACTGATGACAAAAAATATACACGGTTTAAACATTAAAAAAATATTTTTAATAATATTTTATGAAAACTACTACAACTTGCAATTAAAAACACAATTCAATAATTACATAAAAATAGTGTTATATATTGCAATAAATAATCTAATAAGTATATCTGAGATAATTTTCACTATTTAATATTTATATCCATTTTTTTTTAACATAAACTAACATAATAAAATGTGAAGAAAGAATATACATAAAGAATTTTTTTGGCTTTGTTCTAGATTTGAGAAATATTTATTGCACTTATAATATAACTTTGTGTGTGTGGTTTCATGTGTTGACAAGAATTTGACCATTTATAAGGAGCATAATATTCTTTTCATGCAAAAAGAAATATTTAGTTGTGATGTATAAAGATATTTTGATAGTGAATAAATAAAGGATTCAAAGATAAATTATTTGAAATATGACTTAGATTCTTGAATTTATAAAAAAAATTACAAGTTAGACTAAAATTAAAGTACAAGAAAAAAACTATGTGTACAGGCAAACACTACAATCAATATTGCAAAAGATTAACAAGTACCACACGATTTTTTTTAAAAATATATATTTATACAGATATACATATGTGCATTTGTAACTTTTAAACAGATTCACCAAAAAAAAAAAACTAAACTTTAAACAGATATTTGTAAGTCACTTAGGTTTGAATTGTTCGATTTTTTTTTCTTAAAATTAAAATTAAATTAAATTTTGTTGTTTTTCAATATTAAGAGTCGAAAATAAATTTAAAAATTGTCAACATTTTTCTTCAATTCTTCTGTTTTTAATGAACACTCCTATTTACGCTATTAGCAGTCAATTACAAATAAACAGGAGAAACAATAAATACCTGAGATAAGGAACACAATGAAAAGAAGACCATAAAGGAATTTTGAGACGCTAGACTTTGCCATCTTGTTCAATATTTTGAGGTTATGAAATATGTCTTTATAGTTAACAATTCTTTCACTTGATTTATAGAAGAGGGTTCATAATATTTATGGAAAATTATTGTTAGTTCTATACTATATTTATTGTGTGTCTGAGAGGTTTTTATGGTATAGCATTTAACTTTTTTTTTTTGGAAAATATTATATCAAATAATTATAAATTAATAAATAGTACCATAAATAATCTTCATCTTCCTAATATAGAATATATTTACTTAACAATTTCAATAATGAATTAGATTTCTACCACTTTCGTGAATATAACAACGTTACACTTTATGAACTTGAAAAGTATTTTATATAAATACATACTTATTAGCTTATTACTGCTCCTTTTAGTTCTACTACAATCTAGTACGAATTATTTTAACTCCATGGAATATGAATTATTTTGTAGATCAAAATATGGTAAGAATATTCTGCAAAATTAGCTTAGCTTTACCAAAAATACCTTGTAATTACATTCAATTCTTAACCGTAAATATTACATGTCTTCCGAGGGCCAAATAACTTAATTTTATCATGTTATGTTAATGAACAATTCGATCCAAAATTTGAGACAATGAGTGTAAATAAAAAATGATTCATAAATGGAGTCGTTGTTAATGGAGTTGAGGTTACCGCATTATGAGGAGCCAGTTCCAATTATGCCGAATAGCTCCTCATATAGTTTCCCATATCACATTTTCCAAACGATTCAAAAACAATCCGAATTGATCTTGTCGTTGTTATGCTACTGAACAAATACATTTATTCTCCCCTTTTCTTTTAAGAATTAAGTTAAGTTAAATGAAACTTGAGAACTGTAGCACTCTAGAAAAGCACACATTATGTTTATTTTCTAAGCAATATGAAGTTCAGACGAACAAAATTAAAGAGCAAAAATTACCTTGGAAGAGCAATAAGACTATAAGAGACTATAATTGAATTTAGTAATTTCAAAGAACAGAGATGATCACTTGGATGATGGAAAAGATGCACAGCGAAAGCATTCCAAATATATATTGTTTTAGAGACATATTAGAACATACAAATGTGCTAGAATCAAGTGGATTACCTCAGAATTATACTCTCAATCGTCTGACATACACGTGTGTAATCGATTGTGCAGAATCACATCCGCAAGCAAAGATGAGATATTTGTATATAGTCAGTTGTGGAGTTAGGAGTTTCACAATGGAGATTCAAAATATAAAGAACTAAATACACGAAGAAGCCAAGAGGATTCAAAATCTACTATATATATGCATAAAGATAAAATTTTCTTCGCATATATAATGTAATTTTCATCATAGGGGATCTGAACCTCATCACGCCCTTAATCCTGCCATTCTGCATAGCTGGTTTCTGTCTTGACGGATCTTTAGAAGGCAGAAGGCCTACCAAGTTGTTCTAAGTATGGAGAAGTGAACCTGAGTATCCAAATGAAACAGTTCCAACTACAACTACAAATAAAAAATTTGCCATAGAAAAAATTCCAAATGAATGGATAAGTGAACCTGAGTATCCAAAGAAATACATCATTGGTGATCCCAAGATAGAAAACATGACCTCCAGCAAAAAGAGTACAAATATTGCACTCATATCTCATCTTGAACCAAAGAAGGTTAATGAAACTCTAGAAGATGAAAGCTGGGTTAAGGCTATGGATGAAGAACTTGAGCAGTTTGACAAAAAATAAGCACAGGTTATGGTTTCAAAACTAGAAAATATCTCTATAATCGGAACAAAATGGATTTTCAGAAACAGAAACAAAATGGATGAACTAGGCAAGGTAGTATGGAATAATGCCCGTGTAGTCACTCAAGGCTACTCACAACAAAAGGGAGTTGACTATGATGAAACATTTGCACCTGTGGAAAGGTTAGAGTCTATTCAAATTTTACTTGCCTATGCATCCCTCAAAGTTTTTAAATTATTTCAAATAGATTTCAAAAGTCAATGTCTTTATTGATGAACAAGTTTTTGTAAAGCCCTCTGACTTTGAAAATCGTAAATTTTTGTACTATGTATTTAAGCTTTTAAAAGCTCTTTATGGATTGAAACAAGATCCTAGAGCTTGGTACAATAGACTGAGCAATTTTTTTAATAGATCACGAGTTTATTCGAGGAAAAAGTTAACGCCATCCTTTTCATTAAAAGAACTTCTTCTGAAAATCTTACTGTTCAAATTTATGTTGATGACATTATCTTTGGAAGTACTAATGTTGAATTATGCAAGGAATAAGTTAATGCAAAATGAATTTGAAATGAGCATGATGGGAGAATTGACATTCTCTTTGGATCTACAAATTCATCAAAAAGTTGACGTAACCTTTATTTGTCAAAGTAAATACACAAAGGATCTCATAAAAAAGTTTAGACTAAGATGCTAGATTCTCCAACAATCAATGAGCGCTATGTAATATCCCGAGACTACCTCCTGGACGTCACACGGTGCTTAGGACCACAAGTGATCCTAATCTAACCCATGTACTAGCATGATACTTGAGCTATTGATTTAAAATACATAAAACTTGAAGTAATAAGCGAAAGAAATGTCTTTAGCTGAATATGCTCAAAATAAAACTATTTAAAATGATTATAACCCTGGTCATACAAAACAAAACTAAAATCAAATAAAACAACGCTGCTGACTGTCTATGAAGCCTCTACTAATATTGACTATAGGTAACCGGGACATGACCCCAGCTATCTTAATCAATACGATTGAATAGAAAGAAATGCTACAAGAACTAGAGTTGACTCGAGTCCTTGAATCAAAAGAACTCTTCACCTACTGACTGGAAGCTGCAAACTGTCCGATTATGATATGTGTGCTACAACTGTGTAACGCCCCAAAAATCTGTCCTAAGATGTCACACGGTGCTTAAGACCATAAGTGATCCAAGCTAACCCATGAACTGGCATACTGTTAAGCAACTAATTAAATACGTATGAAATAACTGAGTTTACTGTACGAAAACGTAATAGTGATGGAATCTATGAAAATATAATACTGATACAATTTTAAATTTTGATAAAGTCTGAAAAGAAGGACTGAAATTACAAGATTGACTCTGACTAACATCTGTGAAGCCTCTACTATACTGACTATAGATAACTGGGGCGCGACTCCAACTATCACTAATCAATACATATGAGTAAGAAAGTAAAGTACATAAAGAACATCTAACTAAAATTCCCGAAGTAGGAGGACTTATCATCTGCTGGCTGAAATCTGCAACTGTCTGAATATGGTATGCGTTCTACAACTCATACCTACATTATGAGATAATGTAGCACATAAACATATATGTGGATCAGTACTTTGAGGATGTACTGAGTATATGGGGGTGAATGCATAAGTAAAAATATCATCCCATCATCATGATTTGTAAAACAATGCATGCTCAATGTAAATGACTCACATAAGATGGAATATCCGAAATACTGAAAATAATAATCATGAGAAGCAAGTCATGCTTTATAAATCAAGTGAGTCATAACATTTAGTTCTAAAAGCTATACTTGTATTCTGTCTGTAAATCATACTGTCTAAGTGTAGAAAGAGATCACTTCTGAAATCTGAAATCTAAAAGCAGAAGTCTGTAACTGTTATCTTTCTATAAAGCATAATCTGAGTAAACTGTGAGCCTTTACACTTAGTTTTATGAAAATCTTTACTATTAAACTGTAGGAAAAACACTTTATCTTAAGGGTTTAGAAATCTAAAAACTTATTCTACATAGAAGATTCTTCTAACCTACATAAACCATGTGATCATTCATGGAGTCCATCGTTCTTGTCTCCTTAAGAAGGAATCCTCACATTGGGAAGATGAGTCATACTCTTGCCAGGGAGTATAACCTATCTAAGTGATCACATATCTATCATCCACGTAGAAGTGGGAACAATCTTAATCCTACGTTGAAACTTAGTTCTGGGGTATGAAACCATAGTAACGTACCCAACTTTGTGCTAAATACTACTCCTACTAAATTTGTATGCTCATTTTGATGCAAATCCACTTTAAAATAGCATAATGGTTTATAATGAAATCCAACAGTATATCTGTAAAGCTAAATCTGTAAAGTAGATTTCATAGCTATTCTGAGATCAAAAGGTCAAATCTTTATCAATAATCTGAAAAGAAATCTAGTCATAGGGTGCTTATAGAACAATAAATCATGAAATAACAATATTTAATTAGGGCTTAATGACCCATGCATCAAACTCATGTTAAAACATCATAATGTTCAGGCTTGGAAATGTAAACATTTATAAATCAACTTAAAATCTGGAAATTTTTGTAATATGCATGAAAATATGAACATAATCATGTAATTAAACTACTAAATCACTTGAAATCTCAAAATCTCATAAATAGCAATATTGGGTGTATACCCTAACTTTAATTTCATGGGAAATCACATAAAATTCAGTAAATTTGTAATTAAAAGAAGTGTTAGGCACAAGGATGAAAGGATTATCCTTGTTGAAAACCCCCACATACCTTGGTAGATGATTATATGGAGAAACTTGGATTATTTATTCTTATTTGATTTCTTGAAGATGGATTCTTGATTATCTTGCCTTGGAAATCCTCAATTTGAAGCTTTCTTGGAGAATCTATGGAGGATTTTTGATTTCTTGGAGAAGAAGCTTTGGAGGTTTAGGGTTTTACTTTGATAGAGAATGGATGAAATTCGGCATAAAGTACTTAGAATAGGCTTAAATCTTAGGTTTGGTCGGATTGGGGCTTGGGAATTGATCAAAATACCCTTTTTAAACTCCTAAACGGAACTGAAAAATGTAACATTTTTCCAAACTAGTTGGCCACCGCGACATGCCACTATCGCGGTGGCTTACTGGAAAGTGGACGAGTGGGAACTGGGCGGACTACACGATGCGGAGCAATTGCGGTGCCCCTTTGGACTGCCATTTTGGCCATTGGCGTGATGCGCTAATATCACATTGGACTACTGGATTTCGACAATTGGGAATTTGGACCTCTCCGCGATGCGAGAATATCGTGGAGGTCCACTGGAATTGACAATTATGAAGTTGTCCTTCACCGCGATGCGGTGGTTGCTCAGGTGGAACACTATCAACTTAAAAATGCTCCAACTCCTCAACCGAGTATCAAATTTGGGCGAATTTGGTATCGATGGAAACCTTATTCAATTTCCCACATAATAGAAAGTCTAAATCTAGAAATACCACATGAAATAAAAGGTATTCATCTTTGAAGAAAATCTTTGACATTTTCGGGACGGTTTTAAGCTAGAAAAGTACGGGGTGTTACAATATCTCCTCCTTGAGAACATTCATCCTCGAATGTGGATAATTAAGCTTTAAATACTAAGGAATCTGAGGCTTTAGGCTATCATGCACAACAAAAATAAACTGTATGACTGAATCTCAACATAGTGAGCTACTGAACTGATCTGTGAGTGCATGAATTCTCATGAAAAATAGCTATATGGTTGAGATAGAAACGAGAGCATCAACTTATGAGTAATCATTACTTTAGGCTGGATCTGATTTCGCTAGAAAAAGATGTGAGGTTTATGACATAAAAACTCAAGGTATTACAACATCTCCCCCCTGGGATCGTTCGTCCCCGAATAATACTGATTTGGTTGAAATACTAGGAAAAGACTGGGATGATACACATGATACTTACAGACTGAATCATGACTTAATATCTGAATCTGAAACTGATGCATGATGTATGTACTGAGCTAAATTCGTAATCTACCTGGATGCGAATAAACTACCTCTTGAAATGGACATACTTATGAAATTTCAGATAGTAAGACTAGACTAAATAGGAAGATGGAAAACTATAGAAATTGGTCTGTCCAACTGTTAAACTGGGTTGCTGGCTATACGGACTGAATCATACTGAATGCCCATACTCAGATGGAGTATTTATCCAACACTTTTCTAAGAAATTCCTAATGCTATTAGGGAGTAAAGAATTTTGGACATGATCTGAACAAAACATCTGAATAAGAAATCACAACATTGCTACTACTCTATAGCATGGAACATAGATCTATAAATCATAAGCTAGGATAGAATTACTAGGCCTTAAGCAATGCAACTTCTTACTTTCAAGCTTAGCAACACTTCTCAAGCACTTCCTTAACTATACTATTCCCATTTAAATACCATATTCACTTGATTCAACTTGTAATTCTCACATGGGCATTGATAAATCCGTCTACTAAAGTTTAAACTGAACTAAATCCTCTTATCATGGTCAAGCCTAACTCAAAATCATTAGGTACTGCACATAACACCATAATACTAGTCTAAACCATGGATTCAATACCTCAAGCATTGTCATAACTACTCACTCTAGGATGATTCTTTTTATTACTTTAATAACTAAATTCAACCTCTTACTAGAAGTTCATTAATGCACAACACACCTATCTTCTTATATACCAATATGATGTTCAAGCCTATCTTCATAACCACATATGCGCTTCTAAACAAATACCTATAAGATCACCTTTCACGTATTCTATAACACCTCTATTAATAACATCTTCCATACACTATTCTTAAGAAGGCATGCATAAAATATTCTCAACTAACCAAGTCATACAAAAAAAAGCTTCACCTTAATATTTCTTCATTTATAGACTTACATAAAACTAGCATACGACCATCTTTCCCAACATAACACATTTACTCTCTCCCATCTACGCAAGTATTCATCATCACTATCTTGACCTAAGGGAAGGTCACTGAAAGTTTGGAATACCAGGGCCTGAAATATGAAGGGATACTAAGCATAATTGACACTTTATCGAGGTTTGGGGAAAAGAGTGTTCACAACATGGATTCATTAAAGAGGTCTAATCTGAGGGCGTACAAGATATAGATCTAAATTTTGCTGATCGCTAAGAGTGTTGCTTGAGTACTGTAACTAAACATACTGTAAAGCATAAGTGCACGAGTCATGAGCTATATGACCTGAATTTTAGAGTTCATCACTTTATGGAATATGATTCCAACTGCTGAATGAACTGTAACTCCTCGTACTAGGAACTCGGAGGGTACATGATCCTCTATTACGTACATGAGCATAAACTATGGTCATACAACTAACACGTCAGGCATGAGTAGATATTGGGATAATTGAAATACCAATATTGAAATAAGAATGGGTTGAGCCTCACCCCCACTCTTTGATGTTCTATAATATACTGACATCCCTACTAGAATTTGAGAGCTTGACTTGGTTACTCGTTCTATCATATTCCCCTTAGCTTTAAGCCATTCTTCTAAGTTTGAGGAACCCTTCACTAAACTTTAAACTGGACTACACTCACTGCACTCTAGAATCTGGAACACAATAATACATGCAAATAACAAACTTGCTCCAAAAGAGTACACCTGAAAAGGTAAAACCCACTTCTAATGCTTCTTTCCGAGGTACAACTTTATCTTTCTACAGCCCTACTAATCATCATATAATATCTTGAGCATGTACTAACTTAGAATATTCATGAGTATCACAGCATCCTGAGTTCACACTTTTTAGAGCTTCAACTCCCATTTCTATTCGCTCAATCTTCAAAGATTCAAACTTAGATTCTAACACTTAACATGAATATCTTTAATCTTTAGTAAAACATACTACTTCCTTCATAGCCTACTAATATCGCATCTCTAAACTTATATTTCTAAACCATGAGAATCAAGATCATACCAAAAAGGCTCAACATTATCTATCCATAAATCAACTCCTTAACTCAGCCATTAAGAACATCATATACTATATAACTAGTCTCCTTTCTCTTAGCAATTCAACGAGACTACTATCCACACACAACACATAATAACCTTAGAAGATAATGCAACCCCATATCACCTTGGGCATACTTCTTATCATACATACAACATTATACTTAGTTACGAATTAAAATGGACTCAAACTCTTGCACATACTGTTCAAGCCTACTAGATCACTTCTATATAACTAGCACAACTAACCAAGAAAACATTACATCCACCTTGATGACCATCAACTGTTCAAACTTAATGTATAGTGCTAAACATGATTTAAAAACCCACCTTACATACAGTTCTCGCTTGGAAGCTATAAAATAAAACATCATGAGACACTAGTCCACTAGAACTTCATAATAATAGGAATCAATCAAAATCATATGACCTATCTCATTATAATCTATTAGCACATACTACTTCTTCACATCGCTACTATTTACCCTTCTATACACTTAAATTAACTGTACTCAATCACCAAATACTTCATTAATATCCTATACCTTTCAATCACAATAAGTACCATCAATGTCTCTTTCCGTACTTCAAGCAAACAATAATTCACCTTAACTAATAACTCCTTCTTCACCCTCAACTAAACTAACACACAAGGACATATCACCTTAACAAAACTAGACAATATGCCTAAGTTTATCTCTATACTTTCTATCAATCGTCATTCCCACTTTCTTGCCACTACTCTTCTATACCCATACTTTCAACTATAATAAGGTTCTACTATTCATAAATCATAACACTGAAGTTCATAATACCTTTCCTCCCCAAATGCATACTTTTTTTAACAATCTAGGTTCACACTATCTTCTCTCATGAGAACTATCTGAATACATATCTAATTCTGTCATAATTGAACAACTCATAAGGATGAGGACATAAACTTTTAACTTAAGAAACTTAACACACTAGGGAGCTCCTCTCAAGCTCCTTGTGTGACTCCTGATATTACTGATGGTAAATCTGAGAGCATTATCTGGGGAGGAAATTAAAACTGGCTAATCATGTTATCTCAGGAATTTTAGGGTAACACACGAGTAGATAGGAGTTTCTGAAGGAAAAACTTTACAGCACCATCTAGAGTATGAAAAGAGGGAAACTTTTCTTAAATGCCTTGTAGCCTCTCGAAGAAAAGTACAGACGAATCCATACCATTACACAATACTCTACTAGACACAGCTTCACAGACACCCTAGGATACTTGAACCTTGTGCTCTGATACCAAGTTTGTAACGCCCCGAAAATTTATCCCGAGACGTCACACGGTGCTTAGGACCACAAGTGATCCCAAGCTAACCCATAAACTGGCATACTGTTAAGAAACTAATTAAATACATATGAAATAACTGAGTTTACTGTGTAGAAACATTATAGTGATGGAATCTATGAAAATATAATACTGATATAAATTTACATTTAGATAAAGTCTGAAAAGAAGGACAAAAATTATAAGACTGACTCTGACTGACATCTGTGAAGCCTCTACTATACTGACTATAGATAGATGGGGTGCGACTCCAACTATCACTAATCAATACATATGAGTAAAAAAGTAAAGTACATAAATAACATCTAACTAAAGTCCCCGAAGTAGGAGGACTCATCATCTGCTGGCTGGAATCTTTAACTGTCTGAATATGGTATGCGTGCTATAACTCGTACCTATATTATGAGATAATGTAGCACATAGACATATATATGGATCATTACTTGGAGGATGTACTGAGTATATGGGGGTGAATGCATAAGTAAAAACATCATCTTATCATCATATTTTGTAAAACAATGCATGCTAAATCTAAATGACTCATATAAGCTGGAATATCTGAAATACTAAAAATAATAATCATGAGAAACAAGTCATGCTTTATAAATCTAGTGAGTCATAACATTTAGTTCTAAAAGCTATACTTGTATTCTGTCTGTAAATCATACTATCTAAGTGTAGAAAGTGCTCACTTCTGAAATCTGAAATCTAAAAGCTGAAGTCTGTAACTATTATCTTTTTGTAAAGCAAAATCTGAGTAACCTGTGAGCCTTTACACATAGTTTTCTGAAAATATTTACTATTAAACTGTAGGGAAAACACTTTATCTTAAGTGTTTAGAAATCTGAAAACTTATTCTATATGGGAGATTCTTCTAACCGACATAACCCATGTGAGCATTCATGGAGTCCAACGTTCTTGTCCCCTTAAGAAGGAATCGTCACATTGGGGAGAAGAGTCATACTCTTGCCAGGAAGTATAACCTATCTAAGTGATGACATATCTATCATTTACATAGAAGTGGAAACAATCTTAATCCTACATTGGAACGTAGTTCTGGGATATGAAACTGTAGTAACGTAACCAACTCGGTGCTAAATTCTACTCTCACTAAATATGTATGCTCATTCTGATGGAAATCCACTTTAAAATAGTATAATGATTTATAATGAAAACCAATAGTATATCTATAAAACTAAATCTGTAATCTGAATTTGTAAAGTAGATTTCATAGCTATTCTGAGATAAAAAGGTCAAATCTTTATCAATAATCTGAAAAGGAATCTAGTCATAGGGTGATTATAGAACAACAAATCATTAAATAATAATCTTTAATTAGGGCTTAATGACCCATGCATCAAACTCATGTTAAAACATCATAATGGTCATGCTTGGTAATGTAAACATTTATAAATCAACTTAAAATCTGGAAATTTTTGCAATATGCATGAAAATATGAACAAAATCATGTAATTAAGCTTTTAAATCACTTGAAATCTAAAAATCTCATAAATAACCATATTGGATATAAACCCTAACATTAATTTCATGAAAAATCACATAAAATTCAGTAAATTTGTAATTAAAATAAGTGTTGGGCACAAGAATGAAAGGATTATCCTTGTTGAAAACCCCCCACATACCTTGGTAGATGATTAGATGGAGAAACTTGAATTATTGATTCTTATTTAAGTTCTTGAAGATGGATTCTTGATTATCTTGCCTTGGTAATCCTCAATTTGGAGCATTCTTGGAGAATCTATGGAGGATTTTTGATTTCTTGGTGAAGAAGCTTTGGATCTTTAGGGTTTCTCTTTGAGAGAGAACGGATGAAATTGGGCATAAAGTGCTTAAAAAGGCTTAAATCTTATGTTTGAATGGATTGGGGCTTGGGAATTGACCAAAATACCCTCTTTAAACTTCTAAATGGAACAGAAAAATGTAACATTTTTCTGAACTTGTGGCCATTGCAATGCGCCACTATCGCGGTGGCTTACTGGAAAGTGGACGAGTGGGAACTGGGCGGACTCCATGACGCGGAGCCATTGCGGTGCCCCTTTGGACTACCATTTTGGCCACTGACGCAACGTGTTAGTATCGCGTTGGGCTACTGGATTTCTACAATTAGGAATTTAGACCTCTCCGTAATGTGACAATATCATGGAGGTCCACTGGAATTGATAATTATAAAGTTGTCCTTCACCGCGACGTGGTGGTGGCTCAGGTGAGACACTGTCAACTTAAAAATACTCTAACTTCTCAACCGAGTATCGAATTTGGGCGAATTTGGTATCGATGAAAAACTCATTCAATTTCCCACTTAATAGAAAGTCTAAATCTAGAACATACCACATGAAATAAAATATATTCATTTTTAAAGAAAATCTTTAGCATTCTAGAAACAGTTTTAAGCTAAGAAAAGTGCGGGGTGTTACAAAATGGTACCTACATTATGAAATAATGTAGCACATAGACATATATGTGGGTCAGTACTTATGGAATATATTGAATATGTGGGGTTGTATGAATAAGTAAAATAATAACTTTAATATATTCATAGACTTTCAAATAATACGTGCTAAGTGTAAGTGACTCACCTTGAGCTTGAATAAAACTGAAAGCTGAAAGATAATAAATCATGAATAATAAAGCATACTAAATAAACTTTGTGAGACACCACACTTAGGTTCTAAAAGCTTTACTTTTTATTCTTTCTTTTGAGAGATTCTTCTAACCGGCATAAACCATGTGAGCTATCATGGAGTTCAGCGTCTTACCCACGTTGGGGAGAGCTATTCTACCCTTGTCATCGGAATAGAAC
This sequence comes from Capsicum pubescens, assembly GCA_030864215.1. Lineage (NCBI taxonomy): Eukaryota > Viridiplantae > Streptophyta > Magnoliopsida > Solanales > Solanaceae > Capsicum > Capsicum pubescens. The sequence goes on from CM061544.1 coordinate 77,050,140, forward strand.
CTTTGTTGGAAAAAATGCTATAATATTGATATTAGAACTGAAATTATTAATAGTAAGAAAATAGTCACAAATACTGTGTCATGGCAAGCCACTGCCTTGAAAGCGATTTCGGCCTAACTTCGATGCAAATCCTTCTAGTCGGTCGCTCCCCAAGGTTCTACAGCTACTTCCAAACATGTGCACTCATGGCTGGAAGTTTGGAGGTTTCCAAAACCAATTGCCCAAAAGTTGTCAAAGAATAGAAAGCCAAGATTAAGGCTGAGAATTGATGAAGGGGAGAGAGTATATTATTTTCTATGTTTTCTTACATCTTTAGTTCTCAAATGATGCTCCTTAAATAGGTATATCATTTATATTTCATCCATCAAAAAAGTGAATGAAGACATACAGAGTTAGTGTACATAATGTAACATTACTCTTAAATTAATGACAAAGTCATAATGGATAGTAACTTTCAAGACTTATGAATGCCTCTTTATTCACAAAATTACATTTATAAGAAACCGTTATTTTAATGAATGTATAATATTTATGAAGTACTAACTCTCCATCCTCTAAACTCTTATGACTTACGGAAGTTTACACAGATTTATTACAAAGAGTTACAAGAGTTTTTAATCTTTGTATTAATTAAGAAGGAATTATCCTTCAATCCCCCACTAATGCTAAGATAAAGAATGGAACAATTTTTGGGAAAAAGGAAGGAGCATGTACTTAAGTGTCAATTTCTTTCGATTTGAATTGACACGTAATGATATGAGGCAACAAAAAATATCCAAAAAGTGAAGTACTCTTGAACTAGATGGACATAATTTGATACCCCCACAACACATACCATATCCTTGATTTTAAGCAACCCCTGTGATACTACAATGTACTTTTTTTGGTCATGCACACAAACCTTGGATCTCATGAGTGCTCTAGAAAGATTACCCAAGTCTTTCATAAAAGGCGACCAACCCTTTAACTCACGTAGGTGATCCATCAAGTCTATCTTATAGACCACCTTGAGTCTATGGATCATTAAGAGAAAAATTAAGCTCAACCTTATAATACACTACCTCGCACGATAGGGATAGAGTATGTAGTGTTTATCGAAGGCCTATATGGCTTTATTTGACCACAGATGGGTATCCACCATATTACTTCAATCCATGGGCTTTAGCCCCATCCTCCTCTACGATTCAAGTACTATTTCCTTGTCAAACTCTTGGTCATAGAATCTGCCAAATTTATTTTGGATCTAACATGTTCCAAGGAAATAACACCATCTTTTAACAATTGTTTAACTTCACCATGTATGATGCAAATGTCTCTTTTTACCATTGTATACACTATTTTTAGCAATTCCAATTGGCGTTTGTGAGTCACAATGTAAAGAGACTGGTGACATTTGTCTTCCCCATAAAGGCACATCTGTCAAAAGATTTCTCAGCGACTTAGCTTCTTTCCCTTCCAACTCGAGAGCAATGAATTTAGATTTCATAGTGGAACGTGCTATTGAAGTCTGATTTGAAGACTTCCACGAAATATCACCTACACCCAAAGTAAACACATAGCCATTGGTCGAGCTAACTTCATTATTGCCAGTCACCCAGTTTGCATCACAAAAACCTTCTAAAACAGTAGGAAATTTATTAAAATGCAAATACCAATACATAGTACCTCTCAAGTACCTTAACAAACGATAAAGAGCATTCCAATATTTACTACTAAGATTATGAGTATATCTACTCAATCTACTAACAACATAAGCTATATCAGGCCGAGTATAGTTCATGAGAAACATTAGACTCCCAATTATTTTAGCATATTCAGTTTGAGAAACACTGAAATCTTTATTCTTTTTCAAGTGTATGCTAGGATCATAAGGAGTTCTCACTGAAACTACATCAAAACAATCAAACCTTTTCAACATTTTTTCAATATAATGAGACTGACACAAAGAGAAACCATTAACAGTTCTTTTGTTTTTTATTCCTAAAATCATATCAGCTTCTCCAAGGTCTTTTATTTCAAATTTAGCCCTTGCATTCGCCTTACCTTATCTAGCATACCAGTACATTCCTACATACTGATACATACTTTCCTGCACTATGATGTTTCATATCATAGGTTCGAACGCTCAGGTTCCTGATCGCGCTTAGCCAGACTTAGCCAACAATAGCAAATTTAGCAGTGAGTCCTCATCTATCGAGGATATGCTTTCATTTTAGTACTTCAGTTTAGTAGTGTTTTAAGAGATGGAGTTAGTTGGGGGATTGTCCCATCAACTCCACTTTCAGACAGTTTCAGTTAGAGGATTTTTAGACTAGATTCAGATAGTATTTTAGATTCAGATGTTATTATTCATTATCAGTATTTCAAATGTTTGAAACTTATGGCATTTTAGACTATTATTCCGCAATTATTTCAGTAGTATTGTTTAGTGCTCACAACAGATATCAGTCATGGGTTAGCTTGTGGTTCTTTGGGGTCGTAAGCACCGTGTGACGACTAGAGGGTAGTATCGGTTCATTACAAACATTGTATCAGAGCCTAAGGTTTAATAAAGTCCTAGGAAGTCTCAAAAGCCGCATCACGTAGAGTCTTGTGTATGGGTGTGTAGCGCGCCACACTTATGGACAGAAGGCTATGAGATGTTTTAGGAAAAGTTTCCATTCTTTAATTATTCATGTCGTGTGAGTGAGCATGAGCTCAAGTTAATCTCTCAGTCAAATCACTTTTTCCTTTCATTTACAGAACATGCCTCCCAAAAGGACTAACGAAAAAAGAACCAGAAACCAGTCAGCCCCTCAGCCCATTCAGGCAGATCCCCTGGATGAACATGTCTATCATGCAGAATTCAGAGCTGCATTCACTGCTCTAGCCAATTCATTCTTAGCTCAGAATGAACGACCAGTTGCTATTTCGGCCAACCCAGTGGCCAATACTGCTACAACCAGAATTCAAGACTTTACACAGATAAATCCTCCTTATTTTACGGGATCTAAGTCTGAAGAGGATCCACAGGAGTTCGTTGATCAGGTTCAGAAAGTCATAAATATCATGGGAGTGAATTCCGATGAGAGTGTTGAGTTAGCCTCCTATCATCTACAAGAGGTAGCCCATATGTGGTTTAAGCAGTAAAAGGTAGACTGGGGTATAGATGCAGAGCCCATAGGGTAGAAAGAGTTTGCTACTGCCTTCCTAGGCAGATTATTTCCCTTAGAGCTGAGAGAAGACAAAGTGTTAGAGTTCATCAATCTCAGACAAGGTAGTATGAGCGTAAAAGAGTATTCCCTCAAGTTTACTCAGTTAGCCAGGTATGCTCCCCATGTAGTAGCAGATAATAGGTCCAAAATAAACAAGTTCATATCTGGGATGTTAGATAGTGTGGTTAAGGAGTGCAGGACAATAATTTTGATTAAAGAGATAGACATATCTAGGATTATGGTCCATGCTCAATAGATTGAGGAGCAGAAACTTAAGGAGAAGGAGAGGTAAAATAAGAGGGCGAGAATAAGTATCTTTAATTTCAATCAGCCTAAGTCAGATGGGGGTAGCCATTCCCCATTTCGTCCAAAGTATTTAGTTCCAGCTCTGTCCTCAGCCAGTGTACCGATAACCCAAGATAGCTTAAGCAATAGTCGTACTAATTCATTTTGTGGCGAGTGTGGTAAGAATTATATGGGTGTGTGCAGAGCTGGCAGTGATATTTTTTTTGAGTGTGGCAAGCCAGGCCACAGAGTCAGAGATTATCCTCAGTCAGGTTATCAGGGTCAGTATAGCCATCCTTCAGCTCAGTCAGGTCACCCAAATCAACAAGGTGCCACTTCCAGTGCCACCAGTGGGAAACACCTAAACAGGTTTTACGCACTTCAGTCCAGATAAGATCAGGAAAGTTCTCCTGATGTGGTCACTGGTATGTTACAGATATCCTATTTACATATTTATGCCTCAGTTTTAAATCCTAGATATTCAGTCACAATTTAGTTCATGGGTACCCCGTGCATCGTCTCATGCTTTTCCTTAGTATCTCAGCCAAGTCAGAATTCTCGAGGGACATAGTATCCCAAAGGGGAGATGCTCTATAATCCCCAAGCTATCACGATCTAAACCTTCTATTTTCTCTTTACGTAGCGAATCTAATCGAAGTAATGGGTCCTCCTAGTTGACTGTCAACTCCCAATCTTAGCCGTATAACCATCCCTCTATTATGACACGTATCCAAGGAATCATTTTAGTTCATGTATCATGATTCATACTTAGTCGTTTCCTCATGTTCTCATTCATGCATATTTAGTCACGTATTTATTATTCCATTCTGACATGTACTCATGCATCAGACATGCATGTTTAATATGTAAACTCAACTTATCAGTATTTTCAGTCATGTATCCCATGCATCAGATATGCATGTTTAGGATGTAAGTTCAGTGTATCATACCAGTCACATAATCATGCTACAGTTGTGCATGTCTAGCTCAGTACATAAAATCAGTCTGTCCGTACTCTCTCATCTTAACTAGCCATATTCAAGGATGAATATTCCCAACGGGGAGATATTGTAATACCCCATATTTCCCTAACCTAGATTAACCCTCAGTACATAGGTTATCCTAAATAATTTTTTTGAAATAATCAGTAATTTTTAGATTTGAGCCCGCCATTGCGTAGGAAATTCAATTATCTTTCCAATGATATAAAATTTGCCTAAATCCGACAACCGGGTAAGAAGTTATGGCAATTTTAAGTTTCATTCGTTAAACATCATCATTCAGGCCAGTAGCGCATCGCGGAGTGTGTTAGAATAGAAATTGTCAATTTCCAGTGTTTCTCCACGATATTGGAATGTCGCGCCATAGACCCAGTTTACAATTGTCAATTTCTAGTGTACCAAAGCGATTCCACCGCATCGCGGTGCACTTCCAGTTTAGAAACAAAGTGGAAACACGATACCACCACGTCGTGCCACCATGTAATTTTCTAGTGGCTTGGCGCGATAGTGGAGCATCGCGCCAGGAGTCCATATCGGAAAAATTTCATAAAAAATTAAAGTTGCGCTCAGGGTTAAAATAGTCTTTTCCCACAATTTTATTCCACCCAGATGTGGGATTTAAGCACTAAAAATGTGTAAAACCCTTCATTATTCACTTTTCTCCAAAATCAAAAGATAGTTCTCTCTCAAGAAAACAAACCCTAGCTCTCAAGAATCAAGGTCAATCTCAAGAATCACCCCAAGAACTCCAACAATCTCACGAATTAAGGCATGTTAGATGTTCATCTATGGGTCCCTTCCACCCATGGAGTTAAAGAATCCAGTTTTAAAGCTTCAAGAATTATGATTCATGATTTACATGTATGAAATTGGATTGTGTTCATGTTTTAACATTTATAGAGTTTCAATCCATGATTAATGGTAGATTACATGAAGTGGTATAACATGTATATTGAATTGAGTAATCCTCATGTTATAATCCATGAATTTGCAAGTTGATTGTTGTCTCCATGTTAACCCTAAGTGTTTATAATTTAATTAACCAAGTATGCTTCTCATGTGTTTGATAAATTGCCTATAAGAATGAAATAATGCCATTATAGTATGCTAACATGTATTCCCCATTTATGTACAAATTAATGCATTACAAGTGTTTGATAAAATGTCTCTATGAATGAATTGTGACCAAGTAAACATTGTTATGTTATTCAAAATTATGCTTTTCTTTACTTTTCATGCTATCGATCCTGGGGGTATTTAATACCCGACAATTTAGCTGTTACTTAGAGCCAGTGTCAGTTACATAATAGTATCAATCATGTCACGATTAGTAGTACTCTCAGTCCCTTACAAAATTCATTAGAATTCAGTCAGCTACAGAACTTAGGAAAACTCAGTAATCTCAGTATCAGTCCAGTCCAGTTCAGTATACTCAGTTCAGTGTCTTTTAGTTGGGAGTAGGATTCAACACTGAGTGAGCCCAAGGATGAGGGCTCACCTGCCAGCAGAGGGTGTGATCCTTAGAAGCAATTCTTGCATTCCAGAACTACGTAGCCACCATAGGTTGAGACATCAAACCTGCTAGTTGAGGGTTGATGAGGTGCTCTACCTTCCAGTAGAGGGTACCACCATGCTCGTTTAGGGAACTTGCCAGTAAAGGGTTACTCTTTAGCTTGTCTTTAATCGTGGCACGATACTGACACCCTTTCAATTAGGGTTATAGATTGTACCTCTATTAGTTCAAATTGGGGTATATCGGTTAGATGATTACTTCCCACAGTTTCTGTTATGATTTCAGTCTTTAGTTTAGAACCTAGTTTAGTTCTACAAAATTAGAACTGTCAGGTACCATTACTCAGTTATCAGTAATTCAGATTATTAGTGATCTCAGATTATTAGTATATTCAATTATTAGTTATCAGTTTCAGTTCCAGTATATTCAGTTGCAGTATGTATAGTATGTTCAGTAGTTACAAATCCTCCATGTATGATAATCCAGCTCTTGCATATTATTTAGTCAGTTATTGTTCATGCATATGAACTCTTTCATTCAACCTTACCTCATCTAGCATACCAGTACATTCCCACACACTGACGCATACTTTTCTGCGCTATGATGTTTCATATCTTAGGTTCGGACGCTCAGGTTCCTGATCGCACTTAGCCAGACTCAACTAGCAGTAGCAGATTTAGCAGTGAGTCATCATCTATTGAGGATATGCTTTCATTTCAGTACTTTAGTTTAGCAGTATTTTAGTAGATGGAGTTAGTTGAGGAATTATCCCATCAACTCCACTTTCAAACAGTTTCAGTTAGAGGCTTTTTAGACTAGATTTTTAGACTAGATTCAGACAGTATTTCATATTCAGATATTATTATTCATTATCATTATTTCAGATGTTTGATCCTTATGGCATTTCAGTCTATTATTCTGCAATTATTTCAGTATTATTATTTAGTGTTCATAGCAGATATCAGTCCTGGGTTAGCTTGTGGTCCTTCGGGGCCATATGCACTGTGTGACGACTAGGGGATAGTACTGGGTCATTATAGTATGATCCCCATTTAGTTGCAAATAATAGGTCCAGAATGAGTAAGTTTGTGTCTGGGGTATCGAGTAGAGTGGTTAAGGAGTGCAGGACTGCAATGTTGATTAAGGAGATGGACATATCTAGGCTTATGGTCCATGCTTAACAGATTAAGGAATAGAAACTTAAGAAGAAAGAGAGAGAAAATAAGAGAGCCAGAACAAGTATCTTTAGTTTTACCCAACCAAGGTTAGAGGGTGGTAACCGTTCTCAGTGTAGTCAGAATTTTTTATCCCCAGTTCCATCTTCAGCTAGCACACCAGTACCATGGTTTAAGAATGATAGTCATGATGGGGCGCTAGGCGCCAAAACCCAGAGTAGTGCAAGCAGTGTTTGTGCTAATCCGCTTTGCAAAGAATTTGGTAAGAATAATAAGGGTATGTGTAGAGCCGACAGTGATGTGTGTTTTGGATATGGCAAGTCAGGTCACAGAGTCTGAGACTATCCTAAGGCTGGTCAATAAAGTCAGCATAGTCATCCTTCAGCTTAGTCCGATCACCCGAATCAGTAGGGCGCCACTTTCAGTACTGTAAGTGGGTTCCCAAATAGGATTTATGCACTTCAGTATAGGTAAGATCGTGAAATTTCCCCTGATGCGGTCACTGGTACGTTATAGACCTCCCATTTACATATTTATGTCTCATCAGATCCAGGAGCTTCTTTGTCTTTTGTAACTCTTTGCATAGAAGTTAACTTTAAAGTTAGACCAACTATTATCAAAACCTTTCTCAGCCTCCACCCCAGTGGGTCAGTCTATGATAGCCTGGCGGGTATACAGGAACTGTCCGATTATGATATCTTGGGAAGTTAGGCTTCCAGATTTTAGTAGTAATATAAGAATGCGTAGAAATGTAATGGGTGGGAATGATGCCCAACCTGTCTTTACCTCAGTTCAAATTTTTGTACTTCAGTTATCACGATACCTACACATTCTTTACGTCTTAGCTCCATGAACACAACTTATATTCATGCACTTTCCATAGAATCGTGTGCATTTCCAATTCCTAGTATGAGGAGTTCCAGTTCACTCAGTAGTACGAATCATGTTACATGAACACATAAACTCCAAACTCAGGTCATGCAGCTCATGACTTCTGCACTCGTGCCTTACAGTGTGTTTAGTCCTAATTACCGTATGAATCGTAGTCTCTGTTACAATCTTAGTTATAGTTTCAGTCTCAGTCCAGTAATCAGATCAGAAACTCAGTTCAATTTCAGGTTTGCTTGACCATGGCATACAGTTATCAGTTACACAGTTATTAGTATTTCAGTACCTCATTTTATAGAATATTTCAGAACCATGTCATATGCTTGGTCTTACAATCTCAAATAATATAATTTTCATGAATTCATGCTCAGTTATCTCATATTACCCCGCCAGTCCTTACCTCGTATACATGATACTCTACAGTTTCAGTCCAGTTATTCAGACTAAGTACAGGTTAGTCTTGCAGACCCAGTATTCAGCTATCAGTCATTCAGTTAATCAGATAAGTTGGTATGCTTATGCATTCGTGTGCAGTGCCCATGCAAATATTTTTTTCAGTAGTCCCAAGTGAAGTGTCATATTAAGGTAGAGAGTATAGTTGAGAGAGTATTCAAGGGATATGTCTAAGCTTGAAAATTTGTAGTTGCAGTGCATAAGTCTTAGTCACTTTATCTTAGATGATGATTTGTAGGCCTCGCCTCATATTACAGAATTCTAGCCATGTCGTGGTGTCTTTTTCAGACAATGCCAAGCTTTTCTTGCTCCCTAAAGTTGCTTCCAACTTAATTAAAAAGAGTGTCAGAGAAAAGCTCTAGTTGAGAATAAGTTTTCAGTATGAGTTAGAACGTAAAGTCAGTAATTCAGTTTAGCAGTCAAACGCACAAATTCGTGTGGTGTGGTATTCCATCTTTCCATCTAGTCGCACTATCTGAAGTCTCATGAACGTAACTATTCTAAAATAGGACAACCAGGTAGTTGCGTGTTTAGCTCAATTAATGTATCATGTCTCAATTTCTGGCCTCAAATATTCAGTCAGGATTCAGTTCGTAGGTGCCTTGTACATCACCCCAGTTTTCCTCAGTATCTCAGCCAAGCCAGTATTCTTCGGGGGACATAATGTCCCAAGGGAGAGATACACTATAACCCCAAGCTTTCATGTCCTAAACCTCCTAGTTCTCTTCATGTAATGAATCCATCTTGGAGTAGTGGGACTCATAAGTTGACCCTCAAGTTCCAATCTCAGCCGTAAGCCACGTATTCATAGGGGCTCAATTCAGTTCATGATATTCAGTTCATGTATCATGTTCCAGTCTCAGTCATGTTCTCATGTCCCTATTCATGCGTACTCTGAAAATAATCTTGGGTGCATCAATATTTTTCGGTTTAAGTAATAGTTTTTCCTTAAGCTTATTCAGTTTCATGTTCAGATTTTCCATTACAAGCTTGGTATTAGTTACCATTGCATCTTCAGTCATATGTTCATGAGTCAGTTCAACCATGTATTCATGCATCAGATATGCATGTTCAGTATGAGAAACTCAACTTATCAGAAATCCAGTCATGCATTCATGAATCAACTCAGTTATGTACTCATGCATCAGATATGTATGTTTAGTGTAAAATTCAGTATATCAGTAATACCAGTCATACAATCATGTTTAGGATATTCATGTCTAGTAAGTGAGTTCAATCTACCAAGTATTCTCAGCTTAGTCAGTCTCATTTGAGGATGAATATTCCCAAGGGGGAGATATTGTAAGACCCCGCAAAATTCTTAGCTTAATATAGTCCTTTAAGCTTGCTAAGGGGTCCCAGACTTAGAAAATTCTAGCTAAATATTTTGACTTAGTGTTATTTTACCCTTCAAAAGTTGGAAATCTTATTTCGCGACTTTTACATCCTTTAAATATTGATATTTGAGTTAATTCATTATTAGGAATGTCAATAGGTGTTTTCGTACAAGTTTTCGATTTTTTGAACCTCGTTTAGACCATGTTTGAGTGCCCAAAATAGTGGGTCGATGTGATCTTGATGCGTCATGTTGACCATCACATCGATAAGATAGCTTTTCCCCAGCTTCAGTGCAAATTACAGTGAACCGATGCGGACTCGACACGGTGTGGTGCGTTGGCTATCGCGTCAATGCCAATGACGCGACGCGTCAGCCTGTGCGTCGGTTACATAGTTTATAGGCATTATTAGGCCACATCCTCAGGGTTAATTAGGTCTTTTTCCTATGCCCTTTAGCCCCTAAAATATGAAATTAAACCCTTTGGAGAACAACTATTCATTCTTTCACAAATTTCCTAAGAACAAGAACCCTAGGTGTTCAAATTTCAAATCAAGAACTCAAGAACTCACCAGTAACTTTCAGAAATTCATCAACTGAGGTATGTGAAGTGTTTATCCAAGGGTCCCTTCCACCCTTAGAGTCCAAGAAACTATTTTTGAACTTCAAGTTTATGGATTTTATGAATTCCATGTTGGGTTTGATTATGTTCATGTTTATAATGATTAATTAGGATTCTAATCCATGTTTTATGATATGTTTCATATGAGGTTAATTGATATGTATGTAATATCATGAGGATCCATGTAAAACCCTTGAAATTTTCAATGAGGATTTGAGTTATGATGTCTACTTGTTGTTTAGTGTTATGTGCATATGTATGCTCACCAAGTGCTTGATGAATTGTTCATGTGAACTAATAAGGGAAAGAAATCATGTCATGCTAGCTTATTTGCAAGTTATACCATTCAAGAGTTTGATAAGATGTCTCTATAGATGCATTATGAATTCAATGTGCATGCTTACACTAAGTAAGATCATGTGATGCTTTATTTTTATGCGATCGAGTCCTAGGGGTATTTAATACCTGACAATTTAGCTGTTTACTTAGAGCCAGTGTTAGTTACAAAGTAATCTCAGTAGTGACTCAATCAGTAGAACTCAACCAGTTACAAAAACCCAGGAAATCTCAGTAGTGTTCATAATTTAGTCACAGTACTCAGATCATACCTCAGTAGACTCAGTCAGCTACCAAAATTCAGTAGTATTCTGTCAGTCCAAGAAACTCAGTGAATTTAGTTCAGTTCAATCAAATAGTAATATCAGTAAAAATTTAGTCCAGTCTAGTATATATTAGAAATCAGTTCAGTGTCCATTCAGTTGGGAGTAGGATTCAGTACCGAGAAAACCCACGGATAGGGGCATTTCTATCAACAGAGGGTTTGAACCTTAGTAGCAATCCCTGTGTTACAGAACTTCATAGCCAGCGTAGGTTGAGATATCTTCTTTCCAGATACTATGAGGGTTGATATATCTTATTTGAGTTTTCCTACCAACCAGTGTTGATGGAAGAGCTTTCTGTCAGAGAGGGTTAACATATAGCTTGTCTCTACCTATGTCACAATATTGACACCCTTTCAATTGAGGTTACAGATTGGACCCCAATCAGTTCAGAGAGGGACAGTCAGTTAGATGATTACCTCCCACAGTCTCAGTTTCAATCTCAATCTCAGAATAGAACCCAATTCAGTACGAAACTCAGTATAGTTCCACAGAATTAGGGCTATCAGATACAGTTATTCAGTTATACGTAATACAGTATTTGTAAACTCAGAAATTAGTTAATCAGTATTCAGATTTAGTATTCATTACTATCACGATCTCAGTTATAGTAGATGTATTCATGCATATACTCTCATTCAGTCATACTCATGTTATTCAGTTAGTATTGTTCATGTATATAAACCCATGCATTTCAGCCTACCTAACTAAGCATACCAGTACATTCAAAGTACTGACACATGCTTTTCTTTTGTGCTGTTATGTCTTATATCATCGATTCAGACGCACAGACTCCTAAGCACCCTTAGCAATTTAGACACTCAGCATACAGAGTTAGTGGTAAGTCCTCATAGTTCGAGGTTGTGATTATTTATTTTAGCAATTTAGTTCATTTTTAGTTGTCAGATTTAGTTGGGGACTTATCACATCAACTCCACAGTTCAAACAATTTAGAGGCTCTTCAGACTAGAGTATTTTTAGACAGTTGTTTAGTTTTCAGTATTGATGTTCAGTTTTGGTATTGTGATACCATATTCGGTATTATTTACAGTATTGAACCTTATGGATAATTTTTTGCCTAATTTCTGCATATTTCAGTATTATTGTTATTTAGTTATTACAGCAGGTACCAGTCATAGGTTAGCTTGTGGTCCTTCGGGATTATAAGCACTGTGTAGCGTCTGGGGTACAACCTCGGGGTGTTACACGTGGATAGGATGGGGGTTGTAGATTCCCCCAAATTGTTTAAATAAATTATGAGGGTCGTGGATTTCCCTAAACTCTATAGTTTAATGGATTGGAATTGGATTCAACCTCAACCCAACTTTATGAAATTGATTTTGGAACATGGATATGCATGATTTGACTCACTTTTAAAAGTAATGCATTGCATTAAAGGCTAAACAGATATAAATGGGTTTGAAAGACTTTGGCGTGGATTGATTTTAAATCAGAACTATGGAGTCAATTTGGCTATTTGGTTTTGGAATGGAATAATTAATTTAGATTACAAGAATAATGGTATGACAATACCAAGAGGTAAATTCCTACCTAAAATACCCCATGGTTAGTGAATGGGAATGTGTGTAAATAGTTTAATTTGGACTTAAAGAGGGTTATGTATCTCACCGTGAAAAGTGGAGGTCCCGGAGGGAATGCTACTAGAAACCATGTTGTCCGGTGTGGGGATCTTTATGATTGTGTGCCCAGTTCACACTTTATATATATGTTGTAATGGCTGGGGTCTTAGATTCCCTGGAACTTCTATGGATTTGTCCGATTCATGCAACTAACACCCACTGGGGCCTTTACGGTGAGGGGAGCCAGACCCATATAGCCCATGTGTATTTTTAGGATGGTTAGAGCTACACAATCTAGGTTAATGGTTTTAAAATATCATGCTAAACCTTGTTCCATACTCCAACATCTTACATATATATATGAATGTATGCATATGGTTTTTGTACTGATTTGTACTTGGCATTATTTTATCACTTTCTTAAGTTACATACTAGAGCTCACCCCACTAACCCTCATAGGATGCTACATTGTTTCATAATGTATGGTCCAAAGACACTTATTTTACCTCTGTTTAATATTAGGTGGATTAGTGCTCCTATCGAGTTGCTTTGAAATGGTGATCCTCCATCTTCCGAAAGGCCGGACATTTCATTGCTTTCATTATGAGTATTGAAATCCCATCAATTTCTTTCATACTTTTAGATTTTCTATTGGCCATGGTCGAGGGCATGTTTTGACCTAACTTGGTATTCGGTTTAGAGGCTTTTGTGGACAAAGTATGGGTGGATATTGTGTATTGATTCTTAGTACCTCTGGAGTAATCTATCTATCTTCCATATGTTCATTTGGGTTGCTTCTGATATTATATTATATTGTGTTCTGGTTGGCTAGGATAAGGGGGTGGTCTTCGACTCTCAGTGGTCTTGAGATACCCGCCACGACTAGGCTCGAGTTTGTGTTGTGATAAGCTTGGTATCAGAGCATAAGTTTAGGGTATATGGGCCTCCACAAAGTCGTGCTGAGTAGAGTCTCTTTTAGGGATGTGTAGTGTGCCACACTTAATAAGGGGGAGGCTACAAGGCATTTATAAATATTTCTCTCTTGTGTTTTAGTTTGGACTATAGATTCTGGTGTCTTGAATTTACCTTACTATGAGTTACTCGCATTTCATATTATGCCTGCATTTCATATTATACCTCCATGAAGATCTGATGTTCATAGAAACTATGCTGGAGCCTCTGTCCCACCTGAGGACAATATGGATGGAACTCGACCAACTTATGAAGTTCAGACCTGGTCTAGGGTCCTTGCTCCTAATTGTACTGCCCCACGTGGAGTTCCACTGGTTCCTACTAGTCCTTCTCGGGCTCCCCAAGCCAGCGACACTCATGATCAGTAGCTTTAGGGATATATCTCTAATGCAGAGTTCTGTTGATATATTTATATGCTTACTTATGTAGTGACATCTCAGATTTATCAGTCAGATCATATGGGTGTTGTTTCTCTTTCTTCTGAGGTCACTAGGGTTGGACAGTTCAGGATGTTAAATTCTCCAACCTTTACTGGTTTTAAGGTTGAGGAGTTTCTCAAATATTTGTGGATGAGATGGAGAAGATATTCAGGGTAATGCATGCTACTGATTCAGAAGGTGTTGAGTCTTTTGCATATCAACTAAAAGATGTATCTTATAAGTGGTATGAGGATTTGGAACAACTAAGGGGTGATGATGTTGCACCGGCTAGGTGGGATGAGTTTTTAGGATCTTTCCTTGATCATTTCTTTCCTTAAGAGTTAAGGAAAGCTAAGGATGAAGAGTTTATGGATCTGAACCAAGGAAAAAGAGTGTGAAGGAGTATGCTTTGAAATTTAAATAGTTGTCACATTATGCTCTAGAGTTGGTGTCTAACCAGGGATTTAAGATGAGGAAGTTTACTTATGGGTTGTCCCATGATTTAGTACTAGAGTGTAAGGCTGCTATGTTGAATAGTGATATGGATATTTCTAGACTTGTGGTTTATATACAACAAGTAAAGGATGAGAAAAAAAGATAGGCAGAGATTAGAGAGAGGCAGAGTAAAAATTTTAGGTATTCCAAGCAGAGTAGAAGTCAACAAACTAGTGGGAGAGATGGTAGATAGTGAAGCAAGAAGAAGACTTGGGGAAATTCTGGTTCACATTCTTCAGCTAGTGTTCCTTATCCCAAGCTATCTGGTGATTGTCATTTTCTGGTTAGCAGTGGTTCCAAGGTACATGGTGCCTAGTCTTAGGCTAGTGGATCTCAGTCAACCCCACTTTATCCTCCTTGTAGATTTTGCAATCAGCTTCACCATGGTCATTATGATGAGGGGAGAAATCAGTGTTATAATTGTGGTAGCTTGGTCATATGCAGTGGCGTCGTCGGGCAACTAAAGTTTCCATAGGAGCTAATAAGGTCCCGATTGCTACTTCTTTATCCCCTGTACTAAAGGGTGCCATTTCTAGGACCGACACTTGCCAAAGTTGTCTTTATGCTCTTACCACCCGTCAGGAATCTGAGGCATCTCCTGATGTTGTCACTAGTACGTTACAACTTTTATCTCGTGATGTGTATTCTTTGCTTGACCCAGGGTCTACCCTTTCTTATGTATCCCCTTATATGGTTGTATATCTTGTTTTTTTTCCTAAAAATATTTTGACCCTTTCTCTGTGTCTACTTCGATGGGTGATTTTGTTGTGGCTAGAATGGTTTGTAGGGGTTGTATGGTTTCTATCTTTCATAGGGAGATATTGGTGGATATGGTAGAGCTTGATATGGTAGATTTTGATGTGATTATGGGGATGAGTTGGCTCCATTTATGCTATACTTTTCTGGATTGTAGGACCCGAAAGGTCAGCTTCCAATTTCCTAATGAATCGATAATTGAATGAGAGGGAAGTTTCTTAGAGCCTAAATGGAGGTTAATATCTTATATAAGATCCCGAAGGTTAATCTCTAAGAGGTTTCTGTATCACCTGGTTTGGTTTAAGGATTCTAATTTTAAGGGTCTTTAGTTGCAATCTATCCCTGTGATTAACAAATTTCCTAAAGTGTTTCCTGATGATCTTCCTGGAATTCCTCCTAATAGGAAAATAGATTTTGGAATTGATCTTCTATTGAATACCCATCGTATTTCTATTTCTGCCTATAGAATGGCTCCAATGGATCTAAAAGATTTAAAGAACCAGTTAAAAGATCTTCTCGATAAAGGGTTCATTCATCCTAGTATTTCTCCCTGGGGTGCTCTCGTGCTTTTCGTATGTAATAAAGATGGGTCTCTTCGGATGTGCATAGATTATCGACAGTTGAATAAGGTGACAGTGAAGAATAAGTACCCTTTTCCTAAGTGATAACGCTCAATCTACAGCTCTCGTTTGAGTGTAAAGCGGTCGTTAGCAAATATAGAACCCAACCTGGGTTGGGTGTCGATCCCACAGGGAATAGCTTGGCCAACAAGTAAGTAAAATTACTAAACTTTTGGTGCAAGCCTCGTAAGAAGGGGGGATTCTTGTCTTGCAAGTAATGTAAACAAAAGCTGATAATAATAAAGTAAAAAGAGAGAGATTGTTACGTTGGTTGTAAACAATGAGAATTGAAGCGTTGGGGTTATGTCCACCTTCTGAGGTATACGTCTCTATTGGCTATGAGTATGTAGAATTCTGACATGCAATTGCTTATAGAGGATTGTAGTCGATGGTAAATCCAAGCGTCTCTCGACCTAAACAAGGACTATTTCACTTTAACTCTCTCGAGCTTAAAGCGTGTCTAACGGTACGAATTCTCCAAGAGGTTAGTCCAGTTACGGCACTAGCTTTTTAATAGGAAAGGGTGTCCTACTACCTTGACATTATCTCTTTTCCAGACAAATAACTTTTCTCTCGAACAAGTTAAATGTTAGACTGGCGTATTCTTGCGTTTGCAACCGCAAAGAATGTAGATTAAGATGAAGAGAATAATGATATAAGCAATATACGTGCCTCGAACTCACAAACTCACAGCAATAGATAGTAACTCATTCGGCTTCCATAACCCCAACAGAGAAGTTTAGTTACCCATGAATACGAAGGAATTCACGATTGACATTGTTATTATATCACGATATTGAGTAATGGCGTGTAGATCAAGTGATAGGCGTGAGGCGTGATTTCCTAGGCAAAGTAACGATTCTCTTGTTGTGAAATTTAAGAATAGAAGAGTAGAAGAAGAAAAATAGAATTGAATTGTAAGATGAGAAGTTAAGAAGATGTAAGAAGATCTCTAGCATGATAGGGTATTTATAATACCCATATCCTAATCCTACTAAGCTAATGAAATAAATAACCAAATCCTACTAGACTAATGAAATCCTTAACCCAAATGTACTAGGTTAAGGTAACATTATCATAATCCACATAAAATAATGAAATACATAACCTAATTGTACTAGGTTAATGTATCATTGTCAAAATCCAGCTTTGTGTCTGTAAGTCCCCAACGTCTTCAGAATTGCTGTTTTAGCCCGGGACAGATTTTCCATGCAGCAGTTTTGGTCCTTAGGCGTGTAAACTCCCTTCCCTTCCTTCGTGAGCTTTCTTTAGCGTCAAGTAAGCCATAAAATGCTGAATTATGCATCATTTATACCTGAAACTTTACTAATCATGTTCGTTAGCTCATTTACAGGAAAAAGGACTAAAAGTGCATGAAATATATAATTTGTTCTCAAAACTAGGCTAAAATATGGGCAAAATATATTGATATAGGCGCGTAAATTCGCCTATCATCAACACCCCACACTTAGAGCTTTGTTCGTCCTCGAACAAACTATCATGTCCTTCTAAACATCAACTTAGGGTTTTACAGCAACAACACAAAATATTCGTCAAGACAAGCACAACAATTATCAACAAAGAGTATCTTTTCTATTATAATTAGAAACAGTTTAACCTCTAGCATAGACTCGTGATGGTGATCAACTCGCATGCAAACGTTAAGGTACAAGGAATCATATATGACTACCCAAAACTCATCAACCATGTGTGTCTCACACTATAGTACCCATAATCAGTCACAAGTATAGCATATTTTTCAAACATGGGTATCAAAATATCCTTGCTCTCGCTCTCACAAAGAATTCATATGAAGCAACTGATGACCATAGGCTTGACCTTAATGTAATACTCTACTAAATGTCAGAATGCTAAGCTTAGGATCAAGTAGGTCTTTTGATGGTTGTAATGTAGGCTAAGGGACGGGTAGGACTATTTTGGCCAGGAATAGTGACTAAGTTCCTAAGCGCTTTAATACATCACTTTGTATCATTAACACTTTTCTTTCAAACAACCTTTCTACTTTCTTTTATTCTACCACTCTTTTTCTCCTCTTTTGTTTTTTCAATTTCAAACATAACTAACTTTTCAGTTTTTCTTTCCTTTTTCTTTTGATAACATACCACTTATGATAGCACTTTCTTTTTCATAACTCATTCAAGCACCAATGCATTCTAAAGCATCATACTCACCCAATTTCCTCTTATTTTGTCACATGACTTTTTCACTTTAAAGCACTTTAGGAATTTGGATCAAATTATGGTCTTGAAAAAAATGGATTAGGCTTACATACAAGGTTGTCAAAGAAATAGGCTAAAGGCTCAAAAGGGTTTAACTAGGATGATGTCCATGGGTAGGTAAAACTGAAGGTAAACAAATATGGGTTGCCAAAGAAATGCCTAAATCATATCCTAAACTTACACTCCTTATTTTTGCTTTGCATACATACCAGGCAAGTTCTAGCATCAGCCACAATCATAGAATATACGATTATCTCACACACAAGGCACATGGTCGACTTGCTTGGAAGTAATATAGACTCTCGACCCAACAAGTGAAGGAATTGAACCACACAATATCACATAATGAGTCACAACTAGAGCCTAAACGTCTCAATAGTCACAATTGTAGCACATACTCTTGTTATAATCTCATGCTGCCTATCAAAATAAGTTCATGCGAAGCTAGAAAAAATTTACTACTAAAAAAATGAAAAAAAAATGAAACATAAACAAAGCAAGCAAACATAGATGCGAGTAGAGAAGTATAGCATGCAATACCACCACCCCACACTTAGTCGGGACACTGTCCTCAGTGGAAAATAAATACGAAGAACCTGGTCAGTCGGACTCGTCCTCAATGTCGGGGGTCATACCCTTTGCATCGGAATCATCATCAGAGTCGTCATTCTCAGAAGTTCCTCATAAGTATCCCACTTAATTCCAAGAGTGAGTCGAGGTATTTGCAGCGAGGAGGGTTCTCCTTGCTCTTTTCGGCCTCTTTTCTTGCCCTTTTGGGAAGTGGTAGCCTTCTCCTTGCCTTGCCTCGCTTTAGGTGCCATTGTACCTGAGACTAGTAATAGTGTTAATGGAAGCACAATCTCAGTTGATACAATCTATAAACAAGCAGTAGGGGTACCACCCCACACTTAGTTTTGTTGACACAAATCAGTGAAGTGAAAGTGGTCGATTGCTCAGATTTCGTTGACATACGTTTAAGGATTGTATTCCGTCAAGAAAATCAGCAATGCATCACTTACTTGCAGCCATTGGACTACTTTCATGGTAGATATAGCAACACTACTACATAGGGGTTACCACATGGAATCGTTATTCTTACAACAATCACAACCTCCTAAGTCGGTAGGCACTATAAGTCTTATCCCGATGGCCGGGATAGTCTAACATGTAAGTATCCAAACAACAATCTTAAGCAATATTCATGGCCATAGCAATTCCGCAGATATCATAACAATGCTATTGAAACCAAATTCAAGTCGGAAACAAGTCAAGATTTTCCTACGTATATGTTCACTCACATGATTTTGCAACAACAATCCAAACACATGAACATCACCAACAATCTTATATAATTTAGCAATTCATAATAGCCATAGCAACATAGTACTTACGAGAAATAAATGAAGAATAAGAGATTACTTACTTGCTTGAAACTTGTGGAGATGGTTTTGTGAATTGGAAGAGCAAAAGAAGAAAATTTTGAGAAGATTTGGAAGAGTATGCGGCGCCTTTAGGGTATTTTCTATTGTGGTTGTGTTATAAAACTAAGTCCCCTTTATATAGGAAGAGTATGGGTCGGGTTATGACCCATTTAAAATCGGTTTTGGAGACAAAAATCCTACATATGCGGCGCATAATACTCGGCATATCAATGACATATGCGGCGCATTGTCTATGGCATAATGGGACATATGCGCCGCATAGTCTATGGCATTTGTAGACATATGCGCCGCATAGTCTATGGCATATGAGATACTGAGACCAAATGCCATAGCATAGGCGGCGCATAGTCAAAAGCATACCTAGGAATAGGCGCCGCATAGTGTATAGCACACTAGATTCCGAGACCTTAGGCTATAGGATAGGTTGTGCATCATTCGTGGCCTAGTTTTACCAAGGCCTAGCCTTCCTCGAAGCCTATTTTGGCGTGAGAAAGGCTCAATCCATAGCCTTATGCATCACCCTTCCTAACTTACCAACTTTACCATACAATGCGTCCAAATCGTCGATTGAAATCAATCTCCTCGTTGACTACTTCTTGCACCTATATTCGCTCAAACAAATGAAAACGATTAGTACGATGGGTTGCCTCCCACCAAGCGCCTTAGTTTTGGTCGTGGCACGACTCTTATTTTTGGATTTTTAAAAGGCAAAACACATACTAGAACGAAATGAAAAATGAAAAAACGATAAACGATAAACGATGGGTTGCCTCCCATCTAGCGCTTGATTTATTGTCGCGGCACGACATAGTTACCTCGAGTACTTAGACTTCGTCGAGATAGATGGTGGATCATTTTCTGAATGGATTCAGACGACAATGAGGCTTACTTGTAGGAGGGATACCAATTCTATCATCAATAGTCCAACCCATAGCTCTCATGTATCTCTTCAGAGCAGAGATGAGAGCCTCTACGTGCTGTTTACTTAAATCATCCGCACTCACCGGAAGTATCTTTATACTTTCCAAGAACACATACCTTAGATAAGCGGGGAGCTCTTTCGATTCTAGCATTGGTGGCTCTTCAAGGAAAGTCTTCGCTGTAGGTGAAGGTTGATTCTTAAGATCACGGTCCAGTTGCTTAGGAGTATGGAAATAGGACTCTATTTCTGTTAGAGCACCCAAAAGTTCTTCATAATCTTCATTATCCTCATGCTCAACTTTCAGTGGCGTAGCAGACAATGGCTCAACAGTAGGCTGTTTCTCTATAGATAATGCTTTCATATCCTCATGATGAACATTAGCTACAGATAACTCATTCATATCGCTGGGATGCTTCATGGCTTTGCATATATCAAAGCGGACCACTTCGTCATTAATTCGAAACAAAAGCTCATTATCTTTCATATCAATAAGCACACTTCCAGTTGCGAGGAAGGGGCATCCCAAGATTATGGGAACGTCAGAATCCACCTCACAATCCAGAATAACGAAGTATGCAGGAAAGATAAATAAAGATACCTTCACCAACACATCATTCAAGATACCCACAGGTCGTTTTACCATCCTATCAGCCATCACGAGCCTCATATTGGTTGGTGTTGGATCTCCTAGCCCCAACTTCTTGTAGACGGATAGTGGTATCAAATTGATGCTAGCACCCAGATCGCACAATGCCTTAGCAAAATTCATAGATCCAACCGTGCAAGGAATAGTGAAAGCACCAGGGTCTGCCTTCTTCTGTACTAAGGACCTTGTAGCAATTGCACTGCAATGATGAATATTATCTGCCAGCTCATAGCTTACTGCCCTCTTCTTTGTCAACAGGTCCTTCATGAATTTAGCGTACCCAGGTATCTTTTCTAGCGCCTCTACCAACGGAACATTACTGGTCAGCTGCTTCAACATGGTCATAAATTTGCTGAACTTTGTATCATCCGCCACCTTCTTCAATCTTTGAGGAAAAGGTGGTGGTGGGTATGGAATTGTTCTTTCCACGGATTTCTTCTCCTCTTGCTTCCGTTTTTTAGCTTTTTCAGGTTGCAAATCGTGAGGGGTGACGTTATGGACGTCAGGATCAGCTGCTGCGGTATCTTCCCCTTTCGCCGTATCATCAATGTCCACTACTTCATCAACCACTTTCTTTCCCTTAGATGAGGTTTCCAGCACCTTACCACTTCGGGTAGTAATAGCCATGCATGACCCATCATTCCTTGGGTTTTGCACGGTGTTGCTAGGTAAAGTTCCAGCCTTTCTTTGATTGAGTGCTGCTGAGAGTTGGCTCAATTGCTGCTCTATTTGCTTGATTGAAGTGGAATGAGAATCATCTAATTTCTTCATAGAGGAAAAGTCATTTATTACCTCTGTTACTCCTGCGCTCGTTGCTTCCACTCCTTTCAGTAGTTTAGCCATCATGTCTTCCATACTTCCAGAATTAGATGTGGTGGTATCACATCTACTAGGGGGAACGTACAAACCACTCTTTTCATTGTTTTTATTATAACTACCTTGGTCTTTGCTTCCAGATTTATCATAATAGTTCCGACCTTGGTTTCCTTGGGTATTCCCACGGAAACCCCCCTGATTGTTCAAGTAGTTGGCCTCCTCTTCCGAATCAAATTCGCCTCTTCCTTTCAGCGCCACAACTTTCACTTTTTCGGTCTTCCCTGATAATAAATGCTTTGTCAGAAGATCCACTTGCGTTTTCATGTGCGCTAAATCTTGATCACGTTCTTCTTGTCTTCTTCTTTGGTCTGCAGTCATGCCTATAGATAAAGTGGGGCTTGCTACTTCAGAATCCCTGGTATGCCAAGCTCTACTTTGTTTCATCATACGATCTAACATATTGCTTGCTTGACCAAAGGTGAGGTCCATAAAAGATCCTCCAGCTGCGTTATCCACCACTGTCTTAGTTATTGAATTCAAGGCTCTATACAATATCTCCATGAGGTGAACATTAGTCATGTGATGGTTTGGGCATCTCGCTAGCTTTGTCTTGAACCTCTCCCATGTTTCATGAAGAGCTTCAGTTGGAAGCCGACGAAAGTTGCTGATTTTATCTCTCAATTGTGCCCTTTTGGAAGGCGGAAAGAATCTTTCTAGGAAAGCGTCTCTCAATTGCCTCCAATTTGTAATTGAATCAGGAGTCAGCCCATTCAACCATAGTGTTGCCTCCCCAGACAGAGACAATGGGAATAGACGTAATCGAATTGCATTCTGACCAACACCAGGATTGTCAAAAGACTTGCATGTAGAAATAAAGTTAATGAGATGCATATTTGGATCATCGCCTGCTAGTCCACCAAACAGTCCCTTGAGTTGCAATAACTGATCATGGTGCTTGTGATGTTGAACTTGGTTCCGGGCGCTAATGGTGGAAGAATAATAGCTCCTGTGGCTCCGGCTCCATCAAGATCATCATCATCATCATCGAACGGTATCTCACGTTGTGCATCCATTGATGCACTGAACAAAAACCTGCAGTAAACAAAAAATAAAACTAAAAGTAAAAGCACGAGAGTCTTCGACCAAAGGGTCTAGTAATTATTACGAACTTAATTGACACTTGTATTCCCCGGCAACGACGCCAATTTTTGATAACGCTCAATCTACAGCTCTCGTTTGAGTGTAAAGCGGTCGTTAGCAAATATAGAACCCAACCTGGGTTGGGTGTCGATCCCACAGGGAATAACTTGGCCAACAAGTAAGTAAAATTACTAAACTTTTGGTGCAAGCCTCGTAAGAAGGGGGGATTCTTGTCTTGCAAGTAATGTAAACAAAATCTGAAAATAATAAAGTAAAAAGAGAGAGATTGTTACGTTGGTTGTAAACAATGAGAATTGAAGCGTTGGGGTTATGTCCACCTTCTGAGGTATACGTCTCTATTGGCTATGAGTGTGTAGAATTCTGACATACAATTGCTTATAGAGGATTATAGTCGATGGTAAATCCAAGCGTCTCTCGACCTAAACAAGGACTAT
The DNA here is from genome assembly GCA_030864215.1 of Capsicum pubescens. Classification (NCBI taxonomy): domain Eukaryota; kingdom Viridiplantae; phylum Streptophyta; class Magnoliopsida; order Solanales; family Solanaceae; genus Capsicum; species Capsicum pubescens. The sequence continues at coordinate 77,073,769 of CM061544.1, forward strand.
TTCACTTTAACTCTCTCGAGCTTAAAGCGTGTCTAACGGTACGAATTCTCCAAGAGGTTAGTCCAGTTACGGCACTAGCTTTTTAATAGGAAAGGGTGTCCTACTACCTTGACATTATCTCTTTTCCAGACAAATAACTTTTCTCTCGAACAAGTTAAATGTTAGACTGGCGTATTCTTGCGTTTGCAACCGCAAAGAATGTAGATTAAGATGAAGAGAATAATGATATAAGCAATATACGTGCCTCGAACTCACAAACTCACAGCAATAGATAGTAACTCATTCGGCTTCCATAACCCCAACAGAGAAGTTTAGTTACCCATGAATGCGAAGGAATTCACGATTGACATTGTTATTATATCACGATATTGAGTAATGGCGTGTAGATCAAGTGATAGGCGTGAGGCGTGATTTCCTAGGCAAAGTAACGATTCTCTTGTTGTGAAATTTAAGAATAGAAGAGTAGAAGAAGAAAAATAGAATTGAATTGTAAGATGAGAAGTTAAGAAGATGTAAGAAGATCTCTAGCATGATAGGGTATTTATAATACCCATATCCTAATCCTACTAAGCTAATGAAATAAATAACCAAATCCTACTAGACTAATGAAATCCTTAACCCAAATGTACTAGGTTAAGGTAACATTATCATAATCCACATAAAATAATGAAATACATAACCTAATTGTACTAGGTTAATGTATCATTGTCAAAATCCAGCTTTGTGTCTGTAAGTCCCCAACGTCTTCAGAATTGCTGTTTTAGCCCGGGACAGATTTTCCATGCAGCAGTTTTGGTCCTTAGGCGTGTAAACTCCCTTCCCTTCCTTCGTGAGCTTTCTTTAGCGTCAAGTAAGCCATAAAATGCTGAATTATGCATCATTTATACCTGAAACTTTACTAATCATGTTCGTTAGCTCATTTACAGGAAAAAGGACTAAAAGTGCATGAAATATATAATTTGTTCTCAAAACTAGGCTAAAATATGGGCAAAATATATTGATATAGGCGCGTAAATTCGCCTATCATCACTAAGATTGATAATCTTTTAACCAGATTTAAGGTGCTAGATACTTCTCAAAGATTGATCTCCATTCGGGCTATCATCAGTTGAAGATTAGGGAGGTTGATATTCCAAAAACTACTTTTCAAACTCGGTATGGTTACTATGAGTTTTTGGTTATATCATTTGTGTTGGCTAATGCTCCGACTACTTTCATGGATCTTATGAATGGGGTTTTCAGACGATTTTGGGACATGTTTGTTATTATTTTCATTAATGATGTTTTGGTGTATTCTTAGAGTGAGGAGAATCATGCCAATCACCTCCGAATTATGTTGCAGACTCTTAACGATCCGAAGTTGTATGCTAAATTTTTGAAGTATGAGTTTTGGTTGAATGTTGTAACCTTTCTAGGACATATTTTTAGTGAGAGGATTAAGGTGGATCCATAGAAGGTTGAGGCGGTTAAGAAATAGTCTATACCCACGACTCCAACTGAAATTCAGAGCTTCTTGGGTTTGGTTGAGTATTATAGAAGGTTTATGGAGAGATTCTCTTCTATTGCTGCTCCATTGACAAGGTTGACTCAGAAAAAGGTAAAGTTTTTGTGGTTCGATTCTTGTAAGAGTAGTTTTGAAAATTTGAAGGATAAGTTGACTTCGATGCAAGTTTTAACCCTTCCCGAGGGTACTAAGGATTTTGTTGTATATTATGATGCGTCTTGTATGGGACTGAGTTATGTGTTGCTGCAGCATAGTAAGGTTGTGGCCTATTCTTTTAAACAACTTGAGGTTCGTGAGAGAAATTATTCTACTCATGATTTAGTTTCAGCGGCTGTGATTTTTACTTTGAAGATTTGGCCCCATTATTTGTATGGGGTCCATGTGGACATTTATTCTGATCATAAAAGTTTTTAGTATGTCTTCACCCAGAAGGAGTTGAATCTCAAGAAGAGGTGGTGGCTTGATTTGCTAACGAACTATGATACGAATCTTCACTACCATCCAGGTAAAGCTAATATGGTTGCGGATGCTCTTAGCAGGTTGTCCATGGGAAACTTATCTCATATGGATGAGGAGAAGAGAGGATTGGTGAAGGGTATTCACTAATTTTCTAACTTAGGATTGCGACTTTTAGACTTCAAGAAGGGAGGTGTGATTGTTTAAGAAATGATTAAGTCTTCTCTTGGTGTTGAGGTCAAGAAAAAATAGGCTTTGGATCCTATATTTATACAGATTAAGGAAGATGTAGGTCAACAAAAGGTTATGACATTTGAAATTAGGGGAGATGGTATCTTGAGGTACCAAGGCAGGTTGTGCGTTCCTGATGTTGATGGGCTGCAAGAAAGGATTTTGACTAAGGTTCACGAGTCTAGGTATACAATTCATTTGGGTTCAACAAAGATGTACCGTGACTTGAAGGAAATCTATTGGTGGATCAATATGAATAATGATGTGGAAAATTTTGTGGCCAAGTGTATGGCTTGTCAGCAGGTGAAGGTTGAACACTTAAGGCCTGGAGGGATGTCTCAAGAGATAGAGTTATTGGTATGGAAGTGGGAGATAATCAACACAGATTTCATTATAGGTCTTTCGCAGTCTAGCAATCAGTTTGATTAGATTTAGGTCATTGTAGATGGGATGACTAAGTCTGCTCAAATTTTTGCCCGTTATGGACTACCTGCTCTGGAGAGGATTATGCCAAGTTGTTCATCAAGTTGAATGGAGCGTCGATTTCCATCATTTCAGACCAAGGTATGCAATTCACTTCTCATATTGGGTGTTTATTTTAGAGAGGTTTGGGGACAAATGTGAACCTTAGAACTGCTTTCCACCCCCAAATGGATGGACAAGCAAAATGGACTTGTCAGACCTTGTAGAATATGCTAAGGGCATGCGTGATTGATTTTGGGGGTAGTTGGATTGATCACTTACCTCTTATTGAGTTTGCATATAACGATAGTTACCATTCGAGTATTCAATGGCTCCTTTCATGGCTTTATATGGTAGGAGGTATAGGTATCCTATTGGGTGGTTTGAGGTTGGTGAGACTATGTTGTTTGGTCCTGACTCGGTTCGTCAATCCATGGAAAATTTAAAGGTGATTATAGATAGGATAAAAACTGCCCGAAGTAGCCAAAATTCCTATGCAAATGTGAGGCAAAGGGAGTTGGAGTTTGCGGTTAATGATTGGGTGTTCTTGAAAGTTTCTCCTATAAAAAAGTGATGCAGTTCGGTAAGTAGGGGAAGCTCAGTCCCCATTATGTTGGTCCATATCAAAGTATTAAGAGAGTTAGGAATGTTGCCTATGAATTTGAGTTTCCTGCGAACTTGGGTTCTATTCACCCAATTTTTCATATGTCGATATTGAAGAAATGCGTGGATGATCTTACTTTGATTTTCCCTTTTGGAAGGTGTTGGTATCTCGATTTTCTTGTCTTATGAGAAAGTCTCGATTGAGATTTTGGATAGGCAAGTCTGTAGATTGAGGTCCAAGGATATAGCTTCGATGAAAGTCCTTTTGGAGAAATCAAAATGTGGAAGAAGATACTTGATAAGTCGAAGAGGACATAAAGTCCAAATATCCATTCTTGTTTCCCGCATTGGATGGAAGTGTTTGAGGTATGGGTTTCCTTTTGGCTCTTATCACTTTTTGGATTTTTTATGGTGTTGTGGTTGCATTTTATCTTGTATTCGTCCTAATGAGAGACTTGGCTTCTCATTCGAGGATGAATTATACTTTGGGGGGAGGGGGGAGGGTAACGTACTACCCCAGGTTTTGGACCCTACAAATTTTTGGGTTTAGTCATCACTTTACAGGGTATGGCTTAGGTGATGAGTCATGAAGACTCCTCACAAGTCATATAAAGCCAATCATTGTCCGACCAGTAAGGTTATCAAATGTTTCTGTCTTAGTCACGACTAGGACCCTATGAATCGTAAGGTTTGGTCACGAGTCATAGGGTGTAACTCATGACCATACCAGTAAAAGGTGCCCAACTTTCTTCCCAGACTATTAGTCATGGTGACAACTTGTGACTAGTGACCACGAGTCTTTATGAGACCCGTAATGGCTAGGAGTTATATTTCCTACATGATTTAATTAAGGGAATTGTGGTCTTTTCCTTCCAACCCATTACTTTCTACAACTTAAAACCCATCCCTTAGCCCTATTTCCACCAATTAACACAACATAACACTTTCTTCTCTCTCAAATTTCCCAAGCAAGACCAATTCGGGTTTTCAAGGGGATCGATCATCTAGGCTTTGAATTATGGTTTCTTCTCCAAATTTTTTACTGTTTTGAGTCATGTGTCTCATCCCTAACTTGGTTTTATATAAAAGCATGTGTTTATGTGAATTTAATTGTTCGGTTTGAATGATGGGTTGAGGATTTTGTATGATTACTACTTGGTTGGTTTTTCCATGGTTTTGGAATCGTTGTTCGTGTTTTATATCATGGTTTAGATCTAAATATGTGCATGGGCTTGGTGGGTGGGATGGGGGTCGTGGATTTACCCAAATTGATAAATTATGGGGGTCGTGGATTCCCCCAAACTCTATGGTTTAATGGTTTGAAATTGGCTTTAACCTCAACCCAACTTTATGAAATTAGTTTTGGAACATGGATATGCATGATTTAACCCACTTTTAAAACTAATGCATAACATTAAAGGTTAAATGAATGTAAATGGTTTTGAAAGGGCTTGGTGGCCATGGAATGGTTTTAAATCAAAAACTTTGGAGTCAATTTGGATATTTTGTTTTGGAATGGCATAATTAATTTAACCTGAGTTATCTATCTATGTTCCATATGTTTGTTTGGGTTGCTTCCGCTATTATATTATATTATGTTCTGGTTGGCTAGGCTAAGGGGGTGGTTTTTGGCTCTCGGTGTGCTTGAGATACTCGTCACGACTAGGACCGGGGTCGGGTCATGATAATATAGGCATACTTTAGAGACCTAATACTACTTCAAAATTCACTTGAAACTAAAACAACTACCAAACACTACATTAATTACCTAGAAACTACTCCACACTTGACTAGGAAACAAATAGCCAAATACTACAAGGAATAGGGAAACAACTAGGATTTCTATTGTGTGCTAATATTTGTCTAATTACTGGTGTTGTAGTCTTTAACATTCCCCCTCGACACTATCTTTCCTCCTTCCCACCATGACTAATTGATGACAAAAATCTTTTAGCTTATTAATACTCAAACCTTTTGTGAACGAGTCTATTATTTGGCCTTCGATTTTAATATGATATTGCTTTGCAAAATTTTCTCTGTGATGAAATGGTAATTCACCTCCACATGCTTATTTCTTGAATGAAAAATTGGATTTTCTGCCAACGAATTATTGATAAAGTATCACAGTGCAAAGGAATTCAATAATTCACTAGTTGATGTATGCCCCTTAATAGTCGTACGAGCCATGTTCTCTCTTGTGTTGTCATGACTGCAGCTCGATAATATACCTCTGTTGTTGATACAGACATAATAAGCTGCCTCTTACTGCATCAATAAATAGCTCCTGACCTTATTTTCAAGATATACCTAGTCATAGATTGTAGAATGTCGTAGTCACCAGCATAGTCTGCATCACAATATCCCTGTAACTTACATTCTCTGCCTTTCTTATAATGGGTATTATATCCAAGAGTAAATTTTCACTTACCTTAAAACTCTCCAAATTATTTCCAAATGAGTCTTCTTTGGCTCTTGCATATGTCGACTTAATACACCAACTACAAATGATATATCAAGCCTAGTTAATGTTAAGTAGATAAGAATGTCCGTCCACCAACTGCCTATACATAGTTGCTTCCAGCAAATCTTTCTCATCATGTGAACAAATTTTATTATTCTATTCCATTAGTGTCATTTATGGCTTACAATTGACCATTCTAAGTTCGTTCACCAACTCTTTAGAATAATTATTCTTGTATAAAATCATTCCTTTTCAGTATGATCAACTTTTAGACCAAGAAATTCCTTGAACTCTCCTAGCTCTATCATTCGAAACCGAACTGATAATATATGCATCGTTTGAATAATGTCTTTTTCATAGTCACCAGTTATGGTTAAATAATTAACATAGGCCAACATAGTGGACCACTTCTCACCATTGAATTTAACAATCAAACTAGAGTCAACAGGCGTCATTATATAACCCCTTGTGTAAAAAATTCAGCAATCTTTTCGTACCATGCCTTTGGTGCTTTCTTTAATCTATAAACTGATTTTCTCAATTTGTACTTATACTCTAGATGTTTTTGTCTTTCAAAGTCAATTGGCTGAATCATGTAAATATCCCTATCCAATTCCCAATGCAAAAATGCATTCTTCATATCTATTTTCCATAACGTCTAGTCTATAATTGCTGGAAGCGCCATTAATACATGCACTATTTTGATCTTAGCTACTGGACTGAAGTTTTCATCATATTATAGTTCATATTTTTAATAAGAACCTCGAGCCACCAAACAATCTTTGTTTCTCTCAACAGAACCATCGGCACGGCGCTTCACTTTATAAAATCATTTTCAAGTAATAGGTTTGATATCTCTTGACTTTGGCACGAGCTCCCATGTATGATTTTGCTCCAAAGCACCAATCTCCTCTTCCATTCTTTAGTCACTCAAGATTTTGAGATTCCTCTTCAAATATTTCAGGTTCCTCCACAACTCCTTTTACTATCGCGATATTAGCATACTTAGGATTTTGTTTGTGAATTCTCCGTCCTCGTTCTAACTAGAGTTTAATTATATTCTTTTCCTACCTCATTCGATTGTCGGTACACACCTATTTTCCAAAGATTCTGAGTTGTTTTATGTTCAAAATTATCATTCTTTTTTATATATCCAGCTTCTTCTAAGCTTAAAGGGATATTTTTTAGCTCATCATTGAAGATATCTGAGCTTGAAGGTATACCATCTTCTGAAGACCACCATGAGGATGCTTCATCAAACACAACATTTAAGGATGTGTAGCATCTTTCAGTTGTAGGATCACTATATTTCCATTCTTTTCTATAATTATCATATCCTACAAAGATATACCTGACAATTTTTTTTTTCAATTTTGCTTCACATATGATCAGGTACAAATGACATAGCACACACATCCAAAGACATAAAAGTAGTTAACTGTAGGAGTAAGGTTCCACACTTTCTCAAAAAGGTGATATGAAACTCAATTTTTGTTGTGGAAGACTATTGATCACAAAGGTTGTTAACTTCACTGCTTCTGCCTAAAATCTTCTTAGTATATTCTGTAACACCCTACTCTTTTGGGATATAATATGAACCATCCTTCATACGTTTATAGACTCAAAACTAATAATTTCTAATTAAATATAAGTGTGAATATCAATTTTTTAGTGTGGGAACACCTTTGAAGATTAATTGAGGTCATAGAAATCTCCAAGATTAAAGTGGAGTTGAGAACTTTCCAACTGGTTGAGTTTTAGAACACATTCTTACTTGAGTAAACTTTCAATGAATATTACTCCTATAATATAGTGATTTAGGTAAAATAATACCTACCAAATCAAAGGTATTTGAGTCTTCTTTTCAACACAACTGATCGTTTGTCAACCCGAATCTGAAGTAAAAATTTATGGGCATTTTGGTGAAACGTCCAAGGTGCTCGATGACCGATGTAAAAATACATTTTTATCTTATTAAATAAATAAAAAACATATCCTTTTGTTAGGATCAATGAATTTTTGATGATTGCCAAATGAATAAAACATGTTGCTCATGCTAGTCCACAGATGGTCCACTGATATATAGAATCAAGTTCACTAGAACACGAAGACAAGGTTACCTGAATTCAGAATGGATTAGCATGTACACTTTGATAAAATCAAGATGAACATCATTTGTGTTAAGGAAGAAGTTTAGTTAGAATATAACACTCGAAGAGAGGAGTGGTTGAGTGGTAAAAGGTTTTCTACTTAAAGGACTTTTACTTCATAACAAACTCTGAAGAGTCAAGAGTTTCACACAAAATAAAAGTTTCATTGAATGAAGAAATATTTGGAGAGTTGTATTTAAATAGGTGAAGTGACTTACACAGTCACTCATGCACTTACAAATAAAAAGTCAATTGGAAAATTGACTTGACAATTCACAGCTTGAAGGAACACGTAGTTGAACCTGGTTCTATTACTTAGAAAGTATGGTGTCTTAGTTTCTATGTATTAGGTTGGGTTCCTAAGTTGTAATATTAATGTAATTCTTGTTTCAGTGAAGTATAAATTGAATTAGGATTGTTAACTTCAAGTTTGGGAACTCGAATACTTGGGTACACATACCTTGGGGGTTTGTGTATTTTGTCAAAGTAGGAGTTAGAGTTTATAATTCCTAGATTATATAAGTCTAGCAATTTGTTGCTTGCCGAGGCTCAAAGTTTTTTAGTGAAGTTTGGTGTGAAATCCTGTAGAGGTACAAGTCATGTTTTTCACACCTTTTTAAGCCAGGTGTTTTTCATGTGAAAATTACTATCTCATTTACTTACTATTTTAGCATAGTTGAAACACGTTATGCAACCTATTTTATTGTTAGGTAACTATTTAGATAAATTAAGTAAATCTGTATGTCCCAAACTCTATCAATCGGTATCAGAGCAAGGTTATCTTAAATAAGGTTAGAACCTAAGATAAGATCATCATGATAAATTTTTCACCACCTACTAGTCACAGTGAAGGACAATCAACCACTCAACCTCCACTCTTTGATGATTCTCATTTCATTTGGTGAAAAGCTAGAATAGAAATATTTCTTCAGGGAGAAGATTATGAGTTATGGGATATGATCACTGATGGACCAATAATTCCTATGAAAATAGATGATTAAAGAAAGTCAAAAAGTTGAGAAGTGAATTTACTGCTGAGGATCTGATTAAATTAAGGAAGAATGCAAAGGCCAAGAATATTTTGGTGTGTGAACTAGCTCCAACTGAGTACAACAGGGTGTCATACTACACTACTGCTAAACAAATTTAGGATGCATTGGTGAATGAACATGGGGGAACTACTCAAGTGAGAAAGATCAATATTGACTTACTTTTCACTAAATATGAGGCCTTCAAAATGAAATAAAATTTCATGACCCGAGTTGAGGTCCTGGTCGCGACGGACATCTCGGACCACAAAGGTCGGAGAGAAACCTTAGCACACTATCATACGCATAATTTATATGAAATATAAGTGCAGAAGATGTAATAATATAAGTGCAGAAGATGTAATAAAATTCAAGAAAATTTTATAATCAAACCATGCCAATAAATTTATGACAATACAATAACCAAATCTTTTCTTTTTAGAAGCCTCTATTGAAGACTACTGTCTAGGCTGGGACAAGACCCTCAGTGGGACCATAAACTGAAAGAAATAAACATATGAATAAAATATCTTCCAAAAGTTGGATGGCTCACCAACTCTGACATATCCAAAAGTTCTACTGATGTGATGTACCACGGGATCGAGCCTCAAAACCTACATTATGAGACAGTGTAGCCGTCCGAGGATGGTCAATACTTGAAAAGTATTGGTATGCAGAACAATCCAAAAACAACATATTTTTCATGTAAAATAGTTGAGAGCATTGTTAAAACAATGAAACATAATATAGAACAAAACACATGGGCATAGTTGAGAGCTTCAATCAACCTCGTCTACTACACCATAGGCTATATGGGTACGCCATTAACTCGTCAGCGAAGCCCCCAACCCAAGTTTTTTTAAGGGGCGGAGTCTCTAATTTCTAATATGACAAAAGCACGTAGCAAGAGTATAATCCATATACCAGGACATAATAAACCCATGTCAACAAAATGAGGTTTACAGTAATGAGTTATATGGACTCGTGCCTTCTTTGGATAACCATCTAACTCTCTTAGAGCCCAATTTTAGCCTCTTAAAAAGCATATTTCATACTTATAAACGTTCATCTCTTATTCTGTTAAGGGCATTTCATAACAAGGTATCGTCATACCCATACTTGCAACTCATATCATATCCATATCATATCACATCGTATCCATTATCCTTCTAAATCAAAAGCATATTATTGACCACCAAGATGATTCTAATATCATAATAGAGTTCTCTTTAAAAATGGACATACAAGTTTATGCAAAATAATCTCCTTTCAAAACATAACTCTTAGGTGGTCATCTCTTTCATAATTCTTACAAGTTTCATGAGAAACATAAGTATTTTGACATACATAAGATTCCCTCTGAAAAATTATATAAGGAATCAGTCCATTATTTATTAAAAGAGTATTAAAAGAATCATTTTTCCATATTCATTTTAGAACCCAGAACAATTGTAAAATACACAATTCTTATAATAAAATTGGGGTTCACAATTCAAAAACTTCAAAATCCACGACATATACATATAATCAAAATCCCAAATTTGTAGAAAACCACATACTAAATACTTTGTTTCATCATAAGAACAAGGGTTTCATAATTCATGTTTTTCAATCAATTTAAAAGCCTTAACTTATACATCTATGATAAAGGGATTATTAAAATCATCATACTTACGCCCATGAGTGTTAGGATAGCTCTACATACCTTTTAATGGAGGAAAATTAAAGAAAAACCTTGAGTTTGGAACCTAGGAGCTTTGGAATTGAGCATTCCTTGTTGATGTTCTTGGGAGGAAGAGAATGAGGAATATTAAGAGATTTTTATTAGTTTTTGACGACTTTGGGGTTATAAAATAGATTAGGGGAGTTATAGGGGTGAAATGACTATTTTTCCCTTGATATAATAAAGGAAAAACATGTTTTAACGTCTGGGAAGAGAGGGTCATGCCACGGGACCAATCATATGGCTCCATATATTCCCACAACCCTAATGGAATGGATTGATCCTTTCCTCATGCAGTCCATTGCGCACCCTGGACAGTGCCTCACTAAAACGCCAATAACGTTTTACTACAAACTCGGATTGATGAGCGGTCAGTTGCATTTAAAAGATGACTCAAAGGGATTTAATTTGATATAGAGTAGGCCACATAACACATTATATTTTAGAAGTAATATTTGTTGGAATTTGTCCCAAGTTAAAATGTCTACCATAACTCAATTAGTAGGAAAGTTCTCAACTCAACTTTGCGTTAGGAGATTTTTTATGACTTATATTCATCTCCAAAGATTTTCCCACACTAAAGAATTGATAAAGAATTGTTATTCTCACTTATATCTAAATAGAAATCATTTGGTTTGGGTTTGTACACGTAGGAAGGACAGTTCAAATTCTAGCCCAAAAATATGGGGTGCTAAAGAAAATGAATCACTTCATAAAATGATGACAAGATTGACATCCTTAACTAATGAGTTGACATCCTTGGAAAAGGTTATTTCTACTGAGGAACGGGTAAAAAAGGTTCAAAGTTTCCTACATAAGTCTAAATGGGATGTTAAAGTCACATCAATTAAAGAAACAAAGGATCTCACATTGATGAGATTGGATGAGCTAGTTGGCAACTTGAAGACTTATGAAAAGCAAATAGATAAAGTAAAATAGGATGAAGCTGCTTCAGAGAAACTTAGCCCTTGAAGGTATCTGATACTGATGAGGATATTGAACTAGATGAGGAATAGGTTGTATTCATCACAAATAACTTCAGTAAGTTCTTTAAAAAGAAGAAAGAAACAGGTTGCAAGAAGTGGTGTAATGATAGTCAGTATGGATACTACAAATGTAGAAAGACTGATCACCAAATCAGGGATTTCCCCATTTGAGAAATTGAGTAGAGAAAGAAGAGAGCTGAAAAGGAATAAAAAGAAAGGGCTAATAAAAAAGGAAAAGAAAGAGTATGTTATGGTATCCACTTAGGGATCAGAATCAGATGATGAGGATATTGATGATACTACTCTCATGGCCATTAATGATTCTGACATGGAAGAAGAAAATTCAAACTCTGAGGTAAGTATTCTTGAATTAAAAGAAAAATTGCATTTTTTTTCAAAAAGAAAACTTATTTCATTAATAAGTGCCTTAATTAATGATTTTCAAGAACTAACCTCCAATGGGGATGAAATATTCAATAGTCTTGCAAGTCTAAATTTGATTATATTGATCTAGAGTCTCATAAAAACACTATTAAAAAAGAAAACAACACCCCAAAGGAACTGGTTAGCCAACTTGATGCATTAAACCTAAGCCTCAAAACTAAAGTTCTAAAACTACCTCTTTCTAAAAAAAAGAAAAAAAAGGTTAAGAGTGAGGAATAAGAAAAAATTGAGTCAGAACTGATCAAGTTTAAACAAGGATGCTTTTGTGTAAACGAAAAGGTGAGAAAATAAATCAAGAAGTTTCCAAACTGAAAATTGATCTTGAAAGATAAAACAAATGAATAAATTCTACAAGAATTGTTCATAAGCTGATTGAAGGAACTCACAATGTAAAGGCCTGATTGGGTATTTACAAAAGTTCTATTGCTACTAAAGATCTATAATATATATGTGGAAATCTAGGACGTCCAACCACTAAATATCCAGTTGCTGCAATAAGCAGAGCTAGAAGCACAAATCTACAAAAGAAACTAACTTCATGCTAGCACAAGCTAACAGAGAGAGTCAAGACTGGTCAAAGAAATAGGTCACACAATCTGTTGCCTCAATGGGCTAGAAGGAATATTATTCATCCTTTAACTCATAAGAAAGGACACAATCTCTTCTGAGTTCCTAAAACTAACCCCTAAATTATTTTGCAGGCAAGAGTGAAAGGAAGCGAGTGACACTGATACTTAGATAGTGTTTGCTCAAGACACATGATAGGAGGCAAACTCAATTTTTTTTCACTCTCTAAAATATATGGGGGAGAAGTATCATTGGGATATGGTAAAAAAGGGTACGATTACTGGAGTTAGAAAGATTGAAAAATTTGAATCTAAAGCACTGGAAGATGTCTATCTTGTAGAAGGACTAAAACACAACTTGCTCAGCATATCATAATTGTGTGACAAAGGTAATAAGGTAACTTTTACCTCTGCAAGTTGTAAAGTTAAAAGGATGGATACCAAAGAGATTGTTCTAACTACTAGAAGACACAAAAATATGTGCAAAGCTGATATCATGGGAATGCTTGGAACAACACTGACTTGTTTAAGTGCAATTGAAAATGATCCCCTTCTTTGGCATAAAATACTTGAACATGCAAGTTTGAAACAATTAAACAAACTAAATTCTATCTACATAGTGATGAGTTTGCCAAAAATCAAGTTCAAAGAAGATAAGGTTTGTACTGCTTGTGTAAAGGAAAAAAGGTAAAATCTTCTTTCAAAACCTAAAAACCATGCCAGTACGATCAAGTGCCTCGACCTGGTTCATATGGACCTTTGTCGACCAATAAGAGTACAAAGCAGAGGAGCCAAAAGGTATTTTTTGTAATTATTGATGATTATTCTAGGTTTAACTGGACATTATTTTTGGATTTCATAGAAGATGATTTTGATGTCTTTTCTATCTTCATTAAGAAAATAGAAAAGAATCTAGACACTTTTCTAATTTCTATAAGATCTGACTATGGTACTGAATTTGAAATGGAAATTTTTTGGAATTTTGTTTAATTAAAGGTATAGATCATAATTTCTCTACTTTTGGAACATCACAACAAAATGGAGTAATAAAAAGGAAAAATAGGACTTTGGAAGATATAGCTAGAACAATGATGCTTGTAGGAATCTTGCAAAAGATATTTGGGTTGAGTCCATAAGTACTTCTGGGTACATTACTAATAGATGCATAACTAGGCTCATTTATAGAAGACTCCCTATGAATTACTCAAAGGAAGAAAATCAAATATTTCTCATTTTAGAAATTTTGATTGCAATTGTTTCATTCATAATAATGGAAAATATAATTTAGAAAAATTTGATGCAAGAAGTGAAGAGGGAATCTTCATAGGGTATTCTCACCATAATAAAGATTATAGGGTCTTAAATAAAAGAGCAAATTGTGTTGAAGAAAGTGTATATGTTATTTTTTATGAATATTGTGTTAAGACTAACATACATGATAAAAGTGAAACTGAAGAACAAGAAAAGGAGCAAGTTGTACAACCTGGTCCATCTGTATAATAACCTAGAGGAACATTGACAAGGAAAACAGAACCACTAGAAAATCCAGCCCAAGTCATTCACAGTGAGCCCAATAGCTAATAAGGATTGTCTCCAAAAGCTACAAGTACCAACAATATCATCCAATTGAGAATCTTCTTATTAATCTTACCTCAGGGATCACCACCAGAATTGGATTAAAAAACTGATGTGCCTTCAAAGCTTTTCTGTCAGTGATTGGATCAAAAAAGATAAATGAAGCACTTTTTTATGCATATTAGATCATTTCCATGCAAGAAGAGCTTAATCAGATTGAAAGAAGCAAAGTTTGGTACTTATTTCCTCCTCCAAAAGACATAACTATGATTAGAACTAAGTGGGTATACAGAAACAAAGTAGATGAGAAATGTCATAACTGACACTACCCTCTAGTGTAACACTATGTTCAAAGTCATAAGTGATCCCAAGCTAACCCATGACCTAGAAAAACACTAAGAATACTAAAGAAAATAATGAGATACTAAATGGAAACTAAAATGAATTGACCTAATTATAATAAAATCATAATTAGTACTGGATATCAAAACTAAGACTTTATGACATAATCAACATGCTGGAACCATAACTATCTGTCTGAAAGCCTCTAAATCATATGAGTTGTTGGGGCAATCCTCTAAGTATCTCCAACTGTGTGAAACTAGAAAAAGTATTGAAAAAATCCCGATAATTGGTCCTGGAATGATGAGGACTCACCAAACACTGCTGATATAGTGTAGAATTATACTAAGCGCGATGTGGATGCTGAGTGCTAGAACCTATATTATAAGAGAACAAAAAAGTATATGATCAGTACTTTAAATGGGATGAGTATGTGAGATAGGGAATAACTGAGATAAGCTGAACAACTGAATACATGATCATGCAATTATTTGAATTTGAACTATGAACTATGGGCTGTGGGAGCTACCATTAACTGACATACCTAAATCTGAGCTTACCAGAGTCCAACCTGTAACCCCAGTTAGATAGTGTTCAGTACCTTGCTAAGGGTACAAAAACTTACTGATGTGAATCCACAAAACTAATGTTCAAAAGGACTAAGGTATCAATCCTTGTCTAATGAGTGACCTTTTATAACCTACGATGATGTTGCAGTTCTAAAACTTAGGGACTTCTACTAAAGGTATCAACCTAAATGATGGATGAGCCTCCATCCATGAATTTTCTCGGTGTTAAGTATTACTCTCAACTGAATGACACTGATAACTGAAAATGCTCAATAATAATATTATTCTAAAAATTGACAATAAATGTATAATCTGGAAGTACTTAATAACATGTAAGCTGGAGAATCTAGAATTTGTAAGTGTATCCATGAAATTTGAGGTCATCGGGTGTTCATAACCCACCATCTCTGAAGAATGCAACCAAATATGACAATAGTAAAATCTAAAAATAATAAGGAATTTCATAACTCAAGCCAAAAATCAAGAATTTATCTACATAATGAGATTTTGTAATTTTTGAGTATGGGAAAATGCTCAAATTTATGGGAAAACATATATCCATGGTTTAGTTAAAGAAATAAACTGAAAACTTAAGAAATTCATGCTTCCCATGGAAATCTTAAGCTTGAAGGTTGAATTAAACTTGAGAAATTGAATTATCTTTGGGATTCAATGAGTGGAAGGAAACCCATTAATTAAATACCACATACTGAAGTTGAAAATATTGAAGAAATCTTTGGATTTGAAATCAAAAGTTGAAAATCTCTATTTCTTGCTTGGAGAGGAAAATCGAATCTTTCTCTCTCTAAATTTTTTAAGTTTTGATTGAGATTTGGGGAATAGATGACTTATGGGTGTTTTAGTATAATGATTCATCCCTTGGAGTGCTTAAACGACATAGTTTTGGTGTTAAAATGGTGAGAAAAGACTAAACAACCCCTCCAAAATTATTTAGAAAACTCCTGAAAGTAGTCCCGATGACTTAGGATATGAATCATAGAGTCTTGCTATGAGTTGTAGCCTGATTCATAGCCAAAGGATCCAAATTTTGGTCCCAACTACTGTGAAAATGAGTCCTTCTAACGACTCATAGGGTCTTTCTACGAGTCATAGTCATTAGCAGCTTGGACAGTGCTTCAGTAAATTGGCTATAACTTTATACTTCAATATTGGATTAAGGCAAAACTAGTGGATTAGAAAGATAATTCAATTATATACCTTTTGGTGGGACTTGAGATAAAAAATTCTTAGTAATCCAAAAGTTATAATCGTTTGAACCTGACTATAGCAATATTATTCACAAGAATTCAATCAATAAGGGATATTTTGACTTGTCTATAAGCTTGGAGTTATTTGAAGCCTTAATATATGTATAAATCACTTATCAAACTACCAAAAAATGATGTTTGATTTTGTATGAACATGAAGTATGGTTTATATATTGACTTGGATTTTTGGGGTGTTACAATATCTCCCACTAAGGGTCATTCGTCCCCGAATGACAACTAACTAAGATGAAGTGTTAGGGGAAAAACTATCATTTCAACACTAAACTCCTATGATTTGAATAATGTCTTGATAAATTAATCTATAATTAATATATGGACTGAACCAAATGCATGAATGAATGTTATGATATGAAAATAACTAGGTGGCCTGAGATAGAAAGAATTAGCTAAGGAGAAACTATTACCTCAAGCTGGGACTGAGTTCAAAGAAAGAATATGGGGATACTTGATCATCATATCTACCTATATTTTCCAAGTAGCTCCCTCCACAAACTTATTTCTCTACAGAACCTTTACTAAAGCGACCTCCTTATTTCTCAGCTTACGGACCTGACCATCAAGGATCTTATCTGAGACCTCTCCATAAGAGATATTATCTTTCACCCCACACCCTCTAAAAAAAACTGATGTTGGATCATCAATGTATTTTTTTAACAAGAAAACATGGAAGACTGGATGCACTGATGTTAAATTTGTTGACAATTCTAACTCATATGTTACATTACCATAGCGACTCAAAATCTTATAAGGACTTACATAGCGGGGACTGAGCTTTCCTTTCTTACCAAATATATTCACTCCTTTCATGAGAGAAACCTTCAAGTAGACGAAATCACCAATAACAAACTCAAGCTCCCTTCTTCTCATATTTGCATAAGATTTTTGATGACTCCAGGAAGTTTTCATCCTTTCTCTAATTAGTTGAACTTTTTACATAGCCTCATCTACTGAATCTAGCCCTATCAAAGTTGTTTAACCAAGCTCAAACCAACCAATAAGATATCTACACCTCCTATAATAAATTGCTTCAAATAAGGCCATCTAAATACTGGAGTAGTAGATATTATAATAAGAAAACTCAATCAAAGGCAAATTATCATCCCAACGACCCTTGATATCAATCACACATGCTCTCAACATGTCCTCTAAGGTCTGAATGTTCCTCTCAGCATGACCATCTGTCTGTAGTTGAAAAGTCATACTAAGATGAACTTGGGTACCAAGACTCTTCTGAAAGGTCTTCCAAAATTGAGAGGTAAACTTGGTAACTCTATCTGAAATAATGGTCAAAGAGACTCCATGTAATTTCACCAACTCCCTAAGACATAATTTAGCATAATATTTGATTGAATCTAAAGTGTTAATTAGCAAGAGGTGGGCTGACTTAGTTATTTGATCCACGATAACCCAAATAGAATTATGTTATCAGTGAGTATGAGGCAACCCTGTAATGAAGTCCATATTCACTGATGTGTGAGAAGATGCTAACACATTTAAGGATTTTAACTGAGAATAATTGCAAATTCTTAAGCAACTTTTATCGTTTTTGATTGTTTTCTCTTTGATATTGCAGTAAAAGTCAAGATGCAAGAGAACTAGCAATGATGGAAGTAAAAGATTTGAAATTCGAAGTAAATAGAAAAAAAGTGTGGCTGACGACATTCCTGATAAGTCGGCAGCACTCTGATAAGTTATCAGGTTCATCGTCAGCCTTAAACAGAGAATGGGATTCAGCTGGAAGAAGTGAAGATGATATATAATAAGCCATCAGAGTTGTGATAAGCCATTAAGATAGTCGTTAGCCTAAGGAAGAACGTGAGAGCTGAAGTAAATCATCACTGACATCTGTTATAAGTCATCAGAATCTTGATAAGGCATAAAAAAATGTCGTCACCTATCCGAGAAATTACTAAAATCTGTGATTTTGTTTCCATAATTAGGATGAAGTATTTAAAGCATATGTTAGGGTTTTCTAATTATAAAAGGAGGCTGAACATATCGGGAGGCGGAACATATCGGCTGGTACTCAACATTCTAGACTTGAACTTCACGTGTTTACTCTCTAGTTTTTGATACAAGTTTATAATTAACTTTGAAGAGATTATAATCAATATTTTAGGATTTCTAATTTGATCTAATCTGAGAAACACTCGTTGCTGTTCATCTTGCTGTCAGTTCATCTTTCAAATTATGAATTCAACTTGTTGTATCGATTATTACATTATGAGTGGCTAAATCCCTTTAACCAGAATTATGGGATCTATGGGTTAGGTTTTGGTAAGTTGCTAAGTGTTTAAGATTATAAAGGTTATAGGACTCTTTGATAATTTTGAGGTTTTAATTATTGTCTATTAGTTGCAAATGATAGATACCACCTGCTTTGATTTGCTTGAGATAAGAAATCAACTATAGTAGGAAGTGAATTATTGACAGGGACTTGGAAGCTACCAACCTTCCGTTTAATAATTAATGTTGTAACAAGGTTAATTAACCCGAGGTAAAGTCTGGTTAGTAAATATAAATTCCCTAAGTCCGAGAGGATTAGGTAATTAAATGCCTAAGTAGGTCGAGATACATTTAGGCATAACTTTGATAAAGACAATCAGTTGTTCTTACCTATCATGAGAACCTTGAATCACTATTAGCATTTGTCAAGTACCAAAACCCATAGTGAACATAACTCAGGTTTTCCATAAACTCTTGATTACAAACACTGAAACTAAAGTGACCAACAATTATTTTCCAATCTCCAAAACCCCCATTTTATCTTTTCGTATCATCTATTTGAACTCAACTTGTAGCTATAGTTTTAAATTAGTTTAGTTGCCACTCACATTGTTCCCTGTGGATTCGACCCCGACTCCAAAAGTTGGGTAAATATATTGATGACGACCGCCTTACACTAGATTGACGTGTAAGTTGAGCGTTATTATTCACCACTTCCCACTTCCAAGTAAGAATGCTGATTTCATGAAGCATACCACCAAGTCACTAGTTCTCAACCTCAACGTACTAGCAGTTTGGACAACCACAAATTCTGCAATATCATGGTACATCTTATAGTCTCTTGTTTGAATAGAAAATCGAGAACTGTGAGATTCTACTAGCATCTACTATCTCAAGTCATTTATATCCAAAGCACAGTCTAAGCTGATAATGATAACACCATTTCTCCCTTGGGAGAACACCTCAACCTTCTAACTCAGGACTATTTCTTTCAACCTAAGAAAAATAGGATCACTATCTTACTTTTCCTTCACCTCAGCTATCAATGAAGATTCTGAACCAAGAGATTACCTTCGGATGAATCAACCAACCAAACTCCTAACCTAGACAACTGGTGAACCTCATGCACTAACTCTTTCTTCTCATCCTCAATGTGAGCAACACTCCCCATAGATAATCTATTAAGAGCGTCGACCACAACATTGACTTTACATAGAAGGTACAAGACTCTCATATCATAATCCTTCAATAAATCTAGCCACCTTCTTTGGTAAAGATTTAGATCTTTCTAGCTAAGCATATATTAAAGATTCTTGTGATCGGTGAACACATCAACATGAACCCCATAAAGATAATGCCTCCAAATCTTTAAGGCAAAAACAATTGTTGTTAACTCAATATCATAAGTCGAGTAGTTTTTATATTGAGGTTTGAGTTGTCTAGAGGCATATGCTATAACCTTGCCCTACTGTATTAACACACAACCAAGTCCAATTCTTACAACATCACAATAAACCACAAAACCATCTGAACCCACTGGTAGAGTCAAAACTGAAGTAGAGGTGACTCCAATTTTCAACTCCTAAAAACTCTTCTCGCAAAAATTATACCACTAGAATTTGACTTTCTTTCGAGTCGGTCTTGATATGGGAGAAGCAATAGAGGAAAATCCTTCAAAAAACCTTCTACAGTAACCAATTAATTCCAAGAAACTCCTGATATCTAATGGAGTGATTAGTCTAGGCCAGTTCCTTATTGCTTTGATCTTCTGAGGATCAAACCAAATGCCTTTATTAGAAATGATGTAACCTAGGAATGCTATTGATTTCAACCAGAATTCACACTTGTTGAACTTAACAAATAGCTGATGATCCTAAAGATTTTGCAAGATATTCTCAAATGGTCTGCGTGCTCATCCTTACTCCGAGAATAAATGATGATGTCATTTATGAAGATGATAAAAAACATATCCAAGTATTTATTGAACACCCTATTCAATAAGTCCATAAAATCTGCAAGAGCATTCGTTATTCTCAAAGACATAACAACAAATTCAAAGTGACCATACCGGGTTTTGAAGGTTGTCTTTGGAATATCAAATTCTCTGACTCTGAGCTGATGATAGATGGATCTGAGGTCTATCATAGATAAATAGTTGGCACCCTAAAGTTGGTTGAACAAGTCATCTATCTTAGGGATGGGATACTTATTCTTAACTGCAACCTTGTTCAACTGACGGTAGTCGACGCACATTCAGAGAGAACCATTTTTTTTGCGCACGAAAAGAACTGGAGCACACCATGGAGAGATACTAGGACTAATAAAACCCTTGTCTAGGAGATCTTTCAATTATTTTTTTAATCCCTTAAGCTCGACTGGAGCCATTTTATAAAGTGGAATAAAATAGGTTGGGTATTTGGAATGATATCTATTTCAAAGTCAATTTCCCACTCGAGAGGAACTCCGAGAAGATCTTCAACAAAAACGTTTTTAAAATTCTTTTACCACAGGAACCGACTCAAGACTTGGGGTTTTAGACCTTGAGTCAAATAAGATGAAAGATGCACCTTTTGAAAATTATTTTCCTTGCCTTAAGGAAAGATACAAACTGATCTATAGGCACTGAGGTACTAGCCTTCCACTCTTAGACTGGCTTATTTGGAAACTAAAACTTGACTACTCTATTTCTACAATCAACTGAGGCATAGCAAGAGTAGAGCCAATCCATGCCAATAATAACATCAAAATTGCTCATGTCTAAATCAACAAGGTTGATTGAGGTGAATTTTTGGGATACTATGATTGGGTAATTTTTGTATACCCATCTAGCTACCTCAGAACTACCGACTGGAGTAGTAGAAACTGAGAAGGATTCTACGAGAATTTTGGGTTTGACACCAAAATATACTACTATATAGGTGTCACAAGAAAATTATAGCTCCGAGGTCAAACAACGCATAAACATGAATATGAAAATCTTCAACATACCAGTGACCACCTTAGAAGAACCCTCCTGATATTGTTGAGTATGAAGGGCATAGAACCTATTTTGATGATTTCCCACCAGTTGTACTAGATGTGGTACCCTGCTGAGTCTGGCGACCTACTAGAGCTGCTGAAGAGTTAAATTGACTTTACTAACAACTATCCATACCTCTCTAATAAGCCACTGGGTATTCTTTCAATATGTGGTCTGACTTTCCATACCCAAAATAAGCATCACTACCAGTCATAACTCTCCTTTGTGGTTCCTACCACATTTCTTTTACACTGGGTTAGTACAAACACAATTCACATTACCCTAGGACTTACAGCATAGAACTTTATCTTGAGTATCCTACCTAATCTTGGGTATTAGGGAACTAGCAGAAGATGGGGCTTGACATAAAGATTTTTGGTAGAACTAAGAATGATTACCACCATCTAACTCTACTGAGAGAAATTAAATATACCAGTTCTTTCTTTTTACTCTCGCTTTCCTTCTCCTTAATTTTCTTCTCTTCAATATGTTGATCATGAAGTATCAATCTAGAGATGTCCATATCTTCAACCAACATAGTCGTTCTATACTCTTTGGTCATGTCCTCAGAAATACCTAAAACAAATTTGCCCATTTGGGACTGAGTAAACTTAAGCAAATACTCTTTCACATTCATGTTGCCCTGCTTTAGGTTTATGAATTCATGTACCTTGGTTTTTCTCAACTCACGTGGGAAAAATCTATATAGAAATGCAACAACAAACTCATCCCACTCTATTGATCATGCATCTACACCTCTATCAACCTTTCATTATTTGAACTATGTGTGAGCCACTACTTATAATTGATAAGCAGCCAAATTAGCACTTTCAGTTGAAATGACACCCATGATTTTAGTCACTTTTTGAATATTATCCAAAAACTCTTGTGGATCTTCTTCAGGCTTAGACCCAAAGAATACCCGAGAATTTATTTGAGTAAAGTCCTAAACTCTAGTTGTTGTCGTATTTATAGTTTTGTTGGCTATTTCAGTAACCTTTTGGTTATTCTATTTTGTCATGGACTAGGCTAATGCTATGAAAATAGCCCTAAACTCAGCATGAGAGACTAGTTTGTTCATAGGGTTTATTGGAGCTAGCACTGGTATTTGTTGATTCCTATTCCTTTTTCTATTAGTTCTCTTAGGAGGCATTTTTTGTAAATGTGTAAAGTATGAGTTAGAAGAATATTTTAATAGAGTTCACACTCTACCACACGACATGAATCATGAAAAAAGTAAAACTTTTCCTAAGACGTTTCATATCCTCTCACTCATAAATATGGTGCGCTTCACACCCATGAAGAAAACTCTATTTAACGCGGCTTTCAGACACCATAGTAAGCTTTAAACCAGATGCTCTGATACTAAGTTTGTCATGACCCGAGACTACCCCCTAGTCATAACACGGTTCTTAAAGTCAGAAATGACCCAAAGCTAACCCACGAATTGGTAAAACATTAAGAATACTAAAGAAAATAATGAGATACTAAATGGGAACTAAACTAAAATGACTTGATTATAATAAAATAAAAATCAGTATTAGATATCAAAACTAAGACTGTATGACATAATCGACATGCTGGAAATATAACTATCTATCTGAAAGCCTCTAAATCATATGAGTTATTTGGACAAGCCCCCAACTAACTCCAACTTTCTAAAACTAGAAAAAAGTACTGAAAAGAAATGTTGATAATTAGTCATCAAATAATGAGGACTCACCAAACACTACTGTTGATATGGTGAAGAATCGTACTAAGAGAGATCTAGATGTTAAGATTTAAAACCTATATTATAAGATAATATAGTGCAAAGAAAGTATGAGATCACTACTTTAAATGTACTGAGTGTGTGAGATGGAAAATAACTGATATATGTTGATCATGATGCATGTAACATGATGAACTGATGCAAGACTAAATAATAAACATGTACTATATGATAATATCAACAATTAAATACATGGTTATGCAAGTATCTAAATTTGAACTATGAATCATGGACTGTGGGAGCTACCATTAACCGATATAATCCAATCTAAGATAACCGTGATCCAACTGGTAACCTCAGTTGGATGGGTGTTCAACACCTTACCAAGGGTACGAAAATTGACCGACATGGATCCACTAAAATGATGTCCAAATGGACTAAGGTGTCAATCCTGGTCTGACGAGTCACACTTTATAACCTATGGGGGTGCCATTGTTCTGAAACTTAGGGACTTCCGCTAAAGGTCTCAACCTAACAGATGGGTGAGCCTCCATCCCTGCATTTTCTCGGAGCTAAGTACTACTCCCAACTAGATGGCAATGATAACTAAAAATGCTCGATAATAATAATATTCTGAAAATCGACAATAAATGCATAATCTGAAAGTACTCAATAACATGTAACCTGGAGAAACAACCCAACTAAATGGTTATCTCAAGGAGGAAGTATATGTGAAACAACCCCCTAGGTTTGAATGTGATTAATTTACTAATCATGTGTACAAGCTTACAAAGCTTTGTATGGGCTAAAACAAGCTCCATGGGCTTGATAGGAAAGATTGTCAAAATTTCTTTTGTACATGGACATACAACAAGTAAATTGACAACACTCTCTTCTTAAGGACTAATGGGAAGGATATATTGATTGTGTAGGTTTATGTAGATGACATCATATTTGGTTCTTGAAATATCAACATGACTCATGATTTTGCAAAGATCATAAATAGTGAATTTAAGATAAGTATGATCGAAGAACTCAACTTTTTCTTGGGATTGCAAACTAAAAAAATAGTTACTGGAACCATGATTCATAAACAAAAGTATGTAAAGGTACTTTTCATGAGATTTTTAATAGAGGAAACAAAGGATATAAGCACTCCCATTGCCACTACCACAAAACTGGATTTGGATGAAATAGGTCCATCTGTGAAACAAAAGCTATATAGAGGTATGATTTGGGTCTCTGTTGTATCTCACAGGTAGTACACCTGAGGTTGTCTTTAGTGTGGACCTATGCGCAAGATTTCAAGTAGATCCTAAGGAATACCACTTGAAGTCTGTTAAGAGAATCTTAAGATATCTCAAAGAAACTACTGACTTGGGTTTATGGTGTGCAAAAGAAAGCAATTTCAAGCTAGTGGAATATATTAATGTTGACTATGCAGGTGATATAGTGGGTAGGAAAAGAACCATGTTATGGCACACTTCCTTGGATCATACCTAATCTCCTGGTCCACTAAGAAGAAAAACTCTGTAGCCTTGTCTACTACTGAGCTTAAGTATATTATTGTTGGATCATATTGTGCTTAGTTATTATGGATTAAACAACAACTCAAGGATTTTGGTATGGATGTTAGATGTGTTCCAAGTTTTTTGATAATACAAGTTCCATCAATATTGTTAAAAATACTGTGCAACATAAAAGAACTAAACATATTGATATCAGACATCATTGCTAAAAATCCTGTGCAACTTAAATAACTAAACATATTGATATCAAACATCATTTTCTTAGAGGTAATGTTGAAAAGGGTCTTATCTCACTTATGTTTTGTTTAACTGAAGATCAAATTGTTGCTATTTTTACTAAGTCATTAAGTAAGGAACATTTTGAAAGGAATAGGTTAGAATTGGGGATGATTAAGATTGCATAAATCCCCTCCAACGATTGACTAGAAAAGTTGGTTCTTGCTTAAATTTTTGGTTGTGATGTTGATTAATCCAGTATTTCATATTTTGTTATGTGTCCTATTAATAAATTTTAGAATGGACAGATTTAAATGTGTATTAATTTCTATAGAGATGCTAGAATATACAAATGATTATGTCCATGATTTTTATTCTCAGGTATAATCATACATTCTTTACTAAAATGCATATAGTTAAAATAGTTGAACACATAAGCTTCAAAGTATTAATTATCCTAATACTAAAAGATAATTTCCAAAAACCAAGAGTCCAATTTTATAAAAAGACTATCACCGCGTTCCCATCGCTGGCACACTGCTTTTTCCCATCATCACCTTTTCTGGACACAATTAACCTATGCCATTTATGTTTCAACTTCCTATTATTTTCCTCTTCATATACATTCCTTTATCATCATATTTTAATCACTATCAATCACTAAAAACATTTCAAGTCATTCTCTACTCTTTTTCTCATAGTATCGAACATGTGTTCCATTATACCTATGGCTTCCTCTCTCTCCTCTTAAATTCCAAAATCCAAGCTATCAATTCAATATAAATCCACTAAATAGGTAGTTCACCCTACTACAAACACTAAACACCATATTTCTCCCACTAATCCTATCAAATGATCCAATTTTTTGCTTGGACCAACTTGAAGAACTAATTTTCTCAATTCTCAGTTGGTCCTCATTTTCCTCCCACCCCAAATCCTATTTTTATTGATTTTTGTAATAACTCGAGAGTAAACCCTGGGTGTCACACGATGCGTACGATCCTGAAGGACCACAAGTTAACCCATGACTAGTACCTGCTGTGAGCACTGAATATAAAATTGGAATATATATGCGAAAGAAATTTGAAAATGCCATAAAGTTCTTAAAATACTGAAATAATAACTGAGTATAACTAATAATAACATCTGAAAACTGAATAATAGACTATGCTAGTATGAAAACCTCTAATTGTCTGAATATCGAGTTGATGGGACAAGCCCCCCGACTAACTCCGACTGAAATAATACTGAACTGCTGGAATACTAAAATAGATAAACTTTATCCTTGAAATATAAGGAATCACCACTATAACTACTGCTGATATCCTGAGCTTCTAAGTACGGTCAGGAACCTAAGCATCCGAACCAATGATATGAGACATCATAGCACAAAAAAATATGTGATTAGTACGTGGAATGTACTGGTGTGGTAAGTAAGGTAAGGCTTATATACATGGTTCATATCCATGAGATGATAACTGACTGAGTGAACATCATGAAGTAACTAGATGAGAGTACATGCAAAACTGTAACTACTGAACATGCAATGTTGCGCATATAGGTATACATCGTGTATCTGAGATTATACTAAAATTGAGTACTGAATTCTGATGGTTGAGTAACTGATAACTATTTTCCATGGTTATTTAGAACTAACTGAGTTCTTTACCAAATACTGAGACTGAAACTATAGTTATGGGATTGTTCATCTAACTGACATACCCTAATATAAACTGATTTAGGATCCATCTTGTGACCTCAGTTGGAAGGGTGTTAACACCTTGCCACGGGATACTAACAATTTCATGTCAACCCTAATCTAGCAGGAAGACTCATGAAATGTATATATGATTGTTTAAACCCTAGTCTAGCAGGAGGACAACTTACCCTATGTTGTCTACGTAGTTCTGTAACTCAAGGATTACTGCTAAGGGTCAAACCCTAACTGGAATGAATTCCACCATCCCTAGGTTCGTTCGGTGCTGAATCCTACTCCCAACTGAAAGACACTATCACTAAATTATACTAAGCTTGACTGAACTAACCCTGATCGTGTTGATTGGCTGAACTGAACTGAGTTCACTGAGTTCTGTTAACTAACTGAGTACTACTGTTCTTAACCTTTACTGGGACTATTTTATAACTACTGCAACTAAGTAAATAGCTAGATTTTGGGTAATAAATACCCCTAGTCTCGATAGCATAATTGATAAACTCAAATCACAACTTTAGCAACACAACAATAAGTTACCATGCATAATTTACTCATAAGGACATTTTATCAAACACTTGGAGAGCATGATTGATATACATGAGAACTAACCACATAGGGCATCATAACTACAACATGCAACTTGCAAATTCAAGGGTTTTGATATGAGAGATTCATAATTCAACACACATGCTAACTAAATTTCATAGAACTCATAAAAGATCTTAACTTGAAACCCATAAAACAACAAAAACATGAGCATATTTCAATACATAACATGGGAATCATAATTCAAGTTTTGAAAAGGGATCTTGAACTCCAAGGGTGGAAGAAAACCCAAAGATGAACACCTAACATACCTGAGAGATAGAATTCGTGAAGATTATTAGGGATTTCTTGGAACTTGAGCTTAAGCTAGATGAACTAGGGTTTATTTCTTGAGAGGATTTTGTGAATGAGTGAATGTATTTTGCCTATTGAGGGGATGAATTTAGTGTTATGGGGGTTTAATATGGGAGGAAAATGACTTAATTACCCCCACAAACCCATAACTTAATACACAATTTGTGCCCAGTAATGCGATGACCGATACACACGTCGATGGTCTCGATGCGATTGTCGATGCGCCGCGTCGATGCTGTTGCCGCAATAGCCAACATGACGTGTCGAGATCACATTGTCTTGCTATTTTGGTCATCCAAACGTGACTCTAACGATGTCCAAAAAATTCAAAACTCACCCAAGATGACCTATTGACATCCCTAATCATGAATCAACTTAAAAATTGACATTCTAAGGTCGTAAGGATCAAAAATAAGATCATCCAATTACGAAGGCTAAGAAATGCTTCTAAGTCTTAATACTTTGCTAAAATTTTCTAAGTCTGGGACCTCTTTTGGCATGCTATAAAGGACTAAAATGGGCTAGAACTTTACGGGGTCTTACAATATCTCCCCTTGGTAACATTCGTCTTAAATAAGACTGACTGAACTAAGAGGAACTGAGGAAATGTTCTTACATGACATGCATAATTTAAGCATGAATGAATTTTGGAGACATGGCACATGACTAAACTATTTCATGAATGCATTAATGATATGAGAATGTTATGCAGCTGTAACTGAGCATAAAATAGAGTAAATCTAAAGAAGACTATTACCTTAAGCTGAGACTGAGTTTATGGAGAAGAGATAAGGGTACTTGGTTCGCATGTCTACTTATGCTTCCCAAGTGGCTCCCTCAACGGACTGATTCCGCCAAAGAACTTTGATTAAGGAAACTTCTTTGTTTCTTAGTCTGCAAGTCTGAAAATCAAGGATTTTGACAGGAACTTCTTCGTAAAAGAGACTATTCTGAACATCTACACTCTCTACAAGGACTACAACTGTTGGGTCACCATGCACTTCT
Source organism: Capsicum pubescens (assembly GCA_030864215.1). Lineage (NCBI taxonomy): Eukaryota > Viridiplantae > Streptophyta > Magnoliopsida > Solanales > Solanaceae > Capsicum > Capsicum pubescens. The sequence continues at coordinate 77,102,478 of CM061544.1, forward strand.
TTATCAAGGAGACGTGAAATACTGGGTGCACTGATGCTAAGTCTGCCGAAAACTCAAATTCATAGGCTACCATATCGAAATGGATTAAGATCCTATAAGGACCTACATATCTGGGACTTAGCTTTTCCTTTTTACCAAACCTCTTCACCCCTTCATGGGAGAGATTTTCAAATACACATAATCACTAATTTCAAATTCAAGATATTTCCTTCTCATATCTGCATATGATTTTTGTTAGCTCTAGGCAATCTTGAGCCTCCCTCTGATCAACCGTACTTTCTCTAAGGCATCAAACAACAAGTCAGGCCCCACTACCGCAGCCTCACCTACCTCAAACCAACCAATAGGAGATCTGTATGTTCTCCCATAAAGAGCATCAAATAGAACCATCTGGATACTGGAATGATAGCTGTTAGTATACGCGAACTCAATGATATATAAGTGGTCATCCCAACAGCCCTTAAAGTCAATGACACGCACTCTCAACATATCTTCTAAAGTTTGAATGGTCCTTTATGCTTGACCATATGTCTGAGGGTGAAAGGCTATACTGAGGTGGACTTGGGTACCAAGACCCTTCTGGAAAACTTTCCAAAAGTAAGAGGTGAATTGGGTACCTCTATCTAAAATTATGGACAACGGGACATCGTATAACCTAACCAACTCTCTGATATAGATCCTAGCATAGTCCTCGGCTGAATAAAAGGTATGAACTGGTAAGAAATAGGCGGACATGGTCATTGTATCTATAATGACCCAAATCAAATCGTGCTGATGATGAGTATGAGGAAAACCTGTCACGAAGTCCATGTTCACTTCTTACCACTTACATGTAGGAATACTGAACTCTTGCATAGACTCACTAGGCTTTTGATGTTCAATCTTAACCTGTTGACATGTAGAGCACTTAGCCACAAACTCTATAATTTCTCTCTTCATCCCACTTTACCAATAGACTTTCCCCAAGTCGCGGTACATCTTAGTGGCCCCTGGATGAATGGAGTAACGCACACCATCCACTTCTAAAAGAATTATCTGCCTCAAGCCATCTACACATGGCACACAAAGTCAACCCTTGTAGTATAACAACCATCTCCCCCTTAGGAGAAAACCTCAACCTTCTGGTCTCTGAATGACTTTTTTAACTTAACTAAACTGGGATCTCTGTCCTGCTTTTCTTTTACCTTAGAAACTAAAGAAAACTCTAAACTATTTTGCACCCAAACACTTTCCTCAGCCGAATCAACAAAACAGACACCTAGTCTGGCAAGCTGATGAACTTCTTAAACTAACTTCTTTTTACCATCCTCAACGTAAGAAACACTACCCATGGACAACGTACTGAGGGCATCTTCCACTACATTGGCCTTGCTCGGATGATACAGAACACTCATGTTATAATCTTTCAACAACTCTAACCACCTTCTCTGATGGAAGTTAAGTTCTTTCTGCGAAAACATATACTGCAGGTTTTTATGGTCTATGAATACATCAACATGCACCCTATACAAATAGTGCCTCCAAATCTTTAATGCAAAAACAACGGCTACTAACTCAAGATCATGGGAGGGATAATTCTTTTCATGGGACTTAAGCTGTCTAGAGGCATAGGCCACAACCTTACCACTTAGCATCAAAACACACCCCAATCCAACTCTGGAAGCATCATAATATACAACAGATCTGTCTGAACCATTGGGTAAAGTCAAAACTGGGGTTGTAGTAAGTCGAGTCTTCAACTCCTAAAAACTCTTCTCACAAGAATCTGACCACTGAAATTTAACTTTCTTCCGAGTCAATATGGACATAGGGGATGCAATAGATGAAAATCTTTCAAAAAAAATTGGTAATTTCCATCCAAACCCAAGAAACTCCTAATATCTGATGGAGAGATGGGTTTTGGCCAGTTTCTCATTGCTTCGGTATTTTGAGAATCAACTCTAATGTCATCACCAAAAATAATATGACCAAGTAAAGATACTTACCTTAGCCAAAATTTGCATTTACTAAATTTGGTGAACAACTAATAGGCTCTGAGAGTCTGCAATACTATTCTGAGATAGTCTGCATTGTCATTTTCACTGCGGGAGTAGACAAGAATGTCATCCATGAAGACTATGATGAACATGTACAAGTATTTCTTGAACACATAGTTCATCAAGTCCATGAAAGCTATTGGGGCATTGGTAAGACCAAATGACATGACTAGGAATTCGAAGTGACTATATCGAGTTTTGAAATCTGTTTTCTGAATGTCACATTCTCTGACTCTGAGCTGATGATAGTCAGATCTGAGGTCTATCTTAGAAAAGTAACTGATACCTTGAAGTTGGTTAAACAAGTCATTGATTCTAGGAAGTGGGTACTTATTCTTGATGGTGACTTTGTTTAACTGACGGTAGTCTATACACATTCTAAGAGAGTCATCTTTCTTTCGCACGAATAGAACTGGTGTACCCTAAGAAGATATGCTAGGCCTGATGAACCCTTTATCTAAGAGGTCCTTCAACCATTCTTTTTACTCTTTAAGTTTGGCTAAAGCCATTCTGTATAGCAGAATAGAGATAGGCTGAGTATCAGGAAAAAGGTCTATTCTGAAGTCAATTTCCCTTTCGAGAGGAACTCTGGGGAGATATTTGGGAAACACATTAGGGAATTCACTTGCGACTAGAACTGACTCAAGGTTAGTAGTCTCAGAACTAGAGTCTTTGACTCGCACTAAATGATAGACACACCCCTTGGATATTATTTTTCTCTCTCTAAGGTATTAAATAAGTTGACCCTTAAGTACTGAAGTACTACCCCTCTATTCTAGGACAAGTTCATTCGGGAACTAAAAATAGACAACTCTATTTCTATAATTAACTGAAGCATAGCATGAATGGAGCCAATCCATTCCAAGAATGATGTCAAAATCCATCATATCTAACTCCACTAAGTCTGCTGAAGTAAATTTCTGAGATACCACAACCGGACAGTTTCTGTATACCCGCCAGGCTATGATAGATTTACCCACTGGGGTAGAGACTGAGAAGGGTTCTGCTAAGATTTTGGGACTGACTCTAAAGTTGAAAGCTATATAAGGAGTTATAAGGGACAAGAAGCTCCAGGATCTAACAAAGCATAAATATGTAAATAGTAAACTTGTAACATACCAGTGACCATATCAGGAAAACTTTCCTGATACAATCGGGACTGGAGTGCATAGATCCTATTTGGGCAATGCCCACTTGTGGCACTAGAAGTGGCACTCTGCTGAGGCGGGCAACCAGATTGAGCTAGGGGATGGTTATGCTGACTCTGCGAACCCACTTAAGGACACTCTTTGATCCTATGTCCTAGCTTACCACACCCAAAACACACGTAGCTGCCAGACCTGCAGACACCCTAATGATTTCTGCCACACTTCTAACAGAGAGGATTTGTTTGGGCACTATTCACTCTACCCTAAGATTTAGAGCCTATCGCCCTATCCTTATTACCATTTATGAATTTAGGCATCGAAGCACTAGCTAAGGATGGAGCTGAGACTGAAGATTTCAGGCAAAACTGAGGGCGATTACCACCCTATGACATAGGCTGAGCAAAACTAAAGCTTCCTATTCTAGCCCTCTTATTTTCCTTCTCTTTCTCCTTAGTCTTCTGCTCCTCAATCTGCTGAGCATGGACCATCAATCTAGCCATGTCCATTTCCTTAATCATCATAGCGATCCTGCATTTCTTGACCACTCTATCAGATATACCAAACACAAACTTGCTCATCTTAGACCTACTAGCAGCTACCATATGAGGAGCATACCTGGACAACTGAGTAAACTTGAGGTAATACTCGTTCACACTCATGTTGCCCAGCTTCAGATTGATAAATTCTAACACCTTAGCCTATCTTAACTCCAACGGAAATAACCTATCTAAAAAGGAAGTACCAAACTCCACCTATTCTATAGGCCCTGCATCTGTACCCCTATCTACCTTTCACTACTTAAACCATGTATGAGACACATCTTACAACTGATAGGAAGCTAACTCATTACTCTCACTAGTGGTTACCCCCATAATTTATGTTACCTTTTGCACCATGTCAAGGAATTCCTATAGGTCCTCTTCAGACTTAGACCCTAAAAACAAAGGAGGGTTCATTCAGGTGAAGTCCCAAATTCTAGATACAAAAATATTGGCCACTGGGTTGGCCTGAATAGTATCTGGTTGAACATTTTAAGCTGAAAAATAGGATAGAGTGATGAAAGCTACTCTGAATTCTACATGAGAAACGTGCTCATTCAGGGGATCTTCCTAAACGGGCGAAGGTGTTGGCTGGTTCCTAGTCCTTTTTCCATTGGTCTTTTTGGGAGGCATGTTCTATAAACAAAAGAAAAAGTTGGATTAGATATAGAGTTTAACTTGATCTCATGCTCACTTGCATGATATGGACACTGAAAGAAGGGAACTTTTTTTCTAAAAATGCCTTATATGCTCTTATCCATAAGTGTGACGCGCTACATACCCATGCACATGACTCTATTTAACGTGGGTTTCAGACTCCCTAGGACTCTTTAGAACCTTAGGTTCTGATACCAAGTTTGTAATGCTCCAATAATACACCCTAGGCATCACACAGTGCTTACTACCTAGAAGGACCACAAGATAATCCATGACTGGTACCTTCTATGGACACCGAATATAATACTGGAATATATATATGGAAGCAATCTGAAAATTCCATAAGGTTCTCAAAATGCTGAAATAATAATTGATTATAACTGATAATAATATATGAAAACTGAATAACTGACCATGCTTTTCTGAAAGCCTCTAACTATCTGATGGGACAAACCCCTAACTAACTCCGACTGAAATAACTACTGAACTGCTAGAATACTGAAATAGATAAACTCTGTCCTCAAAATATGAGGACTCACCACTATAACTGCTGCTGATAGCCTGAGCTACTAAGTATGGTTAGGGACCTGAGCATCCGAACCTATGATATGAGACATCATAGAACAAAAGAAAGTATGTAATCAGTATGTGGAATGTACTGGTATACTAAGTGAGGTAAGGTTAATTAACATCGGTTCATATGCATAAGATCATAACTGAATGAGTGAACATCACAAAGTAACTAGATGAGAGTACATGCAAAACTGTAACTACTAAACATACTGAACATGCAATGTGCGTATATAGGTATACATCGTGTATCTGAGATTATACTGAAACTGAGTACTGAATTCTGATGGTTGAGTAACTAATAACTGATAGCCATGGTTCTGTAGAACAAACTGAGTTCTTTACTAATACTGAGACTAAAATTATCACAACCCCATCTAAGGCCCAGGCCGCGATGGGCATCTCGATCCACGAAGGCCCGAGAGACCCCTCTTAGCCCATCCACTAGTGATATTGTCCGCTTTGGCCCAGGCCCACATGACTTCAAAATGCGTTACTGGGGAGTAGGGCATTCTTACTTATATACCCAACATCCATCCTGTGTTTTGACGATGTGGAACTCCTTCCTATGTTGGGGTGTTACATACACCCCCCTTATGGACTCAGTGTCTTTGTTGAGGTTTGCCTCACCGAATGGGATTTTTCTTTACTCATGATTGAGGTTTTCCCCATCTTACCACGATTTACCTATACTCAATTTGAACTCTGGCCCATATCGACAGGGCTGACACAAGAGCGGCTCTGATACCATTCTGTCATGACCCCAGCCGAGGCCCTATCCACAACGGGCATCCCGAGCCACGAAGGACCAAGAGACCTCTCTTAGCCCACCCACTAGTGATATTGTCTGCTTTGGGCCCAGGACCTCACGGCTTTAAAATGCATCACTAAGGAGTAAGGCTTTCTTACTTATATACCCAACATCCCTCCTATGTTTTGCCAATGTGGGACTCCTTCCTAAGTTGGGGTGTTACAGAAAATGTAACTATAGGAGTGTTCATCTAACTGACATACCCCGATATAGACTAATTTAGGGTCTAACATGTGACCCCAGTTGGAAGGGTGTTAGCATCTTTCCACAGGATACTAACAATGTTATGTCAACCCTAATTTGATAGAAAGACTCATGAAATATATATATATGATTGCATCAACCCTAGGATAGATACATAGTTCTGTAACTCAGGGATTGCTACTAAGGGTCAAACCCTAACTATCAAGAATGCCCCCATTCCTAGGTTTGCTCGGTGTTGAATCTTACTCCCAACTAAAAGACACTGATCACTAGATTGTACTAAGCTAAGCTGAACTAACCCTGAACGTGTTGACTGGCTAAACTAGATTGAGTTCACTGAGTTTTGTTAACTGACTGAGTACTACTGGTCTTGACATTTACTGGGACTATTCTATAACTACTACAACTAAGTAAACAACAAGATTTCGGGTAATAAATACCCCTAGGACTTGATAGCATAATTGATAAACTTAAATCATAACTTTAGCAACACAACAATAAAGTTATCATGCATAATTTACTCATATGGATATTTTATCAAATACTTGGGGAGCATGATTGCTATACATGATAACTAAACATATAGGGCATCATAACTACAACATGTAATTTGCAAATTCAAGGGTTTTTACATGAGAGATTCATAACTCAACACACATGCTAACTAAATTTCATGGAACTCATAAAATATCATAACTTGAAACCCATGCAACAACACAAACATGAGTATATTTCAATTCATAACATGTGAATCATAATTCAAGTTTTGAAAAGGGCTCTTGAACTCCAAGGGTAGAAGGAAATACAAGGATGAACACCTAACATACCTGAGTGACGGAATTTGTGAAGATTGTTGGGGATTTTTTGGAACTCGATCTTGAGCTTGATGAACTAGAGTTTATTTTTTGAGCGGATTTTGTGAATGAGTGAATGTATTTTGACTATTGATGGACATAATTTCATGTTATGAGGTTTTAATATGGGAGTAAAATGACTTAATTACCCCCACAAATGCATAACTTAATACATAATTTGTGCCCAGCGATGCAATGAATGACGCGCTGCATCGATGGTATCGATGCAATTGCCGATGTGCCACGTCGATTTTCTAGATGCGATAGGTAATGCGATGCATCGATATTGCATTGGCTTGCTTATTTGGTCATCCAAACGTGACTCTAATGATGTCCAAAAAATCTAAAACTCTCCTAAGATGTAACACCCCACATTTTCAAGCTAGAAAGAGAACCATCATTTCAATGCGCTTAAGCTCTAATTCCATGGTTTATATGTAAATTCAAGTGTCATGATCCTCCTCCTAGTGTATGAAGTGATTATGAGGTGAAAAGTGATCATAAAAATCACTTGGAGCAAAGTTGAGCTAAGAGTCATTCATTCATCAAAAATTTGATATTCAATTCTTCTAGGGTCTACTTTGAACATGTATAACTTTCAATACACATAGAATTTTTCAGCTCAATACCCACCAAATTATATATAATTGAATTAACTTTCCAACGATACCAACTTTGCAAAAATCCGATAACCGACCGAAAAGTTATGGCATTTTTCGTGTGAGACAGTAAGCCGATGCGATCTTGACGCGTTGCGTCGACTGCGCCCCAACATGAAACCTGACGTGAATCTAAAGCGGTTTTATGCATTACTTCAATTTCTAAAGGGTATAGGGGCACTTTAGTCATATTCCCTCACCCAAATTCATTCCCTAATCATCCTTAAACAAAATCAAGCCTCTTAGTAACTTTTTAACTCTCTCAAGATCCCTAATTCATCTTTCAAGAACATAAGAGGATAAAACAACTAGGGTTTGGGAAATCAAGTTTAAAGGTCCAATCTTTTTGAAATCTCTTTGCAATTCTCCACAATTAAGGTACATGGGGTTTTCCTAAACTACATGGGCATAATAAAATTATTTCAACAATATTTAAACATTGTGAAATGATGAGTGTTTGAAGGAATTTTGGAATTTATATTATAATTTTGCTTTATGAATTCTTTAATGATATTATTATTTTGGTCTTGAGGCCTTTCCCCTGAATTTAATTTATAATCATGTATAAGTATATATATGTATGTGTTTGATGAGTTTGAATGATGAAATGAGAGCATGAACTATTAGAAATCCCTCTCTTGTTTTCAAGTTTCTTATTTTCGTAAGTTATGATTTATTCGAAATGCATTGTTAGAAGCATGCTACAAATGTCTTCATTTTTTTGTTTATGACTGGATTATGGTTATGAATTGAATAGAGGGGGTTTTACTTGGTGTTAAAGGTTAAAGATGTTTTCTAAAAAGATTGCATGTTTCGTTATAAATTTCATGACCACCACATGTTTGTTGAAATACTGAAAAGAGTGATCTTTGCCTAACTTGATAAATGTTTTAAAGTCTAAATATTCTTGAATTATTTGAAGTATGGTGGTCCAAACTTTATGTTTTGAAAGAAAATTCTATGATATGATATTTTATAGCTCAGAAACATAACTTGCGAGTCTTGGTATGACGATACCAAATTAGATAAGGCCATGGTAAAAGTCAGAACAGAATACAAATTTTATTTTAGATTTCAGATTTTGAATTCATAAAGATGCATGTTTAGAACAGGATAAAAATAGGCACTAAGTGAATTAGGTGGTTACCCTAAGTAGGCATGGGTCACTCGATTCATAGCCCAAAACCATATTTTGCCGATACGGGTATATTATTATTATACGCTGGCCTAGTGCCCTGTGGCGTATCAAAATCAGAATTAGAAACTCCAACTCTTACAGTAAACTTGAGTTGGGGGCTTGGACACCGAGTCAATGGTGGATCCCATATAGCCCATAGGATACTTTTAGAAATGTACGGTGTACCACCTAGTTCAGAAGTAATACAAAGAATGGAAATTTCATTGACAGAATTGTTTTAAGATCATTTGAAAACTACCCATGTGTTTTAAGTTATTTCATGCATAACATTTTATAAATTGCTCTCACTTATGTAATATATAAAAATTACATTATTTTGGATTGCTCTACGTACCAGTACATTTGTACTGACACCCTATATTTCAGAATTCTAAGACACAATCCTTGGTCCCATTAAGCAGTAGATTAACTTGTTAGAAATTTGCAGCTGGTGAGCCTCCCTTACTTCGGAAGGCCTAGTTATGAAACTTGTTATTGTTATTTTATTTTGATTTATGGTCCGACTAGAGGCCTTTTCCCAGATTTCAGACGAATGTCATTTTCAGTTGTTAGAGATTTTATAGACTGATGTTAGACGTTATTAGAGGTATATGGTTTCCATTCCAAATTTTTCAATTGAATTGAGATATTGACCATGACTCCATATTGTTTTGTATATCTGCATTTCCTCTTTGTATATGAATGGTGTATATGATTGTCAGATAAAAAAGGGCTCTCGGACCTTCATTGTTTGGGATACCCATCATAGCCAGGGACCTAGTTAGGGTCGTGACAAACTTGGTATCAGAGCATGGTTCATGGTCCCAGGGTATCTACGAAATCGTGTCTAGTCGAGTCTTGCTTATAGGTGTTTTGTGCACCACACTTATAATTAGGAGGCTATCGGGCATTTAGGAGTTTTTTCCTATTCTTTCATACTCTAGTTCATGCTATAGAGTCCTTCATAAGAAAGTTATCCAAATTCATTCCTTGTTCTAATTTCATGGGCTATGCCTCACTGTCGATGCGATACAACTCTAAGAGTCTAGCTTCCCCAACAATGTGGTTCTCTCTGATTGAGTTATCCATAAAGTTATGAGATAGCATGAGGAATTAAGAGGAGTCTATTATTGCTTCAAGGTGTATTGATTTGAGTGTATGCCTTTATTCTGATGAAATTATGCCTTTCAGCTTGAGGTACAACGTCTATTCAGTCCTCTTTCTAAATTCTTATTGCAGATTTCTTCCATAAGGGTAATGATGTGTAGCAGAATATTGGAACTTTATTTCCACCTGAGAAGTAGTGTATTTTAAAGTGCATGACCTATGGGTAGTTATATTGGCCAATAAGTTGGTGATATTAAGTCACAAGGTTAGAAGCCAGAGTGAGGGTGACATTTGTGTAAATAAATAGATTTAGTTGTATAATCGTGAATTGAGGAGTGGGTTGCCATTGTGTAGTGATAGACTAATGTGGTATAGTGATAGACTAATTTGGTAGCAACATTTGTAGATTGTATGGTAGTCTGTGAAGGAAGTAGCTGGCTATGATTATTATCTATTCGAATTATAGAAGGAGACTAGAGTGGATAGTTATAGTGGTTATAGAAATTAGTTATAGGTTGTGGATGGAAAGGGGTAGATTAGTTAATAAGTTGTATATGAGCCTCATTAGTGTTCATTGAATTATGAAGATCATTGTGATGTATAGTTAGGAAGTAAGTATGATATGAGAAATTAAAATATGTTGATAAGATTGAAATGGGATTATATTATAAGATTAATATCGACTAATCCTATCATATGTCTTTACCTCTTTGATGGTCTTTTCTTTAGTAGTAGTAAACTAGTACTTCATGTGAGAAGGTATGTAGTGGATTTTGAGTTGTAATAGTGAGGATATGGCGGGGTTGTGATTGTAGGTAGTAGCTAAGTAAAGTGAAGTATTTGGGTTGATTTCCCAATTTGATGGACTAGTGAAGTATATGGCATGCTTACCGGGTGGTATATAATTGAGGATAGACAATAGGCTTGAACTTAGATGTGGAGTGTAGTGGTGAGAACAGTAGCTCGAGATTGATGATGTATGTTTTGTGGGAATTAATTAGTAGGCTGGAGGTGATGTGTGAAATGGCCTAGGTTGGCAAATTATGAAAAAAGAAGTGGATAAATGGTGATGTATATGCTTGAGGACTAGTGTTAAAAAATAATGAATTGTGGTTGAGCCATTAAGATGATAAGAGTGATAGTCATATAAAGATAAGTTGAGCCCAAGATAGCATGTTGTTAGATAAGGTTGTATGGTATAAGTTTTTGAATTTTGTAGTATAGAGAAGTCTGGGGAGTTGTTGTATAGTGTTCATTAAAGTTGAATTTAGGAAAAGTAGGTAGGCAATATGCACCTTTGGTATTGTTTTACAAATTTTGTTAAGTTGTAGGTTATGTGATTAGAGGTGTAATGATAGTATTCTAAGGAATTAAAGATGGAGTGTTAAGTGTTTAGAAGCGTGGGTGTCTATGCCCATGAAAAAATTAGTTGTAAGTTGATCACTTTGGGAGTTAGAAGATATTATGATTAGTGTTCCTAAAAGGGGATGTCCTTGAAATGATTTAGTGTCTTTGTATTAGAAACTAATGAGAGAAGTTTGTCTTTATGTGTATACTGATACCCCTTTTATGATAAGGAGTATGAATGCGTGCGCTCAGGAGAGTGGGAGTTATAGAGTGATGGCTATAGAGACTAGCGAAAGTTAAAAGTATCATTTATATAAAATCAAGGCCTTTAGAGTATAGTTCTTCAGGGAGAGTTTAGAGTTTAAGTATGTGGTGATGTCTCTTTTATGTTAAGAGTTGTGGCAATAAATTTTGATAGGGGGTTGTGTCCCCAAGTCTAGGAGGGTGACTTTGCTCTAAGGGGGAGATGATGGATTAAAGTAGTTTTCAAATTTTCTTGTGGTGTCAAGTTTTAAGTAAGAATCATGATCAATCAATTCCTGTTCAAGCAAGGTCCTCCTACTTTGGTTTGAATAGACATCTACCAATGTATTGTGAATTCAAGTCTTGCTGATGTCTAAGGTTTGAGCTCTCTATGTAAGTCATGTCATGATCTAACCTCCAAACTAGAAGCAATTATTTCTCTCAGTAATCCAGTCTTTCATGTATTCAAGCCATATGTTATGTTATTCGTGATCTATGAAAATCTATGACTCTCAGAATGCTTGGTCGTATGAAAATATGTTTCTATATGTCACTGATTCATCCTATGTCGGGTTTAGCCAAAGTGATAAAGTTTATGAAAACTCATAGCAAATCTCAGTTCCATAAATGAGGAGCAATCGCTTCAAGTGGCAATCTTTGTCCTAGTTGTAATGTAACACCCCATAGCATTCTCGACTCAATACCACTCTTAGTTGCATGTATGGAGAGCTTACAACCTAAAAAATTTTCTAATTGTTAAAAGACTTAGTCATATTTGTGAGATCTTAACTTCCATGATTTTAAAATTAATCTTTCGAACCCAAAACGTAGATTTTTGAGTTGATTGACGATCAGGGGTGTAAAGGGGGTGTCTCAGGAAAGTTTTAGATTTTTCAAACAATATTTGAGGCATGTTTGGATGATCAAAGCAGTGGGCCAACGCGATGTTGACGCATCGCGCCAGGAATCGCGTCAGTAGGGACCGACACGGTGCGTCATTTAACGCGTTAGGTGCCCAGTTTGTCTTACTAATTTCTGGGTCTAAGAGGGTAATTCAGTCTCTTTTCCTTGTTTTATTTTGATATGTGCACCAATGTTTTCTCGTTGCGCTCTATCCTAAGAATTCATGTTGTATTTTGTTTCTTCCGAACGACTCTTTACTTATGATCTAGATACTTGATATAGTCATGATGGTATCATATCTTCACCTCATTTACCACCTTGATGTAGGTCAACAGGTATGGGTTATAATTGAGTGGTGTTTCTCCCATTCATGACGATCATGCTCGGGTCCCTTAATGACCCTCCATATGTTAGTGCAATGGTGGATGTGGAAGCGTAGTAATGTGGTAAGTAGGAGTGTAGATGTTCTTGAAGGTGAAATTTTTTATGTGATTTCTCGAGCTAAGATTATAGGTTAAAGGGAAAGGAAGGAGATGAACTTTTGTTATGTGAAATAGCTAAGAAGGGGGTGGATTTTTATTATGAGGAATAGTTGGGAATGAGATATATAACAAAAATCTTTGTGACTGTGGTTGGAATTACTGGTCTTAGTGGGGGAATCCATGAAGTGGGTGTAGTAATAATAGGCTTGAATGTTGCGATTGATGAAAACTCGACCCATGTACTATGTGATTAGTATTCCTTGAATTAAAAACTTGAGAGTGTTTGACGATACTGATAAGATGAGGTAATATTCTTAATGGGATGTAAAGTACAGGGTCCTATAATTTAAGTTATCTCCTTTTAACTCTGAGTTACTCTTCAACATAGCAGTACTAAGTAGTGGGACTCGAATTCTTGCAGCTAGATGTGGGATTAGAGAAGTGTAGGTTGGCGAGTGTGAAGTATGCTATTCATTGTTTGGGTTGTAGACGATTAGTGCCTCTAAGTTTAAGTCTATTTCACGATACTTTGTAAGGTAGAGAATGCTTATAATCCTATCTTCAGCGAAATCTTATTTCATTATTAGTATCAATATAAATTAATCTATGATCATCAAATAAACCCCTGCCTTGTGTTGTGATGATTATGATTCATAAAACTCAGGTTCAAGGTCATCCCTGTGTAAGGTCTCATTATCTCATGTTTCATGCTTTCACGTTTTACTAGGAATTATCATGAAGCTCGTTTGATGCCTTTACATATTTTGTTAAGGAAACATGTTCAATGCGAGGTCTCGTTTTTTATTTTATACTTTTATAACTTCAACAAGTCCCTACCCATCATTCGGGGATGAATGATCCCAAGGGGGAGATAAAGTAACACCCCGCATTTTTGAGCTAGAAAGCGAACCGTAATTTCCATGTGCGTAAGCTCTAATTCCATGGTTTATATTTAAATTCATGTGTCATGATCCTCCTCCTAGTGTATGAAGTGATTATGAGGTGAAAGGTGTTCATAAAAATCACTTGGAGCAAAGTTGAGCTAAGAGTCATTCATTCATCCAAAGTTTGATATTCGATTCTTCAAGGGTGTACTTTGAACATGTATAACTTTCGATACTCAAATAATTTTTCAGCTCAAGACCCAACAAATTGGAGATAATTGTATTAGCTTTCCAACGATACCAATTTCGCCAAAATCCGATAACCGACCAAAAAGTCATTGCATTTTCCGTGTGAGGTAGCAAGCCGACTTGATCTTGGCGCGGCGCGTCGACTACGCCCCGACACGAAACCTGACGCGAATCTAAAGTTGTTTTACGCATTACTTCAATTCCTAGTGGTTCTAAGGGCACTTTAGTCATATTTCCTCACCCAAACTCCGTCCCTAATCATCCTTAAATGAAATTAAGCATCTAAGTAACGTTTTAACTCTCTCAAGATCCCTAGTTCATCTTTCAAGAACACAAGAGGAGAAAACAACTAGGGTTTGGGCAATCAAACTTAAAGAATGGAAATTTCATCGACAGAATTGTTTTAAGATCACTTGAAAACTGCCCATGTGTTTTAAGTTATTTCATGCATAATATTTTATAAATTTCTCTCACTTATGTTATATATAAAAAGAACATTATTTCGTATTGCTCTACGTACCAGTACATCTATATTGACCCCCTATATTTTAAGATTCTGAGACATAGTCCTAGGGTCCGGTTAAGCAGTAGATTGACTTGTCAGAAGTTTATAGCTGGTGAGCCTCCCTTACTTCGCAAGGCCTGGTTATGAAACTTGTTATTGTTATTTTATTTTGATTCATGGTCTGACTGGGGGCCTTGTCCTAGATTTCAGTCGAATGTCATTTTCAGTTGTTAGAGATTGCGCAGACTGATGTTAAACATTTTAGAGGTATATGGTTTCTATTCCAGATTGTTCAATTGAATTGAGATATTGACCATGATATCGTATTATTTTGTGTATCCGCATTTCCTCTTTGTATATAAATAGTGTATATGATTGCCATATAGAGAAGGGATCTTGGGCCTTCATGGTTTGGGATTCCCATCACGGCTAGGGCCCTGGTTCGGGTCGTGACACAATATGACCTATTGACATCCCTGGTCATGATTCAACTTAAAAATCGATATTTTAAGGTCGTAAGGATCGAAAATAAGATCATATAATTACGAAGGCTAAAACATGCTTCTAAGTCTTAACACTTAGCTGAAATTTTCTAAGTCTGGGACCTCTTTTGGCATGCTATAAAGAACTGAAATGGGCTAGGACTTTATGGGGTCTTACAATGTTCCTCCTCTTTATATCATCGATATTGACGATATTTCTATCGCCAATCTAGTTCCCAGAAGGTCCAGATCTTAGTCAAAGAAAAAATAATCAACCACCCCTATTGTTGTAGATGACATTGAAGCTCCTGATGAACGACGTCCTTTTGTTATTTCTCCTAGAACCCCTCGTACGCTCAACAAAAAGATACAAAAGGAGGCTTTTATGGTTGAAGAACTTAAATCCAGTAAAAAGAAACGCCTTGCAACACTTGGTTTTTCTCTTACTTCCTCCTCCCAATATGTTCTTTTTCTCTCTACGAAGGGGAAAGATTATGAAATGCACCACTTCAAAACCTTCCACCTTTTGTTCTCCTACTTCTACTCCTAAGTACTGGGTCAAACCTAAATCCACTTCATCTTCTAAATTCCCCAAGTATAAATTTGTCTCTCGTCCTAAGAAATATGTTAGCAAATTTGTTCCTTATTACACCTCTAATTCTAAGGCAACATTGGATCCCTCAACTGAGCTAGATAAGGATATTGAGAATGAGAAAGCATCTGAGGTTCCTGATTCAAAGGTGTCTCATATCTTCACTTTCATAAAAGAAAACTTGTTTTAGGATGAGTTGTTACTAGATTTGGTTGCCCTGCTATGGGAATTTTAATAACTACATTGGTGGCCTAGAGGTTGGTCTCATCTATTTCTTCAAGGAGATCTTCAAAGAAAATTTGAAAAGGTTGAGGTGTATGAATTCTACACTAACGGAACTGAGCAAGGAGATTTTTTCTCCATAATAGTGAGAGGGGTACCAATTCACCTAGTAGCTAAAGATATTGCTAGGATTCTGCTTGTTTCTATAGGGGGATAGGGCCTTTATGTGAAATGTAAATGGGCCCCTTTGGATAATTTATCCTCTGCATTAGATATCTCTAGGAACTTCTCTGGTGACCATCACCTTCTTCACCATTGTAGAGTTCTTAAGAGGGAAATGTCACCTCTTAATTAGCTTTATTTTGATGTTGTGAACAAAACAATCCTTCCTAGGAAAGAATGCCATACTAAGGAAAATTTTCTTGACCTAACCCTTACGGGAGCTCTTGGACACTGAGGTCAAGATTGACTTGTCTAGGCTTATTATCAAACATATGCATAGATTCCTTCTCAAATATGACAAAGGTCATGCTCAACCCTATGCATTTTGTCTTACCCCTATTTAAGGATTACTTAGTGTCTGTTCAGGTATGGTCCTTGCAGACCATACAAGATATGATTGGGACTGTGCATCACATGGCTCTACCTGTTACAATGAGGCATATTGATAATCTATTGCAGATTGAGCAATGCTTGTGCTGAAAAGAGTATAGAATTAGAGGTTTCCCAAGTTACTCATGAGGCTGAGCTTTTGACACTTCATCCTCGAATTGATGCTTTTCAGGATGACCTTGCTCGTGAATATGCTGAAAATGTTGAGGCAGTGTGAAGGATGACCCATCTACTCTTATCTACTTCTCCATCTTCCTTCACTTCTTAGTAACTTAGGATTTTTTTTGGTGTCTCAACTTTTTCATATTTATGTGTTTAGTTTCCAATTAATGTAGATCATATCTTGAACTTTAATAAAATGGGACTTTTTTGTGATAAATCTCAATGACTAACTTGTTTCATTCTAGTGTTCCTTGTTTGAGTAGTTTAGGAATTTGTTGTGGATGTACAAAGGCAGTGGTTTGTCATCATCAAAAAAAGGTAATTTATTAGTATCAATGGAGTTTTGATGATTCCAAATGAATGAAACATGTTGCTCAACCTGGTCCACAGATGGTCTACTGATATACAAAATCAAGTTCACTAGAACACGAAGACAAGGTTGCTTGAATTTAGAAATGGATTAGCATGAACAATTTTGAAAAACTCAAGATGAACATCACGTGCGTTAATAAAGAATTTGTGTTTGAAAATAACACTTGAAGAGAAGATAGGTTGAGTGGTAAAAGGAGTTCTACTTGAAGAGGGACTTTTACTTCGCAACAAACTCTGAAGAGTCAAGAATTCCACAAAAATAGAAAACTCATTCAATGAAGGACTCTTTGAAAAATTGTGTTTAAATAGAGGAAGCGACTTACATAGTCATACATGCACTTACAAAGCAAAAGGCAATTGGCAAATTAACTTGGCAGTTCACAACTTGAAGGAACATGTAGTTGAACCTGGTTCTATTACTTAGAAAGTAAGGAGTCTTAGTTTCTATGTATTAGATTGAGTTATTGAGTTGTAATGCTGATGTAATTCTAGTTTTAGTAAAGTATAAACTAAATTAGGATTGTTTTCTTCAAGATTGGGAACTCGAAGACTTGGGTACACATACCATGAAGGGTTTGTGTGTTGTGTCAAAGTAGGAGTTAGAGTTTATAATTTTTAGATTACATAAGTCTTGTAATTTGATATTTTCTAAGGCTCGAAGTTGTTTAGTGAAGTTTGAGGTCAAATCCTGTAGAGGTACAGGTCGTAATTTTTCACATCTTTTTGAGTCGGGTGTTTTCCATGTGAAAATCACTATCTTATTTACTTACTATTTTAGCATAGTTGAAATATGTTAGGCAATTTGTTTCATTAATAGTTAACTATTAAGCTAAAATAAGTAAATCAGTAGGTCCCATGCTCTATCACCTTTCATCCCATATAACTCCCTTAATCCAATTTTAGTCCCCAAAATCATCCAAAAGTATGATAATTATTCTCAAATCTCTAATTTCTCTTCTCTCCCCAAAAGCTCAAACTCAATTTCTAAAGTTTCAAGAAGGATTAAAGATTATAGTCCATTCTCAATGTTTTGTCACCAAATTCACCATCAAGGGTATGCGGAACGAATCCAAATCAAGTAATTCCCATATCAATTTCAAGCTAGGGTTAAGAATTCAAGCTTTTCTCAAATTCCTTCCATCAAAAGGCATGTTGAACACTCCTTATTTTAGGTATTTATGTTAGGTCAATTTACTAGGTAACTATATGTTCTTTAATGGTTGTTTGAAATTAGGGTTGAGGAAATTGGTTGTGAAAGCTTTACATTGATTTGTCTTTTGTTTCAATGGTTTTTTATGTATGAATAATGAGTTTTCAAACTTAAATATGTCATATGAAAATGGTGGAATTGATAATACGGATTTACAATTTTCAAGGACTTTGCATGATAAAAATATGGCTCTCAATTCATTTCAAAACATGGTTTCAAATGAGGATTTTATTGTGATTATTCCGGCATTTGTAATATTTTATGGAATGAAATGGTAAAAGTTTTAATAAGGATCTTTAAAATCCCTTGAGGGATATGTTTATGATTTTTGAAAGCCCTTGGGGGCTATGATTATGAATTTAAAGAAGGGATTTGGAGTCTAAAATAGTTTATAGACATGGTATGACATAATTGAATGGCTTGCAAGTTTTGGTATGATGATACCATATATGAAAATTTATTAATGGAAGACTTCGTGCATACAAGTTTATGAAAATATTTTAATTAGGCTTTAAAGAGAATTATGTAGTTTCACCAAGAAGGCGTACGTCCTCATGACCAACGCCTGAAACCTATGTTTTGCTGACCTAGGAATATTGTAATTTAATTGGACGACGGATGGTGTCCTTAACATGGGGATAATATGGTGGCTCCAGTCTATTGAAAATTTTAGCCTAATCTCAGTACTTGCGACAAACATGGATTGAGGCCTCACCGGTTGGGGAGTACCGGACCCATATAGCATGTGGGTTACTGGAGGTCGGTGAAAAGATACATAGTTCAGGACAAAATTATAAATGGTCATGTCTTTATGCTCCTTGTCCCTTGTCCCTTACTTTATTTTTATTATTATTATTATTATTATTATTATTATTATTATTATTATTATTACTATTATTATTATTATTACTATTATTATTATTATTATTATGGATGGTGAAAATAAGTTTTATGAATGGTTTTATAAAAGAATGTTTTATCCTTTTTCCTGAGTTTCATGCCAGTACTCGCCGTACTCATTGTCCTCGGATGCTACATCATTTTATGATGTAGGTTCGGAGGCATTTTTTTATTATTCTGTGCAGTACTAGGGCATTTGTATTCTCTCTTGGACAATTGGTAATAAGTGGTGAGCCCTCTATCATTCGAAAGACTTTTGTACTTTTCACTTATGTTTTTATTCTAGCATTTCATAAATTTTATGGCATAGTCAGGGTCATTTCATGACTATGGAGTTTATATAAAGTTAGAGGCTTTGTGGACTGAATCGGGTAATTATTTCAGATTTTGTTCTTAAGACTTGGGTATTACTTTATTTCAAATGTTGGACTTCTTATCTTTTGGGCTTGTTTTTGCAACTTTATTTATGACTATGCCTATGATATAATGCTAAGGGGTCATCTCAAGCCTTCATTGGTTTGGGATGCTCGTCACGATCAGGACCACGGTTTGGATCGTGACACATTCTTTGCATGAAACATACTTCGATAGATTTTTGCAACAAGTTTGTTATTTCTCTTAGTGCCTCATTTGGTTGCAGAGTAGAAGCACATGAGAACTGGTGACTTATTCGACATTTGCAAAGAAACTTTAGAAACTCCATTGAAGTAGATTCTCTTCCGTTATCACTTCGGAAACAACCAATTTTCTTGTCAAGATTTGTTTTGACTACCTCTTTGAACTCTTTAAATTTTGAGTAAGTGTCGGATTTTTATTCATAAAATACGCACATACATACCATGAAAGATCATTGATAAATGTTACCATATACTTTATTCCGTCAATTGATTGTTTCTTTATAGGACCAAACACATCTGGATGTATCAAGTCAAGTATTTCTTTTGCTCTAAATATGGAATCTTTATATGGTAATTGATGTGCTTTTCCATACTAACATCCTGCGCAAATTCTATTTATTCATACTTCTAGTTGTGGCAGCCCCTTGAACATTAATTTCTCCATCATCTCATTAAGCTTGAAAAATCTAACAAGACTCAGTCACATATACCATAGATCAGTTGTCTCATTCCTCCTCGCCCTTGTCTACATATGCACCTTCCACTAACGACACATAAATAGAGTCTAATTTTCTTCCTTCCATCATTGGTTTTCCGATAATGTTAAGCTCTCCAAATACCCTAATATCTTTCAAACCAAATAGAACATAGTGACCTACGGATGTTAGTTGTGTTACTGATAAATAATTTTTTTTCATACCTGGAAATGGTAAACACCTTGGAGTAATATATCGTCAACTTCAAACACAGGTGATAACATTGTACTGCCGACATGAGAAATAGGTAACTTGGATTTGTCAGTTGTTACAACCATGTGACTTCCCCTGTATTTAGATAAATTTTGCAGTTTTTCTTTCACACTTGTCATATCGTTAGTGCAACCTAAATCGATAATCCAATCATTCTCATAATCAATATGGTCTCTTGTCATTGCTGAGAGGGATAGCTTTTCTTCAGCAACAAAGCATGTCTCAAAACCCTACCAAATCTAGAACGAAGCTATTTTTTGCATGAATATTTATGTGCTAATCTCACTAGTCTAATCTCATGGAAGAACAGGAAAACAAGACACGATTGATAACAACAAAGAAAAGAGAGATTTATTTAGGTACAGGAAAGAACTATGGAAAGGTTAAGTTGGTTATTATGTAACAAATTTTTTATTTGATTCTTGATTTCCAACTTTGCTAAAAGGATTAAAAATGAGTGAGTGAGAAATACTGCAAAATTTATCTTTAATAGCCAAAAAACTAAACTAATAATAATAATAATAATAATAAAAAAAAAAAAAAAAAATATAAATTACTTAAAACTACAGTTTTACTTTATATTATTACACAATATCCCTAATCCCAAAATTAATTACAAATATCCCATTTTAAAATTTCTCTCTCTATAATTCATATACATAACTCTACCTTCCCATTTATATGCTTTTTTTCCTTATAAAGTGGCTACAATTGTAATTCCCCGAGACTACCCCTGGACGTCACATGGTTCTTAGAACCACAAGTGATCCTAATCTAACCCTTGATACTTGTATAACTTGTGAGCAACTGAATACGTTACATAAATCTAAACAAAATAATTGGAAGAGATGTCTTTGCTAAATATGCTCAATACTAAACTGTTTAAAATGATTACTCCTCTGGTTATACCAAATAAAATTGAAATCAAATACATCAACTCTACTGACTGTCTATAAAGTCTCTACTAATACTGACTATGGGTAGCCGGGACATGATCCCGGCTATCCTAATCAATACGATTGAGTACCTACATTATGAGACAATGTAGCACATAGACATATATGTGGGTCAGTACATGTGAAATATACTGAGTATGTGGGGGTGAATGCATAAGTAAAACAATAACTTAATATACTCATAGACTTTCAAGTAATGCATGCTAAGTGTGAGTGACTCACCTTGATCCTGAATAAGAGTGAAAGCTGAAAGATCATAAACCATGAATAATAAAGCATACTGAATAAACTTTGTGAGCCACCACACTTTGTTTTAAAAAGCTTTACTTTTATTCTTTCTTTTGTAGAATAAGTAGAACTGAAGTTGGGTATACTTTGAAATCATGCAGGCTAAGTGTAAAAAGACTTACCTTGATCATACGTAAATTGAAAACTGAAAATCTCATGGATAATAACTTATGTAAAACAATATCTGAATAAAATTGTGAGTCTTTACACTTAGTTTCTAAAATCTTTACTTTTATTCTTTCTTGTGGAGGTTCTTCTAACCGACATAAACCATGTGATCTATCATGGAATCTAACGTCCTACCCACGTTGGAGAGAGTTGTTCTACCTTTTCCATAAGAATAGAATCTTAACTTAAGTGATCACTATACTTAACCCATATTGGGACTTGAACCAATGGTGGCACATAGTTCTGGGGCATGTGACCTCATACTTATACTCAACTTGATGCTAAATACTACTCCCATATTACTTATATACTCATACTTTAGGAAATCCACCTTAAAATAGCATAAGGGTTTATAGAATGAAACCAGTTATGCTTCTCTTTCTTTAAATCATAATCAGGATGAACAAATGGGGATTTCACATCTTATATTAAGATCAAAAGATCTATTTTTTTCTTTAAACCATGAGGATAGTAAATGTTTGTGGATTTCAAGCCTTCTCTTGGAATCAAAAGAATGAAACTTTTGTTGTAAACTTAGTGCTCAAACTCAAGTCTTGAATCTTATACTTTCTTTCAAATAACTTGTAATACAATATCATACGGAAAAATTAATTAAAAATCTTTAATCAATTTTCAAATCAAACTCATGATATACCAATCATAATAGAGAATCTTCAAATCAAAACGTACAGAGATGAGAACATGTATGCACTTTAATTCTTCAATCATATGGTAATCTCATAAACTCAAGACAAGATAGTTTGGGTATGAACCTTAATTTGTAAATGATATAACATTAACATTAAAATAAGTTTTGGCCACAAGGATGAAAGAGTATCCTTGTTCATAAATCCCACATAACTTGATTGGATGAATCCTTGGAGAGAACTTTGAATTTTGAACTTAACTTCTTGATTCTTAAGAGATGACACTTGGATTTTGTTCATCGAAAGAGGGGAAGGGTTTTGGAGTCGTGTAATTAATGTTTGGGGGGTGATACAAGTGGAAATAATATGTTTAAAACCCCCTTATATCGATTAGAAGTGATCAGGGATGGTTTAGGGATGTGAAAAGACTTCAACGCCCTTGATTTAAGTCAAAATAAAGCACCTTTGGCACTATGCAATCACCATGCGACACACATAAATCACCCAAGATAAGGTGGGAAAGTCATGGCCATTGAACAACCCCAAGTGGGCAACGCATGGCTATAACACATCCTTTTCAGTGGCCTTTTCCGATTGTCATGCGACGCACGACCTTTGCATGGCCATAACTTTTCACTCAGGTTTTGGATTAAGGCGAAATTGGTATATTTGGAAAGCTAATACAATTATAAATAACTTGGTGGGTCTTGAGATGCAAAATTCTACATATGTAAAAAGTTATACATGTTAAAATCTTGCCCTTGTAGAATCG
This sequence comes from Capsicum pubescens, assembly GCA_030864215.1. Lineage (NCBI taxonomy): Eukaryota > Viridiplantae > Streptophyta > Magnoliopsida > Solanales > Solanaceae > Capsicum > Capsicum pubescens. The sequence goes on from CM061544.1 coordinate 77,125,602, forward strand.
AATATCAGAATTTGACTGAATCAAAGGCTCTTAGCTCAACTTTATTCTAATTGGTTCATATGAACATTTATTTCACCTCATAAGCTCTATTAACACTAGGATAATGATCATGACACTTATATTCACATGAAAAATTATTTGGATTAGAGTTTACACACGTAGGAACGACGGTTTGATTTCTAGCTCAAAAATATGGGGTGCTACATTATCTCTCCCTTGGATTCATTCATCCTCGAATGATGGGTAGGAACTTATTGAAACTATAGAATTATGTAATAAGGTACACATGACATGTCTTCTAATGAAATATGTAGCTGAGCTAAAACATTGAAACTTCTATCATGAAACTGATTTCTGAGCTGACTTGACTTTATTGACTATAAGGAGCTGATTCATGTTGAAAGTTTAGAACTCACTTGAAATGTTCATGATATGATCTTACGTATAGAATTGCAAAGTTATAACTAATGCTATAGAATTCCAAGAGTTACTAAGGATGTAATAAGGTATGTAACTGTGATACCCCGAGAATTCCAACCGATAGTAGAACCATGCTTCAAACTCATGAGAAATAAATTTTAGTGATTTGGTAGTTGTATGATCAAGTTTGATGTGTATTAAGTCCTCAAATATTTCCTAGCTATTAGGCGAATCAAAACATCCCTTACCGATTGAATTCTTAAGAAGGATATTGGTACGGTCAACTTGAAATAAGTATATCTTTCGTTATACTATGAATTTATGAGATCATGACACACTAATAGATATATAATTTAATTACATTTCCAACGATACTAATTTTTCCAAAATCCGGTATCAGGGTAAAAAATTATGACCATTTTACAGTGAGCTATTCGAACTGCCAAAGTGCGATGGGAACCGTCGCGCCTGCAATGGACCGTCTCCCAAACCGTCGTAACTGAGGCAGTAAGACTGTTTTCTAGCCAAAAGGCGATGGGTTGAAGGGACGATCTGTCCCCAGGGCGACGGTTCATCGCCCAAACCGTCGGGGACCTCCGTTTAGTGATTAAAAGTCATTTTTAAATGAATTTTTGGGTCTTTTCCGCCCTTTTTAATACCTAATTACATCAAATCAAAGCACATAACTTCATATTCATCCATAGCATTAAAATTAGGGTTCCTTTCAAGATCAACCCTCAAGAACAAGGTTCAAACCCTTCTTCAAGAAAACTCAAGAATCAAACATCACCATTCAAGAACCTTCAAGAAAAGCCTCCAAGAACATTATCAAAGCTTCAAAAGTTAACTTGTTCCATTGAATCAAGTTAAATAAGGTATGTGGGGTTTGAAAAAGAACAAATCTTTCGTTCTTGTGCCCAAAAACTTGAATTTTATTAAAGATTACATGATTTGCAAGTTGAGGTTTATGCCTAAATTATCTTGTTTTGAGTTTATAAAGTTATAAGTGATTTAAGCCTTGAATTTCATGACTAGTTTCATATATTAATGCAAGTAATGCAATTTTTCAGATTTTTCAAGTAAGTTTAGGTATGATATTGTGATTCTTTCTTGTATTATTTTGATATTGTTAAAGTATTTTCAAGAAGTATGTTGAGCATGAAGTTTTGTTGTGAATTTGTCACGAGTTTAAAGCATGAATTTTAAGCCAAAAGATTAAGTATTGAAATCCTCAAGATCATGTTCTTAAAAGTTTTGATTGTTAAGTCCATATCAAGACGAGTTTGAGTTTTCAAGAAGGCTATGATCTTAAGCTTTCCCTCTACCAGATTGCTTACCAAGATTTAAAGAAAATTGATGTTTTGATCCTAAGCTAAGATAGGAATCCATATTATTCCTACAGTTTATGATTTAAATCAAAGAAAGGCATAATTGGTTTTCATTATAGACTCTTGTGCTATTTTAAGGTGGATTGCCTAAAAAGTTCTGAGCAATAAGTATGGGAGTAGTATTTAGTACCGAGTTGGGTATGATTCCAAGGTCTCATTCCCCAGAACTACGTGCCACCATAGGTTTCTAATTTTCCCATAGTGGACTAAGATAGTGATCACTAAAGTTAAGGTTTTATTCTAATGGCAAAGGTAGGACAGCTCTCCCCAACGTGGGCAAGACGTTGGACTCCATGTCAGCTCATATGATTTATGTCGGTTAGAAGAAACTCCCAAGTTCCCAGAATCTCCAAGTCTCCAAAGTTTTATAGTCCTAAAGTTCCCAAGTCCTTGTGTTTCCAAAGTCCTATCCTCCTCAAGATAAAAGCATAAGTTTTAAAAGTTATTGGTTTAAGATTCCTTTTTTGCTTACAAGCTTTGAGAATAAGAGGAGAATACAGATTTTAGAACTAAGTATAATGACTCAAGAGATTTATGCTACATGTTTCATTATTCATGATTTATGAGATTTAGATTTCAGATTTATTCAAGCTATGTGAGTCATTTATATCAACATGCATGTTTTTATAAAGAGTAATGATATTGTTGACTTAATACATACACCCCATATACTCAGTACATCCTCAAAGAACTGATCCACATATATGTCTACGTGCTACTCATAATGTAGGTACAAGATCTAGTAGGCGCATTCATACTCAGACAGTTGCAGTTTCCAACCAGCAAGGTGATGAGTCCTCCTACTTTGGGGACTTCACCTGAATTTATTCATATTGTGTATTTTCTTATTTCTATGTATTGATTAGAGATAGTTGGAGTAGCTTTCCAACTATTTATAGTCAGTATAATAGAGGCTTCACAGATGTCAGTTAGAGTCAGTATTGTAATTTCAGTCCCTCTCTTCGTACTTTATTAGAATGTAAAAATGGTATCAGTATTGTGTTTTACATATTTTAGCATTTCTCTATGTTTCCGCACAGTACACTCAGTCATTCATTCATATTTAATCAGTTGCTTAGTAGTATGCCATTAGAAGGGTTATCTTGGGATTACTTATGGTCCTAAGCACCGTGTGACATCTCGAGATAGATTTTTGAGGCGTTACAGTAACTTCTCATTAGGGATTGTCTCTCAACAAAACACATATAGAAATCAAATGAAAAGGACTTCATGGAATCACCAAGTACATTATGTAAGCACGAATCCTGAGACAACGAGACCAAGGTCATACAAGAGGTATTACTTTGTCTGAGCTGGGATAGCTGGGATACTTGGAAAACTAAGATCATTCACTAAACACTTATGAACTAAATTATGACTAAATATCTAAATTGGAGATATGATGCATTGACTGAGCTAAATTCATAACTTACATGAACGTGAATGAATTACCTAATAGCTATATTCATGAAACTTCAAATAGTAAGACTAGATGGAAATAAGGAAATTAATAGGAACTTGTCTGTCTGACTGCTAAACTAAATTGTTGGCTATACAGACTGAATCATACTGAAAGCTCATACTCAACTAGAGTATTTCTTCCACACTCTTTATAAGAAGTTCTAATAATATTAGGGAGCAAAGAATTATTGGGCTTGATCCGAGTGAGGTATCTGAACAAGGAATCTCAATGTGGCTATAACTTTTGTAACATGGAACATAGTCCTAGGAAACATAAACTAGGATAGAATTGCTAGGCCTTAAGTAATGCAACTTCACACTTCAAGCTTAGCCATGCTTCTCACATACTCGCATGTGTACATATAACTACTCCGGCCAATGTCTGAGTTGAACTACATACCCTCACCATATTCAAGCCTAACTTGAAATCACAAAGTACTACGCATAACACCATAACACTCGTCTAAACCATGCAATATCATATGTATTTTTAGAGATCTTATCTTAGATTAATACTCATTACCACTTCATCAATTAATTTCAACCTCTTATTAGGAATTCATTAGCACATAATGCACCCATCCACTTATATACCAACATGACATTCAAGTCTATCATTATAACCACATATAAACCTTTGGTCAATCAACCCACTTTAGAACTTTATCACATTCTCTAACACCTCCTATCAATAACAATGTCCATACACTATCCCCAAGAATACACACCTAGAATTCTCAACTAACTATGACATATACTAACGCTTTACCTAAATCTTCCTTCACACTTATAGACTTTGATAAAATATACATACAATATTTTTTCCTAACACGGAACATTTGGTTACTCCCATCTAAACAATCATTCATCACCACTATAACTTCATAAGGAGAGGTCACTAAAAGGTTAGAACATGAGGACCTGAAGAATAAAGAATACTATGCATAACTTGGACACTTAACCAAGGCTTGAGAAATAGAATATCAACATCATGGATTCATTAATGAGATCTAAATTGAGGAAATACATGATATAATTTGAATTTCACTGATTATTAAGAGTGTAGCATAAGTTATGGGAACTGAGCATACTGTAAAGCATGAGTACATGAGTCCTGAGCTGCATAATCTGAGTTTGGAGTTCATAAATTCATGTAATATGACTCATACTGCTAAGTGAAATAGAACTCCACGTACTAGGAACTGGAAGCATACATGATTCTATGGAAAATGCATGAATATAAGCTATGATCATGGAGCGGATATGTAAGGCATGAGTAGATATCATGATGATTGAAGTACAAAACTTTGCACTGAGATAAGAATGGGTCGGGCATCTTCCTCCCCTACTGATGTTCTACAATACACCGGCATCACTACTAGAATCTGAGAGCCTGACTTGGTTTCTTATTCTATCATCTCCCCCTTAGTTTTAAGCTATCATTCTAAGTCTGTGGACCCCTTTAATAAACTCTAAACTGAACGGCAACCACATTACACTAGAGTTCGAGATATAACAATACACATATATACTAAACCAACCCTGAAAGACTATACCTGAAAATGTAAAACCCACAGCTAATACTTTCTTTTGAGATAGAACTCTTAACTTTCGATAGCACCAACAATCATCATATAACAACTTAAACACTGACTAACTTAGAATCTTTATGAGTATCCCCATTCCCTAAGTTCACACCTTTTAGAATTTTGGCTCTTCTTTTCATTAGCTCAATCTTCCAAGATTCAAACTTAGATTCTAACACCTAACATGGGTACTCCCATACTTTTAACGAACTATAATAACGTCATTCTCGAACACTCCTTTAATATAAACTATCCTTACTTTCCTTAGCTTCAGCAATCATCACATATTTATATCTTTATTGACAACATACTTGCCTCACTAAACATATAACCTGCCTCTTTTCCTTCATGGCCTACTAATATCACATCTCTAAACTTATATTTTCCCTAAACCATGAGAATTACCATTACACCAACATACCCAACATCATCAATCTATAATCCATAACTTAACAGATAAGAACATCATATACTATATAGCCTCATTCACACTCAAAAACTCAGTAGTACCATCTAAGCATTCACACATTAAAAAATTAAATTCTTGCATACACAGTTTCAAGACTACAGATTCACCTTTCATACAACTAGCCCCGTGGATACATAATCAACTAAATCTAGATAAAAACTATCCCCACCCTACTACTACTAAAGTTCTGGGTTCATGCTTCTAACTCTATGTCACGGGCTGTTATAGGATTTTGAGAAAGAATTTGAGGGAACCTATAACTTTGGCTCAAAGCACAATTTTTTTTCTTGATCCTGAATGAAATCTTTCAAACTTTGGAACATAAAGCACTAGAGGGATACTTTTTAAGTCAACATACAATCCCACAGTTGTCTACAGCAACTGTCTGACAAAACTCAATCAGTAGGAATTTAAGCTTGACTATTTCTGTTACCTCAAAGTTAAGGCAGAGTTAGCATAAATGTAGCATGATGAGAATCTATATAAATTTCTTAGAGAACATCTATATAGAATGAACTGAGATATAAAAGAAAGGAAATATTTCTTTAATGCCCTGTAGCCGCTCGAAGAAACGTACAGACGTCTTCGTACTATTCTGTAAGACTCTACTAGAAATAGCTTCATAGACACCCTAGGACACTTGAACTCTGGGCTCTGATACCAAGTTTGTAACGCCCCGAGACTACCCCCTGGATGTCACATGGTGCTTATAACCATAATGATCCTAAGCTAACCCTTGATACTTGTATAACTTGTGAGCAACTGAATACGTTACATAAATCTAAATGAAATAAGCAGAAGAGATGTCTTTGCTAAATATGCTCAATACTAAATAGTTTAAAATGATTACAACTTTTGTTATACAAAACAAACTGAAATCAAACACATCAACTCTACTGGCTGTCTATGAAGCCTCTACTAATACTAACTATGGGTAGCTGGGACATGACCCCCATCTATCCCTAATCAATACGACTTAATAAAAGAATAATACTGAAATTATAGTTGACTCGAGCCCTGCTAACTGAAAGCTGGGAATTGTCTGATCATGATGTGCTACAACTGGTACCTACATTATGAGAAAATGTAGCACATATACATATATGTGGGTCAGTACTTATGGAATGTACTGAGTGTGTGGGAATGAATGCATAAGTAAAACAATAACTTAATATATTCCTAGACTTTAAAATCATGCATGCTAAGTGTAAGTGACTCACCTTGAGCTTGAATAAAACTGAAAGCTGAAAGATCATAAACCATGAATAATAAAGCATACTGAATAAACTTTGTGAACCACCACACTTAGTTTCTAAAAGCTTTACTTTTATTCTTTCTTTTGTAGAATAAGTAGAACTGAAGCTGGATATACTTTCAAATCATTCAGGCTAAGTGTAAAAAGATTCACCTTAACCATACGTAAAATAAAAGTTGAAAATCTCATGGATAATAACTTATGTAAAATAATATCTGAATAAAGCTATGAGACTTTACACTTAGTTTTAAAATATTTATTTTTATCCTTTCTTGTGGGAGGTTCTTCTAACCAACGTAAACTATGTGAGATATCATGGAGTTCAATGCCTTACCCATGTTAGGGAAAGTTGTTCAACCCTTGCCATCAGAATAGAACCTTCATTTAAGTGATCATTATACTTAACCCATATTGGGACTTGAACATACGGTGACATGTAGTTATAGGGTATGTGACTTTGGACTCATACCTAACTCAGTGCGAAATACTACTCCCATATTACTTATATGCTCATACTTTAGGGAATCCACCTTAAAATAGCATAAGGGTTTATAGAATGAAATCAGTTATGCTTCTCTTTCTTTAAATCATAATCAAGATGAACAAATGTGGATTCCATATCTTATCTTAAGATCAAAAGATCTATCTTTTTCTTTAAACCATGAGGATAATAAATTCTTGGGAATATCAAATATTATCTTGGAATCAAAAGATTCAAGCTTTTCTTGTAAAGTTAGTGCTCGAACTCAAGCCTTGAATATTATACTTTCTTTCATATAACTTGTAATACAATATCATGCTTAAAACTCAATTGAAAATATTTAATCAATTTTCAAATCAAACTCATGATATACAAATCATAATAGAGAATCTTTAAGTAAAAACGTACATAGATGAGAACATGTATGCACTTTAATTCTTCAATCACATGATAATCTCATAAGCTCAAGACAAGATAGTTTGAGTATGAACCCTAATTTTCAAATCATATAACTTTAACTTTAAAACAAATTTTGTGCACAAGGATGAAAGAGTATCCTTGTTCATAAATCCCACATACCTTGATTGGACAAATCCTTGAAGAGAACTTTGAATTTTGAACTTAACTTCTTGATTCTTATGAAATGATACTTGGATTTTGTTCTTAGGAAGAGAGGAAGGGTTATGGAGTCATGTACTGAATGTTTGGGGGTGATGGGAGTGGAAATAATGTGTTTAAAAACCTCTTATATCGATTAAAAGTGATTAAAGATGATTTAGGACTGTGAAAAGACTTCAACACCCTTGATTTAAGTCAAAACGGATCACTTTTGGCACTATGCAATCATAATTCGACACACAACAATTGCCCAAGCCAAGGTGGTAGATGCATGGCCATTGCACGCCCTTTCCAATGGCCTTTTGTGATTTTCATGCGATGCACGATCTTTGCATGGCCATAACTTTTTGCTCGGTTATCAAATTATGTCAAAATTGGTATCATTGGAAAGCTAATCCATCTGTATACTACTTGGTGGGTATTGAGGTGAAAGATTCAACATATGTAAAAAGTTATACTACAAGAACCCGTAAGATCCTAACTCAATTCAGCTTACTATTGCATGTTAGAGGGGTCCAAGACTTAGGAAAATTTCACAAAGTGTTGAGACTTAGTAATTTCGAAAGCCCCAAAACTTTGATGATTTTATTTCCGCCCTTCCCGACCTCGGAATGTAAAATTTTAAGTTGATTCATGATCGGGGTTGTCGATGGCACATCTCAGGTAAGTTTTGAAACTTTTAGATGAGGTTTGGACCATGTTTTGATGTCCAAAACAACAAGGAATTGTGACAGAGCCGCACCGCAATGGGTAGTTGACCCAGGCTTGGGGTCGCATCGCATTGGCTGCTTGACCTAACCAGGGGTCACGCCGCATTGGTTTCTTGACCCAGCCAGAGGTCGTGCCGCGTTGGGTGGACACCTTTAGATTTTTAAACCCTCATCGTTAAGGGTATTTGGGTCAATTTCACTCACCCAAACTCGTCCATAATATGGGATTTAGGGTCCCAAAAACATTATTTGTCATCTTTTACTCAAATTCTCTCATAAGAATAAACCCTATCCTCTTCAAAATTCAATCTCAAGCATCAAGAAATCACCAAGAACTTTCACTAATAATCAATTAAGGTATGTGTGATGTTCATCCATGGTCCCTTTTAATCCATGGAGTCCAAGAATCCATTTTCAAGTTTAAAGAAATTATTTTTACTTGTTATTATGAGTTATCTTCATGAAGCTATAATGAATTTTGATTACAAATTATGTTTACCATGTATTTTCATTGGAAATTGTCCTTGACACATTCAAATGATGATGTTCTCATGTTAAATCCTTAATCCATGATTTTAGTATTTCAATTATGTCAGTATCATATGTTTTAACTATTCTTATGCTTAAGCGTATGAATTTCAAGTGTTTGATGAAATGCTTAAATGATTAGGTTTTACTTATGATATTTTTAAAGCTTCAGTATGTTTCTATTGTTATTCTTATCGAGTCCTGGGGTTATGAATACCCGAAATTTAGCTGAGTACCTAATTTTCATTATCTACATAATAATTTCAGTTATACGATGAGTAATATCATTCATTCAGTTACTAAGGTCAGTTCTGAGTTTAATTAAGCTTAGTTCAGTCCAGTAATAGTGTCTTTCAGTTGAGAGTAAAAACTTAGCACCAAGTGAATGTAGGGATAATGTCTCCCCCATCATTACACATGAGGAACCTGTCTCCCCCATCAGTACGCATGAGACGTTAGTAGCAGTCCATAGGTTCCAGACCTATGGAACCACCATAGACTTTAAGAGGTCCCCCATCAGTTAGGCATGACACCCTCATTCTTTGGGATATTAGATTAGTGGATCCACACAGCCAATGTTAATACCCACGGCATGGTACTGACACCCTTCCAACTGGGTTACAGGTTGGACCCTGATAGTACATTAGGGCATATCGATTATAGCTATCTCCCATAGTCTTAGTTTAGTATTCAGTATAGAGTGTAGTTTCAGGTTTTCTTGACCATAGCATACAGTTATCAGTTATTCAGTATCAGTATCTCAGTACTTCAGTTTATAGACTATATCAGAATCATGTTTTATGCTTGGTCATGCATTCTCAGATTTTATAGTTTGTATGCATTCATACTCAGTTATCTAATGCCATTCAGTCAGTTATTATCCAATGCATATAACCCATTTACTTTATCTTAACCTCATCTCATATACTAGTACATTCAAAGTACTGATCGTATACTCGTTTCTTGCGCTATGATGTCTTATATAATAGGTTTGAATGCTCGGGTTCCCCACTATACTTAGACATTCCATTGCATCAGCAGCAGTTGTAGTGGTGACTCCTCATATATCAAGGACCGTTTATGTTTATTTCAGTCTTTCAGCTCAGTAGTCAGTCGAAGTTAGTTGAAGGCTTGTCTCATCAACTCCTTACTCAGTTAGAGGCTTTTTAGACTATTTTAGATAGTTAGTCAGTTTATCAATTATTGTTATTAGTCTTCTCAGTGTTATTTTCAGACACTTTCAGAACTATGATTTAGAGCAAATGCTATAGTATATTAAAACCTTATGGTGTTTGTAGTTAAATTTTGCACATGCTATTTTGTTATTTGTTTTATTCAGTGCTCACAATAGGTACTAGTTCATGGGTTAGCTTGTGGTCGCTCGGGACCATAAGCATTGTGTGGCATCCAGGGTATATTTTCGGGGCATTACAAACTTGGTATCAGAGCCTAAGGTTTTAAAGTTTCCTAGGGAGTCTGAAAACGACGTTGAGTAGAGTCTTGTGCATGGGTATGAAGCACGCCACACTTATGGACAAGAGGCTACAAGATGTTTTAGGAAAAGTTTCCCTTCTTTCAATATTCATGTCGTGCGAATGAGCATGAGATCTATTTAAACTCTGTTTCTAATTCGATCTTCCTTTCATTTATAGAACATGCCTCTCAGAAAGACTAACGGAAGAAGAAATGGGAATTAGCCCATACCTCCGCCCATTTAGGAAGATCCCCTGAATGAGCATGTCTCTCATGACAAGTTCAGGGATGTATTTACTACTCTGTCTTACTCTGTAGTAGCTTAGAATAATCATTAGGCTATTATCCCAGCTAATCCAGTGGCTAATTCAGCTACAGCTAGGATTCGGGACTTCACCCGAATGAATCCCCCTCAGTTTTTGGGATCCAAGTCTGATGAGGATCTACATGAGTCCCTTGACATGATTCAAAAGGTAAAAGATATTATGGGCATGACTTCTAGTGAGAGTGTAGATTTGGGTGCTTTCTAGTTGCAGAATGTAGCTCACACCTAGTATAATTAGTAGAAGAAGGATAGAGGCATAGATGCAGGTCTTGTGAGTGAAAGGAGTTTGCTACAACCACTTCAGATAGATTTTTCCCTTTGGAGTTAAGGGAAGGTAAGGTGTTAGAGTTTATTAATTTGAATCAGGGTAGTATGAGTGTAAAGGAGTATTTGCTTAAGTTTACTCATTTGGCGAGGTATGCTCCTCATGTGGTGTTTGATAACCAGTCTAGAATAAGTAAGTTTATATCTGGTATATCTGATAGTATGGTCAAGGAGTGTAGGACCATAATATTGATTAAGGAGATAGATTTGTCTAGGCTTATAGTCCACGCTCAGCAGATTGAGGAGAAGAAGGTTAATAAGAAAGAAAGAGAGAATAAGAGAGCTAGAACAGGTAGTTTCAACTTTGCTCAGCCAAGATCAGAGGGTGGTAACCATCCTCAATTCCATCAAAATTCTTTTGCCCCAGCACTGTCTTCGGCTAGTGCTCCAATAATAAGGTTCAGGAACGGTAATCAGGATAGGGCACCAGGATCTAAGACTTAGGGTAGTGTGAACAATGGTCAGACTAATTAATTTTGCCAGAAGTATGGTAGAAATCATCAAGGTGTGTGTAGGGTTGGCAGTGATATGTGTTTTGGATGTGGCAAGCCAGGCCGCAAGATGAGGGAGTGTCCGATAGATATGTGGAAAGGTAGGAATGATCTCCAGCAAGGTCAGGCTAACTCTTCAGCAACACCAGCAGGTCACGCAACTCAGCAAGGCACTACTTCCAGTGCCACTAGTGGTCAGTGCCAGAACATATTGTATGCCCTCCAGTCCTGTCATGATTAAGAAAGGTCTCCTGATGTGGTTACGGGTATTTTGTAGGTCTTTTATTTACATTTTTATGCTTTGTTAGATCTCGGGGCTTCACTCTCTTTAGTAAGCCCTTATATAGCTGTCAACTTCGGAGTTAGTCCTAAAACCTTAGTAGAACCCATCTTAGTGTCTACCCCAGTAAGTGTCTCTATTATAGCTAGGCAGGTATACAGGAATTGTCCATTCATAATATCTCAGAAAGTCACGTCAGTTGATCTTGTGGAGTTAGAGATGACTGATTTTGATGTCATTCTCAGCATGGATTATCTCCACTCATGTTATGGTTCATTTGAGTATAGAAACAGAGTCATTCAGTTTTAGTTTTTAGATGAACCAGTTATTGAATGGAAGGGTAGTACTTCAGCGCTTAGGGGCCAGCTTGTTTCGTACCTTAGAGTGAGAAAAATAATATTCAAGGGGTGTGTTTACCATCTTGTTTGAGTTAAAGACACTAATTCTGGAACTCCCAATATCAAGTCAGTTTTAGTAGTGAGGGAATTTCCAGATGTGTTCCCTGAAAAACTTACCGGAGTTCCTCCCGAAAGGAAAATTGACTTTGGAATATACCTTCTTCTAGATACCCAGCCTATCTCTATTTTTCCCTATAGAATGGCTCTAGCCAAGCTTAGGGAATTGAAAAAAACAGTTAAAAATCTCCTAGATAAGAGATTCATCAGGCCTCGTGTCTTCCCATGGGGCACTCCAGTCCTTTTTGTGCAAAAGAAAGACGGTTCTCTTAGAATGTGCATCGATTATCGTTAGTTGAACAAAGTCACCATCAAGAATAAGTACCCATTCCCCAGAATTGATGACTTGTTTGACCAACTTCAGGGTGCTAGTTACTTCTCTAAGATAAACCTAAGAGCTGACTATCATCAGCTTAGAGTCAGAGAGTGTGACATTCCAAAAACAGCTTTCAGAACCCGATATGGTCACTTTGAATTTTTAGTCATGTCCTTTGGTCTAACGAATGCCCCAGCAGCTTTCACAGACTTGATAAAACCGAGTGTTCAATTATTACTTGGACATGTTCATCATAGTCTTCATTAGTGATATTTTTGTCTATTCCCATAGTGAAAACGATCATGCAGACCACCTCAAAATTATATTGCAAACTCTTAGAGCCTATTAGTTATTCTCCAAATTTAGTAAGTGCAAATTTTAGATAAGATCAGTAGCTTTTCCTAGCCATATTATCTCCAGTGATGGCATTAGAATTAACCCTTAAAAGACTGAAGCAGTGAGAAACTAGCCCAAAATCATCTCTCCATTATATATCAAGAGTTTCTTGGGTTTGGTCGGCTATTACAAATAGTTTATTGAAGGGTTTTTATCTATTGCATCCCCTATGTCTAGATTGACTGAGAAGAAAGTCAAGTTTTAGTGGTCAGATTCTTGTGAGAAGAGTTTTTAGGAGTTAAAGAATCAACTCACCTCAATCCCAGTTTTGACATAGCCAGATGGTTCAGATGGGTTTTTTGTTTACTGTGATGCTTCCAGAGTTGGTTTTGGTTGTGTGTTAATGTAGAAAGGTAAGATCATATCCTATGCCTCTAGACAGCTTAATCCGCATGAAAAGAATTATCATACCCATGATTTTAAGTTAGCAGCTATTGTGTTTGCCTTGAAAATTTGGAGGCACTATCTCTATGGGGTGCATGTTGATTTGTTCACGGATCAAAAAAGCTTGTAGTATGTGTTTTTGCTGAAAGATCTGAATCTTTATCAGAGAAGGTGGTTAGAATTGTTGAAAGATTATGATATAAGTGTTTTGTATCATTCGGGCAAGGCCAATATAGTGGCGGATTCCCATATTAGATTGACTATGGGTAGTATTGCTCATGTTGAGGATGATAAGAAGAAGTTAGTCAAGGATGTTAATTAGTTTGCTAGACTAGGTGCTCATTTGGTCGATTTTGCTGAGGTTAGTGTATGGGTTTAGAATAGTACGAAATCTTCTTTGGTTGCCAAAGTTAAAGAAAAGCAAGATACGGATCCCAATCTAGTTAATTTGAAAAAGTCAGTCAAAGATCAAAAACTAGAGGTTTTCTCCTAAGGGGGAGATGGTATGTTGCGATGTCAGGATAGGCTGTGTGTGTTATGCGTTGATGGGTTGAGGCAGAGAATCCTTGCAGAAGGTCATGGTGCACGTTACTCTATTCACCCAGGGTTCACTAAGATGTACCATAATTTGCGGGAGATTTATTGGTAGAGTGGTATGAAAAGGGATATTGCAAGTTTATAGCCAAGTGCTCTAATTATCGATAGGTTAAGGTTGAGCACCAATGGCCTAGTGGAACTATACAGGAGTTCAGCATCCCCACTTAGAAGTGGGAAGAGGTGAACATAGATTTTGTAACGGGATTGACCCATTTTCATCATCAGCATAACTCAATTTGGGTTATTATAGATAGAATGACCAAATTAGCTTATTTCTTACCAGTCTATACTTCTTATTTAGCCGAGGACTATGCCAACCTTTATCTCAGAGAGTTGGTTAGGTTGCAGGGAGTCTTCTTGTCTATCATATTAGATAGATATACGCAGTTTACCTCTCACTTTTGGAAGGCATTCAAGAAGGGTCTTAGTACCCAAGTTCGTCCTAGTACAGCCTTTCACCCTCAGATAGATGGTCAGGTAGAGAGGACCATTTAGACCTTAGAGGATATCTTAAGAGCGTGTGTTATTGACCTTAAGGGTAGTTGGGATGATCACTTGCATTTGATCGTTTGCCTACAATAACAGTTATTATTCCAATATTTAGATGGATCTGTTTGAGGCTATAGATCTCTCATTGGTTGATTTGAGGTGGGTGAGACTGCATTGATAGCATCTGATTCAGTGTTTGATGCGTTAGAGAAAGTTCAATTGATCGAGGAGAGGCTTAAGACAGCCTAAATCCGTCAAAAATCCTATGCAGATGTAAGGAGAAGAGATTTTGAGTTTGAGGTTGACGAGTTAGTATATTTGAAAATCTCTCTCATAAAAGGAGTGAAGAGATTTGTCAAGAAGGGGAAACTCAGTCCCCGATATGCTGGCCCTTACAAGATCTTGAGTCGTTATGGGAAGGTAGTGTATGAGCTTGAGTTTCCCACATATTTGGTATTCGTTCACCCAGTATTCCATGTTTATTTAATAAATAAGTGTATTGGTGATCCAGATGTAGTTTTTCCTTTAGAAAGTACAGATGTTTAGGATAGTCTTTCTTACGAAGAAATCCTAGTCGAGATCCTAGATTATCAGATTCGTAGGCTAAGGAACAAAGAAGTTTCCTTGGTCAAAGTTCTTTAGAGGAACCAGTCTGTTGAGGGAGCCACTTAGGAATTAGAAGCAAACATGCGAACCAAGTACCCTTATCTCTTCTCCGCAAACTCAGACTCATCTTAAGGTAACAGTTCTCCTTAGATTTTTTCTTTTCAATTCTCAGTTCCAGTCATGTAATCATCTTCATGTCATTGCATACATTCATGAATCAGTTTAGTTATATACCATGTTTTAGACTCAGTCGTGCAATCATGTTTTCAGTTATGCATATTCAGTATGTAATCTCAGTCCCTCAGTATTCTCAGCTTAGTCAGTCTCATTCGAGGATGAATATTCCTAAAGAGGAGATATTGTAAGACCTCGTAAGATCCTAACTCAATTCAGCTTACTATTTCATATTAGAGGGGTCCAAGACTTAGAAAATTTTCACAAAGTGTTGAGACTTAGTAATTTTGAAAGCACCTAAACTTGGATGATTTTATTTCCGCCCTTCCCGACCTCGGAATGTAAAATTTTTAGTTAATTCATGATCGGGGTTGTCGATGGCACATCTCGGGTAAGTTCTGAAACTTTTAGATGAGGTTTGGACCATGTTTGGATGTCCAAAATAGCAAGGAATCACGATAGAGCGACACCGCAATGGGTAGGTTACCCAGGTTTGGGGTTGCGCCATATTGGCTGCTTGACCCAGCTAGGGGTCGCGTCGCGTTGGTTAGTCTCTTTCAGCTTTTAAAACCCTTGTCATTAAGGGCATTTAGGTCAATTTTCCTCACTTAAACTCATCCATAACATGGTATTTAGGGTCTTAAAAGCATTATCTGTTAACTTTTACACAAGTTCTCTCATAAGAAAGCTATTCTCTCTCAAGAACAAACCCTAGCCTCTTCAAAATTCAAGCTCAAGCTTCAAGAAATCCCCAACAACTTTTACTAATTCATTAATTAAGGTATGTGTGATGTTTATCCATGGGACCTTTTCACCCATGGAGTCCAAGAATCCATTTCAAAGTTTAAAGCCATGATTTTTACATATTATTGTGAGTTATCTTCATAAAGCTATTATGAATTTTGATTACAAATTATGTTTACCATGTGTTTTCGTTGGAAATTGTCCTGACACATTCGAATAATGATGTTCACATGTTAAATCCTAAATCCATGATTTTAGTATTTCAATTATGTTAGTATCACATGTTTTAGCTATTCTCATGCTTAAGCCTATGAATTTCAAGTGTTTGATGAAATGCCTAAATGATTGGGTTTTACTTATGATGTTTTTGAAGCTTCAGTATGTTTCTATTGTTATTCTTATCGAGTCCTGGGGTTATGAATATCCAAAACATAGCTGATTACCTAGTTTTCATTATCTACTGAATGATTTTAGTCATACCATAAGAAATATCATTCAGTCAGTTACTAGGGCCAGTTGTGAGTTCAATTAATCTTAGTTCAGTCCAGTAATCAGTGTCTTTCAGTTGGGAGTAAAAACTTAGCACCGAGTGAATGTAGGGATGGAATCTCCCCCGTCAGTAGGCTTGAGGCCCTTGTCTCCTCCGTCAGTATGCATGAGACGTTAGTAGCAGTCCCTAGGTTCCAGACCTATGGTGCCACTGTAGACTTTGAGAGGTCCCCCATCATTTAGGCATGACACCCTCGTTCTTTGGGATATCAGATTAGTGGATCCACACAGCCAATGTTAGTACCCATGGCATGGTACTGACACCCTTCCAACTTGGGTTACAGGTTAGACCCTGTAGTATATTGAGGCATTTCAGTTATAGCTAGCTCCCATAGTCTCAGTTCAGTATTCAGTACAGAGTTTAGTTTCAAGTTCGCTTGACCATAGTATACAGTTATCAGTTATTTAGTAATAGTATTTCAGTACTTCAGTTTACAGACTATATCAGAATCATGTTTTATGCTTGGTCATGCATTCTCAGATTTTATAGGTTTTATGCATTCATACTCAGTGATATCATGCTATTAAGTCAGTTATTATCTCATGCATATAACAATGTACTTCAGCTTAACCTCATCTCATATACCAGTACATTTAAAGTACTGATCGCATACTCGTTTCTTGCGTTATAATGTCTTATATCATAGGTTTGAACGCTCGGGTTCCCAACCGTACTTAGACATTCCAGCGCATCAGCAGCAGTAGCAGTGGTGAGACCTCATATATCGAGGATTATTTATGTTTATTTCAGTCTTTCAGCTTAATAGTCAGTCGGCGTTAGTTGGGGGCTTGTCCCATCAACTCTTCACTCTATTAGAGGCTTTTCAGACTATTTCAGACAGTTAGTCATCTTATTAGTTGTTATTATCAGTCTTCTCAGTATTGTTTTCAGACGCTTTTAGAACTATGATTTTTATTGAATATTTTAGTATTTTAAAACCTTATGGAGTTTGCATTTAAATTCCGCACATGTTATTTTGTTATCTGTTTTATTCAGTACTCACAGCGGGTACCATCTCATGGGTTAACTTGTTATCTCTCGGGACCGTAAGCACCGTGTGGAATCCAGGGTGTATTTCTGGGGTGCTACATATGCATGTTAAAAGCTGACCCTTGTAGAATCAAATACCAAGATTTGGCCGAATCAAAGGCTCTTAGCTCAACTTTATTCTAAGTGATTCCGATGCACTTTTTTTTACCTCTTTATCTCTACAACACTAGGATAATGATCATGACACTTATATTCACATGAAAAATCATTTGTATTAGAGCTTACACATGTAGGAACGACGGTTCGATTTCTAGCTCAAAAATCCAGGATGTTACAACAATCAAAGAGCCACATTCAAGAGATTACAAGGTTTGAATATAAAAATAAAAATCTCATCTTGGAGCAAAACTCCATCGACTTTTGCCTCTCCTCCCTCAAAATTGATACTCTTTCAACCCTTATATTCACTCAAAAACTCATTCAATCTCCATTTTCTTCATTCTTTACACCATATACTTACATCAATTCAACCATTCCAACAACAGCGCAAAAAAAAATCCTATAACTAGTGGTTCAAGAGAATGTTAGACTTGAATACTAATTTCACTTTATTAAGAAAAGTGTGAGATCAAAAGCCCTAAAATTTACACTTGCTTAATTCAACAGGAATGGATACTGAATAGTGATATTATTCTTGTTGGAAGAAAAAAAAAAGGTATGTATATGAATGGAATTTGACATTACCGAGAATTTTTATGTCACGTCATATGCATATGTATGGAATTTGTTATTACTCCATCCCATATAGATAACATTATTATGTATATGAGTCCATATACTTAAATTTATTATATATATGTGGTGAAACAAACACTGATAGATTATTTATTTCAGAACATATACATTACTGAGTTATGTAAATGTTATCCATTAACAGTGTTATACATAGAAGAGTGATGTATATCAACTCATATACATAATTCTTCTATGTATATGTGTTGAAACAGACACTTTTGGAATGTTGTAGTTTCAGAACATATACATTACAGAGTTATGTATTTGTTATGCTTAATAGTGTTATACGTAACACAATAATGTTTATGGCTCTTTAGACAAGTTGAGGTGTGTTTATTTCAGCCTATATACATAGCATTGTTATGTATATTAAAGAATATTAGGTATGAATTTTAAGCATTGTTATGCTTTCAATTTTTGTAAAATTTTGTTTAAGTTTTGTTACATATTAAACTAATATTGGCTTGCAAAGTATATTATTACAGGGGATGCAATTACCAAAATCAACCCGAGATTCCTTAATCTTTAATTCTAATTATTGAAATTGATTTGGTGTTTCAAAATTTTAAAACTGAAAAGTTGTTACTGAATTTAAGTGATACATTAATCACAAATTCATAAATATAGAGTTAATTGTGTTATATATTTAATGCAAATATTTTATTTTCTTAATTATAGTTAAAATAGTTAGTTCAAATACATAAGTAGTAATTGTATATGGTCGGCAACTTATGTATAAAAATAGAGAGAGAGAGATTAAAAAAAAGGAGAAAAAGTAATTATGTTTCAAAATGAAGGGATATATGTTACTTATACTAATAATAATAAAGTTTACCCTTGTGAGCACATTCCAAAAAACTGATACCTCTTTACCAAACAATATAGACATGTGAAAAAAGATTAAAAAAAAATCCCCTCTATCTCAAGTTTTTTTTTTTTTTTTGGGGGGAGGGGGGGAGGGGGGGAATTCAGTAATTTTCTCCTAAAAAAGAATATTGTCGGTCCAACATGAGTGATGTAATATTTGCATTATTTACCTTCCACATAGAGCCTAAGCATTACACATGTTCTAGTGCGTTGTAGATTCTTATCCAGGACTTGTATCATTTGATGATGCCATGTGAATCGCTAGAAACATGTGAAGTGTAGGGCTAACCCAATAACGAAAGTTTCGTAAAGGGACTGAAGCAGGCTACCATGAGACAAAAGATCTTCTTTCTAAAGAGATTCGAGGGATCTAGAATTTGACGTTCATGAAATCAGATCTGTAGTGACATCAAGTTTATGAATTTGACGTAGTAGGCTTTAAAAACTCATTCAATTTCCTTCCAAACAACTTACATGAGAAATTTGTAATACGGGAAGATCTATAGTATTAGGTACACATTCAAAATTTAATATATGAAATTATGTAGAATTGTGAAGTCAATAACTAAAACTAGCTATGAATTTGTTGGCAAGTTCAAGAATGGAAAACTTCAAATGCCTCTGACTTGTATGGCATGTTAAGAAGTGGCAAAGGGCCTAAGAAGTTGTTCGCAAAGCCTATCAACATAAATAGGAGCAAATTTGCAGCCAACATTAAGTGCAGAATCATAGATTAAAATACATAATTTGATAATTTTAAGATTATATCTTCTTTGATTACTACTCCATTACCATAATATTTAAAATGAACGAAGTGGCAAAAGAGAAAAATAATTATGATATGATCATGACAAAACAAATTAAAGGTAATTGTACTTTATAAATAAAGATTTAAATTTTCTTAAGAATTTGCGATACAAGTATATTAAAGCTTAATAGTCTCTCTTTCGTAAAAGAGGCCATGCATGTTGAACAAATTTGAAGGTTCCTTAACAAAGACAATGACAGAAATGGTTCGGGGATTTAGAGCCTACGATTTTGCAATGGCCTCCCTTGCAATTTTTCTTGCAAAGATTATCACATCTGGTATCATCATTGGATCCTGGTACGCAGCTCCCTATGTGATTGTCAGTGCAACATTTCAAATCATCTCCATGAACCGAACCTGAAATTCAATTTTTTTTCATAGATTAGTGATATTTGTCTCCAAAAAAATATAACATAAAGTAACATAAGAAAACGTCAAGAAAGAAAATACATAAGTAAATTATTTGACTTTGTTCTAGAATTGGAAAATATTTATTGCACTTACAACTTTATGAGTAGTTTCATGCGTTGACAAGAATTTGACAATTTGTAAGGCACATAATAAAATTTCTTGCAATGAATCTTTTTTTCATGAAAAAAATAAATAAATAGTTGTGATATGTCAATGATATTTTGACAGTGAATAAATAAAGGATTCAAAGATAAATTAATCGAAATATGACTTAGATTCTTTAATTTAGAAATAAAATTTACAAATTAAAATATAAATTAAAGTAAAAGCAAAAAAAACTATATTTATTTAAAGGCAAACACTACAATCAATATAGCAAAAGATTGACAAGTACCACAAGTTTTTTCAAAATAAATTATATAATATAGATTTACATATGTACATGCAGACACTGAAATTTTGTGGATTCTACAAAAAGAGTTCAATTTTGGTTAGAGTTCTTGGGGGCTACTTTGCCCTAAATCTAGCTTGATGACTACTTAACCTAAACCCTAAATTATGCCTATATAAAGGGAGCAAATATCTCTTTAAAGAGGCATCTCCAGTATCCCACAAATTCACGGAATATTCTCAAAGAGATCAAAGATCTGAAAAGTCCCAATAAATTCATGGGATATTCATAAAGAACAAAACCCTCTTTTCTTGATAATCAAATCTATCAAGAAGACAAACCCTCCTTTCATGGAAATCAAATCCAAATGTTCCTACGTTCGAGAAATATGCTACTAACGGCCCTCGAATTACGGAGAACTTCATATCCAAATCTTCATACATTCAAGAAATATGCTACTGACGGCCCTCAAATTACGGAGAAAATTAAGAGAGAAGAATCAAGGGAGGAACAGATTTGTACCCCCATCGTTTATCAATAAAATTGTTGTTTTTTCATATTCTTATTTGTGGTTGAAGTTTATTTTTCATGAATTAAATTATGTTGGAAACAAATTGGCACGCCCAGTGAGACCAAATCTGCCCTTCATCTCTTCTCTCATAAATCAAATATGCAAATTTGTAGCCGCAGGATCGTAAAGATGGAAGCGGTACTTCAAGACTCGTCTTTGAGTTTCATCAAGTCTACACTCCGACAAGCCTTGAAGCAGGGGGCATTTGTAGACATTGAAATTTTGTGGACTCTACAAAAAGAGTTTAATTTTAGTTAGAGTCCTTGGGGGCTACTTTACCCTAAATCTAGCTTGATGGCTACTCAACCTAAACCCTAAATTACGCCTATATAAAGGGGCAAATATCCCTTTAAAGAGGCATCTCCTGTATCCCACAAATTCACGGGATATTCACAAAGAGATCAAAGATTTGAAAAGTCCCAATAAATTCATGGGATATTCATAAAGATCAAAACTCTCTCTTCTTGATAATCAAATACATCAAGAAGACAAACCCTCATTTAATGGAGATCAAATCTAAATGTTCCTACGTTCGAGAAATACGTCACTAACGACCCTCGAATTACGGAGAAATTCATATCCAAATCTTCATATATTTGAGAAATATGCTACTGGCGGCCCTCGAATTATGAAGAAAATCAAGAGAGAAGAATCAAGGGAGGAACAGATTTGTACCCCCGTCGTTTATCAATAAAACTGTTGTTTTTTCATATTTTTATTTATGGTTGAAGTTTATTTTTCATGAATTAAATTATGTTTGAAACAGTACAATTATAACTTTTAAATAGATATTTTGTATAGTCAGTAAAGTTTGAATTGTTCAAATATTTTTACTTAAAATCAAATTCAAATTAAATTTAGTCGTTTATCAATATTAAGAGACAAAAATAAATTTAAAAATTTTCAACCTTTTTCTTCGAATCTTCTATTTTAAGATAGCACTCCAACTGAAAGTCTGAAACTATTACTTGGTCAATTATAAGTAAACGGGTGAAACAGTAAATACCTGAGACAAAAAACACAATGAAAAGAAGACCATAAAGGAATTTTGAGACGCTAGACTTTGCCATCTTGTCCAATATTTTGAGGTTATGAAATATGTCTTTAAAATTAACAGTTCTTTCTGTTAATTTATGGAAGAGGGTTCATAATATTTATGGAAAACTATTGTTAGTTCGATACTATATTTATTGTGTGTCTCAGAGATTTTTATGGTATATCATTTACTTTTCTTTTGGAAAAAATTATATCAAATAATTATAAATTAATAAACAATACCATAAATATTCTTCATCTTCCTAGTATTGAACACATTTACTTGACAATTTCAATAATGAATTTGATTTCTACCACTTACGTGAATATAACAATGTTACAATTTATGAACTTGAAAAGTATTTTCTATAAATAAATACTTATACTTATAGCTTATTACTGCTCCTTTTTGTTTTACTACAATCTAGTACGAATTATTTAACTCAGTGGCATATGAATAATTTTGTAGATCTAAATATGGTAAGGATATTCTGCAAAATAAGCTTAGCTTTACCAAAAATACCGTGTAAGCACATTCAAGTTCTTACATGTAACTATTACATGTCTTAATTTTGCGCCCACAATAACGATAGAATAGTTTATTTCTTTGCTTAATTATTTTTCTTATCAATAAATATCGATATTGTACTAATTTTGTTATAAATGTATTTACATTATAGTGAATGTCTATCAAGAATATAGATAACATCTATCAAGATCTAGTAGATATGTATCAGGATTTGAAGTATCTGTGTTTTAGCTAAAAACTAGAGGGGTTTTGTTCATTTTATCCTCAATCCCTGATGATCTCTCATCCCTCAAGAGAAATAAGAATTACTCTGTATTCTCTCTCTACTCTTCTTCTTTATTCTTTATTAGTTTATAACACGTTATCATCACGAGACTATGCCATCTCAAATTTGAAGGCTAAGGTATTATTTCATTTCTTTTCATATGACTAATAATCTTACAAAACTTGAGTTCGTTGCCTCGAACAAGAACTACTTTGCATGGGTGTTGGATGCTGAAATCCACTTAGATGTTATGGGTATTGGAGACGCCATAAAGAACGAAAATACAACATCTAATCAAAATCGTGCTAAGGCTATGATTTTCTTGCGTCATCATCTTGACGAAATTCTAAAAATTGAATATCTTACTACTAAGGATCCACTTGTTTTGTGGAATAGCCTAAAAGAAAGATTTGACCACTTGAAAATGGTCATCCTTCCAAAAGAACGATATGAATGCATACACTATGAAAATAAGATGTTGGGTTCAAACCCCGTCGATTTATTGCCTAAGACGCTTTTATATGGATAAGATATCGAGTTTGAATCTCAATGCCCAATATTGTTAATATAACGATGGCTAAGGCAAAATAATGTGTTTTTGTGAAAAGTCATGAAAGAAACATGTCTTATTGAATATGCTCCATTTCCTGAAGTGAATGTGGTAGCAATGCTTAATATGTCTGAAAAAACAAGTGATTCAACGTACGAATATAAGCGTGGAGGGATAATATGATAATAATTATCAAAATTGATAATATTTTCACACGCTTATTATGATTATAATATATGTTAGAGAAAATTTCTCTACAATCATATGTATGCCTTGATTTGCTCCTAAATTAGAAATATCTTAAAAGAGGCTATAAGCTATCATAATTTGATAGGATTAAGGCACAATTATATTTCATTCCAAGGGAATGAGAAGCTTATTAATGCAAACGTGTACTTGATTGTGATGGTATCACAACTCACCTCCGAAAGAGGCAGAATAACTGAGAAGAGTTATTTTGAAATCTACTTCTAAAATAGTAAATCTGAAATTTATTCATGTAATAATAAATCTAAAATTTACTAAAGTAAAAGTTTACATGTCATGGTAAACTTAGAGTTTGCTAGAACAAAAGTTTATAAATTGACATGAATGGTTGTGACATCTCAAAGATGTGCATGCTGAGCATTAAACATATATTGAAGAATTAGAAAATTCTTCATCACTTTTAATGTTGTTTGTTCTAATGATAAGTTGGTTGGACCAACTAATTTTGGGATTGGATCCCTTACAATCTGAAAAGTATAAAAGGTGAATAAGGGTCCGTTCACCTATCATGTGATATGTTGAAAAGATGCATCAATAAGATGATCACATGTATATTTATTATCAATGTTTGACATTCATAAAGTTTCTTGCTCAATATAAATTGAGTTAAGAATATAATTTTCAGATTATGGAATCAAGACAATTCATCTTGATGATGATAGTTTGGCATTGAATGCCTTCGATAAATAGTCAAACCATTGCTAATGAGAACAAAGCTTTATGTGTTGGTATAAAATATGATATGTTGCATACAATTGCACTTGTATGCATTAGATCAATAAACTATGATTATTTCTTTCCTCTCAATTGGTTCAAGATCAAGAACCAACTATTTCATTTAATAGTTTTGATGTGCGGTATATGATTAATGAATATACCGTGATGCACAAAGATGGATTCCTCAAAGAAGATGGAGGATGAATGTTAGTTTTTCTAACATAAGTGGGAGATTATAAGTAGCTATGAAATATGTTAGAAATTATCATTAGATCCTCATTCAAAAGATAATTCAAGTCAAATGTCGGAAGCATCTGTTGACTCAAATTAGTATCATATTTAAGTTACAAGTGCTCTTATTTTGTGTTCTTAAAGGACAAAGTCTACGCATGCATGAAGTGTGGTAGACTAATTGGTTCCAAATAAAATAATTCTTGAAAAGAATAAGGAGCAAATAATCATAATAAGAAGGCAATGCGGTCTTGAAGAGCCAACGACATAACACTTTCTAAAACCTTATGAGAGGTTCAGGTACCTAAAAATAATGAAGTGATGAGATCTCAAAATGTTATGTTACATTATGAACCGATACGAAATGATATATCATCAATATCTTTGATACAATATTAGTGTAATATTGTGAAAGATTACGAGGATCTGAATTCTACGTTTATTTAAGCATGCTGATGTAGAAACATTTATCAAGTGACCTGAAAGGATGCATTTTGATAAGCGTAAAACTTATTTAATTTGCAGTCCAGACACTTGAAGATGTCACACTTGACATGTTGGATATGGTCACTTGACAAAAATTCATATGAAAAATCCTAAAGGATTCAAAATGCCTAAAGCATATAAAATTTTTAAAAAACTTTTTACTATCCTCATAAGAGATAATTTGATGATTTGAGTATCATTGGAACTCTTGGAGAGTTTTCAAAAGCAATAGAATTTTTGCTTAAATGAGAAATATTGAAAAATTGAATAAGGATCCATTCTGACCTCAAGAAAAGAATGAGGAACTCCTTGGTTATGAAGTGTCATATCTTAGTGCAATTGATGCACTAATGTATCTTGCAAATACTACAAGGCCTGATATAGCCTTTTTTTAGTTAATTTGTTAGCAAGTTTGTAGTCCCTATCTTATTGGTCATGTTGATGTTGGGTACTTATCTGACCTACATAAAGCTCGATCTTAAATAGGTTATGTGTTTATATGTGGTGGTACTGCAATATCTTGGAGATATACAAAATAGTCTATCATAGCCACTTCATCGAACCATGCAGAGATAATAGTTATTCATGAAGCAAGTCGATAATGTGTATGGTTGAGGCATGATACATCTCATTCGAAAAAAATATTGTTTGAAATATGATAATATACCCACAATCTTATGAAGATAATGCAGCATGCATAGCACAACTTAAGGGAGGAACCATAAAAGGAGATAAAATGAAGCACATTTTGCCAAAGCTTTTCTACGTACATGAGCTCAAAAATAATGATGATATTAACGTGCAAAAAATTTGTTCAAGTGTCAATGTGGATAATTTATTCACCAAGTTTCCTCCAACTACAACTTCCAAGAAGATGGTGCACAAGATAGGGATGCAAAGGTTCAAGGATGTTCTCATTAGGGGGAGTTAATACGCGTTATACTCTTTTTCCCTTACGAGTCTTTCTCCCACTAGATTTTCCTTGTAAGGTTTTTAATGAGGCAGCCAAAATGTGTATCATTAGAGATGTGTACTCTTTTTTCTTCACTAAACTTTTTTTCCACTGGGTTTTTTCTAATAAGGTTTTAACGAGGCACATTATCTATCAATTAGACATTCAAGGGGGAGTGTTATAAATATATTTACATTTTAGTGAATGTCTATCAAGAATATAGATAAGATCTATCAAGATCTAGTAGATATCTATCAGAATTTGAAGTATTTATCTTTTAGTCAGAAACTAGGAGTATTTTCCCTTATAAATAAAGGGGTTTTGTTCATTGTATCCTCAATCCCTGATGATCTCTCATCCCTTAAGAGAAATAAGAATTACTCTCTATTCTCTCTCTACTCTTCTTCTTCTTTATTCTTTATTAGTTTATAACAAAGTAATTTTATCAATGAAAATGAGTACTCATTGCCTCGTGTATTTTTTTCCTGACAATTAATTAATCCACTAGTATTTGGGAGTTTTGGCAAAATAGACATTTTGAAAAACTAAATGTAACATTTAGGACCCATTTGGTAGGGTGAATTATTTTCATAATTCATGGATTAAATGGTGGGATTATTTAATATATTATTTAATAGCAACTTTGGAGCAATGTATAACTAATACATAGATTAGTTATACACCCTACATGGTATTATGGGGTGCATAACTAATACACCCAATTTGGTGGGATTAGTAATCCATGGATAAATATGTGTAAAGACAAAAACACCCTCAAATTTCTTTATTTTTTTTTAAATCTTTTTCCATTTATTCACTGTGAGTTACTTCTTTTCCATTTATCAAGATAATAATATCCCTCCAAATAATTTTAGTCATAAAAAAACTACTCCATTAACTTAAAAAATACTTATTGGTCAAAATTCGAAAACAAATTGCATGATTGCATACAAGCTTTAGTTTTGTAAATAGGATATTCATAAATAAAAATAATTTTTCTACTTAGTTTTAACACTCTACGGAATACAAATTTATGTTACTAATGATTCTATTGTCTCGTTCAAAATTTACACGTATCTCCCTCCAACTTAAGAACACCACAAAGTGGGAACAACAAACAAATGATGAACAAATAAAGAAAATATAAAAAAAAAAAAATTGCAAGTGAATGATTAAATCTTAAAATTTCAAAATAAATAATTAGTTATATTGTTACTTTTTTTATTTTCAAAAAAATAATAATAAAGTTTTGCAAAGAAAAGACACAAAGTTATAATATGTTGAGGGTATTTTTATAAACAAATAATATACTTTTTTAAAATATAACAATACATATAGTTTTCAATACATCAAACCAAATACTGCATAAAAAATAATCTCAGTATTGCTAATCTCTGCACTACTAATTTCAGCATTACTAATACAACTTATTCAGTATTATCTTATACACTCTACCAAATAACCTCTTAGTGTCAAGTTTTAAAAAATATAGTGGATAGCTACATTTATGATGTCATCCATTTGACTTTAAAAAACCATCCAAACCTACCACACAATTTTTTAACTCGCACTTTAGTCTCCCTACATCATCCAACAAATATCTAATATATTCCTTCATTTTGTCATATTTTTATTTTCAACTTGGTTTTGAGAAGTGTAGCTTGGCATATTTTTTTGAAAACATGTACGATATGATGACCCAATTCGGTCAATACTATATTGATAGAAGAAAGGTAGTACCCCGTGAAATACCTATTCAATTCAATTGCTAAGAGGTTTGGTGAAAAGTTTAGGGAGAGGCATGCATATGCCCTCAATTATAAGGAAAATAAATTTGTGCTTATCACCGAAAAGATAACAGGTGAAAATATGAGCGAGTGTGACTCCTTCTATATGGAGAATATAAATGGGGATGAAAATCAATTCGCCGTGTTCGGTAGGGATCCTACTGCCAAATTCAACCTACTGAAAAAGTTATGTTCTTGTAGGAAGCATGACTTGATCAAAATACTGTGCACTCATGCGATGGACGATTTGCGATCGAAGTATGGAGATGATTATGATTTGAACAACTACGAGTACTCTTCTTCTATGTATAAAGTCTAAGTGTACCACCTTGCGTATTTGAAATTAATTAATGTTGTCTCTTTAGAGTTTGAATGGTGTATGCCACATAAATTGTTAGACGTAAATATTCTTTCACTCCTTGTCGATAACAAGCTCGGAAGGAAGAAAAGAAAATATGTTAAAGATGTGGGAGAGGATTTCAAGACCAAAAGAAGGAACAAGTGTTCATTGTGCAAGAGACCCGGACATACGAGAACCACATGTAATATTAACAAATCCTAGATAGGCTTGTATCACTTTGTTTGTAAGTTAAGATAATGTATGTATTTTGAGAACCCTGCAGTTTGGTCTAATTAATTTCATATCAGTTTTATCGATTTTGGTTTATTTCTAGTATCGATCGGCTAAGTTATAGCATATATTGTGTGCACGGTCTATTACGTTTATTCTTTGTATCCCACTTTATTTATTATCGATCTCTTTCAAAGTATACTGAAAAATTTTAAATATTCAATTGATCAGATAAACAGTTGGGTATTTATGATGCCTCAAAAAAGTTATTGCATGTCCACTCAAATATTGTGTCGATTAAGTATATGCTACCTACTCGACTTTCGTTCATCCACGCATCGACCAACCATTGAGCGAAAATCTGAAAAGCCTTCTATTTTAGTTTATATAAACACTCATATATTATGAAAAACATTCATCTTCTTCAACCAAAAGAATTGAGAAATAGCATCAGATGTCAAGAATCACACTCTTACCTCTCATGAGAATGTGTTCCCAGCGTGATGTTAAACCGGATACAATATATATATATATATATATATATATATTAAAGAGATAATTAAGAAACTAGGGGGAGATAAGGAAGAAAGAAAGAATAATTTGACAATTGAAGTAAACTAGAGATGAACAAATGTAGATTTGTAATTCTCTAATTTGAACAAACAATTACATGAATAATTCAAGGAAATGGAGAGAATTGAACTCATACATGAATAATCTTGCCAAAGGATATTCAAGAGAGTTCCAATGTAGAGACAAGGGCATAAACTCATATACTTACTAAAGAGTGTTCAATCTAAAAATATTGTCTACCCTAAAAATGTTCATCATATTCTATTTATACTACTAGGGATAACTAAGATAGAAAATAGCATAAATGTCGTTAGTTACATGTGCAGCATATATGACCAAAAATAACCCTAAAATATAATATTAATATTTTCTTGTATTAATTCTTTGATTTTCACAATCTCTTGAAACACTCCAAACTTTCGATGTCGAGTTGAAATCCTTTCATGCAATTAGCACTTTTTGAACTTGCATCATTCTTCCCTTGTTGAAAAACATTAGATATCGAATTCAAACCTTCCAAATCATAGAGGGAAGTAAGTACACAAATCAAATATAACTTTCAAGTAAGCTGCATACCATTTCCAAAATTACACACTTTTGTGATAAAGTCAAGAATCATGAAATCCCATAAAAATTAACTTTTCAAACCTAGTATCAAGAACTTGACTCAAAAGTATACCACAATAATAAAAAAAGGTTAAAGAAACTAAAAATTCTACACATTAGAACTTTCAAGTCAAAACTAGTTTCTTCAACAACTTGGATCAAATAGTTTCTTAATTCACAATTGAATTGTACTCTTCTAATCACATGATTAAGAGAACTAATAATATCATCCACAAACCTTAAATAAAAGTATGCATTTTTGGAAATAAAAAACAAACATCAATCCCAAAATTTTCTTGTATTTCTCACTTATTAACTCACAATATGAATCTAATAGAAACAACAAAGAATTCTCACTAATCACAATAAAGTTGTTACTATGAAGGTCAAAGGCATAAAAATTTACCTTAATGACTTTAGAAAGTCCAAAAATAAGCACTAGCCATTCAAAAAAATCATTCTTGGATTTAGAAGGCAAAGATACCTCAAATTTTTTGTAGCCTAAGAAGATGCTCCCAAGTATCTTACCTCGTTGTAGATCCTCTCTTGATGGTATTTCACAAATAGATCAGCAAGGTTAGCAAACTCATCAAAAGAAAAATTGTTACAAATAATTTGGGAGTTAGATTACTAAAATTCAAAAAGATTGCAACCTCAAGCAAGCCACAAAAATTATTTTCACAAGTCATGCACTTTTAAAATTTTGGATCAGCATTTTCATCAAGTGCATATGAGAAAACAAGGAATGAATCATTCAATTGAATTTCATCAATAGTATTCAAACTTTCACACTCAATTTTCAAATTATGATCATTGTGAATTACACAATCAAGACTAGGACAACTCAAAGAATGACTCATATTATCAACACAAAAATCACTTTTCAAATTTTCTTGCATATTTTCACCAAATAAAGAATTGTCAAATATTTTAAACATTTGATATTCTTTTGTCTCAAAAAGGATATTATCACACATTGCATGATGCATTTCAAGTGTACTACATTAAAGCAAATTCACGTCCTTACAAGATAAAGAATTGGTATGATCAAACTCACTTACAAAGAGACATTCATCATCAATCACATTTCTAGTATTCTTAGTAGCTAAAGAAGAAATAGTTTCTTCTTCGTCACAAGAATTCAATAAAACATCATGTTTTTTTATATTTGACATAACACTAGCTTGAAACATTTTAAGCTCACAATCAACAATAATTTTAGCTCTACAATCATATTCAACTAGTGCATGATCATCACTCATTTGTCTATTGACACAAAGTAAAGAATCATCAATCTGACCAAAAAATGGTCTAACATTAACGCTTAAGTCACTATCAAGTTCATTTGAAATAACTAAAGAGGTAGGATTAGCCCTTTTAAATTGATGAATACTTAAAGATCCTTCTTTACCTTGATTTTCTAAAATTAAGCTTACTTGCTCACGTGAAGTAGTCCCAACTTCACTTGCTTCTTTCAATTCTTGAATATTTTTCCATGTTGAGTCATCCATTTTGTGTTCTTCTTCAGGAAGACCTACAAAGAAGTGAAAACACTAGAAGAACAAGAATTCAAAGGATTAGTGTTAGAATAAGAAAACCTCTCACTCACACTCTCTTGTTTTTTGATTATCTCATTTTATTTTCTCTCACTTGATTCACTCTTCTTCTTTCCTTCTTGTGATAATTCATTCTAATTTTTAAAACCTCTTTTCCTTTGTTCTTTTAGCCACTCACTCACTTCATTCCAAATATCCTTTCCTTTTCCCTTTTTTGAATTGTCATTGTTCACTCCTCCACTCTTCTTTTTCTTTTCGTTCTCACTCATTTTATTAGAAGTGCAATAGGCTCCAAGGATTCCCTTTGAGTCATTGGGATGACTCTTCACATCAATTTTCAACTTAGCATTACTAGAAGCTCCAAAGACTCTGCTTGAATTATTGGAAAGACTTTGTACATCAAATTTCAAGTTAGTAGTCTTCACTTTCACTTTCTTGACTTTCTCATTTGTTATTGAAGATTTCTTAATGGCCGTAGGAGTTAAGACATGCTTTCGTTCCATCAAATATACAACAGCAAACTTTTCTAACTCTCTATAAAATTAAAATTTATTATGATTGAACCAAGGAGCTCCTAAATATACCAAATAAGTAGACAAAGTATAGACATCACACCAAATACCCCCTTGATAGCTTCCATAGTAAACAATGATCTTCACCTCCTTGTCCACCAAACTTTCACCCAATTTATATGGTGAACTTTCCGTATGACAAGGTATATCCAACCACTCAATCAAAGAAGGATCAATGAAGTTGGTATAACACAATTTATTTATACTTAAGGTGCAATAAAATGTGCAACTACTCTCATATTCCTCCACAATGACTTTAAATTTAGTCAATCCTTCATTAGGTTCATGCTCTCTTTTTCTTCTAGAAGCACCACTATAATCATGAAAAACTTCACAATAACTTCTACTAGAAGTAGATATATAAGATGAAGTTCTCATTTCTCCATTGACATCCAAACGTCTATTGTAACTCCTTAAACCTATATAAGACATAATTAGGACAAGAAAAATGGTTAGTAAAAAATAATGGACCTTACAAGTCACTCCCTCACGTGTATAACTGAAATGATGAGACTCAATTTTTTTTTCGCTCGTGTATACACTCAAAGGTCGTAGGCTTTTAGGACCACACTCAAATGATCTCACCACTCAAATCTTTTACCACTCAAGGGTATCCCTTAGTCTCTTCAAGGTCTACAATCTAAAATAATCTCAAAATAAGCTTTCAAGTATCGGTTTAAAATAGAGTTTATGTCAATAACAAAGAAGGACAAAATACATTAACGGACAAGGAATGAATCAAACACACAATGAAACTAAAAAGATAAAAGTATGAAAAAAATTAACGCAAAATGAAACGTGAACACAAAACTAGATAACACAAGTAGAACTAATACTCAATGTAATCTAGCTAAAGAAATTAACATACAATATGATTTACTCATAAATCAAATAACTCAAATTTAGAGTTTGAGAAGAAAGATCACTCAAAACACCACATTCATCAATCTATCAAGATCCAACTCAAATTAAATTTTCCCAATCAATATGGGATATTTTTAAGCATCATGCAATAGTTTTTGAAGTAAGGAATCAACTCAAACTTCAAAATTTCAGTAAAATTCGTACAACGAAAAGTGCCTAATTTTTTAACCCAAAATTGACCCCAAATTCATCCTTATATCTCAAAATTGGAACTTAATATAATTTATCCATGATCAAAATAACTTATATCCAAAAGATGGGAGTAAAATTTGCACAAAAGAGCTCAAAATCTCAAATTTACGCACTTTAGAAAGTGCTGAAATTTCATCTGCGAAAATGGGAGAAAATGGGGCAAAATCAACTCTTAATCTACTTTAAATGATCTCAAATTTGATATTCAAGAACTTTGAACTATTTCCAACAAAACTCAAAAACACCCACCTGAAAATTTCTCCAATTTTCAGTCCCATTTGTTTTTTAAAATTTTTCTAATTTTTTTATATATCTTTTTGAATTTTCAAACAATACAACCCAAGGATTAAGAATTGTAAGAACAATTCTTTAGACTTTCTCTGATATCAATTGATGTAAAATGAGATACACGATATATAGATTAAAGAGATAATCAAGAAATTGAGCAAGATAAGGAAGAAAGAAAGAATAATCTCACAATTGAAGTAAACTAGAGATGAACAAATATAGATTTGTGATTCTCTAATTTGAACAAACAATTACATGATTAATTCAAGGAAGGAGAGAATTAAACTCATACATGAATAATCTTACCAAAGGATATTCAAGAGAGTTCCAATGTAGAGACAAGGGGATAAACCCATAAACTTACCAAAGGGTGTTCAATCTAAAAATATTGTCTACCCTAAAAATGTTCATCATATTCTATTTATACTACTAGGGATAACTAAGATAGAAAATAACATAAATGATGTTAGTTACATGTGCATCATATATGACCAAAAAGAATCCTAAAATATAATGTTAGTATTTTCTTGTATTAATTCTTTGGTTTTCACACTATCTTGAAACACTCCAAACTTTTAATGTCAAGTTGAAATTCTTCCACGCAATTAGCACTTTGAATACTTTCATCACAGCACTACCACGACTTCCTCCTCCTCCGTAATGACCTGAACTATCTTTTCTATGATTTGGGTCAGGATCGTGAGCACCTGCACTGGAAACTCCGACATATCATCCATTTTTTACGTGCAATCATCGAGAGGCTTAACATGGAGCTCAAAAAGTACATCAACCCCCATCTCCCCCACACACATAGACACGCACACCATTCCTTAGTTTAGGATTTAATTTTGATGTCTACATAGTTTTAGTACTAATAGTTCTAGTTCTACTTCATTGCAAAGAAGCTTTCATGCTGAGGAATTTTGGTAGATGAAAGCTTCTTCCTTTTGCCCTTCAAAATTGCCCATATGTTGGAGTTGATATTACGTTAAACTATGTAGCAGTGAATTAATGAAATGAGCTATTTTTGTTTCCTACATGTTGTTTCTACTTGAATTTTATAATTTTATTGTTGTTTGAAATTTTACAGTTTTGTTGGAAGATGAAAGAAACAGATATACGAATTCATACATGGTCATGGATAATGAATCTGGCCTATCAGTGATTTTTTTGATATATACAGAATTAATTACAAGGTCAATAGAGTCTATGATTGACTGAGATCATTATTTATGCTAGATTGTCTATTTAATCAATGAATTTCATTATGTGAGTTGGAGCAATAGTCAAAAAATATTAGTACGTAGCCAAAAATATAAATAATTAAATTGAATTGAGGATCATCGATTGAGTTGAGTGTAAATAATAGATTACGCGCTTCAGCAATAATAGACCGTATTAGTTTATTGCCCTTACTAGCATATTGTGTAAAGAGAAAATAATTTATTAATAAAAAACAAATTATTAATTATGCAATTAAATAAGCTTAAACAAATCATGTGATCGTATAAGAGTCTATGTAAATTGAAGACGGTGATCAAAGATGTATGTGGATGAGTAGTTGTTATACATTCAATGTCTTCAGGGTAATGTTTACCAAAACACAAGTATGTTGTCAGAAATTCATTTGTTCAACCACAACACGTCCTCTCATATCTTTGGTCACTATTTTAAATTTATGTGGACTCTTATACGATCACATGACTTGTTTAACCTCATTTACAATAATAACAACAAACCCAGTGTATTCTCATATAGTGGGGTCTGGGGAGGGTGAAATGTACGTAGTCCGTACCACTACCTCAGAGAAGTAGAGAGGTTTTTTCCAGTAGACCCCCGTCTCAAGACAAAGAATAATAATCAAAGTCATAATAACGCATGGAACAAGAAGAAATATCATAAATAAGACATCCACAAAGTAATGCCCTACACTGACGAACCAAGGCACCCAATACCCCCATACCCTCCTACTATCAGCTCCAGCCTTTGAACATAGCCCTAAGACTACCAACCCAGCTACCCCCAAAGATCTCCTAACTACTAGCTACGACTTCCCCCCCCTCCATGCACTAGCCTTCTAACCTAATTCGCATCCTCCATACCTTCCTATCTAGGGTCATATCCTCGGTAAGTTATAACTGCTCCATGTCACGTCTAATCACCTCTCTCTAGTATTTATTCGGCCTACCCTTACCCCTCCTGAAACCATCCAAAGCTATCCTCTCACACCTACGAACTAGGGCATTCATTCCCCTCCTCATGCCTAAACTATCTCAATCTAACTTCCTGCATCTTGTCTTCCACCGAAGTAACTCTCACCTTCTCCCGGATAGTTTTATTTCTAACCTTGTCACTCCTAGTAAGCCCACACATCCAATGCAATAGCTGCATTTTTGCCACCTTCGACTTTTGAATGTGGGAGTTCTTAATAGGCCAACACTTCGCTTCATACAGCATGGCTGGACGAACTGCCACACAATAGAATTTTTCTTTAAGCTTGGTCGGCACCTTCTTATCGCACAACACTCCAGAAGCGAGCCTCCATTTCATATATCCTACACCAATACGGTGGGAAACATTTTCGTCAATCTCTCCATTCCCCTGAATCATAAACCCGAGATACTTAAAATTATCCTTCTTACAAACAACCTAGGAATTCAACCTTACTACCACTTCGTTCTCTTGCCTCAATTCACTAAACTTGCATTCCATATATTTTGTCTTGACCCTACTCAACCTGAACCCTTTAGACTCAAGGGTTTTTCTCCAAACCTCTAATTTATCATTCACCCCTTCCCTCTCTCCCCCTCCCTCCCCTTGTCTCATCAATCAAAATTATGTCATTTGTAAAAAGCATACACCATGGCACCTCTCTTTGAATATGCCGCATCAACATATCCATCACCAACACAAACAAAAATGGGCTAAGAGTCAATCCCTAATGCAACCCTGTCAAGACAGGGAATATTTTTAATCTCCTCCCACCGTCCTCACCTGAGTCTTTGCTCCATCATACATGCCTTTAATCAATCTGATGTACTCTACTAGGACTCCACTCACCTCCAAGC
The DNA here is from genome assembly GCA_030864215.1 of Capsicum pubescens. Taxonomy (NCBI): domain Eukaryota; kingdom Viridiplantae; phylum Streptophyta; class Magnoliopsida; order Solanales; family Solanaceae; genus Capsicum; species Capsicum pubescens. The sequence continues at coordinate 77,162,124 of CM061544.1, forward strand.
ATCTCCAAAGAAACTCCTTAGGGACTTTATCGTACGCCTTTTCCAGGTCGATGAAAACCATATGTAAGTCCCTCTTCATTTCCCTATACTACTCCATCAGTCTCCGCACCAGGTGAATTACCTCAGTCACCGAGCAACCTGGCATAAATCCAAATTGATTCTTCTAAATAGACACTATCGTCCTCAACCTCCGCTCTACCACTCTCTCCCAAATCTTCATAGTTTGACTCAACAACTTAATACCCCTATAGTTATTGCAACTCTAGATGTCCCCTTGTTCTTACATAATAGAATCAAAGTACTCCATATCTAGGCTTCGGGAATTTTCGCAGTCTTGAAAATGCCATTAAATAATTCAGTCAACCACCTTAACTAGCCCTGCCAGTAAACTTCTAAAAAAATAGTGGAATCTCATTAGGCCCTATCTCCCTACCCCTTCGCATCCTGCGAATAGCCTATTTGACCTCCTTCATCCTAAAACGTCTATAAAAACTAAAATCACGACACTCCTCTGAGTGCTCCAGCTCCCCGAACAAAATGTCTCTGTCCCCTTCCTCATTCAAGAGTCCATGAAAATATGATTGTCATCTTCTCTTAATTTGAATGTCCTCCGCCAGCATTCTACCATAATATCCCTTAATGTACTTCACTTGGTCTAGATCACGACCATTTCACTCTCTAGCCTTAGCAAGCCTATACAACCTTTTTTCCTCTCTCTCTCTCATTTAACCTGCATACAAGATCTCAAATGTTACCTTCTTAGCAGTCATATTTGCTAACTTAGCCTCCTTCTTAGCTAACTTGTACTTCTTTTTGTTGACTCGTTTCTCCTCTTAATCCTTACTCTCAACCAACTTAGCATACACCCCCTTCTTAGTCTCCACTTTCTTTTTAACTTTTTTCTTCCACCACCAGTCCCCCTGATGTTGTCCAGCCCGACCCCTCGAGACCCCCAACACCTCTCTAGTAGTCTTCTTGATGCAACTAGCATCCCTATCACACATACAATCCTCGTCTCCCCTACACTCTTACACCTCCATTCCTGCTACCTTCTCCCCTATCTCCAGCACATTCACTAGCATCAACTGGCCCTATTTAATTTTAGGTCGACCCTTCCTTCCCTTCTCTCTTATCCTTCTTTATAACCATATCCATCACCAGAAACCTGTAATGGGTCGAAAGATTCTCACTCGAAATGACCTTACAATTTTTACACAATGCCCTATTCCCCTTCTTAGGCAGCAAAAAGGCAATTTGAGTCTTGGCTATTGCGCTTTAAAAGGTAATTAGGAAATCTCGAATTCACTAACACCATCCCAAAAGCCCTCACAAAATCCAACAGAAAAGCTCCCTCTTCGTTCCTCTCCCCAAAACCAAAACCTTCATGCACATCTCCATAACCTCCCGATAATACGCTGATGTGCCTATTGAAATCCCCTGCTACCACAATCTTCTCAGAGCTAGTCACACCTCTCACCACCGCGTCCAAAGCATTCCAAAACCTCTTCTTCTCCTCCTCGTCCAAGCCCACTTGCAGAGCATAAACGCTATACACATTCAGAGTAAACCCCTCAATGACTAACTTAATAGTCATCAACCTATTGCTAACCCTCTCAACCTCCACTACTTACTCTATAAGATCTTCATATACTAAGATGTTTACACTGAACACAATCGATGGTCTTCAATTCAATATAATTTATTTAATTATTTGCATTTCTGACTCTGTACTAATTTTTTTTACTGTTTCACCAACCAACATATACCTTACAAACGATGGAGTATCGATCTATACGGTGCATCATCTACCTACCGCATGAGAAGTCATCGGTTATATTGATGGTCTATGAATGAGGTCCAGCAATAATAAAATTTAAATATCAATTTTTTACAAGGTACATGTCAAATCATACCACAATGATAATATCTGGATTCATTATTTATATAAAAAGAAAGACAATCCTTGTTTTAACTCTCTCAATTTTTTTCTTTATTTTTTATTCAGTTTTAAACAACTACAACATCTCAAGGATCTCAAATATTCAATGAAAAAGTGTCTTACATATGTTGTTGTGGAAATCCAGCCATCTTGAGGACGTCATGTACCGATTCAAATTTGGATCAAAAATTCATTAACTATGCGGTTGGAAAGGTGGGTATGTATATGAATATGTGGTTTATACATTTTTGTTTTAGCAAGTAAATTCATCTAATTATTTATTTTTTCATCTAGGATAATGGCAGATGCTTTTTTTAAGTGGCTTATGAAAGACTCACCGGCGAGCATCCCATCGACATCAAACTTTCAAGGCGTTGCTAAATTTCAAATACTGCAAAGGCTTCAGAAATTCAAAGAAAATAGGGATCTGCTCACGGTATTGTTAAAACAATTCGAAGAGCAAAGGAATCGCTTGAAAGGATCACTAAAGAAAATCAAAGTAAAGAGGGATCAACTAAACCAAAGGTAGATTTTTGCCGAAGAAAAAAAGAATGGCCTAAAAAATTTATTATATAATTTGTTGTTGGTGTTGACTTTTTAAAAAGGTGTAATGGAGATGTAGAGTGACAAAAATAATAGATGTATGATTTCTTAAATCAACTATTGGTGCAGACTATAATTAATAGAGAATGACTTCTATAATATTTATCATCGATCTCTATAAACCATGACAATAACTGAATTGATAATACAATACAACATATAATAGTAAACATCAACCTCAAGTTGATAGTTCTCACTATTAGCAGTCTATAAATGATTAAGTAGGTCATAATAAAAGATATCAGTTGTATTATCTATAAGCTAATGCAATAACTAAACAGAATTTCATCAGTAAAGATTGACACTATAAAGAGCAAACTCGTTTGTCATCATTATAATAGGGATGTAGGGGACAGAAATAATAGATGCATAATTTCTTAAATCAATCGTGGGTGTAGTCTATAAATAATAGAGAATGACTTCTATAATATTTATCATCAACCACTATAAACTATGGCAATAACTGAATTGGCAACATGATGCAATCAATTGTAGTATCTAATAAAACAATGGAATAACTAAACATAATTTCATCAGTAAAGAATGACACAATAAAGAACAAACATGTTTGTCATCATTGAGTTGCCAAATATATGTTATCCAATTATCTATTTAAATCAAACCACTAAAACTAATAAATCATTACAAAAATTATTTATTTCAAGCTACCAAACTACATGTTATCAATTATTTCGGCTGATACCACTCTGATCATTGAGTTCCTTAACAATGCCCATCATATCCACTTCCTTTTCTTCATCTTTCTTCTCCACTTCTTCTTCTTCTTCTTCTCATTTCCTTTCTCTTCTTCTTCTAATGATGATTTTTTCTCTTCTTCTATCTTTTCATGTCAGTCACGTCTTCTTCATCAACTGTCTTCTTTTTTTCTTTTCTTCTTTTTTTATCTTCTCCTTATCATGTTCAGTCATTTCTTCTTCATCATCAACTGCCTTGTCTTTTTTCTCCTCTTCTTCTTCTTCTTTTGATTTCTTCTCAATATTTTTTACTGATTTCTCCTTATTTTCTTCTTCTTCAGCAGTTGTCATCTTCTCATCTTTTTTTCTTCTTTTTTCTTATCTTCTTCATCGCAATCTTCTCTTCTACTGTTTCTTTTTCTTTACTTTCTTCTTTTATTTTCTCATCTTCTAGTACAAGGTCAATCACTAAGACTGTGAGCTCTTTAAGGTTTACTTGACATTGCATACAAGGAGGACTATCGACATGCGTTGTATTATTTTGAAAGGATTTCAAAAATTCTAAAAGTAAATTCATTAAGAAGAAAAAAATAAATTACTTTACCGTGTCTTGGTTGCTTCTTCTTGTTCTTCTCAATTCTCCTCAACCTCTCATCTCTAACATAAGAAGTAAAATCCAACACAATTTTCTCGAGCAAAGAAACTCGCTTATGTAGATCTCCATCATTAGAAGTGTTCGGTGTGGTTATTTGTCCACTAGAATCAGCATGATCACAAGTACGTTCTGGACTTAGAACATAATTATGACCATTCAAATCTTCATCTCCATCCACGACATTCACTGATGAAGTAAGGACAGTCACGTCTTTTAACTTCATCTTCAAGACATCGATGGACGTGTCCTTAACTTCATCGGTGTATGACTTAAATATTTTCACATAGGTTTGTTCATTTCACGGACAATAAGGGTAGGGTATTGGTGCACAATCTATACAAAAATAAATGTAAGTTACACGACATTCATGAGTTTAAAAATATTATTATCATATTATAATAAGTAAAATTTTACCTCTTTGTTGTTCCCTTTGTACTTAAATGGGTCACCTTTCATTATGTTGTCGCTCTTCAATGTGTACCATCTAAGTAGACGAAAAATGGGAAAAAGAGAATTCAATGACTTCCTGGCATACTTTTCAAGATGAGGAAAAGCCTCATATATCCAAACCAGCAATCAATGAAAGTATAAATAAATCTATAGGGTCTATGTATTACTGCATAAATAGGTAAGAGTCTATAATAAATCAACAATATGGCAGATAATAATTACCAGGAATGCCTAGCAAAATTTGTATAAAGTGTATGATGCATTATTTTTGTTGACAAGCGCTTCTTTCTGCTTGCTCAAATCAATCTTTTCAAATAACTCAATGTCAGTCCAAACGACTCTTTTCCTAATGGATAACTCTCGAAGAAATCTAAATCAGTCTTCATCTTGATCTGGTCTGTATTCACCTTCAATGATGGGTTCTTTGTCAGGAGCGTTGAATGCATGGATCAAACTAAAGAGCACTTCAATTTTTGTTGCTTACTCAACCTATTACCTTTGATTAAGCTAACCATCCTTGCAGTAGTAATGTTTTCTTCATCACCTTAAAATAAAAAAAATTATCATTTTGAAGGACTTTGTTTTTTATTCAACGGGGGTATGCTGAACAATTCAGCTCCATAATCAGAGCAAATTTTTTTAACCTCAAATAGCATGACTTATCGTTCACACAAAATCAAATTTCATGCAGTTTTTCACTATTTTGACACGTCGCAGCAATACATAATGGATCATCTGGCTATTTAATTTAAAATATTTTGGCAAATATCTCAAGTGTCCAAAACAGATTTTTATAAAGTCAGCAGAGAGCTTTTGTTCGACTAGAAGCTTTCTAAACTGTTGATAAATCGCCATCCTTGCTTTTACAGAAATCTTCGCTGGAAAGAATCTAACTCATCCATCCACGTAGTTAGGTCATACAACTCAATGAAGATATCTCTTACACAAATTGCCAAGGATAAGGGATCATCATACTCCCCATCTCCAGTATCTCTCATGTTCTCATCTTCACCGATATCACTTTCACTTTCTCTTTCCCTTTCCCCTTCACTTTCCCCTTAGTGTCCTCAATGTCATCACTCTCATGTGCACTATTGTCCTCGAATTTCTCAATCTCGGAAATAATTTTTTATTCACTTTTCGACTCAAATTTTTCGATTATAATTTTTTTTCTCTTCGAAGTTTTTAAAATTTCTTTGATTTTTCGCGTCCTACTACTAGAAGCAGTCGAAGAAACCCATTTAACTGCTCTAAAAACTTTAATATTTTATGATCTACAAGAAAAAATAAATTCATAATGGTCGATCTATCAACCACTGGTCTGTTAACATAAACGGAGAAATGCCTCAGATCAAACATGCATATTAAGTAGCAACTTTTCTAGATATCAATAGTGCAATTGACAGCAACAAGAACACTATTAAAATCGGACTAATTTAGTAAAAAAAATTAAAATCAATAGGCAATATAAACATAAAAAAATAAAAAAATTCTAGCCATTATCTATAGAAAAACACAATTAAACATGTGAAATCAAGAACATTAACTAGAAACTCTCAGATTTCGACTAATTTAATCAAGAACAATGCATTTTTTTGTGAAAATTTAACAATCACTACACAAAAATGCAACAACAAAAAAAACTAAAATGAATTTAAAATTGATTGAGGAGGAAGATTAAACTTATCTGAGAAAGAGAAGATGATAAATTTTAACTTGAAAAGAAATAATGGAGAAAAAAGTTTCAACTCTCAACAAGCATGAAGAATTTCGGGAAGAGAAATATTTGAGGAGAGAGAGAGAAGTTGTTGAATTTATTAAATGAATTTAAAAAAATTTGAATATTTAATAAATATAAAAAGGGATCTTGTTGTATTTTTACAAACTTATATTTTATTCCCAATTTTTAAAAATATTAGAGAGATTCATGACCCCACAACTCTATTCTATTTTTTATTTTTTTTATACCCTAACCCTAAAAAATAAATTAAAAAATTAAATAGATATAACCTTAATTAAGTTTTCAAAACGGATATAATTCTAAATCTTCTCTAGTATCTTTCTATATCTTCTCTAGTATCTTTCTATTGCGAACAAAAATCTAATTGAGTAATAAAATTATTCTTTAATTAAAAAAATTATTCATATTCATCAATTTCTGACAATTAATTAATTCACTAGTATCTTTCTATTGCTAACAGAAATCTTATTGAGTAATCAATCTAACCTTTGAATAAAAAAAATTGTTCATATCCATTTAGTAGTAAAGGAAATTAGTTTAATGTTTTGAGGTACAAACTAAGTTCTGTGTACTGTTCAGATGCAAGACTCGTGTTGAATTCTTTAAAAATATATTAAATTTAGTAATTTTTGATGAATCGAAACAGCATAGGATGCAATGATTGCACCCGTGGGCCTTAGTAAATCAAAATAGGTGTAAGCTTTAACAAATGGGGAAAAGAAACCTTATGATTATTTTCAAAATGTATAAATAACATAAATATCAACCCTTTTGGAAGTAATTACACTCTCTTCCACTTTTTTAATTACTTTACTCTCTCTCCCTATTAATATACATAACATAGCCGATATATACATAGCATTCTGTGTATATGTTGGGATTTTTGTAATATGTTTAGAAAATTGGGATTTTTTGTAATATTGAAAACATAAGTTGTGTATTTGTGTAATTTTTAGTTTTAAAAAATTAATGGCCCAAGTTTTGGTCTATGGACATTTTTTGTCCTGTCGACAAAGCAATTGCCACTTTATAGCCATTAGGTCATTTGGCCATTTTCAGCCTTTCCAACTTGGGTCATTCGGTCCTTTATTAAAATTATTTCAGTTTTTTTTTTGCTACTAATTTTCTTAACTGAAAAATATTTTACTTTTTTTTTGTTGTTTAAAAATAATAATTAAATATAATTATATAAAAATGGTATAATTGTTATATAGAATATGTATCTATATAAGATATATGTATAGAAATTGTATAGTTCTATCAAATATAAAAAATTATATAGAATGTGTATAAAAATTATATAATTGTTGTATAAAATGTGTAAAAAAACAGTATAATAGTATAAATTATGTATCAAAACTAGATAATTTTTGTATGGAATATGTATATGCATAAAATATGTATAGAAACTGTATAGAATATGTATAGAAACTGTATAAAACAAACTAGAAAATTGAAATGGCTAGAATATTGTTGGACAATAAAATTCTCGAGACCGAAAATAATAATCGAGATAATAAAAAATACTGCAATAATCGATTTATTGATTTCAATAAGTGAGTGTTACAATCTCTGTGATTCCTCTGATTCGCCTTTCCAACTATCAATTTAAGGGCTTCGAGCTTGATCTTGAACTTGACGGACTTGATCTTGACTTGTGCTTGAATCCAAGGGCTTGGTAGTTTGTTCTTGAATCTTGCAGTCTTGATCTTGAACTTGAACTTGATTTGAAGACTTGATGAACTTGATCTCGACTTGTACTTGAATTCAAGGGCCTTTGAGCTTGTTCTTGAATCTTGAAGTCTAGATCTTGAAGCTTGAACTTTGTTCTTGAATCTTGAACTCTTGATCTTGAAACCTTGAGCTTGTTCTTGAACCTTGAACTCTTGATCTTGAAATCTTGAGCTTGTTCTTGAACCTTAAACTCTTGATCTTGAAATCTTGAGCTTGTTCTTGAATTTGTAGAGAAATCTGTTGTTTTGATCCACGAGCTCTCTCTTGCTTCTTGTTAAACTTGTTGGTCCTTTTTTGAATTATGAGGCCCCTAATTATAGTTGTAGTAAGTAAAGAATCATGATAAACATGAATTTCCTTTGACCAATCAGATTTAAGTGACATGACATTTCTTATGGGCTTTTAATTTACTGCATCATTTTGACACGTGGCATGGTGCCATTGGCTCCTTCACTTGACTTAGCATGCTACATCATTTGACATATGGCACCAAATTGGGCCTCTAGAACATTATACATCTTGGGCTTGCTAAAGTGGGCTTAGTCATCTCTAGCCCAAATTAATGGACTAGCCCACTAACAATTGGACTTTAATTAAATCCATGCATGTTTGGATTCAAATAATTAATCCAATTATATTAATCTCCAATATTTTTTGAGATTAATATATTTTAATTTTAATATTATTCAAATTTTGTACGAAAAATATTTTATTGCTTACAAAGTGCCCCCTACTTCAAGATTTGTCGGAGTGTTAAACATTCACATACTAGTCTTGAAGTATTAAGTTTTAATTTAATTGAAAATCAAGTAACTAGTACATGCATGGTGGACCAAGGACGATTTAGGCATGCTACATGATAGCAAGATGGAATGGTGACAAATCATTACATTGTAGTAATGTTTAATTCGCCCATTTGCTGAATATATAAATGGACTTGAATTCCATTTTGACAAACAGTAGATTAGATTCCATATTTGAATTGGAATAAACCATTGGCCAATTTACTTTTCTGTTCCACATGTCACTTTTACTTTATCTAATACTAGGAATCAATTCACCACTTCTTGTCTCATTAGGATTCCATGAGTTAGAATTTAACATTGATTAGATAAAGCAAACCGCCTCAACATATCTATATATACCCCCATGCGTATTCTTTTATTGTTTTGTAGCATAAATTTGCAAGTTCAATTGGAGACACAGGTCCGAATTTGAGGTATTTTTTTTTTAATTTTTTTTGCTTTTTTTTTATTATCCCTTTTTGTAGGTGAATGGCGAGCTTTTGCTTAAGATAATATTTCTTATGCAAAGGTTATAACTACATGGTGCGAAGGGATAACTACTCATTCCCGCCATAAGAAAGGTAATTTTATGGTAATTTTATGGCAAAGGTAAAAGGTAACTTCATGGTAGCCTTATGGCAAAGGTAAAAGGTAACTTCATGGTAGTATTATGGCAAAGGTAAAAGGTAAAGGTAACTTCACGGTAGTCTTATGGTAAAGGTAAAAGGTAAAGGTAACTTCACGGTACTCTTATGGCAAAGGTAAAAGGTAAAGGTAACTTCACGGTAGTCTTATGGCATGTAGAGATGGCCACTCGTCCCCGCCATAAGAAAGGTAACTTTATGGTAATTTATGGCGCATAGGGATGACTACTCGTACCCGCCATAAGAAAGGTAAAAGGTAACTTTATGGTAATCTTATGGCGCATCGGGATGACTACTCATCCCCTCCATAAGAAAAGGTACCTTTGTGGTAATCTTACGGCACATAGGGACGGCTTATTCATCCCTGCCATAAGAAAAGGTAACCTAATGGTAATCTTATGGCACATAGGGATGGCTACTCGTCCCCTCCATAAGAAAAGGTAATTTCATAAAGATTGAAAGGTAAACTCAAGAAGGTTATGAAGGATTTAAAGACTTCAACTTATAGATCAAAGAACCCGATGACTCCAACTTTCAAACTTTGAAAGCTTCAATATGGTAGACTTGAAGACTTTAACTTATAGTCGTAGAGCATCTGAAGACTTCAACTATCAGACTTCGTGAACTTGCAGGCTCCAATATGGTAACTTGAAAGCTTCAACATGAAGACTTAGTGAATTTAAAGACTTCAACTTATATGCATAAGTCATTTGAAGACTTCAACTATCAGACTTAGTGAACTTGAAGGCTCCAATATGGTAACTGAAAGCTCCAACATGAAGACTTAGTGAATTTAAGGACTTTAACTTATATGCATAAGTCATTTAAAGACTTCAACTATCAGACTCAGTGAACTTGAAGGCTCCAATATGGTAACTTGAAAGCTCCAACATGAAGACTTAGTGAATTTGAAGACTTCAACTTATATCCAAGAAGCTTATACTTCATAGGGATTTGCCTCCCATTGAGTCACCAACACTTGGTACCAAGTCTGAAGATTGATAATGGTAAAAGTCTTTTGAAGACTGCATTTTTTATATGAGGGGGAACATGTATTTTTTTTCTACACTCATGCAACTGAACTCAGAATAAAATTTCAAGCGCCTACGTACCTCAATGAAGAGGTTCAAGTCACAACGTAGTTCTGTGGTGAGTGTTTTTTTTCTTTGCGTCCTAATTTTTGCCTAGGCCACCTCTTTCGAGGTTTTCAACCTAGCGGACATTTTTTTTTATTTGTTCATAGTTTATACTCTTACGAGCCAGGAGTGTCATCTTCCTTTAAGGATAGTAGTTCTTCAAGAACTTGGCATTGATGGGGCCAATACTCACACCATCTGCATCGACAAGCTTCTAAGCACTATTTGAATATGCCTCTTGTACAACATATGGTCCATCCCACTTCGGGGTGAATTTGCCTCCAGACTTACGAGAAGTAATAATGGGCCTTCTTACTGCAAGGACTTGATCTCCAACTTGGAAGCACCTCAGGCGAACCCTTTTGTTGAAAGAACGAGATAGCCGGGCTTGGTAACATTTAAGATTTTGTTAAGCCTCCAGCCTCTTCTCATCAAGAGCTTCTAACTCCGCAAGACACAACTTAGTATTTTCTTCATCGGTGAGCCCTTCTTGAATAGCAGTCTCAAAGAAGGTATTTGACGCTCAAGTGTCAGGACTGCTTCAACTCCAAAAGCAAGTTAGTATGGAGTTTCTTGCGTCGGTGTACATTAAGTTGTCCTATATGCCCATAAAGCTTTTTCCATTTGCTCATGCCAGTATCGTTTGGATTTGGAGACGACTTTCTTCAGCAAGTTGCATAAAGTCTTGTTGAACGCCTCATCAAGACCATTGGCAGCAGCATGGTACATAGAAGACTTACGCTGCTTGAAACCAAAGAGATCGCAGATTTTATTCATCGACTTATTATCAAATGGCTTTCCATTGTCAGTTATTATGTACTGTGATCTTGGGTGTATTTATACGCCTAAGCACCATAATTTATCCATATTTTAGTTATGTTTATAGAACAAAGTGACTAGTTTCTTATGTGTTTACTCTACTTCTATGTAATTGAGCTAACCGATGTGATTAGAATGATTTCAGGTATTAATGAGGTAGATGAAGACATTATGGAACTATGGAATGCATATGGCATATGACACAAAAGAGAGTAGCAATCTGGACCAAATGTGGCGCCTAGAAACCATGTCCAAGACTAGTTTATCATTTATAATTAGTTCAGGGACTTAGAAGGAAATTATGAGAGAAAAGATTATTAAAAGGCTTAATGCTGAATTTTTATTCATTATTCATTATTCTGTATTATTTTGGAGAAAGGAGAGTGGCGTCTTAGCTTGAGGAGAGAGAGAGAAATATTTTTCTCTCTTATTTTCACTATTCACACACCAAGACCGTCTTCTAGTTTTTGGTATGATGAATAGATTTATTATGCTTTTCGTTTTATTCATGAGTAGCTAAGTTTATTAGTTAGGGTTATAGAAGCCTTAGAGCATACAATCTATCACTTTGGGTTTTGAATTCATTATGCATTGATTTGTTTACATCATACTCTCTTCGCTTATCTTGAATTCTCGTGGTTGCAAACATAAAGGATATGCCTTAAAACGCAACTTGTTCGAAAGAAAGGTTGATGTTCGGAAAAGAGAGTAGTGACAAGAAAATAGGATTACCAACCCCTATTTTATAAGTTAATGCCTTAGCAGGATTAACTACTTGGAGATTTCGTATTATTTTTGGTGAACACTTTTGATTCGAGAGAACTAAAGTGAATTAGTCCTTGATAGTTGAGAAACACTAGGATTATGTTATTAAATACAATATGTTTCTCTGTAAGAACAATGCATATATGAATTCATAAAGCCCATAGTTAGTAAGTATTGAAAACTATAAGGTCGACATAACCCTAGCTTGCTATTTCTCTGAATTTGAATACTACTACACATATTTCATCTTGATAAACTGAAACCATTAATTTGTCAACTGAATCAAATACCCCCTATTTATTTTATGAAAAAGAATGATTAAAATTCAATTAATCTGTATAAAACTTAATTAACACCATATTTGTAATACCCCGGGAAATGTTTCATTGAAATTTTGTGCGTAAACGTGTTGGGTTTGTTCCAACTTTAAACAATCATAACTCCTTGTACATAATGATATGGGTGATCTACTATATATAAATGGAAATCTCTGTGAGTCCTATTTCCGATGAAATTAGTTTCATCCAATTTGTCTATCGGAGCAAAAAGTTATGGTCGACCTAATTCAGCCTATCAAAAGTGAATTTTTGGGTCAACTTCAAATGATCATAACTCTTCATATACAATGATATGGGTGAGATACTACATATCAACGGAAAGATATGAGAGTCCTATTTCTAATGAAATTGGTTTCATCCAATTTGGATATCGGAGTAAAACGTTATGGCTGATCCACTTCAGACTATCAAAACAGTCCACCAAAGGACAGATTCGAGAATTATTTGATTTTTTAGGGGCGTTTTGGTCATTCCCCCTCACCCAAAATCCATCCAAACCCTATATTAAATACTATTAGAAGCATTATATGTTATATTTCATCAAATTCCCTCAAAAAAAAACCCTAAGCTCCTACATCCAACTTCAAAAACCTCCAAAGTTCACCATTAATTCTGCAAATTTATTCAAGATTCCAAGTTCCTAGTTCAAGAACTCCAAGAACCATCATTCAAAGGCACGATTAACATCTCAAAAATGAGTATCGATCTAAAGTTCATCATTCAAGGTATGTGGGGGTTTTCAACAAGAACTCTCTTTCGTTCTTGTGCCCAAAAGTAATTTTCTTTACAAAGGCATGATTTTTATTTAATTTTTTTATGAATTTGAAGTATGAACCCATATCTTATGATGATTATTATGAAGTATTGATGTATATGATTTTAAAAGATGAATTTACATGTGTGGTGATATAAAGCATGAATCTTGAACGATATTTCTCATGATTTTGATATTTGGGTCGCGAACCCCATTTGAAATTGTGTTTTTAAGAAAATGTGTGTTATAAGCACGTTGATGTTGAATATTTGAGATGTTTTAAATGATTTGACCTTTTGGTCGTGAATGAGTTATTTTGAACTCAACTGTGAAAGAAATCCACGTTTTTATTGATTATGATAAAGGGGTAGCAAATTGGCTCCCGATGAAAATTATTGAAGTGTTTATTGTGTATTTTCTTTAATGTGAGCCTGAGGCTAATTTAAATTTCTGAGCTAAGTCCGGGAGTAATATTTAGCACCGAGTGGTAGGTATAAAGTGACCTTACTTCCCTAGAACTACGTGCCCCCGTGAGATGTGAGCCTTAGACTAATTTTTATAGTGATCACTAGTGTTTTTGAAATGATACTGGAAGTCCTACTCCGATGGCAAGGATAGGAAGGTTCTCCTCAATATGGGTTGTACGTTGGACTCCATGTCGCTCACATGGTTTATGTTGGTTATAGGATCTCCGAATATGTGTGTGTATACTCTTCTATCTGAGATGAAAACATATTTGCTTAAAAGGCTGAGTTTGAGAAAGTCATTATTCTTAAAAAGTTTAAGGAATATATTCTAATGAGAATTGACATGAGATTTGATTGTTTTGATGATTTGAAATTGAGATAAAAGTGAATTGAGAACGTATTTTAATGACTCACTTGTTTTACTTTACCTCTATTATTCATCCATGATTTGGATGATTTAATTCCAGCTAAGTGAGTCATCTATATCAGCATGCATAATTTTATAAACTGTGATGATTTTAAGATATTATTTTATATATGGATTGCACCCCCATATGCTCAGTATATTTCCATGGTACTGACTCACATATTTGTATGTGGGCTACATTTTCTCGGAATGTAGGTACAAGGTATAGTTGCACCTTTAGATCCAGTCAGTTCGTGGTATCCAGTCAGCAAGTGAGGAATCCTTTTGATTCAAGGGCTTGGGTTAGTTATGCAGAGTTTATAGTGTTGTATTTTCTTTATTCAGTTGTATTGAGTTGGGGTAGTCGGGAGTCATGACCCGGCTACCTACAGTCAGTACTAGTAGAGGCTTCACAAACAGTCAGTAAAAGTTGATATATTTTGTTTCAATTTTGGTTGTAAAGGCAGAATTGTAATCCTGTAAAATTCTATTTTTGTATCGATCAGATTCAGAAAAGAGTTAATTTCTGCTGATTTGTATGGATTTGTATTTTTATTCAGTTACTTATGAGTTATGCCAGTAGAAGGGTTAGCTTGGGATCACTTGTGACCCTAAGCACCGTGTGACGTCTCGGGACCCGATTTCAGGGCGTTACAAACTTGGTATCAGAGCACAGAGTTCAAGTGTCCTAGGGTGTCTATGAAGTCGTGTCTAGTAGATTCTTGCGGAACGGTACGGAGACGTCTGTACTTTTCTTCGAGAGGCTACAGGGCATTTAGGAAATGTTTCCCTTCTTTCAAGTCTAAGATCGTGCTATAAAAATGTTTTCCAAGAAACTTATATAGATTCTCATCTTACTCTATTCTGGCCAACTCTGCCTCATTTTCAAGGTATCAGAAATTGTTAATCTTAATTCTCCGTAGATAGTTATGGGATTGTAAGAGAGCTAGAAAGTATCCAGTCAGTGCTTTTGAGTTCCAAAGATTGAAGTACTTTATTTATGTTCATAAAAGTTGTGAACTAAGCCTAGGTTAGGTGTACTTTCAGATTCCTCCTCAGAATCTACAATGTTAATCTATACTTCTCCCTCTATGTATTATTTTTGAGATAACATGATTCGCAAGCTCCAGTTCTTCCCCAGGTAATTCTTCTATATTTTCTAGAAGAAATTTCAAAAGTTACACATAGGGCTTGAGAGGAGCTCTCTAGTGTGTTAAGTTCCTTAAGTTGAAAGTTATGCCCTGATTCTTATGACTTATTTAATTAAGACAGAGTATGGTGTATTCTTAGATCGTTGAATGTTGTGTTTCAAGTTTCTATCTCTTGTATTATGTAATCTTGTTATCATTATGTTTGTGAAAAATCAAAGTCTAGTGAAGCCGTGTGGGGCTCTTTCGATTCACTAGAACAGTTGCTTTGTTATTCATCTCAAATTTTTTTTTTCAAAACTCATTCAAAGCCTAGTGGATCCGTATGCGGCCTATTTCGATCCACTAGCAACTTGTAGTTCATCTTGTTCCTTGTGCTGGCTGAAAATGTAGGATGTGGAGGTGTAGTAGTAAGAAGGATGGTAAGTGTGATTTGTTGAGCATAAGTATAGCGAAATCCCTTTTTGCATGCAATTGGGTTAATAGAAAGTGATATAGTTTGTTCGAAGTATGAAACGGGTATTGACGGTATTTATATGACAGAGAGTATAGGTTAGTGATGGAAGTACTCGGTGGGTAAGTGTTGTTAATCTAGGCGCTCTCCAGATTGCAAAAGGAAGTTAAGTTAAGATGTAGAGAGCTATGAACTATGTTAAGTTGTGTATGAAGGATAGATAGTAGTGATAGGTTAAAGAAGGATGTGTTAATGGATTGTGAATAAGATAGGCTATATGATTAGGACCAATTATTATTGTTATGAAGTTTAAGTGGGCTAGTGTTCATGGATGTGTTGTTTTATATTCTTCACGTGGGAGTTATGCGTGATATGGAGTTGTAAATTATGTGAAGTGTGAGACCTTAAGTTTGAACAATTGGTGATCATGAAGCCGAATGTGACGGTTTCCGGATTAATGGTATTAGTTGACGGAAGTGACCTAATAGGCTTGAACAGTGTACACAAGAGTTTAAGTGTAGTTGACTTGTAATTAAGTTTAATATTATATTATGATGAGAAAGTTCACCCAAGATATTATGGGACTGCTTTAATTTCGAGGATTAGTTTATGTGGTGTAGTGAGTCGTGCCATGGGATTGTTAGATGGATAAATACTAGTTAGACGATGGATGATGTTTTGATGGCTAAGTTAAGGCGAGGCGTATGATTGGAAATGTTGAGCCTCTTAAGTGTGATTTTGATTCTTATGGGTTAGAAACATAAGTTCATAGGCATGGTATTAGAGGGAGAAGACAGAAGTAGCATGGTCTATCAAAAGGTTAGAAAGTATTCAAGTTGAGCTAATAGAAATAAGAGTTGAAGCACTAGATGGTGTACATTCTAGCGATAGAGATGTTCATGGAGATTCGAAATTAGTAAGCATTTGAGAATTTGAGTGGTGGCTTAAATCTAAGGGGGAGATGATAGAACAAGTAGTCAAGTCAAGCTTTTACATTTTAGTAGAAGTACCAGTAAGTTGTAAATTTGCTGTGAGAAAGATCGGTGCTTGACCCAATGTTATTTCAGTATTTTCAGATGTCCCAAAACCTACTCATGCTTTACATTTCAGTTCCATGATCTTAATTCATGTTCATACACGTGATGGAGAATTACATACTCTTCTAGTTTCAAAAAATGAGAAATTCAAGTTCTTCTAGCTGTCGGAATCACATTCCATAAGTTATGAGCTCTAAATTCAGGGCATGCCTCCCATGACTCATATACTCAAGTTTTACAGTATGTTCAGTTCCAGTACTCAGGCAATACTCTTATTGATCAGTGATATTCAGTTTCCGTTATAAGTGTCTTCAGTTTTGATACCTTAATGAACCCATTGTATTTGATATTTTATTCCTAAGGCCTCAATAGAGAGAGTCAAGTTATTTACATTATCTCTTCATGTTTCAGGTCTTTATGTTTTAAAATTTTGTGACCTTTTCATTAAGTCAAGCTAATGGTGTTGAGAAGTAATCCAGAAGGGAGAGAAGATACTTCCTTATCTATGATAGAAGGTGGTGTGCTCACGGCGGTGAAGTGAAGTTAGATTGAGGCTAAGTCCTTGATACATGTCGTGGATAGTTGAAGTTTTAAATGTTTATTTGGAAAGATTATTGTGCGTTGGTTTTTTGCACTTCTATGAGGTTGTAGGAATAGTAATACAGGGTTTTTGTGTATAGTTCAATTGGTTGAGAAAATATTATGTGTGACGTTGAAAGAATTGACCAATATGTGTGAATGATGTAGTTGATGGAATCTTAGAGAAAGCGAGGAAGATGCTTTATGAGTGTTCGTTTAGAGGTACATGTGCGAAGTGTGTATGTGGTTATGAGTATAGGCTTGAATGTTATGGTTGTATATGTAAAAGAATGCACCGCAAGTTAGCGGATCCCTAGTATAAGATTGTATGTGGTTGTTGGAGTAGCAATAAGAGTTATGTTTGAAGTGAGGAGTTGTGAGGCTCAGTGTGTATTGAGGTTCATGATATAGATTAATATTATAGTATTATGTGGAGTATCTCATAAGTACTTGGAGTTAGGCTTGAACATAGTCGAGGGAGTAGTTGGGAAGTGTTACTAAGTTTGGAAGCTAGGAGTTATGTTTCCCAAGACCTAGAAATTCCTATCTTAATTTATGCCATATGGGTCCTTGTTCACATACGATAGGATTGTATCAAATTATGGTTCATTTTCTCCCCGAACAATGTCATTTGAATCTTTTGGAGGGAGTGTTGAGGGACGTTTCATTTGGGCGCAAGTGGTCCTTATTTTGATGAGATCCCCTTCGAGACCTTTGATTCTCAGTCTCTAAATAAACCAAAGATATCGATTCCTTAAAATCAGTCTCCTTTGTTTAAGATCCAACTATGTGACCATTCTCATTATGAATCGCATGTTCTATGAAGCATTCGAAAGTTTGGAGTGAAGTAAGTGGATTGATGTCGTCATCCCAGCCTTTTGTCCTCATTTCCATAGTACACTGTACTTATTCATCGACATTCGAGGATGAATGTTTCCAAGGGGGAGATGATGTAATACCCCGGGAAATTTTTCATTGAAATTTTGTGCGCAAACGTGTTGGGTTCTATCTTCTAGAATGAATTATAAATTTTTCGTGTAGAATGTATAAGATTATGACCCTCCATTGCGTAGAGTATCAAATAATCTTTCCAACGATATGTGGATCATCCAAAACGGACACCCGAGCGACGAGTTATGAACATTCCGATCGAACCGTGAATAGTAGTGAACAGTAAAACGTGCAGGAAAAAAAGTACTGAGGCCTGACGTATTTTTTCTCCAACTTTAAACGATCATAACTCTTTGTACATAATGATCTGGGTGATCTACTATATATCAACGGAAATATATACGAGTCCTCTTTCCGATGAAATTGGTTTCATCCAATTTGTATATCGAAGCAAAAAGTTATGGTCGACCTAATTCAGCCTATCAAAAGTGAATTTTTGGGTCAACTTCAAACGATCATAACTCCTCGTACACAATGATTTGGGTGAAATACTATATATCAACGGAGAGATATGAGAGTCCTATTTCTAATGAAATTAGTTTCACATAATTTGGGTATCGGAGTAAAACGTTATGGTTGATCCACTTCAAACTATCAAAATAGTCCACCAAAGGACAGATTCGAGAATTATTTGATTTTTTAGGGGTGTTTTGGTCATTCCCCCTCACCCAAAATCCCTCCAAACCCTATATTAAAGTCTATTAGAAGCATTATATGTTATATTTCATCAAATTCTCTCATAAAGAAAACCCTAAGCTCCTACATCCAACTTCAAGAACCTCCAAAGTTCACCATTAATTCTGCAAATTTATTCAAGATTCCAAGCTCCTAGTTCAAGAACTCCAAGAACCATCATTAAAAGGCACGATTGACATCACAAAAATGAGTATCGATCTAAAGTTCATCATTCAAGGTATGTGGGGTTTTTCAACAAGAACTCTCTTTCGTTCTTGTGCCCAAAAGTAATTTTCTTTACAAAGGCATAATTTTTAATTAATTTTTTTATGAATTTGAAGTATGAACCCATATCTTATGATGATTATTATGAAATCTTGATGTTTATGATTTTGAAAGATGAATTTACATGTGTGGTGATATAAAGCATGAATCTTGAACGATATTTATCATGATTTTGATATTTGGGTCGCGAACCCCATTTGAAATTGTGTTTTTGAGAAAATGTGTTATAAACGCGTTGATGTTGAATATTTGAGATGTTTTGAATGATTTGACCTTTTGGTCGTGAATGAGTTATTTTGAACTCGACTGTGAAAGAAATCCACGTTTTTATTGATTATGATAAAGGGGTAGCAAATTGGCTCCCGATGAAAATTATTGAAGTGTTTATTGTGGATTTTCTTTAATGTGAGCCTGAGGCTGATTTAAATTTCTGAGCTAAGTCCGGGAGTAATATTTAGCACCGAGTGGGAGGTATAAAGTGACCCTACTTCCCTAGAACTACGTGCCCCCATAGGATGTGAGCCTGAGGCTGATTTATATAGTGATCACTAGTGTTTTTAAATTGATACTGGAAGTCCTACTCCGATGGCAAGGATAGGACGGTTCTCCCCAACGTGGGTTGTACGTTGGACTCCATGTAGCTCAAATGGTTTATGTCGGTTATAGGATCTCCGAATGTGTGTGTGTGTACTCTTCTATCTGAGATGAAAACATATTTGCTTAAAAGGCTGAGTTTGAGAAAGTCATTATTCTTAAAAGGTTTAAGGGATATATTCTAATGAGAATTGACATGAGATTTGATTGTTTTGATGATTTGAAATTGAGATGAAAGTGAATTGAGAACGTATTGTAATGACTCACTTGTTTTACTTTACATGTATTATTCATCCATGATTTGGATGATTTAATTCCAGCTAAGTGAGTCTTCTATATCAGCATGCATAATTTTATAAACTATGATGATATTAAGATATTATTTTATATATGCATTGCACCCCCATATGCTCGGTATCTTTCCATGGTACTGACCCACATATTTGTATGTAGGATACATTTTCTCGGAATATAGGTACAAGGTATAGTTTTACCTTCGGATCCAGTCAGTTCATGGTATCCAGTCAGCAGGTGATGAGTCGTTTTGATTCAAGGGCTTGGGTTAGTTATGCAGAGTTTATGACGTTGTATTTTCTTTATTCAGTCGTATTGAGTTGGGATAATCGGGAGTCATGACCCGGCTACCTACAGTCAGTACTAGTAGAGGCTTCACAGACAGTCAGTAGAAGTTGATGTATTTTGTTTCAATTTTGGTTGTAAAGGCAGAATTGTAATCCTATAAAATTCCATTTTTGTATCGATCAGATTCAGAAAAGAGTTAATTTCTGCTGATTTGTATGGATTTTTATTTTTATTCAGTTGCTTATGAGTTATGCCAGTAGAAGGGTTAACTTGGGGTCACTTGTGACCCTAAGCACCGTGTGACGTCTCGGGACCCGATTTCGGGGTGTTACAATATTCTCTGTGTAATTTGACCCCAACCTAGTTGGGTTATATATTTGACAACGACCGCTTATTCTCTTGTAAGAGAGGTGTAATTTGGGCGTATCAAATTTTGGTGTCGTTGCCGGAGAATACGGTTGTCGATTGAGTTTATGTGTGTTAATTGACTGCTAGTCAAGTTTTTTAATTTTACGTTTACGAGAGTTGGTTTTGAATTTTAGCCTACTTGCTTGAATTCAAATTTGTAAATATTTATTTTTAGTTTTCTTTTATTCCTTGTGTTAGGTAGATTTTTATTTTAGTTTACTTATTACTATGGCATTATGGAATGAACATTAGCTTGGTGGTTGAAAATCTTATCTTGATGATCCATGTCCATATTGTGATAGACCTCACTTTTGGCAAGATTGTAGATATGCTCCCCGGAGAGAGATGTGTGCACCATCTCCATACTACCGGGAGTATGATTGTTCTTTATGTGGTGGTCAAGATGGACATTTGAGTGATTGCCCTAATGCACCCTCCCCCCGTTGCGCTAACCTAAATTCTAGTTCTTCTTTTGAGTTTAACAGGTCTTATGGGCAAGAAAAGGAAGAACGAAGAACCGGAAGGAGTGGCATTGAAGCTATGTTTCAATGAATGTTGGATCTCTAGGAAGAAACATACGATATCGTATGTGATATGCGTCATGGCATGAGGCCAATCATTCATGAGGAGATGGATATAGAGGTCAATCATTCAAAGAACTCTTCTATAATATACTTGATGATATCTTGTCTGTGGAATCATTTAACATAATGGAAGAGTGTGAAGATGAGGAGCTACAACCCTATATTGATGTTGAGCAACCTTCAGTGACTTCCCAACCCACCGAACCAACCATTAGAGATGATGCCAAGATTGAGAACTTAGTGGTAGAGGCAAAAGAAGAAACCAAGAAAATCTCTAATAAAGACTCTAGCCCAATTCTAAGAGAAGATGTCGAGAAGGTGAGTAAAAGTGAGTGTGTAGTAGATAGTGTAAATTTTGAAGTAGAATTAGTTGGGCCTCACTCAAAGCATTTTTCCACATTATGTTTAGATGATATCTTGTTCGTGGAATCATCTAAAATAGTGGAAGAGTGTCAAGATGAGGACCAAGAATCCTATATTATTTATTTTACTCTTGATAAGCAACATAAAAACACACCTCACTTTAAGACCGAGTTGTTTACTACGCATCATCCATTACTCGATTTCTTAATTTCTGCACCACCCCCGTATGACCGAGGCAAAAAGATGGATGCGATGTTGGGGGTGAAATTCATATCCTCAAGGTGGAGGAAAAAGTTGATTGGGTCATTCCGCGACACTAAATTAGGCGCTTGGTGGGAGGCAACCCATCCTTCTAATCATTTTTGTTGTTTTTAATTAAGTATAGGTGTATGAAGTACTAAGGAGATAATTGGTACCAAAGTCGATTTTGAATTGAGCCACAGCAAAGGTGGTAAGTATTGAGCCACAGCAAAGGTGGTAAGTTTAGGAGTAATGGGAACATTACAGGTAAATTGGAATGGTCAATTGTTAAGGCTAGAGTCATGATCTGTATTAGAGTTGTGCCCCGAATTATGTTAATCCGACCTTAAATTTTTTGCGGTGCGACTTATTTTTGTAACTTTCAATGAGGTCTGTGGTGGTAGAGTAGGGATCGGGCCGAAAGGCCCCATCCCAAAGCCCACCACTGACCTCGATGGGGGTGCGAGGGCGAAGCCCCCGCGGTATGGACCTTTCTGACCAAGAGTACACCACACATCCCATCGCACATGCTCACTGGACCAACTATGCGATGCACAATTCGTTGCACACCTTGATGTGTGCGATAACGTATGTATCGCACACTTTAACATGTTCAATAACCTTTGCGTCGCACTTCTCTCCGCATATGATCACTGCCTCAAGTGTGCAATACCTTATGCGCCGCACTCTTAAAGTTGTGCGATAAGGTATGCGCCGCATACCTCTTCGCAGATGCCCACTGTATCAAGTGTGTGATATATTATGTGATGCACACTTAGTTCAAACAACATAAATCCGACCTTAAATTGGGTTAACCTAACCCAAATTTTATCCTTTAAAAACCATGCCTTCAACACACTCTTTGTCCCACAAGCTCCTCACCACTTTCAAAACCCAAGAACATCGACTCACTTTCTACAATCCTTCATCTTCAAGGTAAGTGTTCTTTTATTAATCCTTATGTGTTGTGACTTTATGTTGTAGTTATTAATTGATCACTTGAGGATTATGAATTAAATTCTTGCCATGGCTATGTTGGGAAAGTGATGGTGTTTTGTATATCTTGATATGGTTGAAACTGTAGGGTATGATTTTGATCAAAAAGTGTTTCATTGAAATAGACATGGGAAAATTGAAGTGATTGAATTATATTGTGACTAACGTGGTGCACCATGTCAAAGTGTATGTCGGTAAAGTCTGAGTACCCGACAACAACACTTAATTAGTTGATACTAACAAATTAAGTGTGGGGTGGTGACTTCACCACCCTCATCTTAATTATAGTTAGTTTTATTATGTGTCGCTGACGTGGATGATAGGATGAATATAGGAAAAATGGCTCCAATGATGATCTTTACGCAGGTGGCATGACTCCTAATGTGGATGAGATGTACTAATATCCAGGTTTTTTATCTTGTTATTTGCTCTGGGGACAGTGTTGAGCTTATGTGTGGGGTTGTTGGTTACTTTGCTACTTGTTTTGTAAGAAAATAGGACCTTCTCCTTAGTATACTTTTGGATAGGATTAGTTATTTTGTTCATTTTTTTAGTTATTTAGTCATAATTAGGTGTTTTTCTCGATGATGGATGGATGACGACCGTCTTAAGAGAAAAGTTGTCTTTCAATTACATGTAACTGCTCTTGTGGATCACATGACATTATAACATAAGTATGTGATGGATCATTACGTTTGAAACACCTAGGCTCTAGTTGTGACTCTTGTTGTGATTGTTGGTTTTAATTGAATCCATGTAATTGTTCGGTCGAGAATCTATAATGCTCCTAATTGAGTAGACCATATGCCATGAGTGTGTAAGACTGTTGTATATTCCTTATTGCAACTGATGCTAGAACTTGCCTGGTGTGTATGCAAAGCGAAATAAAGATTGTGAGTTTAGGAGATGATTTAGGCATTTCTTTGATAGCCATTGTTCATACCTTCTTTTGACCTACCTTTGTACATTATCTTAGCTAGCCCCGTTGAGCCTTTAGCTTGTTCTTTTGTTAGCCTCATACGTAGCCTAATCTGTTCTTTAATAGACCGTAATTTGATCCAAAAGCTCCTAAGTGCTTTAATGTAAAATCAATGTGAGTTAGGAGTTTGACAATAAGAGGAAAAAAGGTAAAATTGATGCCCCAAAGTCTAGTTATTGGCGTGATCAATTGATGTGGTTGGGAGTAGCTAAAATTATTGAAAAAGTTCAAAATTTTATCCCGTACATGTTACAATGAACCTGTTTTGGCCCTGGTCCTTCTTGGACATTGTGCACCTCAACTGAGGCAAATTGCTTAAGTTGAGGGTGGCTATTATAGGGGTGCGTAACGTGAAAAGGGTTCCATAAAAAAAATATGTGAAAGGGTTGCATACTCCCACCATAGTGTTATTAATTAAGCTTAACGAGTTGGGGTGAAAAACAAATCTGTGAAGATAGCAGAAGTGGAAATTGGTTGTTAGAGATTGGTCTCAATTGAATAATGTAGTGTATTAAAGCGCTTAGGGAAGATAGTCACTATTTTTGGCCAAAAATAGTTCCTACCCATCCTTTAGCCTGCATTACAACCCGTAAAAAACCTATTTGATCCTAATCTTAGCATTCTGATATTAGTGGAGTATTACACTAAGGGCAAGCATATGGTCATCAGTTGTAATTTAAGAATTCTTTGTGAGAGTGAGCGCAACTTAATTCTTGTACCCATTTTGTTAGAAATTGCATGATTGTGAGTGATTATGGGTAACTTTCTTGTTGTGAGGGAACACGGTTGATGAAGGTTGGGTAATTTATATGATTTCTTTTCTTGAATGATATGCATGAAATTTCCAACTTAATGAGTCTATTCTTGAGGGTAGGTTGTATCTAGGAATGATTCCTGAAGCTACTTCTTGTTCATAATTATTGTGTGAGCCTATTTGAGCATCTTGTTTTCCTTTGTGGGTACTAAGGCTTGTGTAGTATTCATAAATAGCTATGTTGTTCAAGGATGAACAAAGATTTAAGTGTGGGGTGGTGATCTTGGGTGTATTTATACACCTAAGCACCATAATTTATCCATATTTTAGCTATGTTTAGAGAACAAAGTGCCTAGTTTCTTATGTTTTTACTCTACTTCTATGTAATTGAGCTAACCGATGTGATTAGCATGATTTCAGGTATTAATGAGGTAGATGAAGACATTATGGTACTATGGAATGCAGATGGCATATGACACAAGAGAGAGTAGCAATCTGGACCAAATGTGGCACCTAAAAACTATGTCCAAGACTAGTTTTTCATTTATAATTAGTTCAGGGACTTAGAAGGCAATTATGAGAGAAAAGATTATTAAAAGGCTTAATGCTGAATTTTTATTCATTATTCATTATTCTGTATTATTTTGGAGAAAGGAGAGTGGCGGCTTAGCTTGAGGAGAGAGAGAGAGAAACATTTTTCTCTTTTGTTTTCACTATTCGCACACCAAGTCCTTCTTCTAGTTTTTGGTATGATGAATAGATTTATGATGCTTTTCATTTTATTCATGAGTAGCTAAGTTTATTAGTTAGGGTTATGGAAGCCTTGTAGCATACAATCTATCACTTTGGGTTTTGAATTCATTATGCATTAATTTGTTTACATCATACTATCTTCGCTTATCTTGAATTCTCATGGTTGCAAACATAGAGGATATGCCTTAAAATGCAACTTTTTCAAAAGAAAGGTTGATGTTCGGAAAATAGAGTAGTGACAAGAAAATAGGATTACCAACCCCTATTTTATAAGTTAATGCCTTAGCAGGATTAACTACTTGGAGATTTCGTATTATTTTTGGTGAACACTTTTGATTCGAGAGAACTAAAGTGAATTAGTCCTTGATGGTTGAGAAACACTAGGATTATGTTATTAAATACAATACGTTTCTCTGTAAGCACAGTGCATATATGAATTCATAAAGCCCATAGTTAGTAAGTATTGAAAACTACAAGGTGGACATAACCCTAGCTTGCTATTTCCCTGAATTTGAATACTACTACGCATATTTCATCTTGTTAAACTGAAACCATTAATTTGTGAACTGAATCAAATCCCCCCTATTTATTTTATAGAAACGAACGATTAAAAGTCATTTAATATGCATACAACTTAATTAACATCATATTCCCTTTGGGATTCGACCCCATCCTAGTTGGGTTATATATTTGACAACGACCGCTTACTCTCTCGTAAGAGAGGTGTAATTTGAGCGTATCATACTGAGGAATTCCAAAGCGGTAGACGATATTCACTCAGATGAAGTTTGTAATATTTTCTTTCTTTACTTCCTTAAGAGCAACAGCTTCAGCCCATTTCGAAAAGTAATCTGTTGCGGCCAAGATGTATAGGTGTTCACCAGAAGATTTTGATAGTGGACCAACAACATCCATTCCCCAAGCATTGAATGGCCAAGATAATACAGTTGGGTGTAATACCTCTGGAAGTTGATGTATGAAATTTGCATGGAATTGTCAAGCTTTGCATCTTCTAGCATAGTCCAAGCAATCTTTCACCATCGTTGGCCAATAATATCCCATCATTTTAATGTGAATATAGAGCTTTGGTCCAGACTGATGTGATCCACAAACTCCCGAGTGCGCTTCTTGCAAGGCTTGGATTACTTCTTCCTCTGCCAAACATCGTAAGATTACTCCTTTAAATGATCTTCGGTACAGTGTGTCTTTGTAGTAAAGGAAGCGAGGTGCACGACGACGAATGTCAGTATTTCTCCTTGGACCTTTTGGAAGTATCCCATAACACAGGTAGTCGATGATAGGTTGTCGCCAATCTTCCTTTAAATCTTAGGAAACGGCGACGAGGTATTAAACCTTACCTTTTATGTTCTCATCCTCATTTGATGGAGGTACTACCCATTCTTGGTGGATAGTAACTCGTGTCTGATTTGGAAGAGTTAGAGTTGAGGCCAAAGCAGCTAGGGCATCAGCTTGCTTATTTTTTTTCCTTGTAACATGCTGGAGGGTTACTTCTCCAAGCATCCCATCAACTTCCGTGCATAATCATGATATGGTTTTAACTTGGGATTTCTGACTTCATAACTTCCCAACAACTGTTTTATCACCAATTAGGAGTTACTAAAAACTTATAATTATAGTTGCTTCATGTCGACAGCCATCTCTAGCCCGAGTATGAGAGCTTGATACTCGGCAACATTATTGGAGCAATGATTCGTTAAGGTAAAAGAGTAGAGGATGACATCTTCTTGTGGAGTGACAAACACTACGCCAGCACCAGCTCCGTCTCGATGTGCAGCACCATCAAATTACATCTTCCATGGGGATCTAACTTCAAAAGCCATTGCATCTTTATCAGGAAGTTCATCGCTCAGTTCCCAGTCATCGGATAGTGGGTGATCTTCTAAGAAGTCAGCCAATGCTTGTCCTTTTACAGCCTTTTGAGGGATGTACATGATCTCAAACTACTGAAATTGGAGGTACCACCTTGCAAGTCGGTCACTGAGGACTAGTTTCGACATCACAAACTTGATGGGATTTACCTTGGACACAAGACGAACAACGTGAGCTTGAAAGTAGTGTTTCATCTTTTGGATAGAGAAAGCCAATGCCAGGCATAACTTTTTGATCGGAGAATATTTCAGCTCATTTGGTGTCATCATTCTGCTCAAGTAGTACAAAGAGTTTTCTTTGCCTTCACTATTTTCTTGAGCCAATAGTTCTCCGAATGACCTTTCTTGTACCGCGATAGAGAGTATCAGTGGTTTCCTAGGTATGGGTGCCGCAAGAACTGGTGGCTTCATTAAGTATGATTTGATACTCTGAAAGGCATTACTACAAGCTTGGTCCCATTTGAATGGAGTGTCCTTCTTCATGAGACGGCTAAATGGTTGACATTTTCCTGCCAAGTTTGAGATGAACCTCCTTAAATATGCTAGCCTTCCTTGAAGGTTTTTTTAACTCATGAATGTTTCGAGGTTCGGGCATCTTTAAAATTGCATCGACCTTGTCTTGATCAATTTTAATTCCTCGGTGTCGCACAATGAAGCCAAGAAACTTTTCGGAAGTAACTCCAAAGGCACACTTCAATGGATTCATCCTAAGTTGATATCTTTGAAGTAACTCAAACACCATTCTTAGATTTTTTATGTGGTCATCTCTCTTTCTTGACTTCACCACTAGATCATCCACATAGCATTCAACATTCTTATGGAGTAGGCCATCAAAGATGTTTTGCATAGCCCTTTGATAAGTGGTGCCAGCGTTCTTCAAACCAAAAGGCATCACCTTGTAGTAATAAATACCTTTGGACGTACGAAATGCAGTGAGCTCTTCACCTTTTGGCGCCATGCGGATTTGGTTGTACCCGGATGAACCATCCATGAAGGACATTGCCTCATAACCAGTGGTGCCATCAATCATCAACTCTGGTATGGGGATTGGGAAATCATCCTTAGGACATGCATTGTTGAGATCTCAAAAGTTGACACAAACTCGAATTTGGCCATTCTTCTTACGTACTGGAACAATACTTGAAATCCACGTGGGATATTTAACTTCACGAATAAATCCAGCTTCAATGAGTTTGTTAACTTCATTTTCAATCAGTGGAACCAACTCTGGCCTAAAGCGCCTTTGAGCTTGCTTAACAGGACGAGCACTATTCTTGACCGCCAACTGATGAACCGCTACTTTAAGATCTAAGCCAGGTATTTCCTTATAACTCCAAGCCAAGACATCCATATATTCTTTGAGTATATTCATATACGCGATTTCTTCCTCCATCTCTAGAAAATCACTCAAGTAAGTTGGTCTTGGGTCTTCATCGGTTCCAAGGTTAACTTCTTTCAAAGGATCTATTGTGGCCTTCACTCCTTCTTTAAGTTGAGATGGAGCATCTCCAGTATCTTCCTCCTCTTGAGGATCATCGTTTTTGATGGATATGTGGTGACACCAGAAAGTATCTTTTATCTCTTCATCAACCTTCATTTGAGATGAGGCCTCATTCTCATTCCGAACCGTAACATGATATGATGAGCCAACACTTTCTTCATATTCCTCATGTTCCTTGGTATAAACCACAATATGAGCCTTTGCTTTTAACACCTTCTTTCATGAAACTACCAGTTTCGTCTGTCGTTTCAGTCTAGAAGGAATCAATCTTTGGAAATTTTTCTGAATCTTAGGCGAGGAGTGCACTGTCATATTTGGATGACTTCTACGACACTTGTTACTTCTCTTCTTATTTAGAGGATTCAACCTCTCAAATACAGAAGTTCTTGTGGTTGATTCTCCAAGTCGGTCAAAGACAGAAGGCCTTTTGTTGGATGCGGTAGACTCCTCTTCTACAGTGATGTAGTTACTAACTGCCCTTCTTATGAAGATGAGAATTAGAGGTGGATGTGTGTATCCTAGGCCTTCATGTGCCTGCCTTGTTGTACCTTCCGACGGAAGTTTACCTAACCTTGATGGCTCATTAGGATTATATCCAGCCTTTACAAATAACTTGTATGTATTTGGGTCAAAGCCCTCCTTTATCCGCTTCGTAGGGAGTGTTATATCTTGTGGCGGATTTTGAGCCACAGCTAGCCTTGAGGATGGATTTATCGCGTCAATCTTCCTAATAGGTAAATTTAGCCCATTTAGCATATTATCTTGGGCATCAGATGGGTGATCTTTCTCTTTCTTTACCTTTGGCACGTAGCGAAGAAAAGAAGTTGCCTTCTTTTTCATAGGAGCAACGCTTTCTTCATTTGAAGTGGAGAAAGTCTTCTTGGTGGCGACCTTTTCAATAGTCACCATGGACTTCTTGGAAGCAAGATCATCACACTTGGTATTGGTGATATTATCAACCCTTTTCTCATCCACAACATGCTTCTTTAAGTAGAATTTTGCATCGGCAAAATGTGACTCAGCTTCAATAAATGGCTTGTCATCGGCAACTATATTTATTTCCACTCCGCCTTCGAGGTACTTCAAGCATTGATAGTAAGAGGACGAGATAATTTTGTTCCCGTGCACCCAAGGCCTGCCAAGTAATATATTGTATGAAGTTTTGGCATCAATTACATGTATCAATGGGTTTGATTGAAAATCATCCATACGAATCCCCAATTTGATACATCCCATAGCCCTCTGGCCCCATTGGTTGAAGCCTTGGATCATTATACGACTTTCGTCCAATTCGCTAGGAGCGATGCCAAGTTCTTTCATCATGCGGATAGGCAGGATGTTGACTCCAGATCCCTTATCTATCAAGATTATATTGATCTTCTTTCCTAGAATTTGACCCACCATGTATAAGGGACATTTATGTAGGGCCTCACCAAGCAAAAGATCATTATTTATGAATGTTATATTTGTATCACACACATGTGCCTCTTCGCCAAGAGTTTCAACAAGCTTTTCGGAAGGTGAAGGAACCTCCATCGGTAGATTCTCACCTTTTTCCCCCTCTTTGACGGTATTAAAATAAGACGCCTCAAGGTTGACTTGGGCAGTTTAAAACCAACTCGGTAAGAATTCCTCTAAAGTCACCGAACGTCGAGGTTTTTGGTGGTGAAGCTCCGTCACCCTCGTCTTCTTTTGTAATTCAACCAACTTCTATGTCCTTGGTTTCTTTACCATTCTCCTTCAGGTTGGCTTCTTGGACCACTTCTTTTACCGACTCATCCTCCTGCGTCTGCGCCTCATCACCGGAGTCCAACCTTCATCATTGTCTTCGTCAACTGAAAACCTGTCAGGCTCTAATATTTTCTCATTATGCTCTTCGACACATATTTGGACTGGGTCGAGCGAGCCAAAATTAATAGATATTTGATGAGAACTGGCCATCTTATCATCGAAGAAGATCTTCTTCTCTTTTTCCAGTTGCATGACTTTATCTTTAAAGACAAAGCACTTTTCCAGAGGATGACTTACGAGCCTATGATATTTGCAATAATTAGGGTAATTGGTCCTTCCATCTTCGTTGGGATGCTTCATCTCTAGGAGTTCTGATGTTGCTGGGAGTTCATCGAAAATCTCAGCAACATCAGAATCAAGGAAGGGATATTCCTTTTCTTGCATCTCCTTTAAAGTTTTCTGATTTGGACGTGCTCCAAAAGTCGTCTTCACACTTTGTTTCTTGCTTGCCTTTGTGGTGACCATCACAGGAGACACATCAATATTCATGGACTCCTTATTTTCATTTTTAGGAACAAACTTGCCCCATCTTTTGGGTTCCTGCTTTTTCTTTCCCCTTCGAGGATCATGAATAGGTGCTCCTTCCTTTCCAGCAGAAGACATGCTCAACTCCATGTTGTGAGCACGAGTAGCTAACTCTTCAAAGGATTTTGGTTTAATTCCTTGCAAGATGTAGAGAATCCCTCAGTGCATTCCTTGGACGCACATCTCTATTGCAGAAGCTTCACTGAGCCTATCTTTGCAGTTTAGACTCGCATTTCTCCATCAATTGATAAAGTCGATGACTGGCTCATCCTTTCTTTTCCGAGTATTTATGAGCTCTATCATGCTCACTATAATAAAACCGATTTAGGAACTCGTTTTCTAATTGATCTCAACTATCGATGGAGTTAGGCTCGAGGTCCGTATACCAATCAAAGGCATTTCCCTTTAGGGAACGAACAAACTGCTTGACAAGATAGTCACTGTAAGTTCCAGCATTATTACATGTCTCAATAAAGTGTGCGATATGTTGTTTCAGATTACCTTTGCCCTTAAATTGTTGAAATTTAGGGGGTTGATAGCCGGCAGGCATTTTGAGACTATCTATTCTCGCAGTGTAGGGCTTGGCATACGCAAGGGAAGACTTGGTGACAACATCATACTTGTCTTTGAGGGTTCCTTCAATTAATTCCCTCAATTGTCCAATCAGGATTATTACTTCAGTAGAAACTTGCACCTCTTTAGTCGGTGGTGTTTATTTCAGAGGATTTTCTATCTCATGAACCTCTGGAGCTTTTCCCGGTGCATGGCTATATTCTTCTTCTATCAAGCCTTCCACCCTATCTACTATCGTATCAATCCTAGCCTCTTGATTCTGAACATAGTTGGTCAGTCCTTCAGTTGCCTTTGTCAGATTCGCAAGCTGCTCCTCCATAGACGAGGCATCAGTTACCATTGCTTGCATGATAACCGAAGACGTTGGAGAGTAACATGGATTATCGCGTAGGTTGATATTCGAAGTGCTTAACTTATGCGGTGTAAGTGGAGATGACGTGTTTGTTGGACGACCATCGCTCTTTGCGCCAGAGTATTTGGAACCAGAATGCTCAAGTAGAGCAAGAGTCTTCTTAAGCGATTTCGCGACACTGCTTCCTCCTTCCGAAACACTTGTATTGGACTTCGTTCCTTTTGAAGTTGAAGATCCAAAAACAAGAGTTGGCGCGGACGACACTATATGTGTTTTTTGTCCTAGCAAGCCTGCCTTGCTCCTCGTGACAGCTCCTAAACTTCCAAAAGTAACACCAAGGATGCTTTTCAGTTCAGCAAAGAACCTTGAATCAACATCCTTGGAAGCAATTGATTGAGAGTTGATCTTCTTGGAAGTCATTTCAGCGTTCTTAATCTTCAAAGTCTGAAAAGTTGAGATGAGAGGTAAAGATCGTCCCACTAGGCATGCCAATTTGTTTCCAACATAATTTAAATTCATGGAAAATAAATTTTAACCACAAACAAAAATATGAAGAAATAAGAATTTTTTATTGATAAACGATTGTGGTTACAAATCTGTTCCCCCCTTAATTCTTCTCTCTTAATTTTCTCCGTAATTCGAGGGTCGTTAGTGGCTTATTCTCGAATATAAGATGATCTTTTTATGAATATTTCATAATTTTTTGTGGGATATTGGAGATCTCGATCTTTTTACGAATAGCCATCAACTTATGGGTTATTCAAGATGCCTATTTCAGGGAACATGTTACCCTTTAAATAGGTGAGATTTAGGGTAAAGTAGCCTTCTAGAACTCTAATGAAATTTGGATTCTTATTGAAGAGTTCACAAATTTTAGATGTCTACAAATTCCCCTACTTCAAGGCTTGTCGAAGTGTAGATTTGATGACGAGTCTTGAAGTACCAATAGAGCTTCCATCTTTATGCGGTGGCAATAAATTTGTAGATCTGATTTATGAGAGAAGAGATGAAGGGCAGATTTGGTCCCACTGGGTGTGTCAGAATTTTTTGGACAATAAAATTCTCGAGATCGAAAATAATAATCGAGACAAGAAAAAAATACTGCAACAATCGATTTATTGATTTCAATAAGTGAGTGTTACAATCTCTGTGATTCTTCTGATTCTTCTAATTCGCCTTTCCAACTATCAATTCAAGGGCTTCGACCTTGATCTTGAACTTTAACTTGAACTTGACGGACTTGATCTTGACTTGTGCTTGAATCCAAGGGCTTGGTAGCTTGTTCTTGAATCTTGTGGTCTTGATCTTGAACTTAAACTTGATTTGAAGACTTGATGAACTTGATCTCGACTTGTACTTGAATTCAAGGGCCTTTGAGCTTGTTCTTGAATCTTGAAGTCTAGATCTTGAAGCTTGAACTTTGTTCTTGAATCTTGAACTCTTGATCTTGAAACCTTGAGCTTGTTCTTGAACCTTGAACTCTTGATCTTGAAATCTTGAGCTTGTTCTTGAATTTGTAGAGAAATCTGTTGCTTTGATCCACGAGCTCTCTCTTGCTTCTTGTTAAACTTGTTGGTCCTTTTCTGAATTATGAGGCCTCTATTTATAGTTATAGGAAGTAAAGAATCATGATAAACATGAACTTCCTTTGACCAATCAGATTTAAGTGACATGACATTTCTTATGGGCTTTTAATTTACTGCATCATTTTGACACGTGGCATGGTCCCATTGGCTCCTTCACTTAACTTGGCATGCCACATCATTTGACATGTGGCACCAAATTGGGCCTCTAGAACATTATACATCTTAGGCTTGCTAAAGTGAGCTTAGTCATCTCTAGCCCAAATTAATGGACTAGCCCAATAGCAATTGGACTTTAATTAAATTCATGCATGTTTGGACTCAAATAATTAATCCAATTATATTAATCTCTAATATTTATTTGAGATTAATATATTTTAATTTTAATATTATCCAAATTTTGTACGGATAATATTTTATTGCTTACAAATATGAAATCTAAATTCAACGACCATTTTCGTAGAATTTGTTTGATCCGAACTTTCATTTCTATACTTTCCCCTTAACAAATTGCAATTCTTTAAATTTGTAAGAACAATATAATAGTGGTCAACTAGGTGTTAGTTTCCAATTCCTCCGTCCATCCAAAAAATACATGTTATGTTTTGCTTTTCAAAAATCAAATTTATACTTTCTTCATTTCGAAATGAATGGCCTTCTTTTCTTTCCATCCGTTTAAAAAAGACTTGATCCTTTTTTTTTATAATACTTTAATTTCAATTTTTCACGTGGCATGTTTAAGGCCACATGAGTAAAGGGTATGTTGTTACATTTGAACTTTAATTTAAGACTATAAAATTTAAAAATCTTTTATTTTCTGAAACTTCATGCCAAATCAAAATAAGTTTTTCTGTTTTGAACATCGGAAATATATAAACTTTGATTCTAACATATTAAGTTGTAAAGAGTGAGAAAAGCGTGATGCACCAAAAGTTGTTAATTATTGTAACTTAAAAGTATTTATATTAAAGAACTACTTTTTATTAATAGTTTTCAATTCGCAAAAAATTATTTAATAAATATGAATATCCTAATAAATTATACTTTATATCTATTGCTTTATAATGCTTTATAGTGGAAACATATCATGTTTAAAAATATACACAATTCCATACAGTAGACTTTATTTATGTTATTAAAGAAAGAAAATAATCGATTCAAATGTCTGGAAACTCAACACTACAATTTGTTGTTTCCATATTTAATTTCATACTAATTATTATATTAATAGTAAATTGAATTTACAGTAAAAAAGATAGTAGTAGGCTTTAAAAGTTCGTTCAATTTCCTTCGAAACAACAGAGTAGTAACACTAAAGAGCAGAGATCATATTTATGTTCACAAATCACAACTCACATGCATCTAGCAAACACGTGTGTAGTACACATAAGAAATTTGTAATAGGGGAAGAGCTATAGTATTAGGTAAGGGTTCAAAATTTCATTATATATATATATCATTTAATTATGAATCATGAATCAATAACTGAAACGAGCTATGACACCTTGACATGTTTAGAATCTAGAAACTTCAAATCCTAACTTCGCTTATATATATCATTTAATTGCGAATTTGCATCTTGACTGACCTTAAGAAAAGGCAGAAGGCCTAGCAAGTTGTTCACGAAGCCTATCAGCACAAATAGGAGCAAATTAAATTTGCAGCAAACATATGTGCAGAATCATAGATCTTAATTAATAGTCTTTTATTCATATCGAGGCCTTAGTTGTACTATTACATAAGAAGTAGTTACATGATTTGCGTGAATATGACATTAACCATAGAGATCATGTAATAGTTATGAAGGTGTGGGATATCATGAAGAATGTCATGAAGGTGCGAGAGTTAATTAATTACACACTGATAGAAATTACACCTTAATTAGAAGTAATAGGCCTCCACTAAAAATAAAATAATTTACAACATAAAAGAAATTCTTTAATAATTTTAAGATTATATATATTTTTACTTCTCCCATTACCATTATATTGAAAATAAACAAAGCAGCAAAGAGAAAAAATAATTATGAGACGACCATGACAAAACAAATTAAAGATAATACTTTATAAATACAGATTTAGATCTTCCAAAGAATTTGCAATATAAGTGCCTGATAGTCTCTCTTTCGTAAAAGAAGTTATGCATGTGGAATAAATTTGAACATTTGTTAACAAAGACAGTGACAAAAGTGGTTTGGAGATTTTGAGCCTATGACTTTGCAGTGGCCTCCGTTGCAATTTTGCTTGCAAAGAGTATCACATCTGATATCATCATTGGAGCCTGAAACACAGCTTCCTATATGATTGTCAGTGCAACATTTCAAATCATCTCCACGAACCTGAAATTCAAATTTTATTTTAGGACAATTAAATCAATAAAGTTTACCTTTTAAATCAAATCAAATTAATTATATCAATTTTTCATCTCTTTAATTTAAATCTCTCTATATATATATGTTTGTGTCTTTGCTTCCTCCAAAAGAATCATATCGGTTGATAAGAATTTGATGATTTGTCAAGAACATAATAAAATTACTTACAATGGATATTTTATCATGCAAAACGTAAAGATTTATAAGTTGTGACATATCAAGATATTTTGATAGTGATTGAATTAAATAGTGGTAAATAAATAAAGGACTCAAAGACAAATTATTTGAAACATAAGATAGATTCTCGAATTTATCAAATAAAAATTACAATTCATACTAGAAATTAAAGTAAAAGAAAAAAAAATGAAATATAGATTGTAAAGGCAAACACTACAAATCAATATTGTAACCAAATCAATATTGTAAAAGACTAAGAAGTACCACAAGATACTTAAAAAATTATATCAAAATATAGATATACATATGTTCTATTATAATTTTTAAATAGGTATTTATGAAATAGGTTTGATTCTTAGAATATTTTTTTTTTTCGTTTAAAACTACAATCAAATCAAAATTTGTCAATTTTCAAAATTAAGAACCAAAACTAAATTAAAAAAATTGTCAATTTTTTTCTTTCATATTTAGTTTGGATCATTTTTCAGTTTTTCGATGAACACCGCTGCTACTTAAGCAATAAATACATGGTCAACTTTAGATTAACAGGGTGAAAAAGTAAATACCTGCGAGAAGAAACACAATAGAAAGGACACCATAAAGAAATTTTGAGATGTTAGACTTTGCCATTTTGTTCAATATTTCGAGGTTATGAAATATGTCTCTAATTACTAATTCTTTCACTTAATTTATAGAGGAGGGTTCATAATATTTATGGAAAAAATTGTTAGTTCTATACTCTATTTATTGTGCGTCTTCGAGATTTTTATGGTATATATCATTTATCTTTTTTTGGAAAAATTATATCAAATAATGATAAATTAATAAACAATACCATAAATAATCTATATCTTCCTAATATAGAGTATATTTACTTAAGAATTTCAACAATGAATTTAATTTCTTCCACTTACGTGAATATAACAATGTTACAATTTATGAACTTAAGAAATACTTTCTATAAATAAATACTTATACTTAGAGCTGATTGCTGCTCCTTTCAGTTTTACTACAATCTAGTACAAATATTTTTAACTCAATAATTTTGTAGATCTAAATATGAAATAATATTTTAGATCTAAATATGGTAAAAATATTCTGCAAAATAAGCTTAGCTTTACCACAAATACCTTGTATTTACATTCAATTGTCAACTGTAAACTATTACATGTCTTGATTTAGGGCACACAATAATGATAGAATATTTAAAAAAAATTATATATTTTGCTTTAAGGAAAAGGTACAAATATACATCCGAACTTTAATAAATGGTACAAATATACTCTCTGTCGTAATTTGGGTAGAAATATACCCTTATTGTTAATGAAAAGGTACAAATATACTCTTCCCATTAACGGCGGGAGACGTGTCAGCATTGTATTGGTTGACCATTTTTGATTTATTTTACGAAAAAGGTACAAAATTACCCCCGAACTTTAATAAATGATAAAAATATACCCTCCATCATACATTGGGTATAAATATACCCTTGCCATTAATAAAAAGGTACAAATATACTCTCGAACTTTAATAAATGGTACAAATATACCCTCCGTCATACTTTGGATACAAATATACCGTTATCGTTAATGAAAAGGTACAAATATACCCTTCTCATTTATGGCGGAACACGTGTCAGCATCGTATTGTTTGGCCCTTTTTAATTTATTTTAGGCTTAAGTCATCGATAGGTCCTTAAACTTGTTTCAAAATTTCACTTGGACCCCTCAACTAACCTTTATACCTATTGGACACCTAACCCACCCGACATTTGAACCATTTGAGCATTTTTTTTTAACAAACAGCTAAAAACATAAAATGAGTGCAACACACTCACGGTGATATGGCAAAATGATGAATTAAATGGTGACATTTGGCATTAAATTCAAAAGTAATTAAAAAAATTATAAAAAGAAATATATATATCAATCCATGTAACCTTCTTCCCCTTTATTCTGATTTTTCTGACCCATTTTCGGTGTCATTTCTACATAAAGCAACAAATCATCTTTTAATAATAATCAATCCAACCTACATGAAGCAATAAATAAAGATTTATTTTGATATTTTTTTCTTCTTTGTGTGGTGGATTTTTAAGGGTATGAATTCTTTAACAATTTCGAAGCAAATTTTAGATCCTTCAATGTAGCCGGCAAAAATGAAGTTCGCCAAAAAACTTTTTGATTCAATTTTATTTTTATTTTTTGATCGAAAATTGACGAAATGCAAATAAGTGAAATTAAGAGTCAAGTTGATCAAATTGATGATTCTCCAAACTATAAATTTGTAAATAAGAGCTAAAAGGAACTCGAAAATCGATGAAATTCAACTGAAAATGATAAAAATTGAGAGTCAAATTATGCAAATAGTAGATTTTCCAAATCCGAACTTTGTAAAATAAATTTGAAATTCATTATTCATTGGGAGAGTCAAGTGAAAAAATAAACTTATTGACTGCACTGTTCTTCATATTCTTCATGTTTTTCTTGGTTGAATTTCTTGGTGGCATTGTTCTTCATGTTATTTCGGAGGTCGATGACGAGGAAATTTCTACAGTAGTTAGAGTGAATTGAGGAAGATGGTTATGAGATTTGAATGTTTTTATAGTGCTCTCTATTTTTACGGCGAAGGAATAAGGCGGTGGACGGTGGTGGAAGATCTAGAAGAAAAAAATTATAATGGAGGTAGAAGAAGACCCAAAAAAAATCAATAAAAAATTACTTTCATGCGCCCACAGTGAGTGTATACCACGCGATATGCCATGTGGACAAAAAAGGCCTAGGTGAATCAAATGTCAAGTGGGTTAGGGGCCTGATAGGTACAAATCTGAGTTGAGGGGTCTAAGTGAAATTTAGAAACAAGTTTAGGGTTCTATCGATGACTTAAACCTTTATTTTATCTGTCAATAATTTAAT
This sequence comes from Capsicum pubescens, assembly GCA_030864215.1. Lineage (NCBI taxonomy): Eukaryota > Viridiplantae > Streptophyta > Magnoliopsida > Solanales > Solanaceae > Capsicum > Capsicum pubescens. The sequence goes on from CM061544.1 coordinate 77,201,114, forward strand.
CTATCATAAATTATAACCATACCCGATTCAGATAAATCGATCTGACCCGTGTAATAGAGAAGCTTCAAGAGACATATCACGCGTCTCTATTCACGCGTGTTTCTTTCTTCCACTCTCTGACGCTCACACACTCTCACTAACCCAAAAAACCTTAACAAACGCATCGGTTCGATTCATGTTTTGATCCCTTTATCATCTAGAATCGAGTAGAGATTTGCTTAATATTGTGATATTTTTTAATATTTTGGTGTTAGATTAATATTCTGATGTTGTTTAATGTTCCTTATGAACGAGTATTATTTGTTTTTTTTTATTTATGAGCGTCGATGAATCAGAAATTATTTTTGATTCGTGGTTGTTGTTTACCTGCTTTAAATTCATTGTTACACCATTGTTCACCAACTTAAAAGAGTGAACAAGAAAATGATATTTTTAGAACAGAAACATGAGAAAAACTTGCAAAGTTTGGACATTCCTCGACCAAACTAAGGTCCTCATTGTATCACAGATTGGGTCGAATTATTTGGACCAGTTATGAGTTATAATTTAGGATGGATTGAATTATTCACAGATAAGATAAATTAAAAAGGGACAACCAATACAATGTTGACACACGTTCCACCGTTAATGAGAATGGTATATTTGTACCTTTTCATTAACAACAAGGGTATATTCGTATCCAAAGTAGGATGGAGGGTATATTTGTATCATTTATTAAAGTTCGAGGGAATATTTATGCCTTTTCATTAACGGCAAGGGTATATATGTATCTAAAGTATGACGGGGAATATATTTGTACCATTTATTAAAGTTTGAGGGTATATTTGTAGATTCTCCATTTTTCTTATGAATAAACATTGATATTCTATTAATTCCTTGAGCTTTTATCAATGAAATTGAGTTACTCCTTCGTGGATTTTTCTATTTCTGACAATTGATTAATTCACTAGTACTCACTCCATTTCTTATTAGAGAACTCCTATTGAAGAAATCAATCCAAGCAAACCTTGTAAAATTCTCGGCCTTTTGACTACAATTTGTTAGGGTTTATGCCCTAATTTTCTTACCAAGTTTAAGTTTTACTTTTCTTGAAAGAAAAATAAAAGTAATACCATAATTACTTTTACTTTTACTGAAAGGAAAATATAAAATTTTTTCATATTTGACAAACTTCTTTCTTGGAGGAAAGATTTTGGAACTCTATAAATAGAAGACCCCCTTCTCATATCATAACACAATAGCATCCACAATTTAATCATTTAAGGGTTTTGTTTAGGGGGAGATTTTCTCCCAATAGGTTTTATGTTTTTTTTTTTCACTATTAGTTTTTAATATAGGTAGTTTGACCAACCGTATCAGTAATATATTTTTAGTATTATGTTTTTATTTGTCATCTGATTTATCATCTCTATCATTTGCAAATTTTAAGCTTCCGCATGATGCCTTCTCGCTTTCAAACCCAACAAGTGGTATCAGAGCCTACGATTCAAAGGTCCAATAGTTTGGTGAAACGAAGTTGAAGACAAGTTCAAGGAGATTCTAATAAATTTGCAATCAATTTGATGATAATGAAGATTTTTTGTCCAACTACATGTGGAGAAGAAGTTTTAAGCATATTTCAATATTCTTGTTGCTGCATCTTTAAAAATAAAAATAAAATATTTATTTTTAATCCACTTTTAACCATAATATTTTAAATCTTATTCTTAACCATCACAAGCAACAGTGATGAAGATTATGTAAAGAACGAAGATCATGTACGCGAAGAAGGTAAATTCAATTATGTCAAAAAAATCAAGCCAAAAAGGAGAGATTTGTTAGGATTTTTGCCCTGATTTTCTTACCAAGTTTAAGTTTTACTTTTCTTGAAAGAAAAACAAAAGTAATACCATAATTACTTTTACTTTTCCTGAAAGAAAAATATAAATCTTTTTCATATGTGACAAACCTCTTTCTTGGAGGAAAGATTTCGGAACTCTATAAGTAAAAGACCCCGTTCTCATACCATAACACAATAACATCCACAATTTAGTCGTTTAAGGGTTTTGTTTAGGGGGAGATTTTATCCCAATAAGTTTTATATTTTTTTTCCAATATTAATTTTTAATATAGGTAGTTTGACCAACCGTATCAATAATATATTTTTAATATTATGATTTTGTTTGTCCTCTGATTTATCATTTCTATTATTTGCAAATTTTAAGCTTTCGCATGACGCCTTCTCGCTTTCGAACCCAACACGATCAAGTGTAATATTTGTTCGTATCGGTTTAAAATTGATATGTGATTCATTGATTCACACAATATTAACTCTATTTTTATAGGGCGCACTACTAAAAACTTGGCTATTAGCTACAAAGGTTAGCGGGAGATAAATTATATGTTGATATTGTGCGGGACTTTGCTACATTGTCCCTCATACAAATCAAATATTTTAATTTTTATTTTATTTTTTAAAAAGGAGAGGGACATCCCTTACTAAAATATGATGATAATAAAAAGCTAATATTAAATTTGTTATAGCGAGGGATTTCCCTCGCTAAATAATAACAAATAAATTCATATTTCAAAGAAAATTTAAATATAATTTTTAATATTTTAATCTTCATTTTTTTTAAAAGGTGGAGAGGGACATCCCTCACTAAAATATGATGATAATAAAAAGCTAAAATTCAATTTGTTATACCGAGGGATTTCCTTTGCTAAATAATAACAAATAAATTCATATTTCAAAGAAAATTTAAATATAATTTTAATATTTTAATCTTTATTTTTTTAAAAGGCGAAGAGAGACATCCCTCACTAAAATATGGTGATAGTGAAAAGCTAATATTAAATTTGTTATAGCGAGGGATTTTTCTCTCTAAATAATAAAAAATAAATTCATATTTAAAAAAAGTTAAATATAATTTTTAATTTTCTTAGCCGGTAACAATACATTAATAAAAAATAAATGAAATATAAGTTATCCAATGAGTCCTCAATACTATACATATAATTATTTTGTGATTTTTTTCATTGTAGTGAGTGAAGTTTCTCACTAAATTAAATATGTAAAATTGAGTATTTAATAAATAACCATATTATAGATTTGCAGAAAAACAATAGCAATGATATCAATTGTTTGATCCCTACAGTAATTGCTTTATAACTTTCTTTTCTTTTCATACCATTAAATTACATTATTTTTATACACATAACCAAAAATTATATATATATATATAGAGAGAGAGGGGTAAAGAGAGAGAAAATTTCAAACAATTTAAGTTATTTTTTTTATCATAATTTATATGGCACTATTAGAATTTCAAGGGTCAATCATATTTTTTACATATGTTTTTAAAATATTATAAGATGTTAATAGTTATGACTTATAATTTTATTTGAGTAATTTTCAAATATATAATATATTGATGAAATAAAATAAATAAATTAAAATAAACAAAGTACTAAATTTTCAAACCTGTTAAATTCGAAAACATCATTTGAATCAACAAATTATTAAATTAAAAGATTAAAGTCTTTAGAACTTAGCATATATCTAAAAATTAATATGTTTCACTTTTTCTAACAATATCACACACACACACACATATATATATATATATATATTCTTAAAATATTATAATCTTTGAGTTCCTCGTTTCATCAGTGTTATATTTTGTACATTAAATATATTCATGGACGTAATAATATTTTGGGTATCTACCAAAAGTGAATGAATGATATTCCCTTGTTTTCAAAAAGAATAACATGTTTTTCTTTTTAATTCGTTTAAAAAATGTTTTTTTTTTTTTTTAAACAATACTTTAAGAAATTTTAATTTTTTATGTGTTATGTTTAAGACTATAAAATTCAAAAAATACTTTGATACATTTGATATAACTTTAATTTTATATCACAAAATTTAATTTTTTTTATTATTAAACTCTTTATTAAGTTAAAACATAGGAGTATATTTTTTTTCAAAGGAGTAGAGTCTGCAAAAAGCAAATTTGCAATAAAAAAAGGAAATGGATTGGTATCTAAAAGTATAGTACGGGTCCCACTTGAGAAAACTCAAACAAATGCCGAAAAGGGATACAGTGACAAAAGAAGAGGATCGTACCCCTGGAATGACAGAGTATATCCGAGAAGCAGTGAGATACAATAAATTTAAAACATGCAAATTTTAAAATGCCAAAACTATCCCTGACTTTACGTGACACAAATTTAATTTAAATAATCAATCACTTTTTTAATATATTTTTAGATACTTAAACTATTAGCTATTGTAATTTATAATACTTTTTTTATGTAATTTTCAAATAATATATATTACTCTCCTTGTCCAAACGTTTGCGACATTGATAGTTAATTATATTCTTAAAATAGTTTAAGTTTTTAATTATTATCATTTATAATATTTTTATTTTATTTCAATTTAAGTGACACTGATATAATTTCGAGAGTCAACCAAATTTCATGATTGAAAAAGTAAAGTAGACATGTCTTAAATGACTTATAATAACTAACTAGAAGTGATACAACAAAATTACTATTAAAAAAAAATACTTCTGAAAAAAAAATTAAGTGAGCTTCATATAAGATGTCATGTTAATTTAAAATATCAAGAATTAATTTATCATTTTATGTCTATTTTATCTTTTTATTAAATATTTTTTTAATACCTAGATGACTTATAATAATTAATTAGGGATGATATAGTAAAATTACGGTTGAAGAGGCTAGGAAAAAAATTAATGAAGTTGTGACAAAGAAGACATTTTGACCTTTAAATTTTTTAAGTTGTTAATTATTGTGATTTAACATATTCTTTTAAAAATATAAAACTGATTAATTTTCTTAGATATTTTAAACTGTTAACTATTTTAATTTTATAATACCTTTTATGTAATTTTCAAATAATATATATTACTCTTCTCGTCTAAATTTTTATGGCATTGATAGTCAATTATATTTTAAAAAAAAATTAAATTTTTAATTATTGTGATTTATTATACTTTTTTTCTTTTATTCCAATTTAAGTGACACAATGCTTAGATGACCATTATATTATAATTAATTAGGGGTGATATAGTAATATCACTATTCAAGCAGCGAAGAAGATATGTCTTAAATAACTTAATAACTAATTAAAGTGACATAGAAAAATAACTCTAAAAAATGTAGGACGTCAAGTTAATTTAAGATATCAAGAGTTAATTTACCATTTCATGCCTATTTTACCTTTTTTATTAAATATTATTATTTTTTAATACTTAGATGACTTATAATAATCAATTATGGGTGATATTTAGTAACATTGTGATTGAAGTAGCTGAAATAGACATGTCATAAGTTTCTATTTTACTTGTTTATTAAATATTATTAATTTTTTAATACATAAATTACTTATAATAATTAATTAGGAACGATATTGTAAAATCACGATTAAAACAGCTGAAGCAGATAGCATAAACAGGCATGTCGAAAGAAATATTTTGACAACTATACTATGAAGAAGAGTATTAATTATATATTTATAAAAAGTATGATTAATTTATCAATATATACATAATAAAATAGTAATAATTAAATACTAAAAGTATTTTTTTAGGATAAACAACGTAAACTTTAAGTATTTCCTACATAATTACTCTCTCTCTCCCAATTTTTATAATAATTACACAAAATCCCATCTACGATACATTACTGTACGTTCTGATACATCATATTATGATACATAAGTAAGATATTAAATGTAGTTAAAAACGAAAAGAAACGATAATTAAGCCAACTATTGAGCTATTAACGCGCTTAATCATAGGAACTGATGATTAAAATACATATAATACGTAACACCATTTTTTTAAAAATTTGAAAATTCAATTCTTGTTTGTTTCATCATTTTATTTCAGAGAAAAATTGTTCAATCGGCCATACTTCTTTCGTCATGAATATTTTAATTTTGTTGAGACATTCTAAAATTTGGCAAAACAAAATTATTTGTGAGAATTACAGAAGTGATGGAATTGTAGTTAGCGAAAGTGTTTCGTAAATGTGGTTAATTTCCACCATTGTTGTGGAGCTTGATATAGATGAGACAATGAAAAAGATTAATGTTAGATATATTATTGATGGAATGAAGAAAGAGAATTTGATGTTGAAACTGACAAATCGAATGAAGAAAGAGAATTTGATGTTGAAAGTGGTGCAATGGTTTGAATATGTTATGAACATCTCTATTCTATTGAAATTTTACAGTGTTTGAATGAATAAACTTCAATATGAACAATACAAAAGTAATAAAATTATTGTTGGAGAAAGTGTTTCATTTTTAGATTGATTTCGACAATCACAATCAAATTTGGTATTGATTAATGAAGAAAAAAATTGCTCCAGATACGTTGTCAAAGAAAATTCATCGCCAATGGTGATTCGGAACGACAATGAAGTAAAGCTTTATGTTGAGTTCAAGAATAATATTTTCGAATTTGTAATGTAGCTAGAATGATGGTATATTGGTATTGTAATATGATACATTACTGCTTATAATAGTTCAATTTCATATGAAAAACGAATTTCATATGTTTTTTTATATGGTTCATATGATACATTAGTTTCATATGTTTCATAAGAGATGATAGTAGAATAGTGTTGTTGGTTTGTATGGTACACTTCTCATCATATTTTTTAATATTGTATCAGGTTTTTAAAACCTAAATGTTGATATCTTTTTTTTATGTATCATTTTCTGATATTGTATTTTTTTTACTGATACATTTAGCTAGGGTTATTTATTGGTTGATGTTCTTTGCTATATTAATATGGTACATTACTGGTTATGACAGTTTTAGTGTACATGAAAACTAATATCATAGGGAACGATGAGTAAAATAGTGTTGTTGGTTATTATAATACATTACTAATTACGTTTTTTAACAACGAGTAGTATTTTTAAAACAAACATGTTGAAATTTTTTTGATGTTGAATATACTGATATTTTAACTTATTTCATTTATGTTGGTTTGATTTTGGTTTGGCTAGCGTTGAGTAATGTTATAGCAATGTTAAAATTGAATGAGTATTTATTTTTTTAATGATTTAATGTGTTTAATTTCTTTTATATTTATTTAATATTTAAACTTGTTTTGTAAGTAGTATATTACTTTACATAAGTTTGTTTTGTTGTTCAAATGAGTTTTATGCTATTTCATGAAAGGTGGAACATGTTAGTATGATTTTATTCATTAAATATGACTATGATACATCACTGTTTTCATCAAACAAATAAAAAATTATAAAATGATACATAACTTTAGAAGAAATATGTAAACTTTTATATATTAAGATTGTAACTGATAGATTACAAACTTGGAAGTATCAATTACTAAGTGATACGCCCAAACTACACGTCTCTTATTAGAGAGTAAGCGACCGTCGTCAAATATATAACCCAACTAGGTTGGGCTCGAATCCCACAGGGAATATGGTGTTAATTAAGACTATTTGTGCTTCAATCAACTAATAACTAGTAATTTCCTGTAAATGCGGGGGGGGGGGGGTTTAAAATTCAAACAACTGTTACTGTTCCACTTGTTTTAGCAGTTCAAAGTCAATATTTCAAATCAATGATGTATTAAAACTAGAGTTGTGATCACTATGAGTATTGATGTTTATTGAATAATAGTTGTAGCACTAAATTCTCATGACATGTGGGAAACAACAAATTATCATTGTCGATAGTTAATCCAAGCGTCTTTCAACCTACTCAGATGATCAATTTCCTAATTCTTTCGAACTTAGGAATTACCCTCTATTACACTGATTTTATCTCGGGTTGATTAATATTGTTAAAGAGTTAATCATTAGATGAAAAGTTAGTCTTTCCAAATCCCCGTTGATAATCCACTTCCATTAACTGATTTCTTAATTCAAGCAAACCAACATAAGACTAGTTCTATTGTTTGCAACCAATAGAAAACATGTAATACAACAGAATTATCAAGATGAATCCCACAGTCATTCGAATCTTAGCCAACTATTATACCAATAAAAAAACTCATAGATCCCACAACTCCAGTTATGGGATTCAGTTCCTCATGAGATAGAAAGAGATAACATATATTAATTCCATAATTCAAGCAATTAACTTACAGGAAATGAAATTGAAGATTGTTCTCCTTCAAGTTCAATCAAGGATCCCCAAAACCACAACAATAATTCAAAAATTGTAAACCAAGCTTCAGAGACCAAAATATGAAAAATTGTTTTTTGTGAATAAGTTCAAGATGCCAATGAAAACCTAAGATTTTTCTATAAATACTCCAGATCTTTCGGATTTGAATTTCAAACTCCAGACTTTCTGCCCCATAGCTGACGACCTTCTGTGATGGCTTATAAGACAGTTGACGACTTATCAGACAAGTCGTCAACAGCTCTTTCCAATTCTTGTTCATTGCCTATAGCTGACGACTTCCAGTGACGACCTATTAGCTAGTTGACGACTTATCATACAAGTCGTCAATAGCTCTTCCCAGATATTGTACACTGCTTACAGGTGACGACCTCCTCTGACGGTTTATCAGATAGTTGACGACTTATCAGACAAATCGTCAACTGAAATCCTTAAAACTTAACTTCATATCTACTTCACTAAAAAACATCTTTCTTGATGTAGTTTTCATAGGTTTTCATGCATCCCGACCTTTCCTGCAAAATCACATGAAATATAATAAAAAACAACAATAGTTACTTAAGAACTTACAATTATTTCGTGTTAAAGACCTTAAATGTGCTACCACAAAGCTAGCACATCAACACCCTCAACCTAAAACCGCAACTAACATAATATTATACACACAACAAAAGCATCAATGTAAAGAGTAGCATTTGTTTCCTTTATTTTGTACCCATTAAGAAATATGTGATCTTTTTTATGCCAAACAATATCAAGATTCCATACATATCTTCAAAGTTCAAACAAACAAACCACTACTTAAACTTAGAGTATTCAATTAAATATTTAGCAATTTTTCACTACCATCACATGCCCTCACACAGAAGAAAATAGTTCCCGAATCCACATATTTCTTTTAGGAACCATAAAATAAAGCTCTCGCTCTCAGAACAAAGGTTCAAATTGTGCACCGACAATTCCAAAAGCTTTTCCTTACCATTTTATTTGGTTCATCTAGTAGTCAGACTAAGATTACTACAGGACTTTCTCAGCTTGAAATGATGGCTTAAGTGTTGGGAAGGTAGATTTAGGATCAGTGACTTAGCCTGTCTTTGTTCACTTACAACACTTGGCTACACCCACTTAATCATTTGTATTCAATTCCCAATCAACTTTCACATCATTCTTAGCAATTCCATTCAGCACCATTTATTTACTTTGTTCTTAAGAATATTATATATATATATATATATATATATTATATACTAACTTTCACAACATCTTTTGCACCTTTCAATAACTTAGGTGATTTTCCTAAGTTGACATATGAACTGTTCAAAGAGAGAACTTAGCTAAAACAAGGCTCGATTATGAACTCAGTGAAAGGTGGTCAATTTGTTGAAACAAAGAAAACATTCTAACGGTTCAATAAGGGATCAAAATGGACTATAATATGTACCTAAGGGCTGATTATCTTGGCTAAATGGTTCACTAATAAAAAATGACATGTGATCTCTTCTCAGATGACTCTCAGAACCCTAACAGAATGATTTGGGAAAGTTCTAGTTGTATGCACATAATAAGAACACATTCATAGAAAAACCTCACTCTTTCATGGCATGGAATTTCATGAACATTACCAAATACTTAATCAAAACTCAAACAGGGAGTACCATATTTGCATACTTTCATAGACAGAAAAAGTTTCCCATACACCTAGCAATCAATCTCACAATCAAAAAAATTCATGGGCACACAATTTTGATTTAAATCACAAACATATAATTGCTACCCAGTCACCTGTTACTCTTCGCTAGAGAGTGCTCAAGGGCATAGAACAAAGACAATCTACCCTTAAGGTAACAAGTACCCCCACCCTCATAAATAAAAACATGCATTGTCCTCAATATAAATATATCAAAATATGACAACAAGGGTAAAAAAAATACCTTTTGCGCCTTAAGCATTTGTATCATGAGCCGCTGACTATGTTGCTTCATCATCAGCGGGAAGAGTCTCATCAATAGCATCAGGCTGTACTGATGCATCTACAACTGTGGTTGGTGGAATAAATAACTCCCCAATAGTCTCAGGAGGTCCACTAGCTGAGGCTCCTGCATCTTAGGCCCTCAGTGCTTCTTCTAGCGGTCCAGCATCCGCTTTTGACTTTCTCAATGATTCTTTCACCTTTTCTTTTCTTTCTTTCTCTTTGCTCTCTTCTCAAGTCTCTTTTCTTCAGCATTGTCACTTATTTTTTTTTGCCTTTGTCTTTTTTATCAACTGGTTTCCCAGTAATAATGGTTCTTCTTCTTCTACTTAAGATTCTTCAATAATGGGTTCTGAGAGTATCACAATCTGGCGGATTTACAAGGCCGTGATGTCATCTCTAGCCTTTTCCAAGGCTGCCTCAAATGCTGTAAGATCAGGTACTGGCATCTCTTTCAACATCTCACTTACTAGATACTCCATCTCATCAATGCGACTATGAAGAGTTAAGAAAGGTGTAATGGCTGCCCTGATTTTCTTGTCGACAGTTGGCTCAAACTGGTTAGCAAACAACCTCAACTGGGATTCAAAACTTTTTTCCCTTTTTTACCAATTTCTTGAAATTATAGAGAGTTAGTGCATACTCAGACATTGGTGATAAATTTTCTTCTCTTTCGGGAACAGACACAGCACCTGCAGAGGATGTAGCTTGAGCAGACTCAGGTATTGACAATTGCACATTTTGTGTAGAACCCATAGCAGTGGCAGGTGTCTGCACTCTCTCAAATCTGATCATATCACTCTCCACATCTTCTCATTTGTCTAGAACCGGCATTAACGTACTCTCGTCAAATCTATTAGGATTATGAGTTTTCTTGGGATGGACCTCTTTGTCTAAACCTGTGATAACTAGAACAAGGGCTATTTTGCATGATTTTGTAATCAGACAAAGAAATAGGTATGTTGTATTGGGTCGTGTTGCTCGAATCTTTATCTTATCAACAATGATTTCCCTGAAGTTTAAGGAGAGATTGGAGAATAGACTTGCTACTAAAACTGCTCTATCCTCGCCTATGATATTATCTCCTATTGTTGGCATCAGTTTACACCTTACCATTCCCCACTAGAATCTTGATTCCTAAGTTAGTGATGCCATAAAAATCCTTCCACTTGGATTATGTAACCATTCAAGCTCCTCATCAGCTATAACCTGTGCCAACCAAGGGCGTTAGTTTGCTCTATCATTCACCCTGTGATAGAAATCTTATAAGGTGACAGAAGGAATGAAGTTGGGACCATGAATAAACCTATTGATTGTACGGTCAGATAATTCTACCATCACACCCCTCACCGATATTTGATTCATTTTTGGTTTGTCTGCAACTTTCTCTACTTTTTTTCACTTGCTCTCCAATGTAGTTGTGTAGTTGGCATAAAATTCCCTTACCAGCATTAGGCAGTATGTATCTCCTTTCTTTGTTGTCTATGCTAGCTCATACTCTCTGAATTCTCTCTCTAGTTGTGGGTACCTTGCCATCCCAAATATGATTATTTTTACCACTTCACATATGGGCCTCTTAAGGATCCGTCTTGTTGTTGCTATCAGTCCCCCATGGTAGATCTCTTTTGCTCTTGTAACCTTCCACCGTACACTATATCAAATGCCCAGATTCTTACTCTTTATGACATCTCCCCTTATCTGAGTGTCCTTCTCCATTGTTTGCTCAGAAGAAGGTTGCTCAGAAGAGGGTTGTTCAGAAGAAGAAGAATCTTCTTCTTCAGATCTCTCTTTCTCAATCACCTTTTTTTCAGACTGGGAGGTGTTTCTGCTATACACATACTTTGCCTTGTATGACGTCTTTGAAGCTGTGCCTCTTTCTGTTCACTCTCAGAATCATTGAATAGTCTCCGAGTCAAACTTTCTTTATTCACTTTCTTACTTGTCTTCTCTGAGTTCCCTTTTGGTGGTATGATTATATCTATATCAAGGGAAAAGAATCATTTAGTATCCAAGAATGAGTAAGCACAAAAAGTTAATCATTTTTAGTATCACACTTGAAAAAGTTCTAACACAACGGGTAAACATGTGTGTGATGACTTGGTTGATAAGCCATCACCTAGGTGATGACTTATTATCTATGTCATCAGCCATAGGAAGAATTAACTTACTTCAGAATGACAAGTGACAATTTGGCCTGATAGGTCGTCACTTAAGTGACGGCTTATCAGTCGTGTCATCATCCTAAAACAGAATTCAAAGAATTTTCAAGTCTGGTGATGACTTGGCCTGATAAGTCATCACTTAAGTAACGGCTTATCAGCCATGTCATCAGCTCAAAACAGAATCCTCAACCCATTGCACTTTGATTGACGACTCATTTGACAAGTCATCACTTACTTGACGACTTATCAACATAGTAATCAACCCAATTTATATTTACAAACTCATTTATTTCTGAATTACAGGCTAATTCAAACTTGATGTCCAATCTTCAACTTGTTAGCCCTAATTTTTGATTTTCAACAAGACATTGTACCCATTTTGATACAATAATGCTTGAAAAACTTGGGTGCAATTGATTTTCATTTAATTAAAGCTTAAATCTTCTACCAAATATGGTGAATTTCACAACTTGATGAGAAGTTGTTTGTAACGACCTAAAAATTTGATGAAATATGTGAAATTTGTGATTTTATTTAATTTGACTATTTTACCCCTTCCCGTAGTCGAATGATGATATTTCTGGGGTGTGTGAGTGATTGGCATGATTTTTATGCATTTTGGTATCATTTATACAATATTGTGATTTTTGATGGCTTCGAGAGCCTTATTTTGAATTTATGTGGATATCTTTTGATCCGTACGACGGATGGCTAAATGGACTGTGCCAACAACTCCGGAATATCAATTTTAGGCTAGGTAGACCTTTTATTCGGGTCCCGGTGCACCCAAGCTCATTTTGACCTATTGGTCGGAAAGTTGGAAAATTAGAAATATGGGTGTGGGACACACATTTGATCGCAATGACCTTGGATGGAAAATCCAACTTCGCCAACAAATCCGAAATGTTGATTTTAGGGTGTTAGTATATTTGGTATTATTTTATGGCTTTTAAATCTCATTTCGACCCTTGGTTTGAAAAATTATAATTTCAGGTTTTGGAGGTTAACTTTGAGAAAAAAATATTTTTTTTTGAAAATATGATATCACCATCGCGTTCGGAACGTCGAATTTAGTATGGTTACATAGTTCGTTTGTGTATATCGGACTCCAAACGAATTTCAAACACTCCGTAGAACTTCAAATTAACTTTTAAAAGGAAAAAGTCATCGTTTCTACCCCAAACTATACAAGAAAAGTCTAGGTCACACCTAAACTATCGTAGTGACCTATTACACACCTAAACTATAAAAAATTGGAACTATTACCTCCCTGCGATGCCCATTTTAAGGCACGTTTCTTACACTCATTTTAGGCGCATCCAGCCTTTTAAATAACAAAAATAAACGGCTAAAAATATTAAAAATACAACACTTTTAATTTTCAATAGATCTATTAAACCCTATTTCCTATTTAAACCAATTTGGGGCTCCAAACTAAGAACCCTAATTCCTAAATTTGTCTTTCAAAATCAAAATTGAAGATCATTTGTTTGAAGAATTGGTAACTAAATGTTAATAAAGTTAATTTTTTTTATTTTTCAATTGAAAAATATTAATAATTTTTTTTATTATTATTCATTTTAATATGTGGGTGTCACCTTCTTCAATTGCTTCTTCTTCACCAAAATCACCATTAAAACACCACCATTGACACCATCATCATCAAACTCGAATCTTCACCACAATAATTTTAAGAATAAAACAAACCCTTAAATGTAGGAGCCTTAATTCAGTGACCACAAAAGTCTAGCCTAAACATGTGATCATCTAAAGAAAAAATTGAGCCATAATTCTCCTACAAAACCAAAAGGAATAGTTCTTATGAACTTGTCCAGCCCAGATATATACAAAATTCTTCATTTTTCTTTCATTCCCTTCCTTTTTTAATACTTAGTACTATTGTGTGTTTAAGATATGTAAGACCATTATTTAGAGGACAACCAAAATTACCCTTTTCCTACACAGTAGGATTAAACAGACCAAGTTGCAAACTTCCAGAGCAAATTTAAAGGAAAAATCATACAAATAGTAGCAAACACTTGTCAAGATTCTTTTTTTTTTTTTAAAATTATCTATAAAGAAACAAGGGCTAGTTGAATTATTGAATAATGCAATGGAACAATATAAAAATACAAGTTAGGGATGTGCAACATGCCAGAAATATAAAGCAATTTAAAGAGAATTTGACACAACATGCTTGAATAGTGAATTTTTTTGGGTCTTTCGGAGAAATTGAGGTATGTAAAAAGACCATTTGGGTTGAAAAGTTCAAGATTGTACCTAAAAATATAAAAAGATTCAGTCTTAAATGAGATTTTTAGAAAATCAAATCGATTAATCTTCACAAATTCAATGAAGATATTGGTAACTGTCGGTGGATATTGAAATATAAATGGTTTGTCAAATTGGGAAATTTGAAGTAATTTGGAAGGAAGAAAAGTGATAAATGAGAATAAGCTTATGAGGATCCATGTAATTTCATCCCAAGATCTAAAAGTATCGATTGAAAACTTTTACTTTTGTCGAAAAATAAAATTCCGGCGACCTTCACTTTTTTCTTTACCGCTATCTATCTCAAGACTCATCCTTATTGAGAAGCCTTTGAATCGATTTGCTTGATACTCCGTTACTGTATTCGTTTGTTGGTGAAGCTCCCTTTTAGAGGTGATGGGAGAAATGAATGGGGTAAGGAAGATGACTTGAAATTTTTTATTTAAAAAATAATGTTTAATTTTTTTTTTGACATGAAAAGTGATCTGGAAAGTGACATGGAGCGAGTGGAGTACACTCCACTCATTGAACTTGGGCATGGGTGTCGCGGTGAGGTAATAGTTTCACTTTTTTATAGTTTAGGTGTGTAATAGGTCACTACTATAGTTTAGGTGTGACCTAGACTTTTCATGAATAGTTTGGGGTGGAAACGATGACTTTTCCCCTTTTAAAAAACAAAAATCTGCAACTATAGCAGGTTTTCTGCAATATATAGCAGATTTTCCCCTATTTTTGGCCATTTTGCTCATTTTTCATCTTGCCTCTTGGGAATTAAACCTAAAATAGTGTGGAAGCTTAAAAGTAAAGTTTGTGGGGGATTGGGAAGCTAGATTAACACTTTTTTCTTGGATTTGTTATGGATTAAAGGTAAGAATTCACCCATTTCTTAGTAATTTCTTGATTAATTTCTCAAAATCTCAAAAATCTCAGGGCATGGTTTTAAACCCAAATTTCACTCCTTTTCACTTGAATAATATTTTTATCTTATAATTACTAGTTTTTCATCAATTTAACCTTCAAAACAACTACAATTCTTTATTTTAACCCGGATTTCAAAGATTTTACCCGATAAAACTCAAAAATAATTTTTCTTCGAATTGAATCTCATTTTTTACTCGATTTAACTTGGGTTTTCAGATATAGATTCCTAAAAATATAGTAAACATGTTTTTGAATTAAAGTTCCAATTTTTCTCTTCTTTTTTGGAAACTTGTATTGGGGGTTCGTTTTGATCTCGAACTAAAAGTAGTCAATATGAGTGTCGTTGGTTTTATTTTGATGCATAGATTTCATATTTGATGTTATTAGTGGAGTTCGAGATTGTTCTTGAAAAGTAAGGTCGCGGGTTCAAGTGTAGCAGATCGGTTTCGGTTTTCGAGGTAGGTTATGGCTTAACTCTTTCAGACTGGGCTGGGTAGTAAATGATGATACAAAATACATGTTAAGGGTGGAAACTAATCATGAAAAAATGACTATCTATGCGTTGTGCCCGTATGAATGCTTATATGTGATGTAATTGTCGAAATTGAGATATTATGTGATATGTGTGACCGTGTGGGGTCCTATGTGATATTGATAGCCTTGAATACATATGAATAATTGTATTATATTGTTAAAATGCTAATGTGGTACCATTGGTGTATTGTGATTATATTCATACTTTATTGGCAAATGAGATATGTGAAAATTCATGGATGATACAAAAATAATGAGCGGATATTGATGCATGTGGTTGTAGAGTATCATTGTGGTTGGTTATGGAAATATATCATGTGGTTTTTTGTTGAAATACTCATTGTGATTGGTTGTGAGCATTACATCTTCATATCATACTCATTCATGAAACATTGGTACCACTGTGGCAACATCTGAGAAACACTGGCAACACCTTTTTAAAAGATATTGTAACACTTTATAAAACCCTTTCCAAAGGATGTACCAGAAAGGAGATATAAGATATGTGGATTGTATATGGGTTTACGAACACCCCATGGGTCCTGCATTGGGAGGCTTGCCTCTGTAGGTGTATACGGGGATTGTGCGACGATCTCGGAGGTTGTGCGACGACATCATGCATCATCATCATAATCATATACATTGCACTTACTTTATTGTGTTATGCTTTGTTGTATTGGCATATTGACTTGTCATCTATGTATTTATCGTATCTTATTTTACTTGTATTTGATGATCTTGTATATGCATGTTCCCCTTGTTCTTTTTATATGTGATATAATACGTACTTTTGTTCTATCTTGGTGTGATGTTGCAATATATGTAATATATATTAGAACTGTTAGTGCAAGCGGTGTGGGCTACCATTGTGGGATATTTTTTGATTGCAGGTGACGTTCCCTTAGTGTATATTTTGTATGCTTTATTTACCACTTTGCTTGGTCGGCCTATGATACCTACTGAGTACAAGTGGACTGTACTCATGCCTACTGCTCCCTTTCGGTGCAAGTCCTAGCTCGAGTGCGCCTCAGCTTGCTTGACTCGGGCGATTGTTGAAGCTTCCAAGGTAGCGGTTGGACATTCATGCGTCCAAAGTTCACCTCTATCTTTCTACAGTAGTTATGTCTTTATTAATATTTGGAGATAGATATTATTCATTTGTGGTTATTTTTTAATGCATTTGACTCTTGGATTGTATTAGTAGTTCTTACACTATTGATACCTGGTTTTGGAAATGATTGGTATTTTGGATAAGTTCTTTCCACATTGTATGATTATTTATATGGTTTGGCTTCATTCTAGAAGTCTTATCTTGGGATATTTCTGTCTTTTTCTCTTTTCGTATCAGTTTAGGTGATAGGCTTACTTGTCAATGTATGCCGCGACAAGTGTCATCATAACCCTGGTTTTTGGGTCGTGAAAAATTAGTATCAGAGTATCCAGGTTTCATTGGTCTCAACGGTGTAAGAATGAGATGTCTAATAGAGTCTCGCAGATCGGTACGTAGACGTCCATATCTATATTTGAGAGGATATAGGATGTCTTTAGGAAACCTCTCTCATTTTATTCCTTATCGTGTGAATTCTTTCATATCTTGTGTTTTGAGTTGTGTTTCACTCTCTTTGCTTGGACGGTGTGGCTTATACTACATATCAGTTGAGAGATGCTGTGAGAAATTAGTGGATATCATTAATCGATTGTAGGCTTGTTGATGCTCCTGAGTTGTCATGGGATCAGTTTGTTAATGCCTTTTAGTTTGAGAGATCGTATGTGGGACGAGTTTGATCATTTGGAGCATGGCTCTATGGCAGTTTTTTAGTATAAGGCATGCTTCCATGCCCTGTCCAGATATTTCTATGATAGCATTTCCACCGAGTTTGAGAAGATTCAAAAGTTTGTGAAGGGTTTGGTTGTCTCCCTTCAATTGGCTACGTTTCAGATAGTTGTTCTTGGAGCTATTCTTTAGGGGTCGTTTGGTTGGAAATGTAGATATGATGGGATTAGCTATGCTGGGATAATTTATGATGTGATAAGTTATACTGGGATTAGTTTTGCTGGGATTATTTTTTGTTGAGTGTTTTGTTTGTTGTATTCAAAGTAATATGCATGGTATAATTTCTAAGAATAAATTAATTGATTACCAAAATACCCTCCATCTTATTTAACTATTTTTTTATATATTTTTTTTCAAGCTTTAAATATTTATTCTTAAAAATAAAATTTTCATCTTATTTAGCTTAATTTTTGTGTGTGTGCATTTTCATCATTATATCATGTGTATTTTAAAAGTAAAACTTTCATCTTATTTAACTTTAATTTTTATGCGTGTGCCTTCCCATGATTATGCCATGTGTGTTAAAAAAAATCTTACTACATCTTATTTAGTTTGAAATAAAAACTTCCAACTTAAGTTTGTTTAAAGTAAAGGAGTATTTGTTGTTTATGTCACTTCATTTAAACACATATCACTCATATAATAGAATCTTAAAATTCATTTTAATTGATATATACAATATCAATTTTCAAGTGATTAAAAGACTATTTAATTTAAAATATTTAATTCAACAATGGAGTCGACATTTTTATTATTTTTTAGAGAAATTAAAATATATAAATAAGCATAATAATTATTCAAATAAATTTAATGTATAATATATTCATAAATAAA
This sequence comes from Capsicum pubescens, assembly GCA_030864215.1. Classification (NCBI taxonomy): domain Eukaryota; kingdom Viridiplantae; phylum Streptophyta; class Magnoliopsida; order Solanales; family Solanaceae; genus Capsicum; species Capsicum pubescens. The sequence goes on from CM061544.1 coordinate 77,219,819, forward strand.
ATATATATATATATATATATATGTATGTGTGTGTGAGAGAGAGAGAGAGGGAGAGAGAGAGAGAGAGAGAGAGTGTATGTATGAATGTGTGTGAAATAAAAATCATAGGGCTTAGGGATATTTTTGTTATTTTATAATTTTATACCAAGGATAAATTAAGTTGGGATAGTAATCCCACCATATCTATGGATAACTTATCTCGGGACTAATTATTAGTTCCGGGATAAGTTGTCCCAAGTATTGACAACCAAACGAGTGATTAAAATTTTTATCCCAGAATTATTATTTTATCCCGAGATTATTTACCTTAATACCGCACACTAAATGACCCCTTAGAGTATTGTGGATCACGCTAAGATGACAGATGGTATTATTTGTGCATCTCAGGGAGGTGCCAAGAGGGTGCGTCATTTTGGTGAGTTCAGGAGTCAGACCTATTGCGGTAGAGATTTTAGAGGTTCGCGTGGTTACCATGGTAGGTCAGTGCAGGTGATTTTATAGAGTTCAGCTGGTAGATCTTCTAGTTTAGCAGTTCAGGGTGGCCGTTCGGGCTCAGTTGTTGTAATACCCCATACTTCTACCTAGCTTAAATTCATTCTAAAAATGTTAAAGACTTTCTTTAAGAGATGAATCCACTTTTATATATGTGGAAAATTTGATAAGCTTTCCATCGATACCAAATTCGCCCAAATCCGACACCCGGGCGAAGAGTTAGAGCCTTTTTAGTGAGACAGTGTATCACCTGAGCCATCAACGCCTTGCGGAGAATGCAAAAATGGAAATCGTCAAAATCTAGTGAGCCTCCACGATTATGGCGCATCGCGCCAAGGCTAAATTTCAGAATTGTCCTTTTTCCAGTGAATCTCCGTGATGTCTCCACGTCGCGCCAAACTTCCAGGTCACAAACAAGGTGGCAATGCGATAGATCCGCGTCGCGCCACCATGCAAATTCCCAATTGTTCAGTTCCAGTGGCTTGGCGTGATAGTGGCGCGTTGCGCCAAGGATGAAAATCGTAAATTTTCCAGTTTTTTCGATATTAAATCCCAGGGGCCATTTGGTCTTTTTCCATGACTTCAATTCCGCCCAATCATAGGATTTAACCCTAAGAGTGCATTATTTTCTCACTTTTGGAGTAGTCTCTCAAATTAAAATCAACTCTACTCAAGAACAAGACCCTAGCTCTCAGATTCAAGGGCCAAATCACAAGAACTCTCCATCAATCTTTCCAAATTCATTAACTCAGGTATGCATAGTGTTCAATCATGGATTCCTTTCATCCATGGAGCCCAAGAATCAAGTTTTAAACTATGAATTATGATATTCATGCTATGTGTTGATTATGTTCATGTGGTTGTTGTGTTGCATGATTCCCAAGTTGGAATCTTTATGTGTTTTTATGAAAATATGTTAGCATGTGAGTTGAAAACCATGAATTTTAGTTGGTTATGATATGTTAATTTGATGATTATGCCATGCCTTAATTCATGTACCCTAAGTGTTTGAAAAAATGCCTAAGAGACTAGAAATTATGTAATTTCACTAAATTGTGACTTAAGTGAAGGATTCATGTTTTACCCTTATGTTCAAATGACTCCTATGTTATTATGTGCAATGCAGATGTTTGTTGAAATTCTCATGATGCTAGAATATGGAATTATGATATTTCCTTATATGCATTCCTTCCATGTACAAGATTATGATAACCATGTACTTCATGAAATCCCCAACTTATTGTATTATGGATTGTTGATGTTGGTCATGTATTCAAGAGTGTCATGCCTTGTCAGTTTCCTTCTATCGAGTCCTGGGGGTACTTGTACTCGAAAAAAATATTTGTGTGCCTAGATCCAGTATCATGTTTTCAAGATACTCTCGATCAAGCCATGAAGCATAGAACTCAGTCAGTCATGTGACTCAGGAAAACTCAGTAATCTCAGAAATCTCAGTAATCTCAGAAATCTCAGTAATTCATTAAATCTCAGTAGTATTCCGTCAACCACAGAACCCAAGGAACTTAGTCCAGTTCAGTTTAGTTAATCATGTTCAGTGTCTATTCAGATGGGAGTAGGATTCAGCACCGAGTGAGCCCTAGGATAGGAACTTACCTGTTATTAGAGGGTGTGATTCTTAGAAGAAGTGCTTGCACTCCAGAACTACATAGCCAGCATAGGTTGAGACATCAAACCTGTTATTTTGAGGGTAGATGAGGTGGCTTAACCTGTTATATGAGGGTCCCACCATTCTCCTTTGAGTACCTACTATATGAGGGATCACTCACAGTTTGTCCTTACTAGTGGCGTGGTATTGACACCCTTCTAATTAGGGTTACAGATTGGACCCCAACTCAGCCATAATGGAGTATTAGGGGCAAGTCAGTTAGATAACTACTTCCCATAGTTTCAGTTTCAGACTCAGTCTCAGTGATAAAACTTAGATAGTTCTTCAAAATTTTAGGACTGTCAGAAACAGTCAACTCAGAACAGTATGAAACTCAGTCAGTTTTGTCAAAACCTAGACTGTCAGATATAGTCAACTCAGAATAGTACATAAATCAGTCAGTTCCATCAGAACCTAGACTGTTAGATACAGACGCTCAGTATTAGTTATATCAGTTATCAGTAACTCATGTCATCAGTAATCAGACTCAGTAGTCAGTACCATCATGAATTTAGTTATAGTCACTTATTCATGAATGTATTCTCACGTTCATGTTATACAGTTAGTTAGCATTATTCATGAATTTGAACCCTTTGCATTTAGCTTACCTAACTTGTATATCAGTACATTCAATCTACTGACATATTTATGCTATGGTGTTTTCTACCATAGGGTTAGAAGTACGAGCTCCCGAGCATCCTTAGTAGATCAGACGTTCAGCAGCCAGACCAGCAGTGAGTCCTCATCATTCGAGGATAGTATGATTATTTTATTACTTTATTATTTCAGTAGTTTAGAGTTAGTTGGGGACATGTCCCATCAACTCAACAGATTTTAGACAGTTTAGAGGCTTTTAGACTACATCATGTTTTAGACAGTTTATTTTAGTTTTGGGTATTGTTATACCCCATTACATACATTGTTTTATATTCAGTATTAGTTCAGTTTTGAACCTTATGGCCCTACAACTTATATTCTGCATATTTATAGTATATTATTTAGTGCTCAGTTAAAGATATCAGTCATGGGTTAGCTTGTGGTTCTTCGGGGTTATGAGCACCTTGTAGCATTCCGAGTACTAGATTTGGGGTGTTACAGTTGTACTTTCTCTTATTGAGACTAGTCGTAGAGGTTGCTATGTGTGTGATGAGATTGGCCATGTGGCCAAGGTTATTCTCCCCGTGTATTTAGAGCTACTCCTATTTTATCTGTGAGGGATAGGGGTTTTACCAAAGGTGCAAGAGGTAGAGATGGTAGAGCCCATATTGGTGGTCGTAGGGCTACAACCAGTTGCTAGTCGTGGATAGTGTTATGTTATACCAGTCAAATCTGAGGTGGAGGCTTCAGATGTTGTGATCTCAGGTACTGTTCCATTTGTTTTAGACCTGCATCTGTATTATTTGATCCTAGATTGATTTTCTCCCATGTGTCTGTGTATTTTGATTTGGATTTTGATTCTGTTAATGATCCTCTTGCCGTGCCTATTCGTGTATCTACCCTTATCGATGATTTTTTAATGGTGGATTGGGTATATCGATCTTGTGTTATGACTTTTGCTGGGTGTGAGAGTTTGGTAGACTTACTTGTGTTAGATATGGTAGATTTTGATGTTATTTTGGGTATGGATTGGTTAGATCCTTATCATGTTGTCTTAGATTGTTTTGCCAAAACCATGACTTTAGCTTTGCCGGGTGTGCCAAGGATAGTTTGGAAGGGTGCACTTCATTTGGGTCCTAAGAGGATTATATCTTATGTTCAGGATCGTAAATTGGTTGAGAAGGGGTGGTTATCTTACTTGGCCCATATTCATGACACAAGTGTTGTTTTGCCTACTTCCTTGGATTCTGCCCGTGTTGTCCATGAGTTTATGGAGGTATTCCCTATGGACTTGCCTAGTATGCTTTCGGATCGAGATATTGATTTTATTATTGATGTTGAGTCTGGCACCAAGCCTATTTCTATTCCACCTTATAGGATGGCCTCGATAGAGTTGAAGGAACTGAAGGATCAGTTGCAGGAGTTATTGGATAAGGAATTTATTCAACCTAGTGTTTTACCTTGGGGTGCGTCTGTCTTATTTGTGAAGAGAAAGGATGGGTCTATGTGGATGTGTATTAATTATCGGAAGTTGAATAAGGTGATGGTTAAGAATTAGTATTCTCTTCCTCGCATGGCTGATTTGTTTGATCAGCTTCAAGGTGCGATGGTGTTTTCAAAGATTGATTTGAGGTTTGGTTATCACCAGTTGAGGATTAGAGCTTTGGATATTCCAAAAATAGCTTTTCGAACTCGATATGATCATTATGAATTCTTGGTCATGTCTTTTGGGTTGACCAATTCCTCTGCCTCATTCATGGAGTTTATGAATCGGGTGTTTTGATCATATCTTGACTCCTTTGTTATGGTATTTATAGATGATATCTTGGTTTATTCCATGAGTGAGGTTGAGAATGAGGAGCATTTGTGGATTGTGCTTTAGAGATTGAGGGATGAGAAGTTGTATGCTAAGTTCTCTAAGTGCAAGTTTTGGTTGGAGTTTCTTTCTTTCTTGGGTCATGTGGTGACTAAGAAAGGTATTATGATTGATCTAGCTAAGGTTGCAGCGGTTTGTGATTGGGCTAGATCTACTTCGCCAGCCTAGATTCGAAGTTTTGTTGGCTTAGCCGGGTATTATTAGTGTTTTGTTGAGGGTTTCTCTTCCAGTGTAGCTCATTTGACTAAGTTGACTCAGAAAAAATTTTCCATCTAGTGGTCTGATGCTTGTGAGGTGAGCTTTAAAAAGCTCAAGGATTTGTTGACTTCAACTCCTATCTTGACTTTTCCCAAGAACGATGTGGGTTTTACGGTCTTTTGTGATGCTTCAAGTGTTGGGTTAGGTGTTGTATTAATATAGAAGGGCAAGGTAATTGTGTATGCATCTCGTTAATTGAAGCCTCATGAGAGGAATTATCCTACACATGATTTGGAGTTGTGTTCAATTATGTTTGCCTTGAATTTGTGGAGGTACTACTTGTATGGAGTCCGTTGTGAGATCTTCTCAAATCATCGTAGCCTTCAGTACTTCTTCACCTAGCGAGATCTTCATATGAGGCAGCGCTGTTGGCTTAAGTTTCTTAAGGATTATGACTTGACTATTCTCTACCATCAGGGCAAGGCTAATGTAGTTGAGGATGACTTGAGCAGGAAGTTGACTAGCATGGGTAGCTTGGTGCATCTTTTGACTCAGGAGAGATCGTTGGCCTTAAAGGTTCAGTCTTTGGCTAACCTGATGGTTAGGCTTGATATTTTGACACCGGGGCATGTTTTGGCATATATGGAGGCTAAAGCTTTTTTGCTAGAGAAGATTCGAGCTCATCAGTTTGATGATGTTGGATTGAGGTTGATTCGAGATAAGACGTTGAGTGGGGAGATTAAGGAAGCCTTACTTGATTCAAATGTAGTTTTGAGGATTGAGGGCTGAGTTTGTGTGCCAATAGTGGTGATTGGATTAGGTTGATCTTTTAGGAGGCCCATTGTTCCAGATATTCTATCCATTTAGGTGTGACTATGATGTATTATGGTTTGAGACAACACTACTAGTGGGTGGTACGAGGCGATATATGGTGAATTTTGTGGCTCGTTGCCTATGTTTTCAGCAGGTGAAGGCCGATCATATGAGATCTGGTGGTTTGCTTCAGAGGTTACCAGTTCCTGAGTGGAAGTGGGAATGCATCACCATGGACTTTGTGACTAGTTCACCTCGTACATCTCATAGTTCTGATAGTGTTTGGGTTATCGTAGATCGATTGGACAAGTCAGCTCATTTTATTCCGATTCAGGTCTCATTCAGTGCTGAGAAGTTAGCCCCTATTGTCATTTGTGAGATTGTGCATTTTCATGATGTGTCGGTGTCCATTATTTCAGATCGAGGTTCTGTGTTTAGATCTCACTTTTGGAAGACGTTTCAGGATGAGATGGGTACTCAGGTTGATCTTAGCATAGCATTTCACCCCATACTGATGGCTAGTCAAGGTGGACTACTCAGGTTTTAGAGGATATGCTCTGCGTGTGTGTGATGGGATTTGGTGGCCAGTGAGAACAACATTTGTCTTTAGCAGATTTTTATGTTTCATAGAAGAGACCTCGAGGTGCAGACTTGCTTCGTGTGTCTTGGGATAGAGTCTGGGTCATTCACGGTAGACTTAGAGCGATTCAGAGTAGGCAGATGTGTTATGTTGATCGTAGATTTCATGCCTTGAGATTTGGTGTAGGTGATCATGTTTTCTTTCGAGTTTCACCCATAAAGGGTATGATGAGGTTTGGGGAGAGGGGTAAGCTTAGCCCCAGGTATATTGGTTCATTTGAGATTCTTCGAACTGTTGGTGATATGGATTATGAGTTGGCTTTGCCCCTTGATCTATGAGTTGTTCATCCAGTTTTTCATATTTCTGTGCTTCGTTGTTATATTCCAGAAGAGTCTCATGTCATTTATTGGGAGTCGGTTCAGTTAGATGAGTGGTTGTCCTTTGTTGAGGAGTCGGTTTCCATTTTGGCTAGGGATGTAAGACAGTTACACTCTAGAGTGATCCTTGTGGTTCAGATCCAGTGGCAACATCGACCTGTAGATGAGGCTACTTGGGAAGTTGAGTCTGATATGTGTAGTTCCTAACCCCAGCTTTTCATTGATTCAGGTATTTCCTTGCCTTAGTTCGAGGATGAACTAGATTTTTAGTGGTGGGTGATGTAATGACCTAAAAATTTGATGAAATATGTGAAATTTGTGATTTTGTGTAATTTGACTATTTTACCCTCCCCGTTGTTGCATTATGATATTTCTGGGGTGTGGGAGTGATTGACATGATTTTCGATGCATTTTGGTATCATTTATGCAATATTGTGGTTTTTTATGGTTTCGAGAGCCTTATTTTGGACTTATATGGATATCTTTTGATCCGTGCAATGGATGGCCGAACGGACTATGCCAGCAGTTCCAAAATATCAATTTTAGTCTAGGTAAACCTTTAGTTCGGGTCCCGATGCACCCGATCTCATTTCGACCTATTGGTCGAAAAGTTGAAAAATTGGAAATATGGGTGTGGAACCCACATTTGATCGAAACAACCCCTGTAGACACCTAATTTTGTCCTTCCTAAAAACCCAATTTATCAATTTTTTAACTCTCATCTTACCACATACCCTACCCCGTCTAATTATCCCTCTACAAAATAATGAAAAAATAACAACCCTTAATAAAATCCCTAACAAATTTTATCTTGTTTTAATCATCCTAACAACCTACCCGTACCACACTCCTCCTCACCCTACCCTACGTATTCCCCTACACCTTTTATTTTTTATCTACACACGGGACCCACCAAGAACAATAGACCACCTCACAAGGGGGCCCACAGGGAATAATTCTCATAACATATATACAAACACCTACAAAAAAAGGAAGGGGGGACCCCATTATGATCATCATCTTTTCCACAAAAAATGGGACTCACCATTTTCATTTCACTGAATACGCACATACGCTATTTTATTCCTTTTTCTTCTTCACGGATCTCACAACTTAACACAACCTCCCACCAAAAACTTTCATAGACGATACCCATCACTCGCCTTACCGAATTCACAAACACACACAATGATCGAAGAGCAACACGAAGATTGAGAGCGAAGGGAGAGATCGAGAAAGACAGAGAGTAATTGGAAAAAGGGGTAAATTAGAAAATGGAGAGATGGGCGAAGGGGTTAGAGGGATTTGAGGGAGGTTTGTACTAGAAAGGAGAGAAAATACGAAGCGCTACTTTTCCGGCAAAATTCTCGCCAGAAAATGCCTTTGTTGCTCAGAATTTGAGCCGACCTTCATTTTCTGTCAACGTCTGATCTCGACGGAGCTCCGGTGAGACAAAAATAGCTCTCCAATCCTAAAACACGCTGATTCTATTCTAGATTCCGGTGAAAACAGTCAAATTCGGTTTGGGTTTACTTTTTGGCGACATCGGTCGCGTTTAGTCATCATTTAGGTTCCAATTTGAGGTTCTGATCCGTTGGTAGCGAGGAACAATTTGATGGATTGAAAAAAAAATTTAAGGTCCAATTCTTTCTTCTCTTTCATTTAATTCTTGTGTGATTGTGAACGTGTGATTTGATACCATTATTTTGTTTGTTGATGTGAACTGTTTGTAAAATTTGAATGTGTGATATTGCTATGCATGATTGGTGAATTTTCGTTATTCTTGATTGGTGGATTTTATATTAAAATAGGTTAATCATGTGGTTGAGAATGAATCAGGGTGGAGATTAAAAATTGGTAAAGTTGAATTTCGATAATTTTGATTCATTGATGTTGGCTTACTTCAGGATAAGCAATGGTGTTAATTTTGTCAAACACGATAGTACCATGATAGGTCGATTTAGATAGGAAAAGTTTAGGTTCGGGTAGGCAAATTCAGGACTTGTGGAATATTGAATGCTTGAAATATGTGTTGAATGGCTTGCTTTTATTGCTTTTGGATCAAATATATCATTTGACCGGGGAATGCCTTGAGGTATTTGTGTTTATTCTCCGGGGAATACCCCGAAGTATTTTATACCCGGAAGACGTTCGTGATGAAGGCGCGAGGCGTCGGGTAGAGAATAATATAGGATTAGCTTAGAATAGGATTTATATTTTCGCATTTTTCTATTTTGGACTGTATAATTGGACTGGACACTATATTTTGGATTGTTTTGTTTATTTTATTGATTTTTTATGTGCTTATGTGTGGTTTATACATTCGCAGTGCCAAAATAGCCGATATACTCCACTAAGCGACCGTGGTTGAACCACGGGATCGAGGGGTGCCTAACACCTTCCCCTCGGTCAACAGAATTCCTTAACCGGAATCTCTGTTCGCAAACCAGCTTTTTTTAAAGAGTTAAAAACAGTTTTGAAAAAGAATTTCCAAGGTGACTTGGCACACCTAATTATGCCAAGTGGCGACTCTGAGTTGATTATAAAAAATAAAAACTTTTCGAAATAATTTTCATCTTTTGTCACTTAATAATAAAAAACCTTTCAAACTAACAAATTAATCTTTTTGGTTAGAAAAGAGGTGTGACAACTCTGGCGACTCTGCTGGGGACTTTTCAGAATTCGAGCTTATTTTGGAGTTGTATCGGCTTAGTTTGGCACTATAGGTGTATAAACATTTTGTTTGTGTTGTTTGTGTTATTGTTTATCATTGTTGAGTGCCTACATGCTCTTTGTTTACAGTTTTTATCTTATGTGTTACTGCTTTATATTCGGAATCATGTGCATAACCCGAGTCATTCTTTCTACAATAAGTCCGTAGTACACGTGTTGTATCCGACCTCTAGTTGAGTCACCCTTATTTTAGGAAGGGGAGCCATCGGTGTTATGGAGTGGGTGGAAAGCTCGCAACTACTATCAGTCATACGCGCCCCCGAACAGCCTTGTTAGTGAACCCTAGCATAGGTCAGCCTTTAGGACATGTTTATCTGCATCATATTTTGGACCTAGCAGGACCCGCGTAGCCCTTTGTAGGAGACTCACCTTTAAAGCATTCCTATGTGCTAATTGTTGCATCTTTGAGGACAATAGGGTCATTTGACGGACTAATTTGGGGAAAACATGTGCTAGAATTAAAGAAAGGTGTGTAGGCATCGAAAAATAAAAAAAAAAGGAAGAAAGAAAGAGAAAGTGAGTAAAAAAAAGTTTCGTAGTTTTTAGAGTTCTTTATGGCTTTTGTTTTCCAAAATTCAAAAATTCAGAAAGATTTTTTACCGTTTGCACTCATTTGTCAAAAATCAAAAACATCAAAAAGATTTTCCTTTTGTTTCCTTTAGCAAGCATTCACAATTCAAAAACTCCAAAATGATTTTTTTAGGAACTTTTTATAAAAGAAAAATTCAAAAAAAGATGGTAGAAGTTTTGTGCATTTCATATAACGAAAATACCAAAAAGTTTTTTTCTTTCGTAGTTGTTGGTGTCAGTTTTATGTGAAGTGTCAAATTAAAAATTCAAAAAAGATTTTATTAACGTTTTTCATCATTTTTGAAGGTTTAGTTTGTTAGTTGATCCTTAATTGTCCAATCTAGACGAACTACACACCACTGATTCTCCTCTCTCGGGAGTGAAATACGTAGGCAGTCTATTGTTGGTTCAGGAATCTTATTTCAAAAATTACAAAAAGATTTTCTTCAGTCTTCATTTAGAGTAGGTGTTTCATGTATGCTTTGAAAAGAAATATACAAAAAGATGTTCCTTAATGGTCGAAGGTTTCATTTTTGATTGATCTTATTTAAAAATTTCAAAAAAAGATTTTCTTCACTCTTCATTTAGAGTAGGTGTTCCATATACATCTTTAAAAGAAAACTACAAAAAGATTTTTCATTAATAGTTTCAAGTTTCATTGTCTTATGAAATTCAAAATAAAAAACACAAAATAAGTTTTTCTTTGGTAATCATAGGTTTCATTTTGTATAGGGGGTTTAAACCTGAAAAATGCAAAAGATTTTCGTCAATTCATTTGACAATTTGTTATTTCCTTTTCTTTTTAAAGTTTCAAGAAAAAGAAAAAAGAAAGGAAAAAGAGTTTAATTGGCTATTTTTGCAAGAATTCACGAACTACGCGCACCTGATTCTCCTCTCTTGGGGGTGAGATACGTAGGCGCCCTTCTTGGCTTCAGTGATCTTTTCTAAGAAAAAAAAGGGATTTGAAAAAATGGTGTTAAACTCTAACGTATTTGTTGTTTCTATTGTTCAGTTAGTTTAAGGTGGTTGGTTTGTGGCATTTTGGCTGGTCCTCCATATTGCACCAAGTTAAGAGGAAGTTATGGCCAACAAGTATACCGAGGTTGTTGTCACTAATCAGATAGGGATTTCGGGGAATGAAAATTTAGGAGATAATAAAGAGATTTGGAAATTAAGGCAACAAATAATAGAAATGCATCGAGCTTGGGCTAATGGGTTGCCGCCTCCTTCAGTTCCCACTAATAATCTGGAATATCTTTTTAGCTTTCCTCCCGTATCATATGCATAGTTTCCCATTTTTGTTGACATGACACAACATGCATCAAGGATTATCTAGGGCAACACTATCCAAACACTTTCAATATTCATTTCCTCACTCCTCAACAGAAAACTACCACATGCTTGGCTCCACCTGCTATTCATACTTTTTCGGCACCACTCCCACCTGAAGCTCCTACTTTTAATGTTTAGGAACCAGTTGTGATTCCTTATTCTGCAAGTGAGCCTGTATTGGATATTTCTAGTGATAAGCATTATGGTCCCGAGCCCACATTTAAGTCGACTAGTCCTTATGGCTACACTCAACCGCCTGAATTTCCTATTAAAACTGAGAAGTCTATTATGATAGAAGAACAAGAGGAAATGGACAAAAAATTGAGAAGTTTGGAACTGGCTATGAAAAACTTTCAAGGACTTGGGGGGTACAAAAGTGTCTCATATAAAGACTTATGCATGTTTCCATATGTCAACCTTTCCCTCGGCTTTAAAATGCCAAAGTTTTAGAAATATGATGGACATGGGGACCCAGTGGCACATTTGAGGCGCTATTGTAACCAACTATGAGGTGTTGGAGGAAAAGAAGAACTACTTATGGCTTACTTTGGTGAGAGTCTTTCGAGTCTAGCCTCAGAGTAGTTTGTTGATCAGGCTATTGATAGGTAGAATAATTGGCATGATTTGGCTAATGAATTTGTGCAACAATTTCAATATTATATGGAATTGATCCCTGACGAAAAATCCCCAACCAGCATGAAGAAGTAGAATACTGAGAATTTCAGGGAGTATGCGATCAGATGGCGTGAACAAGCTGCTAGGGTGAAACCGCCAATGAAAGAAAAGAAAATAGTAGAGGTGTTTATTCAAGCACAGGATGAAACATAATAACAACACTTGTTACCTACATTAGGCAAGCCATTTATTGAGGTTCTCAAAATGAGGGAAATGATAAAGGGTGGAATTAAGACCGATCACATTGTGAGTTTTGCAACATTGAAAGAAACTACTCAAACAATTCAAAAGGGTTCAGGAAGTGTTGGGGGAAATAAGAATGAGGAAGATGTATCTGCCATTGTAGTTAGACAGCGGGCACGGTCAAGAAGACCACATCGTCGTTACTCTCAAGCTCAAACCAAAGTTCATGCCCAAGATCCACAGAATCACTACCAAAATCCAATATACTCCATATCCAGTATATAATGTACAACCATATGTTCAATCCCCTTCTTACCCACAAGGCGTGCACCAACTCTCAGAGTTATCCTCCAACTCCACAAACATACCAAAGTCCTTCTAGGCCTGATTTTTTATCCAATCCAAGTAATGAAATGAGGCAGAAGTTGGGAGATAGATTCACACTAATTGGAGAGTCGTATGCCAGTTTATTCCAGTGATTAGTGCAGCGGGGCGTGATCACTCATCTCCTTAGGTATTCTCCTGACCCGCGTTCAAGAAGCTTTGATCCTAATGTACAATGTGCATATCATTCTGATGTTCAGATTCACAATACTAAAGATTTTCATGCTTTGAAAAGAGAAATAAAAAATATGATTCAAGACAAATTAATTGTAGTGCAGAACATTGACAGTGAGGAAAACTCTAGTCATGCTGATATGCAAACCAGTGGCTAAGATGTCGAGCTGAGCAATTGAGAAGTCACCCCTCTCCCTATTAGAAAGAGGTCTGGTAGTTGTTTTTGTTTTATTTTTCTATTATCCAAATTATTTTGGGGTTGTAGTTCGGGATCTATCTTGTTTTGTCCCTTTGTCGTCATGTTTAAACCCTTCTATCTTTTATTTTAATTAAATGGGGTGTCCCTTTTTTCCTTTGTGTTTTAAATTTTTGTTGTTTGTTTGTTTTCTTTACATAGAACATTTTATGTTGATTCTAATGATTGACATGGTAGCGGAATTTTCTGCCAGATCTTGAAATCCAGTTTAAGCATGAACATTGAATCAGAGGGTTAAAGTTAGAAAAAGAGAGCATCTGAGAAAATTAGTAGAGTGCTGAGACATTTGATGACAAGTTGAAGTCTTCTTTGAAAATTGAGGCACTTATTTTGAGAATCACAAGAATAACTTGGTCATCAATTGAAAAACATGGATCAATTAGGTCAAATAGTGGCTGCGTGAACAGAAAGAAAATCATCTCCATAAAATCATGAGTCATTCAATATGAGGAATGTACAACAAAAGTGCTGTATGCTAGAAAAGCGCAGAAGAAGTAGTGACACACATGTCACAAATGATCTTCATCTCTCACTTTCATAACGCATGATATGTACTTGCATTTTCAAGGATTGATATGATGAAGGCATTTTATTCTGTTATCCAAACATCTTGTCATCCTTTGTTTACCCTATTTGAGCTTTAGTCTTATTTTCTTTCATATCCCTCGTTTGGAATCAAGATAGAGTCATCAAAGCTCAAAAGAAAAGTGTCGAGCAAAATAATAAAGTCAGAAAATTTTCAAAAAAAAAATAAGAAAAAAAAATATGTCCAAAAATAAAGAAAATAGAAGTGTTGAGAAAAATAGAGTCAGAAAGTTTCAAAGAGAAAAAGAGTCAATAAAAGAGAAAAACAAAAAAATCAGAATCAAGCAAAAGAATAAGTTGCCGAAACTACGTGCGACCTGATTCTCCTCTCTCGAGAGTGAGATACGTAGGTTGTCCTACTCTGGGCTCGGTCCAACCAAATAACAATTTAGGATTACCCAGTCAAAAGAAACTAGGGAATGGGTTAATCCTCATTGTTTGAGTCGATTTTAAAATTTGTAAGTCCTACCCCCACTTCAAGTATCGTTTGGGCATCATGCCATTCATTCTTTGTAACCTTATCCAAAAGCTGAGTTACAACCAAAGAAAGACCTTCAGATCAATCTTTGAGAATGTTAAGGCTAAGCATGCAATGGATGTAATGACACATTTTGGGAACTACTCATCTTCCTCAGCATAAGGAATCAGGAGAGAAATAAAAATGAGAGAGTCTTATTGGTGAAAACCTTCACGGGCACCTAAGGCTATGGTAAGTTGAGAGAAATAAAATGAGAGAGTCTTATCGGTAAAAATCCTCGCGGGCACTGTAGGACAACTATGAGTTGAGATAAATGAAAATAAGAGTCTCACTGGTAAAAAACCATCACAGGACACCCTAAGGCAATGGTGAGGTGAGAAAAAAAAAGAGATGCTTGTTGGTGAAAACCCTTCGAGGCATCGCTAGACGAATGAGGTCTCCGAATGCAATTGGACCAAGGAAGTAACTCAGTTTTAGGGTCATTAACTCAAGAACAATTGGTAGAAAGTTCAGATGAAAGATTAGGAAGCTTAATCCAAAAGACATGTCATAATCATTAGGGTTGACTGTCATTTTCAGATAAATTTTCTTTTCTCTGTTTCAGTAGGGACATTCGTTGACTTTTATTTCTTCTCTATATTTCTATTTTCTTGAGTCAGTTATTCAATTGTTGTCATTTTTTTTCTTGTGTCTTTAAGTCAATTGCATGTCAAAACAAGTGAGAAAAGCTTTCAAAACTGGATACCAACTTCTTCAATTGCACAAAGCAAGAAAAACGACCAGAACATAAAAGAGACATGATTGTAAGCCTAAATAAGGCATGCAAAAATTTTGTCAACAGACAAGTTTGGGAATTCATGAAAATACCGAGGTTCAAAGGGTTTATCTGAGAAGCCTGGCAAAGCAGAGATACTGTGTTTGTTTTAGAGTCACTCTTAGTAACTTGAGTTTGGGTCAATGATGAAACAAGACAATGATATATGCTAATAGTTGAAAACAAGGTTAAATGTAATGAGGGAAAGAACAACCGCCGCGAAATCTAAAGCCACAAACCAGCCACCATGTTTTAAACTCACAAGTTTTCTTTGATGAAATAGGAAACATATTACCTTCAAAGCAAGGACTTCAGAGCATAAATATCAAGGGTTGAAATGCCTCCCTTTTACAAAAGCAGGAAGCAATGTTGCTGCACAGGTTTGATAATCAAATCATGGTAAAAATTATTCATCCTGTATCCCTCGGAGACACATTTCTTGTCCAGGGATTTCAATTTTCATTTGCTAGGTGATACACTTCTTAAATTGAACATTCACTCCTACAAGACATACCTTTTAGTCGAGTCATTCCCCTTGACTCTTAGAAGACGTACCTTCTAGTCGATTCATTCCCCATGACTCTTAGAAGACGTACCTTTTAGTCAATTCATTCCCCTTGATTCCTATAACATAAATTTTAGTCGAGTCATTCCCCTTGACTCTTAGAAGACGTACCTTTTAGTCGAGTCATTCTCCTGGATTCCTATAAGACTTAACTTTTAGTCAATTCACTCCCCTTGATTCCTATAAGACGTACCCTTTAGTCGAGTCATTTCCCTTGATTCCTATAAGACGTACCTTTTAGTCGATTCATTCCCCTTGATTCCTATAAGACGTACCTTTTAGTTGAGTCATTCCCCTTGATTCCTATAAGACGTACCTTCTAGTCAAGTCATTCCCCTTAACTCTTAGAAGACGTACCTTTTAGTCGAGTCATTCCCCTTGATTCCTATAAGACATACCTTTTAGGCGAGTCATTCCCCTTGATTCCTATAATACGTACCTTTTAGTCGATCCATTTCCCTTGATTCCTATAAGACGGACCTTTTAGTCGAGTCATTCCCCTTGATTCCTATAAGACGTACCTTTTAGTCGAGTCTTTCTCCTTGATTCCTATAAGATGTACCTTTTAGTCGAGTCAATCCCCGTGATTCCTATACGACGTACCTTTTAGTCAAGTCATTCCTCTTGATTCTAGAAGATGTACTTCTTAGTCAAATCATTCCAATTAACCCATAGAAGATGCATTTCTTTGTTTGGTTTTTTCAAGTAGTTATGATGTGACTTTCACAAAAGTGCTTTGATGATAAACTGGGGAAAAATTTAATTCTTGTTGTTTGGAACTTCACTTTTTTGGAAAATGAAATCTCTTTATAATAATCTTTGTTTGGGATAATTTTCTTTTTAGTTTTGATGTGATTTTAGGAGTCTGCCTGAAGAACAGGGCGAATAAATGAAAGTCAAACAACAAGTTGAAGAAGTTGAAAACCAAGCAACAAAGTGAAGAAATTGAAAGACAACAAATTAAGAAATAGCAAGTCAGGAGCCCGTCTGAAGAACAGGGTAAAGAAATGGAAAGTCAGGAGCCCGCCTGAAGAACAGGGTGATGAAATTGAAAGTCAAGTAACAAGGTTAAGAGATTGAAAGTCAAGCAACATGGTGAACAAGTTGAAAGTCAAGAAACAAGGTGAAAAAATCGAAATAAAATGGATTGAAAAACAGCAAATCAGGAACCCGCCTGGAGAACATGGTGAAGAAGTTGAAAGTTAAGCAATAAGGTGATGGAATTACAAGTCAGGAGCCCATCTGAAGAACAGGGTGATCAAACTCAAGTCAAGAGTCCAAAAGAAGTTGCATAGATAAGATTTTTGTAATTTCATTTATGTTTTTACTTGTAATTTTTATTTTGATGTAATGACAGATCCGTGGACCAGAACCTCGAAGGGACCTCACTCGACCCTCTAACTCGGTTGTCCTTCTTCCTTCTATTTCTTTATTTGAATAATAGTCGGGTCAAAATTTGGTCTCGTTGTCTACTTTTTATCTGAAAACACTTTGTGTTTACACCCAAAAAGGGGCATAATGTAGACACCTAATTTTGTCCCTCCCAAAAACCTAATTTATCTATTTTTTTACTCTCGCCTTACCACATACCCTACCCCGTCTAATTATCTCTCCATAAAATGACAAAAAAATAACAACCCTTAATAAAATACCTAACAAATTTTATCTTGTTTTAATCATCCTAACAACCTACCCCCACCACACCCCTCCTCACCCTACCCCATGCATTCCCTTACACCCTTCAGTTTTTCATCTACATACGGGACCCACCAAGAACAAGAGACCACCTCACCAAGGGGGGGCCATAGGGAATAATTCCCATAACATATATACAAACACCAACAAAAAAAAGGGGGGGACCCCATTATGATCATCATCTTTTCCACAAAAAAGGGACTCATCATTTCCATTTCACTGAACACGCACACACACCATTTTTTTCCTTTTTCTTCTTCAAGGATCTCACAAATTAACACAACCTCACACCAAAAACTTTCATAGACGATACCCATCACTCACCTCACTGGATTCACACATACACATAGTGATCTAAGAGCAACACGAAGATTGAGAGAGAAGGAAGAGATCAAGAAAGATAGGGAGTGATTGAAAAAAGGGGTAAATCGTAAAATTGAGAGATGTACGAAGGGGCTAGAGAGATTTCAGGGAGATTTGTACTAGAAAGGAGAGAAAATATGGAGCGCTACTGGTCTAGCAAAATTCTCTCCAGGAAACTCCTTTGTTGCCCAGAATTTGAGCCGCCTTTCATTTTTCGTAAATGTCTGAGCTCAACGGAGCTCCGGCGAGATGAAAATAGCAATCCAGTCCTAAAACACGCTGATTCCATTCCAGATTCCGGTGAAAATAGTCAAATTCAGTTTGGGTTTTCTTTTTGGCAACATATAGTGGTGCGGGAATGTTTGGGGTCGCGTTTGGTCGTCATTGAGGTTCCGATTCGAGGTTCTGATCTATTGGTGGCGAAGAACAATTTGATGGATTGAAAAAAAAATTTAAGGTCCAATTCTTTCTTCTCTTTCATTTAATTCTTGTGTGATTGTGAACGTGTGATTCGATATCATTGTTTTGTTTGTTAATATGAACTGTTGGTGACATTTGAGTGTGTGATATTGCTATGCATGATTGGTGAATGTTCGTTATTCTCGATTGGTGGATTGTATATTGAAATGGGTTAATCATGTGGTTAAGAATGATTGGGGGCGGGGATTAAAAATTGGTAAAGTTGAATTTTGATAATTCTGAATCATTGATATTGGCTTACTTCAGGATAAATAATGATGTTAATTTTTCCAAACACGATAGTACCATGATTGGTCGAGTTGGATAGGCAAAGTTTAGGTTCGGGTCGGCAAATTTTGAACTTGTGGAATATTGAATGCTTGAAATATGTGTTGAATGGCTTGGTTTTATTGCTTTTGGATCAAATGTATCATTTGGTTGGGGAATGCCTCAAGGTATTTGTATTTATTCATCGGGAATGCCCTAAGGTATTTTGTACCCGGAGGATGTTCGTGACGAAGGCTCGAGGCGTCGAGTAGAGCATAGTAGAGGATTAGCCTAGTGTAGGATTTATATTTTCGCATTTTTCTATTTTGGACTGTATAATTGGAATGGACACTATATTGTGGATTGTTTTGTTTTGTTTTTTTATTGATTATTTTATGTGATTTTGTGTGTTTTATAAATTTATAGTGCCAAAATAGCCGATATACTCCACCAAGCGACCGTGGTTGAACTACGGGATCGAGGGGTGCCTAACACCTTCCCCTAGGTCAACAGAATTTCTTAACCGAAATCTCTGTTCGCAAACCAGTGTTTTTTAAAGAGTCAAAAACAGTTTTGAAAAAGGATTTTCAAGGTGACTTGGCACACCTGATTATGCCAAGTGGCGACTCTGAGTTGATTATAAAAATGAATCCTTTTCGAAACAATTTTCATCTTTTGTCACTTAATAATAAAAACCCTTTCAAGCTAACAATTAATCTTTTGGTTAGAAAAGGGGTGTGACAACCTCGTATGGAAAATTCAACTTTGCCAGCAAATCCGAAAGGTTGATTTTAGAGTGTTAGCATGTTTGATATGATTTTACAGCTTTTAAATATCATTTCGACCCTCAGTTTGGAAAATTATAATTTTGGGTTTCGGGGGTTAACATTATGAAAATGATGGTTACATAGTTCATTTGTGTATATCGGACTCCGAACGAATTCCGGACACCCCGTCGAATTTCAAATTAACTTTTAAAAAACAAAAATCTGCAACTATAGCAAATTTTCTGCTATAATAGCAGATTTTTCCCTATTTTTGGTTCATTTTGCTCATTTTTCATCTTGCCTCTTGAGAATTAAACCTAAAATAGTGTGGGATCTTAAACGTAAAGTTTGTGGGGGATTGGGAAGCTAGCTTAACACCTTTTTCTTGGATTTATTATGGATTAAAGGTAAGAATTCATCCATTTTTTTGTAATTTCTTGATTGATTTCTCAAAACCCCAAAAATCTCAGGGCATGATTTAAATCCAAATTTTACTCCTTTTCCCTTGAATAATATTTTTTTCTTATAATTACAAGTTTTTCATCAATTTAACCTTCAAAACAACTAGGATTCTTGATTTTAACCCGAATTTCAAAGATTTTATCCAGTAAAACTCAAAAATAGTTTTTCTTCGATTTGAACCCCATTTTTCACTCGATTTAACTTGGATTTTCAGCTATAGGTTCCTAAAAATATAGAAAACATGTTTTTGAATTAAAGTTTCAATTTTTCTCTTCTTTTTTGGAAACTTGTATTGGAGGTCTGTTTTGATCTTGAACTAAAAGTAGTCAATATGAGTGTCGTTGGTTATGATTTGACGCATAAATTTCATATTTGATGTTTTTAGTGTAGTTCGAGATTGTTCGTGATAAGTAAGGTCACGAGTTCAAGTGTAGCGGACTGGTTTCTGCTTTTGAGGTATGTTATAGCTTAACTCTTTCAGACTGGGTTGAGTAGTAAATGATGATACAAAATACATGTTAAGGGTGGGAAATAATCATGAAAAAATGGCTATCTATGTGTTGTGCCTGTGTGGGGACTTATATGTGATGTAATTGTCAAAATTGAGATATCATGTGATATGTGTGACCGTGTGGGGTCCTATGTGATATTGATATCCTTGAATACATATGAATAATTGTGTTGTTAAAATGCTAATGTGGTACCATTGGTGTATTGTGATTATATTCATACTTTATTGGCAAATGAGATATGTGAAAATTCATGGATAATACAAAAATAATGAGCAGATATTGACGCATGTGGTTGTGGAGTATCATTGTGGTTGGTTGTGGAAATATATCATGTGGTTGTCTGTTGAAATACTTATTGTGATTGGTTGTGATCATTACATCTTCATATCATACTCATTTATGAAACATTGGTACCATCGTGGCAACATCTGAGAAACACTAGCAACACCTTTTTACAAATATTGCAACACCTTATAAAACCCTTTCCAAGAGATGTACCAGAAAGGAGATATGAGATATGTTGATTTTATATGGGTTGACGAACCCCCCATGGGTCCTGCATTGGGAGTCTTGCCTCCGTAGGTGTATATGGGAATTGTGCGACGACCTCGTGCATCATCATCATCATCATCATCATCATATACATTGCACTTACTTTATTGTGTTATGTTGTGTTGTATTGGCATATTGACTTGTCATCTATGTATTTATCATATCTTCTTTTACTTATATTTGATGATCTTATATATACATGTTTCCCTTGTTCTTTTTATATGTGATATAATACGTACTTTTGTTCTATCTTGGTGTGATTTTGCAATATATGTGAGATATATTAGAACTGTTAGTGCAAGCGGTGTGGGCTACCGTTGTGGGACAGTTTCTGATTGCAGGTGACGTTCCCTTAGTGTATATTTTGTATAATTTATTTACCACTTTGCTTGGTCGGCCTGTGATACCTACTGAGTACAAGTGGACCATACTCATGCCTACTATGCCCTTTCGTTACAGGTCCTATCTTGAGTGTGCCTGATCTTACTTGACTTAGGCGATTTTTGGAGCTTCCAAGGTAGTGGTTGGACATTCATGCTGTCGAATTTCACCTCTATATTTCTACAGTAGTTATGTCTTTATTTGTATATGGAGACAAATATTATTCATTTGTTGTTATTTTTCCAATGCATTTGACTCTAGGATTGTATTAGTAGTTCTTGCACTATTGACCCCTGGTTTTGGGCATGATTGGTATTTTGAATAAGTTCTTTACGCATTGTATGATTATATATATGGTTCGGCTTCGTTCTAGAAGCCTTACCTTGGGATATTTCTATCCTTTTCTCTTTTCGTATTAGTTTGGGTGATAGGATTACTTGTCAAGGTATGATGCAATAAGTGCCATCATGACCCTGATTTTTGGATCGTGACATTGTTCATGAGAAACTTTTAGCAATGCAGATTTTTGTCGATTTGGGTGACCCAATCAGCTTTGCATTACTCAAATTTGTTCATGAACACTTTGTAATTTTTAAAGCTTTTAGTTGCATGCAATTCTTATTGCTTTCCATTAAAGAACAGAGGAGTTTTTCAAAGCATACCTTTCAGATGACCTAGTTCCATACCCCAACTTGTGAATACTCAACTTGCTCAGTGAAACAATTGCTTCTGTGTACTATGTTCTTGTGAGTTCAAAGAGTTTTTTTTTTTCAAGAAGAAAAAGAATTCTAACACTTATTTTTCTTTTGAGAAGATGAAGAGAGAAGATTAATGTTAGAAGTTGAAAAGGAAAAGGACGGGAAATGTGAAATGGTTGCACTGATGTAGCCGTCTTTTTTGTTTTCTAAGTTTATCTATTTTTGTAAAGTCTAACTAAGACTAATTACAATATACCAAAAATAAAAATGGGAACACTTATTCATAGGAATTTGAAAAGCCAAGGGTTATTGGATTTGGATAGGGTTATAATGACTTACCTGGATTCAAGATTTAAATGACGGCTTATCAATTGGATGATAGCCCGTCACATATCCCGTCACCCTAAGATAGAATGTTATTGAGTTTTGGTTCAACTGATGATAAAGTGTGATGGCTCGTCACTTGGGTGATGGCTTATTAGCCTTGTCGTCACCCTTATCCAAAAAGTGCTCGATTTTTTTAAGTTGACGACTTCAAGTGATAGGTCATCAGCTTGCTGATAACCTATCAACTTGGTCGTCACTCACTCCAGTGTATGCACTCCCCTTTTCTTGAATTTATGACTTCAAGTGATAGGTCATTAACAAGTTGAACATCAGTAACATTGATCCTAACATTAATCCTGCACATCTGAACAACTTATTATTTAAATCAAATCTTTAAAACAAACAAAATATTTACAACAAAAAAAGTTGGGTTGCCTCCCAATAGCGCCTGATTTAACGTCGCAGTACGACTCAGTTATCTCAACTACTCAGACTTTGTCGAGATACACGTAGACAACAACTTAGCTTCATCCATTGGGCCAATATAATTCTTAATTCTTTGCTCATTAACCTTAACCAGACTTCCATCTTTACTTTCAAGTTCCACCACACCCAATGGAAATACGTGACTCACTTTGAAAGGTCCCAACCATTTGGACTTCAATTTTCCCAGAAAGAGCTTAAGTCGAGAATTGAATAATAGCACCCAATCATTGCATGAAAGTATTGCTTCTCAATTCTTCGATCATGGTAATTCTTTATCTTCTCTTTATACAATTTAGATCTTTCGTATACGCCAAGACAAAATTTATCCATCTCATTCAATTGTCCCAATCTTAACTCAGATGTTTCCCTCTAGTTCATATTCAATCGTTTGAGAGCCCATAAAGCTTTGTGTTCCAGCTGAATCGGAAAGTGGCATGTTTTGCCATAGACCAACTGATATGGTGAAATTCCAATGGGTGTCTTGAAAGTTGTTCGATATGCCCACAAGGCATCATCGAGCTTTTGTGTCCAGTCTTTTCTGTTTGCATTCACTATTTTGGCCAAGATTGCTTTGATTTATCAGTTTGAGACCTTCACTTTCCCACTAGTTTATGGGTGGTATGGAGTGGCCACCTTATGTTGCTTCACAACATATTTCATCAATGCTTCCTGGAATATTTTGTTGCAGAAGTAGGATCCCCTATCACTTATGATAGTCCGTGGTACCCCAAAGCGGGAGAAAATATTATTCTTTGGAAAAGCAACCACTCTTTTTCCCTCTTTGTCCGCTAGAGAAATGACCTCAAACCACTTGGACACATAGTCCACAGCTACTAAGAAATACTTCAGCCCATAGGAACTCACGAACTGCCCCATGAAGTCAATACCCCAGACATCAAATAGTTCAACCTCCATCATCTTCGCCATAGGTATCTCATGATATCTTGAGATCGACCCTTGTCTCTGGCACTGATCGCATCTCTTTACAAACTTGTAAGCATCCTTAAATAGGGTTGGCCAATAGTAGCCACTTTGCAGCACCTTTCTCGCCATACGATCACCTGCATGATGTCCCCTAACTGGAGAAGTATGGCAAGCTTCCAAAATACTCAACAAGTCAACTTTCGGGATGCACCTTCTGATAATATTGTAAGCACAAAGCTTGAATAAGTACAGCTCATCCCAGAAGTATCTTGTGGCATCATGGAGAAACTTATTTTTTTGATGAAAAGAGAGATTATCTGGAATAATGTATCTCACCAAAAAATTAGCAAAGGCAGCGTACCAAGGCACCATCTCAAGAGAAGCCGCTAGTATTTATTCATCCAAAAAAGCATCATCAATATCAAGCTTTTCTGTAGTAGTGTGTTCTTCATCTAGTCTCGACAGGTGATCTGCAACCTGGTTTTCACATCCCTTTCTATATTTGACCTCAAAGTCAAACTCCTGCAGTAGTAACACCCACCTAATGAGTGTTGGTTTGGCATCTTTTTTCGCCATCAAATATCTCAAAGAAGCATGGTCTGTATGGACCACCACCTTGGTCCCCAACAAGTATGCCCGGAACTTCTCAAATGCATACACAACAGCTAGAAGTTCCTGCTCAGTCACCGTGTAATTTTTCTGTGCCTCATTCAATGCTTTGCTCGCATAATAAATGAGGTGAAATAGTTTCTCCTTTTTCTAACCAAGGACTTCCCCTAGTGCTAATCCACTCACATCATACATTATTTCGAATAGCCTAGACCAATCTGGAGCAACAATAATTAGAGCAACCACCAGCTTCTTTTTAAGGCATTAAAATGCCTTCATAGAATTATTATCGAACACAAACTTGGCCTCCTTCTCCAACATCTTGCAAAGTGGACTTGCAATCTTGGAGAAATCATTAATGAACCTGCGAAAGAATCCAGTATGACCCAAAAAACTACGGACTCCCTTCACTGAGATAGGAGGGGGTAGTTTCTCTATAACTTCCACCTTAGCCCGGTCAACCTAATCCCCTTTGCTAAAATCTAATGTCCGAGCACTATGCCTTCCTTTACCATGAAATGGCATTTCTCTTAGTTCATCACGAGATTGAATTCTTCACATCTTTATAGTTCTCTACTCAAGTTCATCAAGTATAATTCAAATGAATCACCCACTATACAGAAATCGTCTATGAACATTTCTAAATTGTCCTCCACCATGTCAGAGAAAATCAACATCATGCATCTTTGAAATGTGGCTGGTGCATTACATAATTTAAACGGCATTCGCTTGAATACAAATGTTCCATATTGGCATGTAAATGTTGTTTTCTCCTGATCTTCCGGGGCAATCGAGATCTGATTGTATCCCGAATACCCATACAAAAAGCAATACCAACCCCTTCCTACCAAGAGATCAAGCAATTGATCCATGAATGGTATTGGAAAATGATCTTTCAGTATCCACGAGTTAAGCTTTTGGTAGTCCATGTAAAATCGCCACCCAGTCATTGGCCTTAGCCAAATCAACTTGTTCTTTTCATTAGCAACCACAGTCATGCATCCTTTCTTAGGCACACACTATACTGGACTCATCCACTTGCTATCAGATATTGGGTACACTACACCTGCGTCGATCTACTTGATAATCTTTTTTTTCATTACTTCTTGCATTAGTGGGTTTAACCTCTGCTGATTCTCAATTGTAGGATGCATTCTTCCTCCAGTTGAATCTTATGCGTGAAAATACCCAATGGAATACCTATAATGTTAGCAATAATCCATATTATATCTCTCTTGTATCTCCTAAACACAGAAATAAGGGCCTCAACCTATTTCTCTGCCAAGTCTGCTACAATAATGACCGGTAAGGTGTTTTCACTGGCCAGAAATACATACCACAAATAGCCCAGCAACTTCTTCAGTTCCAACACCGGTGGCTCCTCAATAGAAGGTTTGGCTGGTGGTGTTGGATGATTTTTAAGGTCCAAGTCCATCTTCTTAGGAGCATAAGAATACGACCCCATTCCTGTCAGTGCACACACAGTCTTATCATATTCTTTGATCCCATCATCATCGAAGTTCATCAATATTGTAGCCAATATTTCCACACCAAATCTCTCCTCAATCGGTAGCTCTTTCTCATCTTTATAATATACATCAATTATTTAGAAGACACTCATCTCTTTTTTCTGCTTCATTGATTGGGAAACATCAAAGCTCACCTCTTCATCATTGAGCCTAAATTTTAGCTCATTGGTTTGCAGGTCAATTAACACACTCCTAATTACTAAGAAAGGTCTACCCAAGATTATGGGTACCTCAAAGTCTACCTTGCAATCTAGGATTACAAAGTCCGCTTGGAAGATGAAACTGGCCACTTTCACAAGCACGTCATAAAGTATTCCAACCGGTCTCTTAACTGATCTATCCTCCATCAAAAGTTGCATGTTGGTGGGTGTAGGATCCCCCAACCCCATCTTTTTAGAAACCTCCAATGGCATCAGATTAATACTTGCCCCAAGATCGCAAAGTTCCTTTGAAAAATCAAGTAATCCAATAGTACACGGGACAGTGAATACTCCTGGATCGACTTTCTTTTGCACTAATGATCATGTAGTGATAGCACTACAATGGTGAAGATTTTCCACAGGCTCATAGATCACAGTACGCTTCTTAGTCATGAAATCCTTCATGAATTTAGCATAGCCCAACATTTGTTCTAGCGCCTCAACCAAAGGCATATTTACTGTTAGCTGCTTTAGCATGGCCATGAACTTGCTAAATTTTGTGTCATCTGCCTTCTTCTACAATCTGTGCGGGAATGGAGGAGGTATTTTTGGCATTCTGGTAACTAATGTCTCTCCTTCCTTCCCCTTTCCTTTCTCTAACTCATCAACCTGCTTCTGATTAGATGGAACCTCATTATTCTCCAGCTTCTCAGACTTTACTGGGTATTCTTCTTCTGCTTCTACCTCTAACTCACTACATCATCTACAATAGTTTTTCCCAAAGAAGGGCTAGGAAACACTTTGTCACTTCTCGTGGTAATAGCCATACAAGAATTATCATTCCTCAGATTTTGCATGGTATCACTCGACAATGTTCTGCTCTTTCTCTGATTGAATGTCGTTGATAGTTGATTTATCTGCTGCTCTAGTTGTTTAATGGAAGTCAAATATTAGTCAAATAATTGACTCATAGATGAAAAATCACTCTTCATCTCTCTCACTCTAGCGTTAATCGACTCTACCCCTTTTAACAACTTGGCCATCATGTCCTTTATTAACATCTTACTAGAACTAGTAGCCGCATAGTCACAGTTCCCAGGAGGTACATACAATCCACTCCTATTATTCTTATTTTTCCAACCACCTCGGTAACGGTCTCTATAACCATCTTTGTTGTAGTAATTCTGACCTTGATTCCCTTAGCTATTACCTCAAAAAAAACCCTGATTTTCAAGTAGTCTGCCCCCTTCTCAGAATCTGATTTAGCTTCCCTACATTAAGACCCCATAGCTTTCACCTTTTCTATCTTCTTAGATAGGAAATGCTTTGTGATTAAATCCATCTATGCCTTCATATATGCCACGTTTGTCTTCTCTCCTATGTTGTTCAACTGACATCCCACTAGACACAACATTACTTGCTACCACAGAATCCCTGGTATGCCAAGACCTACTTGTCTTAGTCATTCTTTCCAACATCTACATAGCCTTAGTAAAAGTAAGGTCCATGAATTATCCCCTGCCACATTGTCCACAGTTGGCTTCATGATAGAGTTCAAAGCCCCACAAAATGTTTCCGTCAAATGCTTATCGGTTATCTTGTGATTAGGGCACTGCGTCAACTTCTTCTTGAATCTTACCCATGTCTCATGAAGAGATTCATTAAGTAACTACCTAATATTTCTAATCTCATCCCTCAACTGTAACATTCTGGAGATCGGAAAGAACCTTTCAAGTAAAGCTCCTTTCAATTGCCTCCAGTTTATTATAGAATCGGGGGCTAACTCATTCAACCACAGTCTTGCCTCCCTAGAAAGAGACAACGGAAATAACTGCGGACGTATTGCATTCTTCCCTACTCCAGGATAATCAAAAGATTTACAGATGTTGATAAAGTTCACTAGATGCATATTTGGGTCATTCCCTGGAAGTCCACCAAATAACTCTTTGAGGTTTAACAACTGTATCATAGTGCTTGTGATGTTGAACTTTACACCTGGTGCTAATACTGGTGGAATAATTGCTCCTGCAGCACCAGCTTCATCCAAATCAGTATAATACTCATCATCAAGTACAAACTGCACAGCAAATTGGCTGTTTGCTCTCCCTCTAACTGCCTGATTTTAATTCGCTAGTGCAGCTACAATCTCTACACGTCTCCTATTTACAAGATCAATCAGATCATCATCCCTCAGGTCATCATCATCTGCATTAGCCACCCGACCTGGCTTATCATTATTTTGTTGGTTGAGTTGTGCATTAGCCAAAGCGGCTAATCTTTTGGCTTCTTGTTGTTCATACATTCTCCTAATAAGATGAGGTTCTGGGTTGAAAGGTAATAATGGTTCTCCTGGCCTTCTGGTTCATGGCATATACAACAGAGAACCTGTAACGATAAAAAACAATAAATAAAAGTAAAATTAGGAAACTTAACTACAAGTCAATTACACAAATATGCTTAATTTCTAATTTTCTCGAGATATTAGATTTTATATGATACATACTAAAATTTGTATGTGATTTGAGTTTGTTTACACCTGATACATTCAACATACTAAGTATGATACATAGGTATGATATAAAACACTATTTCTGATAAGATGAGCCAAGGCATCAGTGTTGTGAACCAACACCCCATTTGATATTGAATACGTTGAAGACATTACAAATCAAGCTAGTGAAAATTTGTAAGTATCTCTTCACAAGTTTATCTATGTACAAAGAGTAAAACTGAATGCCATTTTTGAACATTTTCTAACTATAGAATCACTTATGTTCAGGGACTATAGAGTATTTATGGCAACTTTTGCTGAGTTTCTTAGTGGTCAAATGTCAATTTTCTCAACATATTTTGATGTTGAATATCATCGAAAGAGATATGCAATATTCTTATGAAACTATGAAGTCAAGAATGCGAATAAGTATATGTTAGTGATAATGATGATCCGCCAAGACTACGGTCAAGTTATGTCCCTCTGGTCAATGATTCTACTATTGTTTCCATAGATTAGATACTAAATTTTTGTCAGATATGTTCTAAATAGTATTTTGTATACTGTCTTAGATGCAAGTATTATTTTTATTTTGAATACTAAGTCAAATATTGTTGTTGTTGTTTTGGACCAAATTATTATCAAATATTTGGATCAATTAAAGTTGTGGGATGTTCTACTCACTATTTACTTTTATTTTATTATCACATGCAATTCTATATAACAGATATCGAATAAAATTATTGAATAGTACTTCAAAATATTTAAGTTCTTAAGTGAAATGTAGCAGGTACTTTATTTGGTTTCAAAATACTTTAACATATTAAAGTATTATAAATATTAAGAATTAATTAGAAATGTATCATTATATGTAATAAGTTTCTTCTACTGATTTTGTATTTTTAAAATATTTTGCCTATACACTACATATACAAAAATATACATGTATTATATTAATATATCAAACCATAATATTATAACAAATAACTAATACATAAATAGATGTAAATTTATGTATCGTAAATTTTACTACAAATACTAGCAATGTATCACATTTCACAGTACGATGTATCATAATTTTGACATTATGTCAATTTTGGTCACTTAGTGATGTGCTAGCTTTCTGTTAGCACATTTAAGGCTTTTAACTCAAAATAATTATAAATTCTTGAGTAACTATTGTTGTTTTTTATTATATTTCATGTGATTTTGCAGGAAAGTCGAGATGCATGAAAACGTATGAAAACTACGTCAAGAAGGATGATTTTTGGTGAAGTAGATATGAAGTTAAGTCTTAAAGATTTCAGTTGATGACTTGTCTGATAAGTCGTCAACTATCTAATAAGCCATCAGAGGAGGACATCACCTATAGGCAGTGTACAATAGCTAGGAAGAGTTGTTGTCTACTTGTATGATAAGTCGTCAACTAGTTGATAGGTCGTCACTAGAAGTCATCAGCTGTAGACAGTGAACAAGGATTGAAAAGAGTTGTTGACGACTTGTATGATAAGTCGTCAACTGTCTGATAAGCCGTCACAGAAGGTTGTCAGCTATGGGGCGGAAAAGCTGGAGTTTGAAATTCAAATCCGAAAGATCTGGAGTATTTATAGAAAAATATTAGGCTTTCATTGGCATCTTGAACTTATTCACAAAAATCAGTTTTTCATATTTTGGTCTCTGAAGTTTGGTTTTCAATTTTTGAATTATTGTTGTGATTTTTGGGATCCTTGTTTGAACTTGAAGGAGAACAATCTTCAATTCCATTTTCTCTAAGTTAATTAATTGAACTATGGAATTAATATATTCTATCTCTTTCTATCTCATGAGGAACTAAATCCCATAACTAGAGTTGTGATATCTATGAGGTTTGTTTTATTGGTTTAATAGTTGGCTAAGATTCGAATGACTGTGGGATTCATCTTGATTATTCTATTTTATTACATGTTTTCTATTGATTTCAAACAATAGAACTACCTTATGTTGGTTTTCTTGAACTAAGAAATCAGTTAAAGAAAGTGGATTATCAATGGGGATTTGAAAAGACTAACTTCACATCTAATGATTAATGTTGTAACAAGATTAATCAATCCGAGATAAAATCAGTGTAATAGAGGGTAATTCCTAAGTTTGAAAGAATTAGGAAATTGATCATCTAAGTAGGTTGAAAGACGCTTGGATTAACTATCGATAATGATAATATGTTGTTTCCCGCATGTCATGAGAATCTAGTGCTACAACTATTATTCAATAAACAACAATACTCATAGTGATCACAACTCTAGTTTTAATACATCATTGATTTGAAATTTTGAAATATTGACTTTGAACTGCTAAAACAAGTTGAACAGTAACAGTTGTTTGAATTCTAAAAAACTCCCATTTACAGGAAACTACTAGCTATTAGTCGATTGAAGTACAAATAGTCTTGATTAACACCATATTTCCTGTGGGATTCGACCCCAACCTAGTTGGGTTATATATTTGACGACGACTGCTTACTCTCTTATAAGAGACGTATAATTTAGGTGTATCAAATTTTGGCATTGTTGCTGGAGAATACGGTTAGAAATTGTATCATAATCAGTATATTAAATGTATTAGGTATAAAAATGAACCAAAATCACATGTAGGTTGAATTATGTATCAGAAAGCATGCAATGTCTTATTTACCTTGGATCTATGTATTATATATATTATATTGAATGTATCATGAATGTATCAGGTGCAAAAAGAATCAAAATTACGCCTAAATTTTATGATGTATCAAAACAAATAGATATGTATGAATACAATATCGTCATCTGCAACGTATCTCTATTATTGTCGAAATCCCCCATTTGAAGACTTGTTTATTCATATGATACATTATGTTAATAAGAATAACATAATTAGTTTGAATGTATCATAAACACAAAATCATAGTCGGATAGTTACGATACTTCGATCTATTTTCACAAAAAGTCACTGTCTTTGTAATCAAAATGATCAGACACAAATTCAACACCAACTTCAATTGAAATCTTAAGATCTAATTGAGTAATACCAACACTAAAGGATGGTCCTTCATTCATTAGTGGTCTTAAAATGTTGAAAAAAAGGAAATCGATAATAGATTGCCTTTAATTTCTTAACTATTAAACTTTAAAAAAAAATATGAAAACAAACTTACCTCCAATAAATTTGAAGAAGAAAGTTAATGGAGGTTGTAACTGGAAGTTGAAACTTGAATGTTGAAGTAGTGGATAATAACACGGTTGTAACTCAAAATTGCTGAGTTGGTGAAAACGTCAGATACTTTTCCATGATTTTGGGTGAGTTTTGAGGAGCAGAAGACGCAAAAATAGGGTGGGTTGTAATGTATCTGCAAATATTGGAGTTTTATTAGTTAGAAATTTTTTTGTAATTAATTTAATGGGATGGGATTTTAAGTAATAATGAAAAGTTAAGGTATGGTTTTAATTAATTTATACTTTTTTTTAAATCCAAGTCATAGCCCATATACGGGCGATTAATTAGAATAAAAAGTGGCATTAACCTTTACAATATAAACAAGCAGAAAACTAGCCCAAAGAAGGGCCCAGATATGAAAAAGGCAAAGGAAAAATGAAAAAAAAAATAGACAAAAAGATAATAGAAAGAGCTGAAAAGTTTAAAGGAAGCTTCGTTTCAGACTATTACTGTTCTTCATCTTCGACCACAAGCAAACATCACCATCTACGATTCTTCTTCGATGGAAAGTTCGGATGGTTTGAGGAGAGCAATCCATATCCACATAGATTGGGGTGAGGGAAAACAAAATCAAGCTTGGGGGTGAAACACTCAATCATCAAAAATCTCTCTCTGACGCTATGATTCAACCCATTGAAGAATTATTCAGCTTGAAGCCTAAAAATCTAAGCTGCGATGACACGTACAGATGGGAGAAACACCTCAAAAAACTTCGGAGGAAGGAGATCTTGAAATTATTCAACATCTAGCACTTATTCTAACCAATCTATCAAGTCAATCACATTTGAGCTAAGTACCATCCACCTATAATTCCTAAAGTATTTTCTTAAATTTCTACTCTCTAATTTAATTTTCTCAACAGATTGAACCCCGTCGGAGTTAATACCACTGCTAGAGAGAAACAAAATTAGGAGATATGAATCAAAGAGACTGTACTGGTAATTTTTCATACTGACTTGAAAATTTTCTTATCAGATTTGGCATTACAAGAGTCAATTTGACAAATCTTCAAAGCTAAATTAATTTATATTAATTTAATTTAAAATTTTAGAATTTACAAAACAATAAGAAAAATACTATAAGATGTAATATAATTATTTTCATATTAATATGATGGAAAATACATCTTAAAATATTGATTAAAAGTCAATTTAATTTTTAGTTCCATTTTAAATAATTATTTCAATACTTAATTTTAGTGATTGATTCACCTATATTTTATTAATGTAATTATCAGCTGGAGGAGTTTTTTCATTTAGTAAAAATAAAATTTTTAAGGACTTCTATAAAATTAAGAAAGAAAAAACGTGTCTTGTTTTCCTGCAACCCCATTATTCCCTTCATTATTTTCCCTCAAAATTTTCAGAGTAGATTTTATGTTTAATACTAATCTGAGGAAATCGTTCATTCTCATATTCCTCTCTGAACTACTACTGCTGAAGTGTCCAAGGTAACCCTACATTCTCTTTGAACTCCGATAAGTTCACATACAAAGTAATTAATTATTTTGGGTATTTTTTATATGTAGATATGTCTTTTTTTGCCTTCAATCTACTAAATAATGTTTTTTTAAGATTTCGCAACAGCTGTTCTTGTTTTATTGTATCTAGTTCTCCTTTTTTTCTTTTTATGTGTCTCATTTGTAAAAGTTGCTTTATTTTTAATTTTGATGACTTTTTTTATGTCATTGTTGTGTGGTCCCTTGTTTGTTTATGACTGTGAATCATATATAATTTAATGAGTTGAATACAACTTGATGTGAACATTAACCCCTGGCCTATTTTTTTCTAAATTAAATATAGATATGGAAGTGCTAAGTTCAGATTATTTGTTTTTGCTAAGTAAACACAGAAGTTGAAACATGTGTTTTTGTGTTAAGTTGCAACATGTTCAAATTATTAAACTTTCACTCATTTTATTTGTACATGTAGATGAAAAATGAACATCGTAAATGGACGTATGATAGAGGCTTTCCTGATCAGCGGAGGGTGCGGTATGAATTAAACAGGGTGTTAAGGAATTTCTTAAACAAGTCAATTTATGTTGTCAATCAAACGAGACAATTAGGTATCTTTGTATGGATTGTAAATATAAAAAGTGGTTAAGACCCGAAGATGTTAAGATTGATCTTTATAGTAAGGATTTTATGGAGAATTATTATGTTTGGATTAGCCATGGAGAAATTGAGGGTACTGTCAGTAATAGTCACAATCATAATTTTGTTGTTGGTGAAAGTAGTTGAGATTTTAGGGTACATGAAATGGTTATGGATAATTTTGGGATGGACAATGAGGGTTAAAACCAACATGTTGATCAACCTCCCAATGAAAAATTACAATATTTTTTTGCACAGTTAAAGTCTGCTAGTTGACCACTTTGTGAAGGCATGTCTCACACTGAGTTGTCTGTTGCATTCATACTGCTAGGTATTAAATCATATGCTAATATTTTTCAAGTGGGTATGGACTCTATGATTGAGCTTATTAATGAACTAAACCTAAATTTAAACTTGCCCGATAATTACTATAAAGCCATAAAGTTGGTTTCCAAATTAGGTCTTTCCTATGTGAAAATTGATTGTTGTGAAAAAAGGTTGCATGTTGTATTATAAAGATGATGCAGACTTAGAGAATTGCAAATTTTGTGGAGTGTCTCGTTTTAAACAGCTTTCCAGTGAAAACAAAGTTGCAATTAAGGCAATGCATTATTTACCTCTTATACCAAGATTAAAGAGGTTATATGCATCAATGAGGTTTGCTCCTCATATGAGATGGTACTATGAAAATAGGAGGCCACCTGGTGTTTTGTTTTATCCATCAGATGGAGAAGCATGGAAACATTTTGATAGAATATTACCAGATTTTGCTAATGAACCGCGGAATATTCGATTAGGTTTGTGTGATGATGGATTTACACCATTTTCTATCTCATCTGCACCATATTCTTGTTGGCCAGTATTTGTCACACTATATAATCTTTTGCCTGAGATATGTAGGACAAGTCCATATTTATTCCTAACTTGCATTATTCCCGGTCTACATAATCCAAAAATTGTGATTTATGTATATTTACAGCCTTTGATTCACGAGCTACAAATTTTATGGCACTAAGGTATTGTAACATAGGACATATCAACTAAACAAAACTTCAACTTGCGTGCTACTCTTATGAGGACTATTAATTATTTTTTGCCTATGGACTGTTGTCAGGGTGGATGAGAGCTAGCAAGTTAGCTTTTTCTTATTGTATGAAAAACACTAAGTTGTTTACTTTAAAAATGGATTCAAGAATTTATGGTTTGATTATCATTATCGATTCTTACCAGTTGATCATGAGTTTAGGAGTTTGCGAAATGCATTTAGGAAGAATAAAACTGAAGATGATTTACCATCACTAATATTGTCAAGAGAGAAAATTTGGGAGAGAGTTAATAACTTGCCTAAGGTGAAAGAAACACCACCTTCTAAAATAGATGGATATGGTTGTAACACCCCACACTTTTTGGCTAAAGTTTGAACCGTCCTTTCTACGCGTATAGACCCGAACCCAATGATTATTTGTTAATATATGTGCGATGATCAATCCTATAGTGTGTGAAGACCTTTGAATATGAATTGAGGTCACAAAAATCCACAAACTCAAAGACGAGTTGAAAACTCTTCTATCGATTAAGTTTTGATGAATGTCTAAACTTAGGTCAACTTTCATCGACCATAGCTTCTTGTATGTGATTATTTATCGGGCCTATTATATATCTAATGAAAGGTCTTCAATTATTCTTTCCAACACAACTGGTTTCACCTAAATTCGATATTGGAGTAGAAAATTATGCTTATTTAACTTCAAAGTGTTTGTCTGCCAAAATATGACGACGAGGCTGATGACCTATCAACTACGTGATGGCCTATCATCCCTAGTCATCAGTCTAGGGCAGAAAGTGGTAAAATCCATCCCAAAAGTGATGACCTAGGTGACGGCCTATCACCTAAGTGACGGCCCATTAATCTTGATCGTCAACTGATGAAATTCTCTGACTTTATGGGTTTCATTAGGGGTATTTTGGTATTTTTCTCACCCTACAACCTACCCCACGAATATAAATTGTATCCTAAGCATTATAATCAATTTTTCTATTAGTTTTCAACATCAAAATTCTATCTTCACTCACAAATACAAGATAAAACTAGGGTTTTCTCCAAGAACAAGAAATCAAGAAAAATCAATCCTTAAGTCCAAGATTTCCAAGGAACAAATCGAGATTCGAGTTCTACTCTTTAAACTAAGTAATCTAAGGTACGTGGGATTTTTCTAAACTACATGGGCATATTGAGAAATCATGAATTTGCAATGGGTTATGAATTTACATTTACAATTGTGCATTGCAAAATTCTTTTTATGATAATATTTTAGTCTTGAGGCCTTCCCCTAAATTAGATTTATACCCGTATATATGTATGTATTCATTTTTGAGTTCTAATGTTGAATTGAGAGCATGAACAATTAAAATCCCTCTCTTGTTGTAAAACCTCTTGACTTCATATATTATGGATTATTCAATTGCATATTGAGAAGCATGATTCAAATGTCTTTACTATTTTTTTAGCCTTGATTTTGGATATGAACTGAAGATAGGGTGATTCTTGCTAATATAAATGAAAAGTGGTGATTCAAAGAGATTGCATGGTTTTCTACAAAATACTTTACCACCACATGGTTGTTGAAATGTTGACAAAAGAGTCTTTTCATAATTTGACATATGTTTTGAAATATGAATTCTCTAGAACTGTTTGAATGATATGGTGATCCAAACTTTATGTTTTGAATGAAGAGACTGGAACTTGATATTTTATGGCTTAGTGATATGTCTTGCAAGTCTTGGTATTACGATATCAAAATAGATGAATGCCATAATAGATTCAGAACAAATTGGAATACAGATCTTATTTAGATTTTCAGATTTAGAGTTCATAATGATGCATGGTTTATAAATAACTAAAATTAAGCTTAAAGAGATTTAGATGGTTACCCAAAGAAAATACGAGTTAAAAGACTCAACGCTAGAAACCGTGATTTACCGACATGGGGTTATGGTATCATACTGTGTGGTCTTGTGTACCTTGATTCATGTTTTCCCAATCTGGGACTATGGTTAAAAGCCATTCTTGGTAGTCTTGTGCACTACAGTGACATGTTGATTTGATTGGGGATAATGGCACCATATTGTGTGGTCTTGCGTGTCTCCCCTTACTGATACACCAATCCTTGTAGTAAACTTGGATTGGAGGCTTGGCCACCAAGTCAAGGGCGGATTCCATATATCCCGTAGAATTACAGATTGTAGGGTGTACTATCTAGCTTAGAAGAGAAATAAAGAGTAGAGTCATGCTTTTAATAAAGTGTTTTGAAATTTATCAAAGGATGCCCATGTGTTTTTCCTATAGCATATGTAAACTATTTTATGAATTTCTCTCACTTATGTTGCATAAAATTCATTATTTTGGATTGCTCTACTTACTATTACATATGTGTTGACCCCCTATACCTCATGATCCGAGGCACATTCCCACAGTCCCGTGCAATAGTAGACCTGTGTGTGTCAGAAGTTGCAGTTGGTAAGCCTTCTCTATTTCGGGAGGCCTGATTTTTAGATTTCTTTGTTTCCTTCTATTTTATGGTCTACTAGGGGTCTTGTCCCAGTTTTTAGACAAATGTTGGTTTTTATGTTATTAGAGATTTTACAGACTAGTGTCATATAGTTTAAATATTGAGTACTTACTTTTGAATTGCCCAGTTACTTATGATATTGACCATGTTTCCGCTATGTTATCTTTCCATCGTTATATAAAGTGTATGATCATTGTTCATGATTGTCATATAGAGCTGGGCGCTCGGACCTCACAATTTAAGATGTTCATCGCGGCCAGGGCCGCAGCTTGGGTCATGACAAACTTGGTATCAGAGCACAATTTATGGTCCCAGGGTGTCTTCGGAATTGCAATGGGTAGAGTCCTGTTTATAGGTGTGTAGTGCGCCACATTTATAAGTAGGAGGATACAAGTCATTTAGGAATATTTCTCTTTCTTCATGTTCTAGTTCGTGCTATGGAGTCAGAATGTTCCTCTTTCATACTTCAGTTCTTGCTAGGGTGTCATCCATAGGAAATTAAAGTTATCCCAATTCTCTCCCTACTTTGATGTTCGTAGATATGTCTCATTGTTGAGGCGATTCAAGTGCAGAAGCTTAGAATCTATATGATGTGGTCCTTTCTGATTTAGTCATGAATGATTATGAAATTATACAAGGACTTGAGAGGAGTCCATAAGTGATTTGAAGAGTATTGAATTGAGCTTATACCCCTATCTACATCAATCGTGTGTTAGAGCCTGAGTATGAAGTATATTTGGTCTATTTCAAAATTCTTGTTGCAGATGTCATGCTTAAGGGTAGTGATATATGTGAAATGTTGGAACAATATTTCCACCGAGTAGTAATATGTGCTAAGGTGTCATACCCTATTGGTAGTAAGATGATCCCGAAGTTAGTGATATGATGTCACATGATTAGAAGTCAGAATAAGGGTAAAATTTGCTTAAGAAAGCTAGTTTAGTTGTGTAACCATTGATTAAGGGATGGGTTGCTAGTTCATAGTGATAGACTAATGTGGTAGCAATATTTTTAGGTTGTACGGTAGTCTATGAAGAAAGTGGATGACTAAGATTATTATTTATTCAAAATAGGAAAGAAGCTTAAAATTGATAGTTATAGTGGTTGTAGAAATCATCTATAGGTGGTAAACGGAAAAAGGCAGATTCGCCAACAAGTTACAAGTATAGGATAACTTGGGGAAAACTTAGTGATGTTTAAGGAATTTTCAAATTTGTCCAAATGTGTGCATGGGTAAGTAGATTTAATATGAGAAAGTAGACTATGTTGATAAGATTGCAATAGGTTATATTATAAGATTAAGATTGACTATACCCATTATGTGACTTTACCCCCCGTGATTACCTTTTTTCTAGTCGTTGTAAACTAGTACTACAAGTGAGAAATATGTAGCGGGTTTTGAGGTGTCATAGTGATGTCATGGAGGGGATGTGATTATAGGTAGTAATTAAGCGAAATGAGCTATTTGGGTTGATTTCCCAATTTTATGGACTAATATAGTATATGACATATTTCATCGGTGTTACATGATTGGTGTTAGACGATAGGCTTGAACTATAGATGTGGAGTGCAGCGGTAAGAATAGTAACTCCAGATTGATAATTCATGTTTTGTAGGAATGAATTAGTTGGCTTGGTGTAGTGTTTGAAAATAGCCTAGGTTGGCAACTTGTGGAATAAGGAGTGGATAATTATGATATTTATATATATGTATATACACGAGACTAGTGTTATAACGATGAATTGTGGTTGAGTCATTAAGAGGATAAAAACTTGGGCAAAGGAGAATAAGTTGACCTCGCAGGTAGAATGTCGTTAGATAAAGTTTTATGTATATAAGTATTTTGCGTACCTAGACTGTGTTCTTGAAATTGTAGTATGGAGAAGTCTGGTGAGTTGTTGTGCGGTGTAAGTTAGAGTTGATTTGAGGAAATATAGGTAGGCAATGTGCACCTTTGATATAGTTTTACAGATTTTGGTAAGTTGTAGGTTATGTGATTAGGGGTGTAAAGATAGTATTCTAAGGAATTAAAGATGCAGTGTTAAGTGTTTTAGAAGCGTGGGTGTCTATGCCCATGAAAATGTTATTCGTAAGTTGATGACTTTGGGACTTAGAAGAAATTATGATTAGTATCCCTGAAAAGGATGTCCTAGAAAGAATTTAGTATCTTTGTATTAGAGATTAATGAGAGGAGTTTGCATTCATGTGTATACTAATACCCCCCCACCCTTCTTTTTGGATAAGGAGTATGGATGTGTGCACTCATGAGAGTGGGAGTTGTAGAGTGATGGCTATTGAGGCTAGCGAAAGTTAAGAGTAGCATTTTCAAAAAGCGAGGCCTTCAGAGTATAGTTCATCAGGGAGAGTTTAGAGTTTGAGTATATGGTGATGTCTCTATTGTGTTAAGAGTTGTGGATATAAATTTTGATGTGAGGTTATGTCTGCAAGTCCAGGAGTGTGACATTGATCTAAGAGGGAGACGATAGATTAAAGTAGTTTCCAAATTTTCTAGTGGAGATTGTTTTCTATTCTTATGTCCCGTGAGAATCTCAT
This sequence comes from Capsicum pubescens, assembly GCA_030864215.1. Classification (NCBI taxonomy): domain Eukaryota; kingdom Viridiplantae; phylum Streptophyta; class Magnoliopsida; order Solanales; family Solanaceae; genus Capsicum; species Capsicum pubescens. The sequence goes on from CM061544.1 coordinate 77,259,274, forward strand.
CTCATGTCTTGTACCAATCTTAATCAGGCTGAGGAATCTTAGAAAAATTCATGTCTTATAATGTTTTGATCATGTTCCATAAAACATAAGCAAAGATCATGTCGACATCAAGTCTCGTTATCTCATGTTTAGTGCTTACATGATTCCCTAGGGGTTATCAAGAAGCTCGTTGGCTACCTTCGCATATTTTTTTGGGGAAAAATGTCTAATGCGATGTTACATTCTTTATTCTACACTTTTAGAGCTCCAAAAAGTCCCCACCCATCATACGGGGACTAATGATCCCAAGGTGGAGATAATATAACACCCCATACTTTTGGGCTAAAGTTTGAACCGTTCTTTCTACGCGTATATACCCTAACCCAATGATTCTTCGTTAATATATGTGTGATGATCAATCATATAGTTTGTGAATACCTTTGAATATGAATTGAGGTCACAAAAGTCCCTAAACTCAAAGACGAGTTGAAAACTCTTCTATTGATTAAGTTTTGATGAATGTCTAAACTTGGATCAACTTCCATCGAACATAACTTCTTGTATGTGACAATTTATAGGGCCTATTATATATCAAATGAAAGGTCTTTGAGTCTTCTTTCCAATGCAACTAGTTTCACCTATATTCGATATCAAAGTAGAAAGTTATGCTCATTTTACTTCAAAGTGTCTGTCTGCCAAAATGTGACGACGAGGCTAACGACCTATCAACTACATGACGGCCTATCAGCCCTAGTCGTTAGCGTAGGGAAGAAAGTGGTAAAATCCATACCAAAAGTGATGACCTAGGTGATGGCCTATCACCTGAGTGACGACCCGTCAACCTTGGTGGTCAACTGATGAAATTTTACGACTTTTTGGATTTCCTTAGGGGTATTTTGGTCTTTTCCTCACCCTAAAACCTACCCCACGAATATAAATTGTATCCTAAGCATTATAATCTATTTTGCTATCAGTTTTTAACATTAAAACTCTCTCTTCACTCACAAATAAAAGATCATGGTATGTGAGATTTTCCTAAAATACATGGGCATGGTGAAATCATTTTGATAATGTTTAAATGTGTAGAAATCATGAATTTGCAATGGGTTATGAATTTACATTTACAATTGTGCATTGTGAAATCCTTTTTATGATAATGTTTAAGTCTTGAGACCTTCCCCTAAATTAAATTTGTACTCGTATATATGTATGTATTCATTTTGAGTTCTAATGTTGAATTGAGAGCATGAACAATTAAAATCCCTCTCTTATTGTAAAACCTCTTGTTTTCATATGTTATGAATTATTCAATTGCATATTGAGAAGCATAATTCAAATGTTTTTACTATTTTTTTAGCCTTGATTTTGGATATGAACTAAAAAGAAGATGATTCTTGCTAATATAAATGAAAAATGGTGATTCAAAGAGATTGCATAGTTTATTACAAAATACTTGACCACCATATGTTTGTTGAAATGTTGAAAAGAGAGAGTCTTTGCATAATTTGACATATGTTTTGAAATATGAATTCTCTTGAACTGTTTGAATGATATGAAGGTCCAAACTTTATGTTTTGAATGAAGAGATTGAAACTTGATATTTTATGGCTTAGAGATATGACTTACAAATCTTGGTATGACGATACCAAAATAGATGAATGCCATAATAGATTCAGAACAGATTGGAATACAGATGTTGTTTAGATTTTCAGATTTAGAGTTCAGAATGATGCATGGTTTTTAAAGAACTAAAATTGGGTTTAAAGAGAGTTAGATGGTTACCCAAAGAAAGTACGTGTTAAAAGACTCAACGCTTGAAATCGTGATTTGCCAACACGGGGTTATGGTACCATATTGTGTGGTCTTTTATAACTTGATTCATGTCATTCCAATTTGGTATTATGGTTAGGATCCATGATTGGTGGTATTGTGCACTACCATGACATGCTAATTTGATTGGGGATAATGTCACCATGCTGTGTGGTCTTGCGTGTCTCCCCTTACTGATACTCCAATCCTTGTATCAAACTTGGATTGGAGGCTTGGCTGCTGAGTCAAGGGAGAATTCCATATAGCCCATGGAATTATAGATTGTAGGGTGTACCATCTAGCTCAGAAGAGAAATAAAGAGTAGAGTCATGATTTTAAGAAAGTGTTTTGAAATTTCTCAAAGAATGCCCACGTGTTTTTCCTATATCGTATGTAAACTATTTTTATGAATTGCTCTCACTTATATATGATAAAATTCATTATTTTGGATTGATCTGTATACCAGTACATATTTATTGACCCCCTGTACCTCAGAATTCGAGGCACATTCCCGCGGTCCCATCTAGCAATAGACCTGTGTGTGTCAGAAGTTACAGTTGGTGAGCCTTCTCTATTCCGGAAGGCCTGATTTTTAGATTTCTTTGTTTCCTTCTATTTCATGGTCTACTGGGGCCCTTGTCCCAGTTTTCAGACAGATGTTCGTTTTCATGTTATTAGAGATTTTGCAAACTAGTGTCATGTAGTTTGAATATTATGTACTTACCTTCGAATTGTCCAGTTACTTATGAGATTGACCATGTTTTCGTTATGTTATCTTTTTTCTTTTCTATAAATTTTTTGATCATTGTGCATGATTGCCATAGAGAGATAGGCGCTCGAGCCTCACGGTTCGAGATGCTCATCGCGGCCAGGGCCTCAGCTTGGGTCGTGACAATGGTGTTGAGCATAATTGAACAAAACAAAGTATATTTTTGGAGTTAGATTATTGAAAGCATAATTTTCTCCCTCATAATCTTTATATCATGCATACCAAAAAAAAAAAATTTGATAATCTGTTTAATATGGTAATGGATGTACGAGACAAGACAAAAGATAATATAAAGGCTAGGATGGACTTAGAGGGATATTGTAGGCGAGCAGAGTTGCACCTACAACAATCAAATAATGGTAATAAGGTCATCAAGACAAAGGCCAAATATACATTCACTTTAGAGGAAAAATGGCAAATTTTTGTGTGGATAAAGAGCTTAAGAATGCTTGAGGGATATGCATCCAACTTTGGCAAGCGTGCGGATATAATAGAAGAAAAATTGATGGGTATGAAAAGTCACGATTGTCATGTTTTCATGGAGACTTTAATTCCTATTACATTTAGTGGCCTGCCTGAAAGAATATGAAAATCAATTACAGAGATAAGTTTATTTTTCAAAGAGTTGTGTTCTAACACATTAAAGAGAGATGATCTACTTTTGATGAAGCAAAATATTTGGGTAACTTTGTGTAAGTTGGAAAAAGTTTTTCCATGTGATTTTTTTATGTGATGGAACATCTTCCAATCCACCTTGTAGATGAGGCACTACTCCGAGATCCTGTTCAAAGTCGATGGATGTACCCTTGGGAAAGGTAAGGGCTATAAATAGATAATTTAGTTTTTGAGTGTTTAATCATTCTTTATATAAATTATTTAATTTTTGAATGTTTAATCATTCTTTTAATTTTCATATAACTTGAAGTAATTCAGGAAAATTGACAAGTGTAAACGGTCTGCGAACCAAAACAATAGAATTGAGGGATCTATATGTGAGGCACATCTCGTTGTGGAAACCTCTCACTTTTTTTCTTATTATTTTGAGAAACACGTACCATGTTTGAGAAATAGGACAATTCTACACAGTGAAGGTGAGAATGATCCTTTGGCCCCACCATTATTCATATTCAATCAACTAGGTAAGGGTTCTAAAACTACCATAAGATTATTCTTGACTGATATGGATAGAAAGTCAGCCACAACACATGTATTATTGAATTGTCCGGAAGTTCAGCCATATTATAAGTAAGTTCGAATTATATTATTGAGTTTTTCAAAATAATTCATTATTAATTTATTGTGTAAATTTTAAATATGTTTGACAGTTTGTTCTTGAGTTTGTCTGGATATGATGCGATTTATTCTCATTTTAGCGAGTGGTTCAAATCTTTTGTAAGTGTTAACTTATAAAAAGTTAAATATATTTCTTTTTTTACAAATTATTAATATTTTCTAATCTTTTAATTCTTTTTTACCACTATATAGGTCAATGATCCAAATAATAACATGACTAATCAATTTTTGAAAGATATAGCTTGGGGGCCTAGACCATGGGTCAAAACAATGAATAAGTACAGTGTCAATTGTTATAAGTTCCGCACAGAAAAAAGCTCCAAGTATTATAAAAGCAATAACACTGGGATTTGCATTAAAGGAGACACTAGCAATAAGAATATAGATATTGATTATTATGGTGTACTCTAAGAGATTTTAGAACTAGATTTTCCTGGGTGGCCACACAAAAAGTTGATACTTTTTTTATGTAAGTGGTTTGACCCAACACCAAAAATTGGTACAAGGGTAGACCCACATTACAAAATTGTTGAAGTTAAGCATACAAGGCAGTATGGAAGTTATGGTCCTTTTATCATTGCGCAAAATGTTAAACAGATCTATTATGCTCCTTATCCATTACGTACGGATAAATCGGATTGGTGGGTAGTTATTAAAACAAAGCCTGTGGGTCATGTTGAAATTGAGGATGCTTTAGATGTAGCATACCAAAATGATATTTCGATGTTCAAGAAATAGTGGATATAGAATTAGAAAATGAACTGGAGCATCCCGATCACATACTTGAAGAAATTGATATCGAGGAAGAAACTCCCATGGAAAGTGAGGAGGAAGAACTATCTCTTGATGATGGTACTCTTCATATAATGAGTATTCTTCTGATGAGAAAGATCCAATGTCAGGTCATTTTTCTTTGTAAAGACTTCCTCTATATCTGGATTCAATTTGTGCCAAAAAAAGGATTTGCCTGTCCAAGATTTACCATCCATATGGAGCATAAGCATTATATATAATCAGAGGCAGATTCAGAATTGAAGTTTATGAATTCCTATAATGACATCAAAGTTAATATGCCATTATAACTAGGTTCACATGAACCTAAAGATGATACTCTAGATCTGCTCATGTTAACATTGTCATCGTAGAATAATTTTGTCAAATGCGAATGTGACTCAGTGAGAAGACTCTGAAAAAGAAAGTCTCAATCAATTGTCTTTTACATCACTCATCTCATGCACCAGCAAATAATTTTACTTTGGTGTCATGTCGTTCGATATCTCAATAAATCTAAAATATAACTTATTATTTCAGTTTCATATAAATTAAAAGAAAACTACCCTAAGAGGACATTTTAGGGAAAGTAGTATCTAATTGACTTAAACAGGTGGATCTATGTAGCCATTTATGTGCCTTGATGCATTAAGAATACTGTAGTGTTTGTATGTTGTTCATTAAAAATAGTGAAAGATAAACATATCTTTAGTTAATAGTGTATGTGAACGTGCATTGCATGTTTATTCTTTAATACGTAGTAAGCATAAAATTTATTTTTTAAAAAATATATTTTAAATGATCCATATATTTTATCAGCTATCTTTGATCTAAAAAAAAAAAAGAAAATTCGAAACATATAAATATAAAAATATAACTAAATGACTATTTTGTCAAGTGTGAACTCTATTTTAAAAGGGGCTTCGTACTTTGAATATTTAGCAATAACTTAATTTTTAAAACTTTTCAGTCCAAAATATTTCTTTTTCCTCTTAATCTATTAACTAGTCAAAAACCTTCACATAAATTGAAATAGAAGAAATAATGTATGTCTCAGTTATGAACACTCAATAAATTAGAATAACTTAAGTATGTTGTGTTTCTATATTTTTCCTTTCTGTTTCAATTTATACAAAAAAAAAAATTGTTTGGAAAATCAAAACCTACCAAAGTTGGGTAAAAGATGTAGAATTCTTTAATACCACTGTAGGCTTAGATTGCCTAGGAGACGACGGAGAAAAAAGAACGTCAATAATTATTGTCACCTTAACATTAGGCTTCTTTGAAGAAAGATTATGACACAACTCGAACCAGGGCCTAGTCGTGTTGGCTATCTAAAGTTCAATCAGGACCTAATAGACTACATATATAATTATTAAATACATCTGGGTTATTCTGTAATTAGTTATTCTTCAGTTCTCTATATATACAGCTGTAACCCCTTCAATATTAATGAGATCAATTATTATTAAATCTGTATCATGGTATCAAAGCTAGGGTTTCTTCTTCCGCCCAAACCCTAATCTCTCCTCTTTTCCGACGTGTGTGCGCCGCCGCCACCGTCTACACCACGCCGCACGGCCTCCCTCCTCCGCCGTAGGTCGGCGCCATGGACAAGGTTATTGATCCTCTGTCAAAATTACCGTCTGGAGTAAAATTACTGCTCAGGAATCTCCACAATCTCATCCCCGAAAAATTATCTGACAACAACTACCCGGCCTGGGCACTTAACGTCCGCACCGCCCTCGCAGCCAACTTGCTGCTCGGATGGATTGACGGTGCGGAGAAGCCGCAGCCCGAGACAGCCGAGAAGGACGGCGTCAAGCTCCCAAATCCCGACTACCTTCCGTGGATGATCGTAGACACTCAGATCCGAGCCTGTCTTCTCGCAGTTATTAGCCCCTCTGTGCACAAACACGCCCGGGGTTTTCTCACATCGGCTTCACTTTGGGACGCACTAGCCACAAGGTACAACTCTGTGTCCACGGCTCATATTTTTCAGTTGCGTGACAAATTGCATACTCTTCGGAAGGGAACGAAGACGATGACTCAATACCTTGATGATGTGGCCTCTATTCTGTCTGACCTAGATGCTGTGAACGAGATTATTCCTGAACGAGACGTGGTGAATGCCGTGATACGTGGTCTTCCGGCTGGCTATTCCTCTCTCAAACAGCATATTCGCCTCTCGCCTGTCGAAATCACTCTGAATCAACTGTCTGGATGGCTTAATGCAGAAGAATTGAATCTAGACATGGAACACAAATTACTGCTCGGAGAAGCCAGTTCCACCCCTGGCGTCACGACTCTTTACTCGGCTGGCAGCGGAGGCTCGGCCAGGGGTCGCGGTGACGATCGCCGTAACCAAGGGCGAGGCAGCGGCGGCGGTGACCGTCGAAACACCGGGCAGCAAGGCAGAGGCAGGCCTCCACCGAGGGACGGCTTCCAGTCAGGCCGCGGACAGGGACGAGGAAACCAGCGGATGCCCACACGAGATCTTCCGACGTGCCAAATTTGTGCTAAACGGGGCCATTCTGCGGCTAATTGCTGGTATCGTTATGATGACTCGCAGAATGTAAATAGCCAGTCCGGAGGATCAAGGGCGATGCATGCGTCCACAAACGCTCAATCTGGCGATTGGTATCTAGACACAGGTGCTAACACCCATGTGACGTCGGATTATTCACAACTTCAAGCTCCTCATCCGTATCATGGCTCAGAAACTATTACAGTAGGCAATGGTCAATCCCTTCCCATCACAAACACCGGCTCTGGGTATGTCTATACCCCAAATGGTAAATTTCATCTCTCAACCCTTCACCACGTCCCTTCCCTCACATCCAATCTTTTATCTGTTTATCGCTTTACTAAAGAAAATAACTGCACCCTCATTTTTAATGACACCAATTTCCAGATAGTGGACAATACCACGAACCGGGTGCGGTACACGGGCCGCTGTGAGCATGGGCTATACACTCTTCCATCCAGGTCTCCGTCTGTTGTGAGTCAAGCCATTCTCTCGTCAACCTGGCATCGCCGGCTTGGGCACCCATCATCCGCCATCACCAAATCCATTTTATCTTCCTTAGGTTTTAATTTTTCAGAAAAATTACATTGCGAGTCCTGTTCAGTGTCTAAATCTTGTCGTTTACCTTTTTCACTGTCTGAACACAAGGCCACTGCGCCATTTCAATTAATTCATTCTGATGTTTGGGGTCCAACCTCAGTTCCTTCTGTTCAAGGTTTTCGTTATTATATCTGTTTTGTTGATGATTACAGTAAATTCACTTGGCTTTATCCTCTGAAATTTAAATCCGAAGCTTATACTATTTTTGTAAACTTTGACCGAATGGTTCAAAATCAATTTAATGCCAAAATCAAAATTTTTCGAAGTGACAATGGCAAAGAATTTGTCAACAATGCATTTGGTGTTTTTCTTCAAAATCTAGGGGCTCTTCATCACACTTCATGTCCATATACCCCTGAACAAAATGGCGTTGCTGAGCGCAAACACCGTCACCTAATAGAAACAGTTGTTGCGCTCCTCCATGATTCCACCTTACCTGTTTCCTTTTGGGTTGATGCCCTTGCTACTGCCAACTACCTCATAAATCGCATGCCCACTCACACTCTCTCCAACTCCACTCCATATGCCCGTCTCTACAATCATCCACCCGACTATATCCATCTCCGCCCGTTTGGGTGTCTAGTTTATCCCTGGTTGCGTCCGCACACTCAACATAAACTTCAACCTCGGTCCACCCCTTGTGTCTTTCTAGGCTATCATCCCACTATCAAAGGTTACAAATGTTTCGATCCTGTATCTCAGAAAACATATGTTTCCCGTCATGTTCGTTTTGTGGAGGAACAATTTCCTTACACAAGTCTTTCCTCTACTCCATACTCCCCCAATCCACTTGGCGTTGTGCCATTATTTCCGTCCTTTTCTCACGCTCATGCTCCGGCTCACTCGGCACCTAACCCGGTACCCCACTACACCACTACCCACCCGAAACCCCAAACCTCCCACCCGAACACCCAGCCGACTGCCACACAACCCACCACTTCCCTACATCATACTCCTAACACACATACAGCCACCCCATCCACCGCTGCACATCCCAACTCCCACGGCAGCCCCACCCAACCCCCGCCCACACATCATACAACTCCACCACCCCTTCCTAATCACCCTCCACTCAACACTCATCCTATGACAACCCGAGCCAAGGCCGGTACCTTCAAACCCAAAGCCTACCACACTCAAATACCCTTTGATGCACATCCCACAACTGAGCCTACTACCTACAACCAAGCCTCCAAAAATAGTTTCTGGTGCCAAGCTATGGATGAGGAATTTCAGGCTCTGAATGAACAACGTACATGGGATTTGGTACCTCTGCCTAGTAACCGAAAGTCTATTGGGTGCAAATGGGTGTTTCGCATCAAACGAAATTCAGATGGATCTCTTTCTCGCTATAAAGCACGTCTGGTTGCAAAAGGGTATCATCAGGAGTATGGTGTGGATTATAAGGAGACCTTCAGCCCTGTTGTTAAGCAACAGACTATTCGTCTGGTCTTGTCTCTTGCTCTTCACTATGATTGGCCGCTTCATCAGCTAGACGTCAGCAATGCCTTTCTTCATGGTCATCTTGAGGAAGAAATCTATATGGTTCAGCCACCGGGATATGTTAATCCCAACCGTCCTCACTATGTTTGCAAGCTTCGCAAATCACTGTATGGCCTGAAACAGGCCCCTCGTGCCTGGTACACACGTCTCTCTACTTTTCTGCAGGGTCTTGGTTTTCGCACCTACCATCATGACAACAGCCTCTTCACCCTTCACTGTTCTCGAGGGACAGTCATCATTCTTATCTATGTGGATGATATTGTTATTACAGGCAGCTCGTCATCACTCATCACTGAAATTACTGAAGCTATGCATCGTGACTTCAAACTTAAGGACCTCGGTCCTCTGGAGTTCTTTCTTGGCCTCGAACTCATCCGCAAATCGGGAACCATATTGATGCATCAGACAAAATATACCCTTGAACTTCTAAATCGGGCTGGAATGACAGACTGCAAACCCGCGGTCACTCCCATGGCAGTCCGCCAATCCCCAGGGCCGAATACTCCCTTTGCCGATCCTACACTATATCGGAGCCTCGTCGGTGGACTTCATTATCTTGCTGTTACTCGTCCGGACATCCAATATGCAGTCAATCGAGTCTCCCAATCAATGCATGCTCCCACAGAACAACACTTTCAGGCCTTGAAACGCATTCTGCGCTATCTTCAAGGTACTCTTCACTGTGGAATTTTATTTCAAAAGGGCTCGTTTGATATATCTGTTTTTTCTGATTCGGATTGGGCTAACGACAAAGATGATCGAAAGTCCACTACTGGATATATTGTTATGATGGGACCGAATCTGATTTCCTGGTGCACCAAGAAGCAAACGCGAGTGTCCCGTTCCTCCACAGAAGCAGAATATCGTGCCATGGCTGCGGGTGTTGCTGAAGCCATGTGGTTACGATACCTTACGGATGCACTTGGCATTCCCCCGACGAAACCACAGATTCATTGTGACAATCAGTCCACTATTTGTGTTACCAAAAATCCAGTCCTTCATGATCGTATGAAGCATGTTGGGTCTGACTGTCACTTTGTTCGCGATGAGGTACTTGCAGGAGCGATGGCCACGCACTATGTCCCATCTACTGACCAGCTTGCTGATATTCTCACCAAGCCTCTTCCGTTACAGCCTTTTCAGTCTCTCTGCTCCAAGCTGCCCCTCGTTACCGCTGATCAGCTTGCGGGGGGATAATAGACTACATATATAATTATTAAATACATCTGGGTTATTCTGTAATTAGTTATTCTTCAGTTCTCTATATATACAGCTGTAACCCCTTCAATATTAATGAGATCAATTATTATTAAATCTGTATCAGGACCGGCTATCTAAAGCCTTACTCCCTCTGTCGAAAACATTCCGAGCATATAATAAGATAAAATAATAATAATTTAAAGACAATAAGGAAAGTCTATAATCGTAGCCAAACAACCACAACCAAGTATCCAATCAATACCAATCCCAATGTCAATATCAATATCAATGCTAACACTAATACCGACACTGTCCATGCCCATAGTAGTCCGACAAAGCCTCTAATCAGAATCAAAGAATATCCGGTTGGAACATGCCCCCGACCATAGTCAAAACTAGAATCAAAGAAATAACAATAATAAAAAGAAGTCCATTTCATGAAATGGATTCTTCCGGAGTATGGAAGCTCACCACTTTAATCTGACTCAAAGTTATTCCCGAATCAAAGTCACTGAGCAGGAGGAATGACAGTATGGCTGGTTCCTACATCACGTGGGGATACAACATCCGAAAACGGTTAGCAGGGTGAAAGCTAGCATGTAACTGATAACGCTCAATCTACAGCTCTCGTAGGAGTGTAAAGCGGTCGTTAGCAAATATAGAACCCAACTGGGTTGGGTATCGATCCCACAGGGAATAGCTTGGTCAACAAGTAAGTAAAGATTACTAGACTTTTAGTGCAATTCTCGTAAAAAGGGGGGAGTCTTGTCGTGCAAGTAATGTAACCAAAATAAGATCTAAAAATGGCAATAGCAAAGTAAAAAGAGAAAGAATGTTTTAGTGAGATGTAAACAATGAGAATTGAGAAGTTGGGGTTATGTCCACCTTCTGAGGTATACGTCTCTATTGGCTATGAGTGTGTAGAATTCTGACATGCAACTGCTTATAGAGAATTGTATTCGATGGTAAATCCAAGCGTCTTTCGACCTAAACAAGGACTATTTCACTTTAACTCTCTCGAGCTTAAAGCGTATCTAACGGTACGAATTCTCCAAGAGGTTAGTCCAGTTACGGCACTAGCTTTTTAATAGGAAAGGGTGTCCTACTACCTTGACATTATCTCTTTTCCAGACAAATAACTTTTCTCTCGAACAAGTTAAATGTTAGACTGGCGTATTCTTGCGTTTGCAACCGCAAAGAATGTAGATTAAGATGAAGAGAATAATGATATAAGCAATATACGTGCCTCGAACTCACAAACTCACAGCAATAGATAGTATCTCATACGGCTTCCATAACCCCAACAGAGAGGTTTAGTTACCCATGAATGCGAAGCAAACCACAATTGACATTGTTATTATACCACAATAATGATCAATTTCGTGTAGCACAAGAGTGGTATGCGTTAGGTGTGATTTCTTGTAGAGTAACGTTTCTCTTGTTGCAGAATTTAAGAATATAAGAATAGACGAAAATAGAATTGATGGAAAGATTAGAAGAGTTTAGAAGATGTAAAAAGATGATAGAAGATGAGAGGGATGGAAGGAAGTATTGTGTTCTCTCTCCTTCCTCCCTCCTTATTCAAAATCTCTAGCATGATAGGGTATTTATAATACCCATATCCTAATCCTACTAAGCTAATGAAATAAATAACCAAATCCTACTAGACTAATGAAATCCTTAACCCAAATGTACTAGGTTAAGGTAACATTATCATAATCCACATAAAATAATGAAATACATAACCTAATTGTACTAGGTTAATGTATCATTGTCAAAATTCAGTTTTGTGTCTGTAAGTCCCCAAAGTCTTCAGAATTGCTGTTTTAGCCCGGGACAGATTTTCCATGCAGCAGGTTTGGTCCCCCAAAGTCTTCAGAAATGCTGTTTTAGCCCGGGACAGATTTTCCATGCAGCAGTTTTGGTCCTTAGGCGTGTAAACTCCCTTCCCTTCCTTCGTGAGCTTTCTTTAGCGTCAAGTAAGCCATAAAATGCTGAATTATGCATCATTTATACCTGAAACTTTACTAATCATGTTCGTTAGCTCACTTACAGGAAAAAGGACTAAAAGTGCATGAAATATATAATTTGTTCTCAAAACTAGGCTAAAATATGGGTAAAATATATTGATATAGGTGCGTAAATTCGCCTATCATCAACACCCCACACTTAGAGCTTTGTTCGTCCTCGAACAAACTATCATGTCCCTCTAAACATCAACTTAGGGTTTTACAGCAACAACACAAAATGTTCGTCAAGACAAGCACAACAATTATCAACAAAGAGTAGATTTTCGATTATAGGTAGAAACAATTTAACCTCTAGCATAGATTCGTGATAGTGATCAACTCGCATGCAAACGTTAAGGTACAAGGAATCATATATAACTACCCAAACCTCATCAACCATGTGTGTCTCACAATATAGTACCCATAATCACTCACAAATATAGCATATTTTTCAAACATGGGTATCAAAATGTCCTTGCTCTCACTCTCACAAAGAATTCATATGTAGCGACTGATGACCATAGGCTTGCCCTTAGTGTAATACTCTACTAAATGTCAGAATGCTAAGCTTAGGATCAAGTAGGTCTTTTGATGGTTGTAATGTAGGCTAAGGGACGGGTAGGACTATTTTGGCCAGGAATAGTGACTAAGTTCCTAAGCGCTTTAATACATCACTTTGTATCATTGACACTTTTTTTTTTCTTTTAACATTTTTTTCTTTCAACCTTTCTTCTTTCTTTTGTTATACCACCCTTGTTCTCCTCTTTTGTTTTTCAATTTTAAACATAACTCACTTTTCAGCTTTCTTTTCCTTTTTCTTTTCATAACATACCTCTTATGATAGCACTTTCTTTTTCATAACACATTCAAGCACCCTTACAATTTAAAGCATCATACTTACCCAATTTCCTCTTATGTTGTCACATGACTTTTTCACTTTAAAGCACTTAGGAATTTGGATCAAATTACGGTCTTGAACAAAATGGATTAGGCTTACATACAAGGTTGTCAAAGAAATAGGCTAAAGGCTCAAAAGGGGTTAACTAGGATGATGTCCATGGGTAGGTAAAACTGAAGGTAAATAAATATAAGTTGTCAAAGAAATGCCTAAATCACCTCCTAAACTTACACTCCTTATTTTCGCTTTGCATACATACCAGGCAAGTTCTAGAATCAGCCACAATCATAGAATATACGATTATCTCACCCACACAAGGCACATGGTCGACTTGCTTGGAAGTAATATAGACTCTCGACCCAACAAGTGAAGGAATTGAATCACACAATATCACATATTGAGTCACAACTAGAGCCTAAACGTCTCAATGGTCACAATTGTAGCACATACTCTTGTTATAATCTCATGCTGCCTATCAAAATAATTTCATGCGAAGCTAAAAAAATTTTAACTACTAAAAAAAATGAAACAAAAACAACGCAAGCAAACATAGATGCGATAGAGAAGTATAGCATACGATACCGCCACCCCACACTTAGTCGGGACACTGTCCTCAGTGGAAAATAAATACGAGGAACCTGGTTGGTCGGACTTATCCTCTATGTCTGGGGTCATACCCCTTGCATTGGAATCATCATCAGAGTCGTCATCCTCAGAAGTTCCTCATAAGTATCCCACTTAATTCCAAGCGTGAGTCGAGGTATTTGCAGTGAGGAGGGTTCTCCTTGGTCCTTGCGACTTCTCTTTTTGCCTTTTTTAGGAGGTGGTAGCCTTTTTTGCCCTTTTTAGGAGGTGGTAGCCTTCTCCTTGCCTTGTCTCGCTTTAGGTGCCATTGTACCTGAGACTAGAAATAGTGTTAGTGGTAGCACAATATCAATGGATACAATCTATGCACAAGCAGTAGGGGTACCACCCCACACTTAGTTTTGTTGACACAAATCAGTGAAGTGAAAGTGGTCGATTACTCAGATTTCGTCGACATACGTTTTAGGAGTTGTATTCCGGCAAGAAAATCAGTGATGTATCACTACTTGCAGCCATTGCATTACTTTCATGTTAGATATAACAACACTACTACATAGGGGTTACCACATAATATAGTTACTTTCAACAATCACAACCTCCTATGTTGGCAGGCACTATAAGTCTTATCCCGATGAACGGGATAGCCTAACATGTAAGTATCCAAGTAGCAATTTTAAGCAATGTTCAAGACTATAGAAATTCAGCAAGTAGTATAACAATGCATCAAAATCAATTTCTAGTTGGAAACAAGTTAAGAGTATCCTAACATTCATGTTCACTCACTTGGTTTTGTATCAACAATTCAAACACATTAACATCACCAATATTTCTTCAAGGTGTAGCAATTCGTAATAGACATAGCAACGTAGCACTTACGAAAAATAGATGAAGAACAAAAGAGTACTTACGTGATTGAAGCCTTTGGAGATGTTCTTGTGAAGTGGGAGAGCAAAAAGAAAAGTTTTGAGATGATTTGGAGAGTATATGCGGCGCCTAGGTCAAGTTTTCAATGTGTTTGTGTTTCAAGACTAAGTCTCCTTTATATAGGAAGAGAATGGGTCAGGTTTTGACCCATTTACAATCGGTTTTGGAGACAAAAATGCTACATATGCGGCGCATTGTCTATGGCATAATGAGACATATGCGCCGCATAGTCTATGGCATATGAGATACTGAGACCAAATGCCATAGCATAGGCGGCGCATAGTCAAAAGCATACCTAGGAATAGGCGGTGCATAGTGTATAGCACACTAGATTCCGAGACCTTAGGATATAGGATAGGTTGTGCATCGTTCTTGGCCTAGTTTTACCAAGGCCTAGCCTTCCTCGAAGCCTATTTTGGCGTGAGAAAGGCTCAATCCATAGCCTTATGCATCACCCTTCCTAACTTACCAACTTTACCATACAATGCGTCCAAATCGTCAATTGAAATCAATCTCCTCGTTGACTACTTCTTGCACCTATATTCACTTAAACAAATGAAAACGATTAGTACGATGGGTTGCCTCCCACCAAGCGCCTTAGTTTTGGTCGTGGCACGACTCTTATTTTTGGATTTTCATTAATTAAAAACAAATCAAGTACTAGAATGAAAGAAAACGATAAACTATAAATGAAAAATGATAAACGATGGGTTGCCTCCCATCTAGCGCCTTATTTATTGTCGTGGCTTGACATAGTTACCTCGAGTACTCAGACTTCGTCGAGGTAAATGGTGGATCGTTTTCTGAAAGGATTTAGACGACAATGAGGCTTACCTGTGGGCATGCGATCTTCTTCACCAATTATATCATCAATAGTCCAACCCATAGCTCTCATGTATCTCTTCAGAGCAGAGATGAGAGCCTCTACGTGCTGTTTACTTAAATCATCCGCACTCACCGGAAGTATATTTATACTTTCCAAGAACACATACCTTAGATAATCGGGGAGCTCTTTCGATTCTTGCATTGGTGGCTCTTCAAGGGAAGTCTTCGCTGTAGGTGAAGGTTGATTCTTAAGATCACGGTCCGGTTGCTTAGGAGTATGGGAATAGGACTCTATTTCTGTTAGAGCACCCATAAGTTCTTCATAATCTTCATTATCCTCATGCTCAACTTTCAGTGGCGCAGCAGACAATGGATCAACAGTAGGCTGTTTCTCTATAGATAAAGCTTTCATATCCTCATGATGAACATCAGCTACAGATAACTCATTCATATCGCTGGGCTGCTTCATGGCTTTGCATATATCAAAGCGGACCACTTCGTCATTAATTCGAAACAAAAGCTCATTATCTTTCATGTCAATAAGCACACTTCCAGTTGCGAGGAAGGGGCGTCCCAAGATTATGGGAACGTCAGAATCCACCTCACAATCCAGAATAACGAAGTCTGCAGGAAAGATAAATGAAGATACCTTCACCAACACATCATTCAAGATACCCACAGGTCGTTTTACCGTCCTATCAGCCATCACGAGCCTCATATTGGTTGGTGTTGGATCTCCTAGCCCCAACTTCTTGTAGACGGATAGTGGCATCAAATTGATGCTAGCACCCAAATCGCACAATGCCTTAGCAAAATTCATAGATCCAACCGTGCAAGGAATAGTGAAGGCACCAGGGTCTGCCTTCTTCTGTACTAAGGACCTTGTGGCAATTGCACTGCAATGATGAATATTATCTGCCGGCTCATAGCTTACTGCCCTCTTCTTTGTCAACAGGTCCTTCATGAATTTAGCGTACCCAGGCATTTTTTCTAGCGCCTCTACCAACGGAACATTAATGGTCAGCTGCTTCAACATGGTCATGAATTTGCTGAACTTTGTATCATCCGCCACCTTCTTTAATCTTTGGGGAAAAGGTGGTGGTGGGTATGGCATTGTTCTCTCCACGGCTTTCTTCTCCTCTTGCTTCCGTTTTTCAGCTTTTCCAGGCTGCACGTCGTGAGGAGTGACGTTAAGGACATTAGGATCGGCTGCTGCGGCATCTTCCCCTTTTGCCTTATCATCAATTTTCGCCTCTTCGTCAGCCACTTGCTTGCCTTTTTCTGAAGTTTCCAGCACCTTACCACTTCTGGTAGTAATGGCCATGCATGAACCATCATTCCTTGGGTTTTGCACGGTGTCGCTAGGTAAAGTGCCAGCCTTTCTTTGATTGAGTGCTGCTGAAAGTTGGCTCAATTGCTGCTCTATTTTCTTGATTGAAGTGGAATGTGAATCAACTAATTGCTTCATAGAGGACAAATCATTTATTACCTCCGTTACTCCCGCGCTATTTGCTTCCACTCCTTTCAGTAATTTAGCCATCATGTCTTTCATACATCCAGAACTAGATGTGGCGGTGTCACGTCTTCCAGGGGGAACGTACAAACCACTCTTTTCATTCTTGTTCTTCCAACTACCTTGGTCCATGTTTCCAGATTTACCATAATAGTTCCGACCTTGGTTTCCTTGGGCATTGCCTCGGAAACCCCCCTGATTATTCAAGTAGTTGGCTTCTTCTTCCGAATCAGATTCGTCTCTTCCTTTTAGCGCCACAGCTTTCACTTTTTCGGTCTTCCCTGATAATAAATGCTTTGTAAGAAGATCCATCTGTGTTTTCATGTGCGCCATATCTTGATCACGTTCTTCTTCTCTTCTCCTTTGGTCTGCAGTCATGCCAATAGATAAAGTGGGGCTTGCTACCTCAGAATCCCTGGTATGCCAAGCTCTACTTTGTTTCGTCATACGATCTAACATATTGCTTGCTTGACCAAAGGTGAGGTCCATAAAAGATCCTCCAGCTGCGTTATCCACCACTGGCTTAGTTATTGAATTCAAGGCTCTATACAATATCTCCATGAGGTGAACATTAGTCATGTGATGGTTTGGGCATCTCGCTAGCTTTGTCTTGAACCTCTCCCATGTTTCATGAAGAGCTTCAGTTGGAAGCTGACGAAAGTTGCTGATTTCATCTCTCAATTGTGCCCTTTTGGATGGCGGAAAGAATCTTTCGAGGAAAGCGTCTCTCAATTGCCTCCAATTTGTAATAGAATCAGGAGTCAGCTCATTCAACCATAGAGTTGCCTCCCCAGACAGAGACAATGGAAATAAGCGTAACCGAATTGCATTCTGACCAACTCCAGGATTGTCAAACGACTTGCATGTAGAAATAAAGTTGATGAGATGCATATTCGGATCATCGCCTGCTACTCCACCAAATAATCCCTTGAGTTGCAATAATTGAATCATGGTGCTTGTGATGTTGAACTTGGCTCCGGGCGCTAATGGTGGTGGAATTATAGCTCCAATGGCTCCGGCACCATCAAGATCATCATCATCATCGTCGAAAGCTGGCTGCATAGCTTGGCGATCATGTCTATACCGAGCTTGTCGACCTCTTCTGTTGGCAGGTGTTGTGATTTCAGCATCATGCCTTGGGTTTAGTAACTCGTCATCACCTAAATCCTCATCGTCAGGGTTTGTTGCTCGCCCAGGGTTATCAATGTTTTGTTGGTGTACTTGGGCGGCGGCAAGAGCAGCTAATCTCGCCTGCTCCTGTTGAGCAGTCATCCTTGCGATTTCAGCTTGTGCTTCCATTCTACCAATGCGTTGTGGTTCAGGATTGATTGGTAATAACGGTTGACCAGAACTTCGAGTATGGGGCATGTACTAAAATAAAAACCTGCAGTAGACAAAAACAAAAACTAAAAGTAAAAGTACGAGAATCTTTGACCAAAGGGTCTAGTAATTATCACGAACTTGATTGACACTTGTATTCCCCGGCAACGGCGCCAATTTTTTATAACGCTCAATCTACAGCTCTCGTAGGAGTGTAAAGCGGTCGTTAGCAAATATAGAACCCAACTGGGTTGGGTATCGATCCCACAGGGAATAGCTTGGTCAACAAGTAAGTAAAGATTACTAGACTTTTAGTGCAAGTCTCGTAAAAAGGGGGGAGTCTTGTCGTGCAAGTAATGTAACCAAAATAAGATCTAAAAATGGCAATAGCAAAGTAAAAAGAGAAAGAATGTTTTAGTGAGATGTAAACAATGAGAATTGAGAAGTTGGGGTTATGTCCACCTTCTGAGGTATACGTCTCTATTGGCTATGAGTGTGTAGAATTCTGACATGCAACTGCTTATAGAGAATTGTATTCGATGGTAAATCCAAGCGTCTTTCGACCTAAACAAGGACTATTTCACTTTAACTCTCTCGAGCTTAAAGCTTATCTAACGGTACGAATTCTCCAAGAGGTTAGTCCAGTTACGGCACTAGCTTTTTAATAGGAAAGGGTGTCCTACTACCTTGACATTATCTCTTTTCCAGACAAATAACTTTTCTCTCGAACAAGTTAAATGTTAGACTGGCGTATTCTTGCGTTTGCAACCGCAAAGAATGTAGATTAAGATGAAGAGAATAATGATATAAGCAATATACGTGCCTCGAACTCACAAACTCACAGCAATAGATAGTATCTCATACGGCTTCCATAACCCCAACAGAGAGGTTTAGTTACCCATGAATGCGAAGCAAACCACAATTGACATTGTTATTATACCACAATAATGATCAATTTCGTGTAGCACAAGAGTGGTATGCGTTAGGTGTGATTTCTTGTAGAGTAACGTTTCTCTTGTTGCAGAATTTAAGAATATAAGAATAGACGAAAATAGAATTGATGGAAAGATTAGAAGAGTTTAGAAGATGTAAAAAGATGATAGAAGATGAGAGGGATGGAAGGAAGTATTGTGTTCTCTCTCCTTCCTCCCTCCTTATTCAAAATCTCTAGCATGATAGGGTATTTATAATACCCATATCCTAATCCTACTAAGCTAATGAAATAAATAACCAAATCCTACTAGACTAATGAAATCCTTAACCCAAATGTACTAGGTTAAGGTAACATTATCATAATCCACATAAAATAATGAAATACATAACCTAATTGTACTAGGTTAATGTATCATTGTCAAAATTCAGTTTTGTGTCTGTAAGTCCCCAAAGTCTTCAGAATTGCTGTTTTAGCCCGGGACAGATTTTCCATGCAGCAGGTTTGGTCCCCCAAAGTCTTCAGAAATGTTGTTTTAGCCCGGGACAGATTTTCCATGCAGCAGTTTTGGTCCTTAGGCGTGTAAACTCCCTTCCCTTCCTTCGTGAGCTTTCTTTAGCGTCAAGTAAGCCATAAAATGCTGAATTATGCATCATTTATACCTGAAACTTTACTAATCATGTTCGTTAGCTCACTTACAGGAAAAAGGACTAAAAGTGCATGAAATATATAATTTGTTCTTAAAACTTGGCTAAAATATGGGTAAAATATATTGATATAGGTGCGTAAATTCGCCTATCATCAGTAACTTGGGGATAAAGTTAAGATAATACCATAATTCAAAACCAAATCAAATAACTATATGCAACCACATATATACATATATATATCGAGCCGGGATTGGGAACATGGTTTAGAATGTAATTAAATTCTTTACCTGGATTGTGTAGCTTGGCCGTCCTAAAATCACTCACGGGTTTTATGGGTTCAGCTCCCCTTGCTGAAAGAGCCTCAGTGCGTGTTAGCCGCACGACCAGAGAATAAATCTGAGATGACTAGTACATCCCAAAATATAAAGTGTGACATCATGCACACGGTCACTAAGACCACCCTCACATCGACAAACGTGAGTTTCCAGTGTCGGTTCCCCCGGAACTCCCACCTTCCACGGCTTTGCTACTCAACCCCCTTTAAGCCCATATTAAATCATTTACACATTCCCAACTATTTACCAAGGAGTCTTTTAATTAGGCATTAACTATTGGTATTGTCATACAAAAATTAGAGCTTGCAAGTCCATTACCTTATGCCATATGTCCATTAAACCAAATTTGACTCCATCATTTTCAATTAACCAAAATCATTTATAATCAAACCATGGCCACCACGTCCTTTAACCATATGAAATCAACCAAAACCAACTCATGTTTCTTAAACCAATGCAAAGCTTTCAAGAATAGTCAAACTATGTGATAAAATTATTTTCAGTGACAATTTCACAAATCGATTGAGGGCATGGCATTATCAAAGCCAAAATCATCAAATTTGGGGCTCAATCATGACCCCGCAATTAAATCACTAGTCCCATGCACCCACATGTAGAAAATCATAATTAAATATGAAAAACCATAATTAAATCTTGAGGAACATTAAGCAACCATGAACATCCAAAACCCCCCAACCTGTATTTCAAAGTCATAACAATATCATGAAAATCATATATTAAAACATATGCCTTTAGTAAAATAACAATGAGGGAAGAGTCACATGCCTGAATTTCAAAGATTCATGGAGAGAAATTGATCCTTAAGCCCTTAGATGACCACTTTGGAGAAACCCTGGTCAATTTTACTTGAGAGGATTTTGAGAGAGTAAAGAGGATGTTTGATCTTGTAAAGTGTGGAATGAATGACCAAAAAGTGTTATAGGGACGTGGGGTCTTAAGGATTTTAGTGAGAAATGTCTAAAATGCTCCCGGCTTAAAACTGTAAAAAGACCGCAGATGGTTACGAGTCGACCCCTTGACTCGTGAAGACAGCATACGACTCGTATCACTGAATCATCACTAAGACAGTGAATTGGGCACCCACACACTATCCACCATACAACTCCATGACCCCACACGTTACCTGATCATATGACTCGTATGGTCTAGTTGTATCCAAGACAAAACCCAAGGGATTGGATACTGGACAACATATGATCAACCCTACCACTCGTAACCTATCCTTACGGCTCTTAGTGAGCCACTCGTACTCAGAGCCAAGTCAAGTCACTAAGTTTCTTATTTGATTAAGGATCGATCGAACGAGTCGTCACCACCCCTAACGACTCGTACCACCAAGTCATTACCAAGATAGAAAACTCAACCACCATCCACTGATCACCTAACGACTAGGGTCACCTGACCTGTATCTGCACCATACGACTCGTATGATGAATCGTTACTAGGATAGTGAGCTCAAAGCTCACAAATTTTTCAAGGCCAAAATCTAGGGTGTTTCAGATTATTATATGTATAAAGGAAAAAGAAGACCAAAAATTAATATTAAGTGAAACTAGGAAAAGAACACAAAAAGTTTTGTCCCACAACATGTTTAAAAGGTAGAGAGCACCCTAGACTTGTCATTATACATCAGAAGGTTTCTCTTGGTAATTTAAACACAACTACGTATTCAAATATATGGCACAACATCATCTTTCATGAAATAATTCTAGTAAAAAGAAAATAGACTTCAATAGAGACAAACATCATTCGCATTAACCACAAGTATAAGTATCGCGTATCACCCTGTCTATGTCACATTGTAAATATTTGGAAGACTGATTTTATACCAGAACAAATACATCTGCTCCTAGTTAGAAAACTTACAAATAGATCAAATAAAAGTTATAATAAAATTTTCAAGTAACACAAATATAAAGAAATCAAAACGATGTCAAGCTTACAATTACAAAGATAACCGAAGTATTAAATCTAAATATTTGCGGTAATAATTATGGGCTCTTAAGTCCCTTTTTTTGTTTGGAATAATTTCAAATACATAAAACAAAGTAATTAGTTTGTAAAAAATATAGTCATTTTCTTACGGAGAAAATAGCCGCAAAAAAAATTATAGAAAAATAGTCGTCATGTATATATAGTGTATATGTAATGTATTACTATTGTATAAATGGAGTATACATGTGTATAGATATTGTATAAATGGTGTATAAACATGTATATATATGTATACACTATATATACATGACGGCTATATATATAGTGCATAAATATGTTTATACACTATTTATATAAAAGTGGAGTTGTCAATTCGGGAGAACGGAAGAATTATCCGTTTGAAGGGTTCAACATCTCGGATGAGGCTTTAAAAATATAACAAAGTTGATCAACGACTATTCAGAATGGACTGCCGATGGGCTATTAAAGCATTATGCCGGTAGGTACATAAATCATTTATAAAGATATTGATTTATACAATTCTTGTTGTAAAAACATGACACTAACACATATGTATATATCAATATTATATAAATAGTGTATAAATATGTATATATGACATATAATGAAGCAGAAATTCAAGTGACTCTTAACGTTTCTTATCCACCTAGCAGCCAGCTAATACCACCACCTGTTGGAAAAATAGACTGCAAAAAAAACTTAAAGAACAAAGGCTGAAAGTAAGAGGTCTGAATATGTGTTGAAACACAGCTTTTCTGTGTATTAAAAACAAAGGAAGATGCAACCTTTATTTAGACTTACAACATAAATAAACCACTACTTCACTAATTAAGCAACAACTATCCAATATCAGTAAACTAAAAGAAATACTGCAGCATGATTGCTGACAGCCCAAGAAAATAGGAAACTACCAACAAATTAAATTTGACTAGGTCTTACTTTGAATTAGTCTTCAATACTCTCCCTTAATTCAACGTTATAGACACCAAGCAAAGCCCTCAAATATATTAACTTGTCTGCTGCCAACGAAATTATCAGTATATCAGTTAATGGCTTATGAGTGTTGCGATGCTTCAATATTATTTCCTCTTTTGCGACCAAATAGCAAATGAAATGGAAGTGGACATCAGTTCTGTTGTGAATACTTGGATTCTTTGTCATGGCGATCGATGCTTTGTTGTCATAGTATATTTCTATTGCACTTTCTTTCTTATGTTGAAGTTTTTCTAACATCCTTCTAAGTCAGATGGCTTGACAAGTTGCTGACGTTAATGTAATGTACTCAGATTTTGAGGTTGACAACGTTGTTGTAGCTTGCTTCTTTGAACTCCAAGTCACCATACCTGAACCTAGAGTACAAAAATGAGCTGAAACGCTCCTTCTATCATCCAATGAACTAGCATAGTCACTATCAATGAACCCACATAATCTAAAATTGGAAACTTGTGAGTACCAAATCCCATATTCCATAGTTCCAGCGATATAATGCAAAATCCTTTTTACTGCTCCAAAATGAACCTTTGAAGGTTGTTGCATTAACCAGGAAATGACACAAACATAGAATGCAATATTGGGGTTAGTGCGGGTTAGGTAAATCAAACCTCCAATCATGCTTCTTAATCTTCTAACATCATCCATCTCTGCTCTATCATTAAGCTGCATTTCTTCATCAACATTCATAAGTGTAGTTGTAGGCTTGCAGTTAAGCAAACTAAATTTAATGAGAAGGTCCCTGACATATTTTGTTTATGACAAAAATATTCCATCTTCATATAGATAGAATTCAAGGCCAAGAAAATAATTTAGTAAACCATATCTGGCATCTCAAACTCATTCATCATTTGAGACTTGAATTCATCCACAAGAGAAATAGAAGAGCTAGTATAAATGATATCATCAACATAAAGGCAAATAATGATGAAATCATTACCTTTTACTTTTTACATACAATGTTGGTTCATTTTCACTTATCATATATCCCTTTTTCTGAAAATACATATCGATTTTGCTATACCATCTCAAGGGGCTTGCTTCAAACTATAAAATATCTTTTTTAGATTGTAGACCTTTGTTTCATTTTCTTCTTTATGAAACCTCCTAATTGTGCTCCGTAGACCTCTTATTGTAAGTCTTCATTGAGAAATGCCGACTTGATATCAAATTAATAAACTAGTCATTTTGATTGTGCATCCAATTCTAGAAAAAATCTAATAGTTTTAAATCGAGCGACTAGAGAACATATTTCTTCAAAATCAATACCATATTGTTGTACATATTCTTTTTCCACAAGACGAGCTTTATGCTTCTGTAGGCTCCCATCTACTACAAACTTTGTCTTGAAGACCCACTTCAAGACAATTATATTTTTTTCTTCTGGTAATTCCACCATCTCCCATGTGCCATTCTTTTTTATAGAATTCATATCTTCTAGCATTGCACTCTATCACTTTTCCTTTCCAGCTGCTTCTCTGTAACACCCCACACTTTCGGGCTAAAGTTGAACCGTCTTTACTATGTATATAGACCCAAACCCAATGGTTACTACTAAGTGTAAATAATGATGATTTAGTGTGATAACATCTTTGGAGATGATTATACATCATAAAAGTATGCTAGGTCAAAGATAAGTTGAGCACTTTATTGCCGATTGAGTTTTAGTCGATGATATTTCTTTGATAAAATTGTAGAGACTATTACTCCTATAATATGAGGATTTATGTGCCCCATGATGTATTAAATTAAATACCTTTGAGTCTTCTTTCCAACGCTGCCGACCGTTCGTCAATCCGAGTTCGGAGTCAAAAGTTATGAGTATTTAAGTGAGACACTATCCAGGATCCGCATTGGCCCTGCGCCGTGGAGGAATCGCCAAAGCACACTGCCTTAGGTTTTCTTTGGACATGCACTGCAAACCTTGAGGTTTTCTTTGGCTTGGCGCCGCAGAGCCTTTCCCAAGCCTAATAAAGTGTTCTATTTTATTCTATTTTAAGGGCGTTGAGGTCTTTTCACATCCTATAATTGTTCCTAATTATATATGGATGAAATTTAGGTATTAACACACGTTATTTTGCTTCTCAAATCCCCAAATCATCTTTCATTAATCAAGAGAGGAGAAACCACTTAGGGTTTGAAGATTTTAATCTCCATGGGTCAAATTTCTCTACATTCTCTTCGATTTCAAGGTATGTGGGACTATCCTAAATCTTATGGGCATAATTTTAATGTTTTTAAGATATATAATTACGTATATGTAATGATTTTTGAAAATATTTTGAAGAGACTGCATCATAAACCCATGTTTGATGAAATTATGAAATTAGTAGGGGGGTTTTCCATGAACTTGAATTATAATCATGTGCATATATGGTATGAGTTTTGAAAAGTGATTTATGAGTATGATTGGTGAAATTTCCCCCCTACCATGATGAAATTTATGATCTTAAAATGTTATGGATTATGAAATGGGTTTGAAAGCATGAATTATAAGCCCCTTTTTTTATCATGGAATTTATGTATAACTAATGATGGGGTTGTTTTACGAATGAGGATGATTCTTGAGTTTAAATGCCTCTTTACTTAATATGCATGGTTGTTTCACATGTTTTTCAAAGAGGTTATTATTATTCTAAATGCTATTGTTTCTTAATAAAGAATTGCATGTGTTTTATGTAAGAATTGACCACCACATGTTACAGAATTAAAAAGAGAGTGTTTTGCATAAGTTTTCATATGCTATTTGAAATAAGAACTCTCATATGATATTTAAATTTTTTGGTATTCATTTACATGTTTTTGAATGAGAAGGGTTGTGGATTTGATATGATATGATATGATATGTCTTGCAAGTCTAGGTATGACGATACCTATTATAAAGTGCCCTTAACATGAAAAAATGAATATTTTGAGAATTAAGAATGATTTTAAGAGGCTAAAAATGGGCTTAAAGTGAGTTAGATAGTTACCCGAAGAAGCAAGAATTCAGAAAACTCATTACCGGAAATCATGTTTTACCGACACAGGACTTATGATATGTTATCCTACATGGGAAGATAATTAGGACATCTCACATGGGGGGATTCCTACGGTATACTCACATGGGAGTATACCATTTTACGTACTCCAATCCTTGTGGCAAACTTGGATTGGAGGCTTGGCCGCTGAGTTAAGGGCGGATTCCATATAGCCCGTGGGATTTTAGAAATGTAGGGTGTACCATCTAGCTCAGAACTAAATCAAAGAGTTTAGTAAATGTTTTACAAGCATGTGTGGAAGCTTTTCATATTATGCCCATGCGTTTTTATGTATATATTATGCTAAATTGTTTTCAAAATGCTCTCAATTATGTTATATGAAGTATATGTTATTTTTTTGGCTAGTTCTACATACCAATACTCTCCTGGTATTGAGCCCCACCCCCATCTCCCACCCTCTCCCATATATCAAGTTTTGCGGTATAGTACCATGGTCTATCATATCAGCAAAACGTTTGGGATATGACAGAATTGGTGAGCCATCCATCTTTTGGAAGGCATTTACTCATATGCTGAGTCTTTCAGTTTATGTCCCAGCCGGGGGCCTTGTCCTTGCCTAGACAGTTAGTATTCATTAGAGGCTTCGTGGACGAGTTTTGGTTGTTGTACTTTCATAACATTATTGACATAACTTGATTTTTAGATTTCCTTAATTTTATTATATCCTCCGCACTTTGATTTATATATGGATTATGCTTATGATAGTATGCTAAGGGGTCTCTCAGGCCTTGGTGGTTCGGAATGCCCGTCGCGGACAGGGTCGTAGCTTGGGTTGTGACATTCTCTATAATATGTAGGATCTGAAACAGTACCAAAAAATTGACAAGATATATACATGTCATTAGCATACTTGGGATTCAGCTTTGTAAGCCTTATTTGTCTTCTTAATAAAATTGGCTCATCTAATGGGATCTTTTTAAGTTCATGAGGCGAGACTCAATCGATTTAATAAAAAAAATGAAGATAAGGCATTCCAGGTGAAGGATGTAACAACTAAATATGGAGAAATAAATGATCCAACAAGCAGAGGTCGAGAAAGAAGAGGATACTGTGGTGGCCGAGGTCGTTGTTATGAAAGAAGCAGAGAAAGGAATAATGGGCACAAGCAGTCCAATGAGCAATCTAACATAAAAAATGGCATTCGGTGTCATCATTGTCAACGCTACAGGCATATAAAGGTTGATGGTTGGTATAAAGACCAGAAAATAAATTTTACAGTAGGAGAAAATGAGGAAGAGAGTTATCTCCTTATGGCTTGCGTTGATACAGACCACAAGCCAAGTAAATTATGATTTGTAGATAGTGATTGTTCAAATCATATGATATGCACAAAATCTATTTTCAAAGATCTAGATGAGAAGCAAAAGCAAACGGTGCATCTTGGCAACACAAAATAGATGTGGGTTGAAGAAAAAGGCACTGTGGATGTCGACACTATCCATGACAAACTAAAAATGTTAGATAATGTTCAATTTGTACCTAATTTAGGATACAATTTGTTGAGTGTGGGACAACTAATGAATGATGGGCATTCTTTTGGTTTAATGACGATATTTTTGTCATTACAAACAAGAAGTCAAAGAGATCCCATCAATTCATCAAAGAAAAATATTGAAAGATCCTTAGACTTTTCTATAGCAACAACTACATGATCAAATTTTGGAGTCAAGCTTTGCAGTATTTTTTTCACAATGGTCTGGTCAGTAACTTTATCGCCATAGGATCGCATTTTTCTTACAATTTCCACTGCTATGGACAATAAATCAATAATAGATTCTTCACTTTTCATCATTAAGGTTTCAAAGTCACACCGAAGTAACTGTAATCTCACCACAATGGCCTTTGAATCACCTTTAAACTCTTTCTAAAGAATGGACCAAGGTTGCTTTGATGTGGTTGCTGCCGCGATCCGTGAAAAACATTATCATGGACAGCTTACTGGATAAACACCAGTGCCTTAGCTTCATTTTGCTTATTGATTCTTAGTCTATCTCCTTTGTCAAAATCCGCAAATCCACTTTCTACCAAGTCCCAAAGATTTTGAGATTTGAGTATAGTTTTCATATGAATACTTCAGTCGTAGCTTTCTCCCATGAAGATAGGAATAAGTGGTTGTGTCACACCTGATGAATTGTTGCTACTTTCCATGGCTCTGATACCACAGATGTAAAAAATAGATTGTAAAAAATTTAAAGAACAAAGGCTAAAAGTAAGAGGTATGAATATGTATTGAAACTCAACTATTTTGTGTATTAAGAAAAAGAAAGATACAACCTTTCGTATAGACTTAGAAACTAAACAAACTACTAAGTCACTAAGTTAACCACTACTCCACTAACTAAGCAAAAAATATCTTGTAATACCCCATACTTTTCTTAGCTCAGTTTAGCTCCTAGTGTGTCAAGGGTTAACTTCAAAAGCATATAACTCTTTACGTGTATAGAATTTTCCATATCTAGACCCATCAATATGTAGATAATTGACCAATTTCTCCTTAATCCGATACTCGGTTGAAAAGTTATGGTGATTTTAGAGAAAATAGTAGGGCATTGCAATAAGCACCACATTGCGGTGAATGACAAATTTGAAACTGTTCGATTTCTAGTAGAGCACTGAGATTAGCCTGCATTGCAGAGAAGTCCCAGTTCCCGTTCGTTCCTTTCTAGTAGCTCAACACAATTTGTCTGTATCACATCAAAATTCCCAATTAGATAGATACCGCATAGGCGGTGGAGTGCAAAATGGCACTCGTCCTTTTTTAGTGACGCAATGTTATTGCGCCGCACCGCACCAGAGCCCAAAATGGCATTCGTCCTTTTTCCAGTGAGCCACTGCGGTTGTACCGCATCATGGTGGGGCAAAAAATCGAGACCTCCGGTACCGAGTTAAATTTTTAAATGGCAATTTCGTCATTTCTCTAAGCCCTAATCCGTGAACAATAGATAATTAATCCTATTCTAACCATTATATGCATATTTTCATCAAAATTACTCTCCAAGAAAACCCTAGAACTCAAATCTTAATTCCCAAGAAATCCAAATTCCACCATTCATTTTCCAAGATAACCCAAAATTCAAGAATTTCAATTCAAGATATTCAAGAAATCATCTTCAAAATTATAAATAGGAATTCAAGTTTAAGTTTCTTTATCAATTTCACCAATTAAGGTATGTGGGGTTTCAACAAGGATAATTCTTTCATCCTTGTGCCCAAAACTAGTTTTTAATTACAAGTTACATGATTTTGTATGATTACCCATAAATTTCAATTTAGGGTTTATACCCAAATATTTCTATTTAAAGATTATAAGATTTCAAGTGGTTTAGATGATGAATTGCATGGCTATTTTGGTATTTTCATGCATGTGATATAAATTTCCAGATTTAGAATTGAATTTCAATGCTTTCATTATTAAGCATGAGCTTTATTATGATTTGACATGAATTTGATGGGTTATTAAGCCCTAGTTTGAATGTTGATATTTCAAGAATGACTATGCTCTAAGCATCCCATGAATAGTTATTTTTAGATTTTAATAAAGATCTGATCTTTTGACCTCAGCTTAGACATGGAATCCAGTTTACAGTTTCAGTTATAGTTTTAAATTAACAGATATACAGTTGGTTTTCATTATAAACCATTATACTAGTTTTAAAGTGGATTTCCTATAGAATGAGCATACAGATCAAAGGGAGTAGTATTTAGCACTGAGTTGTCTATGTTCACATGCCCCAGAACTACGAGCCAACGTAGGTTCAGATTATCAGATTATTCTCATTTTTACATGGATGACAGATATAGATGTGATCACTTACATTATGTTATACTCCTTGGCAAGAGTATGACAACTCTCCCCAACGTGAGTTTTCCCCATAAGGGAACTAGACGTTGGACACTATGATAGCTCACATAGTGTATGTTTAAAGGCTCACAATTTTATTCATATATTGTTTTATATAAGTTATTAGCTACTAGATTTCAGCTTGAAGTTTATAGATATAAAAGTAAGTCCTTTATGCACTTAAACAATATGATTTCAAGATAGAACACAAGTACAACTTTTAGAACTAAGTGTTATGACTCACTAGATTCATATAGAATGTTTTATTACTTAAGATCATGATTCTCATTTTTCAGTTATTGAAGGTATTGTGAGTCATCTACACTTAGCATGCATTCTTTTATAAATTTATACTAATGTTGAGATATTATTTTACTTATGTATTTACCCTCATATACTCAGTACAATCCAGAATAACTGATCCACATATACATCTATGTGCTACATTGTCTCATAATGTAGGTTCAGGTACTCAGTTTCAGCAGTGTGAGTGATTTTTAGCATCTCCATCTACATCCCGACAGTTGGTGAGTCCTCATAGTTTGGGGACCTAGTCACTCAGATTTTCTAGTTATTTATAATAGTTGATTCAGTATTTTTTAGTCAGTTTGAGTCAGATGGAGACTTGTCCCAGTGGCTCTCTAGTTATTAGTAGTAAAGGCTTGTTAGACTGCTAGTTATGATTCAGATTTCCGATATTGATTATTCAGACTATTGAGTTTAGTATTTTCAGATATTATATTCAGAAGGTTTCATCTTATCTCATAAAGAATTCCTCATTTTAGCTTTGATTATATATCTATAGTTTCTTTATTATGAGATTTAGATTTAGTAGTAGGCTTACAGGGTTAGCTTAAGGCTACTCATAGTCTTGAGCACTGTGTGACATCTCGGGACCCATTTTTAAAGCATTATAAACTTGGTATCAGAGCCTAAGGTTATAATAGTCCTAGGGAGTCAGAAAAGCTGCATTACGTAGAGTCTTGATCATGGGTATGAGGCGCGCCACATTAATGAGCAAGAGGCTATGGGACATTTTAGGAAATCATCTATTTCTTTCATGATTTATCATGCGTATAATATCTCTATCTTCTTTTAACTCATGCTCTTACGTGACAGTTGAATATGCCTCTTTGTCGAGCTAATGCCTGCAGAAATGATAACCATCCACCCCAGCCTGCCGACCCTCTGAATGAGAATGTATCCCATGTTGTGGCCTAGGCTGTGACTGGCAATGTTCAGGGCAATAATCAAGCAGCAGTCCCACTTTAGTAGAATGGGGATGTCGCAGTAGCCAGAATTTGAGACTTTATGAGAATGAATTCGACTGAGTTCTTTGGGTCAAAAACAGGTGAGGACCTACAGCTTTACTTAGAGGAGATAAGAAAGATCACCCAGATTATGCATGTTACTGAGGAAGAGAGTGTAGATTTGGTATCCTATAGGTTGAAGGATGTGGCATATGATTGGGTGGTTATATAAAAGAATGGAACAGGTGAGAATGCAGCTTCTATGAGTTGGCAAGTATTCAGGATGCGTTTTTAGACAGGTTCTTTTCGCGTGAAATGAGAGAAGCTAAGTTAAAGGAATTTGTGAACTTAAGGCAGGTCTCGATGATAGTGAAAGAGTACTGCCTTAAGTTCAACTAGTTGTCTAAGTATGACCCTGATACGATAGCTGACCCTAGGGCAAGTATGAGTAAGTTTGTTACTGGAGTATCTAGTTTGGTAGTCAAGGAGTCTAGGACTGTCATGCTTATTGGGGACATAAATCTTGATAGGTTCATGATTCATACTCAACAGATTGAGGTAAAAAACTTGAAGGGGGAGAGAGGGGAAATAAGAAGGCTAGAACCGGGCAGTTTGAGTATAGCCAGACTAGATTTGGAGGGGGAAATTATTTACAGTTTCAGAATCATTCATCTATGTCAGCGCCATCTTCATCTCGTGCTCCATCCCCCAGAGCTAGACAGGAGAAGTGGGGTAAGACTTCTATGTCCAGATCTCAGAATAGTGTGAGTGGAAAACCCAGTTATCCTCCATGTCAGTTATCCTCCATATGCTAAGTATGGTAAGAATTATCTTGGTGAATGTTTGTTGGGTTAGAAAGGTTGTTATGGCTGTGGTAAGTTGGGATATGAAATCAAAGAGTGTCCTCGTGTGAAGCAAGAAAATAGAAATACTCATCCCCAGGCTCAGGGTACTAGCACACCAGCTCCTCTAGGTCGCCCAGTCCCTCCTCAGGGTATATCATCCAGTACCGATGGCGATCAGTGCCAAAATTAATTTTATGTTTTACCATCCTATCAAGAGAAGAAGATTTCACCCAATGTTGTTACTGGTATGCTTCGTGTCTTTCATCTTGATGTTTATGTCCTGTTAGACCCTGGGTCAAATTTCTCTTATGTGACCCCACTAGTTGCAGTAAATTTTAAAATAGGTCCTGAAAAGATCTGTGAGACCTTCTTAGTTTCTATCCCAGTGGGAGAGTCAATTGTTGTTAAACAGATCTATAGAAAGTGTCTTATCACTGTCCTTCATAAAATCATGTTGGAAAATTTAATAGAGTTAGATATGGTAAACTTTGACCTTATTCTTGGTATGGATTGGTCCATTCCTATTATGCATCCATAGATTGTCGTACCCGAGTAGTGAAGTTTCAGTTTCCAGATGAGCCAGTCTTTAAGTAGGAAGGTAATTCAGTGTCTCCCAAGAGTCATTTCATATCCTATATTAAAGCCAGAAAGTTGATCTTAAAAGGGTGTATCTATCATCTAGTTTGAGTCAAAGACACAATGTTTGAGGCTCCAATAGTTCAGTCAGTTTGTGTAGTCAATGAGTTTCCTGATGTTTTTATCGAAGATTTTCCAGGGGTACCTCCCGATAGGGAAATAGAATTCAGTATTGACCTTCTTCCAAATACTCAGCCCATCTTTATTCCTCCATATCGTATGGATCCAGCCAAGCTTAAAGAGTTAAAAGATCTCTTAGATAAAGGTTTCATAAGACAAAGTTTCTCTCCATGGGGCACTCCCATCCTATTCGTGCGAAAGAAAGATGGTTCTTTGCAAATGTGCATTAACTATCATCATCTGAATAAATTCACAGTCAAAAACAAATATCCTCTTCCTAAGATTGATGACTTATTCGAACAGCTCCAAGGTGCAAGTTATTTCTCCAAGATAGACCTTAGATCCGGCTATCATCAGCTTAGATTAAGGTAATATGATATTCAAAAGACAGCTTTCAAAACCCATTACGATCATTTCGAGTTTCTAGTCATGTTATTTGGTCTTACCAGTGCCCCAGCAGCCTTTATGGACTTGATGAACAGAGTGTTCAAACAGTATTTGGACATGTTTGTCATAGACTTTATCGATGATATTCTTGTCTATTCTCGTAGTGAGGATGATCATGTAGACCACCTTAGAATTATGTTGCAAACTCTTAAGGATCACCAGTTGTTCACCAAATTCAGAAAATGTGAATTTTGGCTAAGGTCAGTAGCTTTTCTTGGTCATATTATTTCCAGTGATGGTATTAGAGTTGATCCCCAAAAGACAGAAGCAGTAAGAAACTTTCCTAGACCTATTTATCCATTAGACATCCAAATTTTCTTGGGTTTATCTAGCTATTATAGATGTTTTGTTGAATTTTTTTCTTCTATTGCAACCCCTATGTCTAGATTAACTCAGAAGAAAGTTAAGTTTTAGTGGTCAGATTCCTGTGAGAAGAGTTTTCAGGAGTTGAAGAATCAACTCACTTTAGCTCCAGTTTTAGCGCTACCTGATGGTACAGATGGGTTCGTTGTATATTGTGATACTTTTAGAATCGGTCTGGGTTATGTTTTGATACAGAGAAGTAAGGTTATAGACTATGCCTATAGATAGCTTAAGCCTTACGAAAAGAACTACCCTACCCATGATCTTGAGTTAGTAGTTGTTGTGTTTGCCTTAAAGATCTGGAGGCATTATCTTTATGGGGTGCATGTTGATATGTTTACAGATCACAAAAGCTTGCAATATGTGTTTACTCAGAGAGAGTTAAATCTTCGTCAGAGAAGGTGGTTATAATTGTTGAAGGATTATGATATGAGTGTGTTGTATCATTCGGGCAAGGCCAATGTAGTAGAAGATGCCCTTAGTAGATTGTTTATGGGCAGTGTTGCTCATGTGGAGAATGATAAGAGAGAGTTAGTTTGGGAAGTTCATCGGTTAGCTAGATTGGGTGTGAGATTGGTTGACTCAGCTGAAGGAAATGTTTAGGTTCAGAGTAGTTCAGAATCTTCTCTAGTTTTTGAAGTGAAAGAGAAACGGGATACGAATCCTAGTTTGGTCAAACTGAAGGGTTCAGTTAAAGATCAAAAGTTAGAAGTTTTCTCCCAAGGGGTAGATGGTGTGTTGAGATGCTAGAGTAGATTGTGTGTGCCATGTGTTGGCAATTTAAGGCAGCAGATTATGGCAGAATCTCATAGTACGCATTATTCCATTCATCTAGGAGCCACCAAGATGTACCATCATCTGCGGAAAGTCTATTAGTGGAGTAGTATGAAGAAAGATATAGCAGAATTTGTAGCCATGTGTGCGACTTGTCAACAGGTTAAGGTAGAGCACCAAAGACCTGGTGGCACATTACAGGAGTTTGGTATTCCCACTTAGAAGTGGGAAGATTTGAATATGGACTTTGTGACTGGATTTCCCCATTCACGTCGTCAGCATGATTCGATTTGGGTTATTGTAAATAGATTGACCAAATCATCCCATTTCATGCCAGTTCACACGTCCTACACAGCTGAAGATTATACTAAGTTGTATATCATAAAGTTGGTTAGATTTTATAGAGTTCCCTTGTCCATCATCTCAGATAGGGGTACTCAGTTTACCTCTTAGTTTTAGAAAGCCTTTCAGAAAGGTCTTGGTACCCAAGTTCATCTCAGTTCAGCTTTTCATCCGTAGACAAATGGTCAGGCAGAGAGGACCATTCAGAACTTAGAGGATATGTTGAGGGCATGTGTTCTTGATTTCAAAGGCATTTGGTATGACCACTTGTCGTTGATCGATTTTACCTGCAATAACAGTTACCATTCTAGTATTCAGATGGCCCTATTTAAGACTCTTTATGAGAGGATATATAGATCACCAGTCGGTTGGTTCAAAGAGGGTGAGGCCATTTTGATTGGTCCAAATATGGTGTTTGAAGCCATGGAGAAAGTTCAGTTGATTCGAGAGAGATTGAAAGCAACTCAGAGCTTTTAGAAATCTTATGCAGACGTAAAAAAGAGAGATCTTGAGCTTGAAGTAGATGATTCTATTTATTTGAAGGTTTCAACCATGAAGGGGTGAAGAGATTTGGCAAAAAAGGGAATCTTAGTCCCCGGTATATAAGCCCCTTCAGGATTTTGAGTCGTGTGGGGAAGGTAGAGTATGAGCTTGAGCTACCTGCAGACTTGTCATCAGTTCACCCAATGTTCCATGTGACCTTATTGAAGAAGTCCATGGACGATTCAACTGTTGTAGTCCCTCTAGAAAGCACGGATATTCATAATAGCCTTTCATACGAAGAAGTTCCAGTAGAGATTCTTGATCATCAGATCTGTAGACTAAGGAACCAAGAGGTTCCCTTGGTCAAAGTTTTGTGGAAAAATCAGTCTGTTGAGGGTAAGACTTGGTAAGCAGAAGCAGATATGCATACCAAGTATCCTCGCTTTTTCTCCACGAACTCAAATTCAGTCGAAGGTAACAGTCCTCCTTAATTCAATTCTTTTCCAGTCTCAGATTCATCTATATAGTTATGTTCATGTAAATTCATGCACTCGCAGATTAGTTCAGTCGCTCAGTATGTCTTAGATTCAGTCATGCATTTTGTTTCAGTTGTGCATGCCAGCATATAGCCTCAGTTCCTTAGTATCTTCAATTTAATTAGACTCATTTAAGGATGAATGTTCCCAAGGAGGAGATATTGTAATACCCCGTACTTTTTTTAGCTCATTTTAGCTCCTAGTGTGTCAAGGGTTAAATTCAAAAGTGTAAAACTCTTGATACATATAGAATTTTCCAGCTCTAGACCCACCAATGTGTAGATAATTGAATCAGCTTTGCAGAGATACCAATTTCGTCTTAATCCGATACTTGGTTAAGAAGTTATAGCAATTTTAGTGAAAATAGTAGGGCATTGCGATAAGCACCGCATCGCGGTGAAGGAAAAATTTGCAATTGTACAATTTCCAGTGGAGCACCTTGATTAGCCCGCATCGCAGAGAAGTCCCAGTTCCCGTTCGTCCCTTTTCGGTCACATTAAAATTCCTAATTGGACAGACACTGCATCGCGGTGGAGTGCAAAATGGCACTTGTCCTTTTTCAGTGACGCAACGCAATTACGTCGCGTCTCTCCAGAGCCCAAAATGGTGTTTGTCCTTTTTCCAATGAGCCACCGTGGTCGTACTGCATCACGGTGAGGCTCAAAATCGGGACCTCTGGTTTCGAGTTAAATTTGTAAAGAGCAATTTCATCATTTCCCCAAGCCCCAATTCGTGAACAACAGATAATTAATCCTATTCTAACCATTATATGCATGTTTTCATCAAAATTACTCTCCAAGAAAACCCTAGAACTCAAATCTTAATCCCCAAGAAATCCAAATTCCATCATTTTTTTCCAAGATAACCTAAAATTCAAGATTCCCAATTCAAGATATTCAAGAAATCATCTTCAAAAGCACAAATAGGAATTCAAGTTCAACTTTCTTTATCAATTTCACCAATTAAGGTATGTGGGGTTTCAACAAGGATAATTCTTTCATTCTTGTACCCAAAACTAGTTTTTAATTACAAGTTACATGATTTTGTATGATTACCCATGAATTTCAATTTAGGGTTCATACCCAAATATTTTTATTTGAAGATTATGAGATTTCAAGTGATTTAGATGATGAATTGCATAGCTATTTTCGTATTTTCATGCGTGTGATATAATTTTCTAGATTTAGAATTGAATTTGAATGCTTTCATTATCAAGCATTAACTTTATTTTGATTTGACATGAATTTAATGCATGGATTATTAAGCCCTAGTTTGAATGTTGATATTTCAAGAATGACTATGCTTTAAGCATCCCATGAATAGTTATTTTCAGATTTTAATAAAGATTTGATCTTTTGACCTCAACTTAGACATGAAATCCACTTTACAGTTTCAGTTACAGTTTTAAATTAGCAGATATACAATTGGTTTTCATTATAAACCATTATACTAGTTTTAAAGTGGATTTCCTACAGAATGAGATATAGATTAAAGGGAGTAGTATTTAGCACCGAGTTGGCTATGTTCACATGCACCAGAACTACGAGCCAACGTAGGTTTAGATTATCAGATTATTCCTATTTCTACATGGATGACAGATACAGATGTGATCACTTAGATTAGATTATACTCCTTGGCAAGAGTA
Source organism: Capsicum pubescens (assembly GCA_030864215.1). Taxonomy (NCBI): domain Eukaryota; kingdom Viridiplantae; phylum Streptophyta; class Magnoliopsida; order Solanales; family Solanaceae; genus Capsicum; species Capsicum pubescens. Next base: position 77,297,005 of record CM061544.1, read on the forward strand.
TGACACTTCTCCCCAACGTGAGATTTTCCTATAAGGGAACTAGATGTTGGACACTATGATATCTCACATAGTGTATGTCAATTAGAATAAACTCACTACAACTTATAGAAAAAAGTAAAGAATAACAGAAAAACTTTAGAAAGTAAGTGTAAAGGCTCACGATTTTATCCAGATATTATTTTATATAAGTCATTAGCTACTAGATTTCAGCTTTCGGTTTACAGATATAAAAGTGAGTCCTTTCTACACTTAGACAATATGATTTAAAGATAGAACACAAGTAAAACATTTTAGAACTAAGTGTTATGATTCACTACATTCATATAGCATGTTTTATCACTCATGATCATGATTCTCAGTTTTTAGTTATTCAAGCTATTGTGAGTCATCTAAACTTAGCATGCATTCTTTTGCAAATTTACACTAATGTTGAGATATTGTTTTACTTATCCATTTACGCCCATATACTCAGTACAATCCAGAAGTACTGATCCACATATACGTCTATATGCTACATTGTCTCATAATGTAGGTTTGAGTACTCAGTTTTAGCAGCGTGAGTGATTTTGAGCATCTCTATCTACATTCCGACAGTTGGTGAGTCCTCATAGTTTGGGGACCTAGTCATTCAAATTTTCTAGTAATTTGCAGTAGTTGATTCAGTATTTTTCAGCCAGTTCGAGTCAACTGGGGAATTGTCCCAGTGGCTCTCTAGTTATTAGTAGTAGAGACTAGTCAGACTACTAGTTATGATTCAGATTTCCGGTATTGATTGTTCAGACTCTTGAGTTTAGTATTTTCAGATATTATATTCAGATGGTTTCAGCTTAGCTCATACAGAATTCCGCATTTTATCTTTGATTATATATCTATATTTTCTTTATTATGAGCTTTCGATTTAGTAGAAGGCTTACAGGGTTAGCTTAAGGCTACTCATAGTCTTGAGCACCGTGTGACGTCTCGGGACCTATTTTTGGGACGTTACATATCTAATATTAGTAAACTAAAAGAAATACTGCAGCATGACTGCAACAACCCAAGAAAATAGGAAAGTACTAACAAATTAAATTGACTAGGTCATACTTTAAATCACATTCAATAGACTGAACTCCACAACAACAACCAACTGTTCCACCACCCACGAGCCCTCTCCTCATCTTTTTATTTTTCTTGAGTTCCACCATTAATGGTGAGCTCCAAGCTTCGACTAAATTGAAGTCGGAGAAAACCATCAAATAACATTGTCAACAACAATCAGTTCTCAATGATAAAAAAGCACCAACAAACTAACAATGAGCTCCATCTCCATCCAAAACCTCATGATGAATTGGGTCCTAGGGTTTGTTCTATGCACCATAGTGCCTCTTTTGATGCAAGCACTAATGCTTCAAATGGTGGAATCGTTGTCGAGGTACTAACAGTTGATGATTTCGTAACTTCAACTAACTTTTCCAGCCAATCTTAATACCAAAATGTGCAGGGAAATGAGCTACAACTCCCCATTTTAAAATCCTTAACTAAATCGGAGACACAGAGAAAATTAGATATTTTAATGGTAATAAAACACAAGTGTTTGAGACACAATGTGACAAAATAACTTGTGAAATAAAATTATTTACGTGCGTGGTTATGTGTAGTTTGGAGTGAATTGGACCAATTCAAAGAATAAAAGAAATATTGAGGAGAGTGAGACTTTTGTCCATTTGAGAAAATCAACATTGATGGTAACCCAACTTATGTGATTGGAGATCTCATGAATTAGGATTGGAGATCCCCATGAATTAAGTTCATATGGGCAATAACAAGTCATTAGTTGATCAAAATATGCACTGTTAAATTATGTCCCTTCTATGATGTATGAATATATTCTTGTGTTGCAAGACAGTATGAGGGCTGAGTTAAAACTCTTAATCTAAATCATATCTTTTGTAGGTGGTGTAATGCTCTGCATAATACACTTGATAATTGGACCTACATGAGTGTGGAGTGGTCCCCCTCCTATGAAATTGGGAAAAATTTCTAGAGCACTCATGAATATCAGGATACGTGCATGGCCTCTTAGCGCAAAGCTGCGATAACGACAAAGATTGTACGAGTATGATGTGATAGAATAAGAACCTAAGTTTACAAAAGGATTCTTGGATCATTAAAGTTCTAAATTTTACCAATTGTTCTGTAAGTTTATATCATGTTTTATTTAGGTTTGGTTTACAATCTCCGGACACCGGATTCAATTAGTGGCAGGTGCGGAATTTCCATTGAGGTTCGAAAAAAGATTATTATACCAGTAGTGCAAGCAAATGAATAAGTCATATCAAATATGAACAAGTAGGTCCAATATAAGAGGCCAGATAAAATTCGACTCTACCTCAACGTGAACAACAAAATCAGATAAAGTTGACAAATCATATTACGATTTTTATTTTTTCATCAGATAATCTTCAACAGGAAAAATAACAAAAACAAATATTTTATGAGCTCCTTAAGTACCTCGATAATCCTTTATCAATCTCAAGTCACTAATCAAGAAATAATTTCATAATCACCTAAAAAACATAAAGAATTTTAGTTGCGCAAGTTTTATGTTAAAAATTTAGGTAGTCAATCAATTACGCTACTAAAATTCTCCCAAAGCATAAGAGTAAGACAAAAAAAAAAAAAAAAAAATTTAAAAAAAAAATGTTTTTGAATTTCAAATTGAAAATTTAAATTGAATGAGATGTTTGTTTCAATTAACAAAGACAAAGAAGCTCAAAGCTAAAAAGTTCCATAAATATGTAGTAGCTGGCGGGAGTCAAACTTGTAGCCGCAAGCACAAAATTGAACCCCCAGCCATCTACTTGATATTGAGGATGTTCATTTTTGTATAAATTTATGTCTAAAGTAGAGATCACCTTATACATATAGTGTAATTTTTTTATAAGAAAATTTGACTGAACCTTTTAAGCTCTAGGTAGATCCGCCCCTAAATTTGATGCATTGTATTCATATATAAAACCCAACAAAACTTCTTATTACATTTTATTCTTGATATTTCCTTTGAGATATGTAAGAAACTGTCAGAAAAATATTTATAATATCTCAAAATGAAATATTTAATTCATTCTATTAATGGGTCTTATATGTGTTTGATTGCAATTCTTTTTAGGAGAAAAGATAGAAACTACACTTTTAAATTAAACTATTTTCACGAAAATGGTCATGAAATTTAAATACCACTTTCTAGTCATTTCAATTTGTTGGCTTGTTCTATACCGTTTCTACACACCTTCTATACAGTTTCTATACATATCTTATACATATAAATATTTTATACAAAAATTATACAGTTTTGATACACAACTTATACAAAAATTGTACTTTATTTTTTACACATTTTATACAACAATTATATAATTTTTATACATTTTCTATATTTTTATATATATTTTATACATATACATATTTGATAGAACTATACAATTTCTATATATATATCTTATATAGATACATATTCTATATAATAATTATATCATTTTTATATGATTATATTTAATTATTATTTCTAAATAATAACCAAAAACAGAATATTTGTTCAGTTAAAAAGTTTATAGCAAAAAAAAAACTGAAATATTTTTAAAAGGGTCAAATGCCAAGTTGAAAACTGTATCAGTATTGTACATTGACTGTATCAGTATTATATATAGACTGTATCTGAACTACATGGGCCACAATGATCTAATTAGGAAATGACTATAAAGTAAAAATAGTATACCCAAGTGGCCACCTTTTAAAACAATATCAAACTCGTGCTATTTGTTTTAAGAAGTAAAAATTAACTAAATAAACTTATTAGATTGTTTATTGCAAGTTATAGAAACTCTTTTTAGTTTTCAAGTTATAGCAACTTTAAATTAAAAAAAAATAAAAAAAATATTTTATATATTTTTCGCTTTAAAAAATAAACATATCAAAATCATTACATCAAAGTAAAATATAGATTTAATATAATTAAAATGCAATATTCCTTACTTAAATATAGTTAAACTTAAATAACAAAATATCTTCCTTAAATATAGTTAATAGTAACTAATAGATACCAATCACACCATTATTCTCTCTTTAACCATTTTTTTCTATTAGAAAGTATTATTTCAATAAAAAGCTTCCACAAGTTGTTGTTTCATACAGCGTTTGAATATTTTTATAGTAAAAAAAACGTTCCGTAGTCTGCAAAAAATAAAAAAACGACACACACAAATATGAATTGTACTAATTTGCAGTCAATCATGATATATCATGGAGGAAGATGGGATGCCTCAGGTATATCTTGGTCATTAACTTTGATATTTTGCATTAATTTTTTTTTTCTATTTGAAATATATATTGTCTAATTATTGATTAAGAAAAAGACATTCAGAGAAAAAGTTAATATTATTTTTTATATTTGTTTTTAATTATGTGATGTTGACATGTTGATTGTTCACAAGAACGTGGTGGAAAGTTGATAACTCTCAAACTACACCTCTCTAATGAGAATGTAAGCGATCGTTGTCAAAATAAAATCCAACTAGGTTGGGGTCGAATCCCACAGGGAATATGGTGTGAACTTAAGTCGTTAGCGATTTAATCAACCGGTAGTTGGAGGTTTCCTGAAATAGGGCTTTTAAATTTAGCAAGTAATTGTTGGTCACTTTTAACTTAAGTGTTCGTAATCAAGAGTTTATGAAAAAACATAATTATGTTCACTAGGGGTTTTGGTACTTGACAGATGCTAATAGTAGTTAAAGATTCTCATAGTAGATAGGACAACAAGTTATCTTTATCGAAGTTATGCCTAAATGTCTCTCGACCTACTTAAGCATTTAATTACCTAATCCTCTCGGACTTAGGAAATTTATGTTCATGACCAGATTTTACCTCAGGTTAATCAACCTTGTTACAACGTCAATTATTAAATGGAAGTTTTTGTTGCTTCCAAATCCCTGTTAATAATTCACTGCCCACTATATTTGATTTCTTTCTCAAGCAACTCAAAGCAGGTGTTATCTATTGTTTGCAACAAACAGACAATAATTAAAACCTCAGAATTATCAAGAAGTCCTACTACCTTTTGAATCTTGAACACTTAGCATCTTATCAAGATTTAGCCCTAGATCCCATAATTCAGGTTAAAGAAATTTAGCCACGCATGATGTAATAATCGAAACAACTAGATGAATTCATGCTTTGAAAGATAAACTTACCACAAGATGAATAATGACTAGTGAATCACAGATTAGATCACAATAGAAATCCCAAAATAATGAATAAAATCTCTTTAAAGTAATTGTTTTTTCAAGCCAAGAAATTAGAGAGAGAAAATATCAAAATACGTGTCTCTAAACTCAATGTTCGGAACTCTCCAGAAAACCCTAAAACAAGACTTTAAATAGTTTAGCCTAAATAAGGAAACAAAATAATACAGTTCAGAAGTTTCTCGGATTAGGTGACTCCATTCTTGATAACCTATCAGGAGGCTGACGACTTCTCACAAATGTCGTCAGCTTCCTCTTTTCTTTTGATACTTGATGCCTTAGACTGACGACAAACGGTGACGTCCTATCAACTCCTTGACGAATTATCACAAATTTCGTCAAGTGTCTACCTCAACCCTTATGTTCTTCCTTAGCCTGACGATAAATCTGACGACCCATCAGCTCTTTGATGGCTTATCACAAAATGTCGTCACAATTCTCAACTCAGGTCCATTCTCTGTCTGACACTGACGATGAACCTGATAGCTTATCATAGGGCTGATGACCTATCAAAAATGTTGTCATCCACACTTCTCTTCGAATTTCTTTAGCTTTCAACTTCTTTGCTTCCATTCTTGTTGGTTCTCTAACATTTAGCTTCTACTGTAAAATCAAACATAAAACAATCAAAAACGACAAAAGTTTCTTAAGACTTTGCAATTATTCTTAGTTAAAAGCCTCAAATGTGTTAGCATTAGCTCACATATCAAAAGTCACAACTTAAAACAATTGCTTGTCCTCAAGAAACTCAACACAGCTAAGAGAATACAAAGTATATTTGGCATTCAATCATCCCTATCATCTCAAAACACTTTCACCCTCTCCAATGTCAGTCAACTCAAGAACAATGAAGAACACCAATGTAATACACAAAAATCAATATACGGCATTAATTCAGCTATATTAACCATGCATATGCCAGTATTACACTCTCCAAACAAGTTAGAAACTAGCAACATATCTGGTGTGCCCTCATAGCAAAGAAATCCCCCTCATCTCATATCAGTAATCCTATACGTAACCATGGGGACAATCAAAACACTCACTCTCAGAACGAAGTTCCAACCAATGTATGCCAAGTACCATAGTCTTGCCCTTATTTTCATTACCCAAATCTTCAGATAGGTCAGCTAGGATCACTATAGGTCTTCTCTTAGGCTTGTAATATAGGTTAGGGGATGGTATGATACTCGTAGGTATTTAAAGTGACTAAGCCTCCTTGACACTATACTAGCTTTTTGGGGTTTCACTCATTAGCCTTTTCCACTCTTCTCTTTTCTTGATCACACTTAGTTATGATAGGTGCGGTCTTTTTCACAATCACTTATTCTTTTTCACCATTTTTATATTGATTTTTTCCTCTGCACCCCGTTGTTTATTCTTTTCTTTTTTTTGCTACCTTTCTTCATACTCATTCTATATCGCGCACCCCTATGATAGCCACCCTCAACTTAGGCCATTTGCCTAAGTCAAGGTGCACAGTGTCCAAAGAGGACCAGGGCCAAAACAGGTTCATTGTGATCTAAATGGGAAGGTGACAGGAATCATACAAAGAAATAGGCTAATTAGGCTCAAAACAGGGATCAAGGGATATTATACATATAGGGAAGGTCATTTAGGCTAAAGTGAGCTAATATCAAAACGGCCTATGATCCTTTCTTAACCCCTATCCTTAAACCTATGTAAGACTAACCGGACAAGTTCTGGCTTCAGCATACAGAGGGAACTAAGTAGTTGCTCACACACACTTGGCACACAGGTATATCATAATCTACTACTCATTTAGTTTATGCAGCTGTTTAGCAATGATCATTGTGTCACTATAACTAATATCATACAAAGATATACAGTGGTCACACTTAAATGAAAATCACACAGTTAAAGAAGTAGACCACTTGAAGAGGTGTACAAAAATCACAAAATAATTCAACTGCCTTAAGTACAAGTATTTCTCCTGGTCGACTACAAAATTTTACAACAATAATTTACCCTACACCCTCAACTTAAAATCAAAGGAAATCTGAACTTAGGGTTAGAGTATACCTGGAATAGATCAATCCCGGGGGTCGTGGGTTGCCTCCCATGCAGCGCCTGATTTAACATCGTGGCACGACTCAGGTATCTCGATTACTTCAGACTTCATTGAGACAGATAGTAGTGACACTTTTCATTGATTCTTTTAAACTAATATAAAGTTTGACTCGTTGCCCATTTACCTTAAAGGTACTGCCATCTTCATTTTCAAGTTCCACTACTCAAGATGAGTAGAGTTGACGAACTCTAAAAGGTCCTGACCACTTAGATTTAAGCTTACCTGGGAACAGTTTGAGTCTAGAATTAAACAGGAGCACCAAGTCACCCTTTTGGAAGTCTCATTTCTCTATATCATGGTATTTTTTCATCTTTCTTTATATAGGTTTGCTTGTTCATATACCCTGAGATAAAATTCATCCATCTTATTTAGCTATCCCAGTCTCAGCTCTGCTGCCTTCTTACAACTCAAATTTAACCTTTTGAGTACCCATAAGGCCTTGTGCTCCAGCTCTACTGGTAAGTGGCAAGCTTTTCCATAGACCAACTGAAATGGTGGCATGTCAATGGGTGTTTTGAAACCAGTCCGATATGCCCATAAGGCATCATCGAGCTTTTGAGACCAATCTTTCCAACTAGCATTCACCATTTTGGAGAGAATGGCTTTAATCTCTCAATTTGACACCTCCACTTGCCCACTAGTTTGTGGGTGATATGGAGTGGATACCCTATACTGTTTCACCCTATATTTTGCTAAAGCTGCTCGAAACATTTTGTTACAAAAATGAGATCCTCCATCGCTTATTAATGCGTGGTACTCCAAAGCAAAAGAAGATGTTGTTTTTTAGAAAAGCAACAACTCTCTTTCCTTTATTATCAAACAAGGCAACATCTTTGACCCATTTTGAGACATAGTCAACAGAAACTAAAATATACTTCATCCCATACGAGCTTACAAAAGAACCCATGAAATCGATGCCCCAGACATCAAACAATTTCACTTAAAGCATCTTAGTCAAAGGCATCTCATGTCTTTTGGAGATTTCCCCCTGCCTCTGACATTGGTCATATTTCAGCACAAACTTGTGGGAATCCTTGAACAATGTTGGCCAATAGTAACTGCTCTACAACACCTTCCTAGCCATTCGGTCACCTATATTATATGCGTGTAGATGCCAGGGGGAATGCTAATAATATCTGCGATGGTTCATACTATAGCTCTCTTATGCCTCTGAAGTACAGAAATAAGTGTTGCTCACCCATATTAGCCGCAATAATAATAGGTAGAGTGTTTTTGTTGCCCAAAAACACATACCATAAGTGCCCAGACAGTTCTTTTAATTCCAACACCAGTGGCTCTTCAATGGATAGCTTGGCTGGTGGTGTTAGTCGATTAGCAAGGTCAAGGTATATCTTTTTAGGAGCATAAGGATATGAACCCATGCCTGACAAGGCACAAACAGTTTCTTCATACTCCTCAATGCCTTCGCGATAGAAGTTTATCAGAACTGTGGCTAAAGGCTCGGCAACAAGTTGCTCTTCTCTTGACACCTCCTGTTCGTCCTCATAATACACATCAACTACTGATAACACACTCATTTCTTCATGTTTCTTCATTAATTTACACAAATCAAACCGTACCACTTCATCATTCATCCTGAATAAGAGCTTATTCGCTCTCAAATCAATCAACACACTTCCGGTTGTAAGGAACGGTCGACACAAGATTATGGCACCTCGAAGTCCACCTCGTAATCCAGAATGACAAAATCTACAGGGAATATAAAGTTGGCTACCTTCACCAACAGATCATATAAAATGCCAACGAGTTATTTTACTGACATATCCTCTATCACGAGTCGCATGTTGGTGGGTGTGGGATTTACCAGACTCAACTTTCTATATACAGCCAGCGGCATCAAATAATGCTTGCTCCCAGATCACATAATGCCTTGGCGAATTCCATAGTCCCAATTGTACAGGGAATTGTGAATGTGCCTGGGTCTGGCTTCTTCTGCACCAAGGTCCTTGTAGAAATAGCGCTACAATGAAGGAGATTATCCTTCAATTCATAGCTCACCGCTCTTTTCTTATTCACAAGGTCCTTCATGAATTTAGCATATCCTGGCATTTGCTCAAGTGCCTCAACCAAAGGCACTTTTATTGTCAATTGCTTGAGCATTTCCATGAATTTACTGAATTTTGCATCATCAGTTTTCTTCTTCAATCATTGAGGAAAGGGAGGTGGTGGTCTTGGGATAGTTTTTAACTCTACCTCCTTCTCCTTCTCTTTTTCTTTCTCCAGAACATCATCAGAATTATCCAGCTTCTCAGACTCCACTGGACTATTTTCTTCCGGTTCAACATCAACTACCTCATCAACTAAAGGTTTGCCCACAGAAGGGCCAGGTAATATCTTACCACTTCTAGTGGTAATCTCCATGAATGAGCCATCATTCCAAAGATTTTGGACCGTATCACTTGGTAACATCCCTCTCTTTCTCTGGTTGAACGCTGCAGAGAGTTGGCTTATCTATTTCTCTAACTGTTTGATTATGGTGGAGTGTGAGTGCACCAACTGACTGATGAATGTCAGATCGGTCTTCATGGTGGTCACACCAGAGTTGGTAGCCTCCACTCTCTTCAACAACTTAGCTATCATATCCTCCATGGACATCTTCTCAAAACTTATTGAAGCAGCCTCATAATTTACAGGAGAAACATATAACCCACTCCTGTCATTATTATTCCTCCAATTTCCCTGCTCTCTATCCTTATAACCAGGCTTATCATAAAAGTTCCGACCTTGATTCCCTTGGATATTGCCTCGGAAACCTCCTTGATTATTAACATAGTTTGTCTCTTCTTCTGCATCAACCTCAACTTTATCCTAAGATCCCACATCTTTTACCTTTTCAACCTTGCCTGATAAAAAGTTCTTGGTTAGCAAGTCCATCTGTTTTTTAAGGTGATCCAAGTCTTGGTTACGCTCATCTTCTCTTCTGCATTGTTCTGCAGTAATACTTACAGAAGCAGTAGGGCTGGCCACCACAAAGTCTCTGGTATGCCATGCCCGACTCTGTTTGGTCATCTTCTCTAGCATCTCTGAATCCTCTAGGAAGGTAAGATCAACAAATGAACCACTAGCAGCATTGTCTATAATTGGCTTTGTAACAGAGTTAAGAGCCTTGTGCAAAGTCTCCATCAAGTGTATGTATGTTATATTGTGGTTTGGACACTGTGTCAGCTTCTTCTTGAATCTTTCACAGGTTTCATGCAAGGCTTCAGTTGGGAGCTGCCTAAAGTTGTTGATCTCATCCCTCAACTGTACCCTCCTGGAAGGCGGAAAGAACCTTTCTAGGAAAGCTCCTTTCAACTACCTCCAGTTGGTTATAGAATCGGGTGTCAGCTCATTTAGCCACAAAGTTGCCTCTCCAGATAGAGACAATGGAAACAATCTCAACGGGATAGCATTCTGGCCCACTCCTGGGTTATCAAAAGATTTACATATGGTGACAAAATTCACCAGATATAAGTTCGGGTCATCCCCAGGAAGGCCACCAAACAACCCCTTCAGATTGAGGAGTTGAATCATAGTACTCGTAATGTTGAATTTCGACCCAGGTGCCAACGGTAGAGGAATGATGGCACCCGTTGCACCTGCTTCGTCCAATCCATCATCATCAACATTGAGGTCATACTGGACCGGCTAGTACTCTTGCCTTTCTCAGAACGGACGGTTCCTGTTAACATTACGTCGTACTGGTGTAGCTACTTGCTCTGCACGCCTTGGGTTACCAGGATTTAGCAACTCCTCATCTACCAAATCTTCATCCTCAGGATTTTGATATCGTGCTTATTGACCGACATTTTGTACATTCACCTGAGCTCTAGCTAAGGTTGCCAATCTGTCAGTCTCTTGCTGTTCTGCCATTCTTACAATTCATTGCGGTTCCGGATTAAGTGGTAATAATAGTTCTCTGGAACTTTTGGTGCTTGGCATAGACTACAAATATCCTGAAGTAAACAAAAACAACAAATAAACGTAAAACTAGGAAACTTGACTAACAGTCAATTAGCGCACCCAACTACAATTTACAATCGTATTCCCCGACAACGGCACTATTTTTTATAACGCTCCAACTAAACCTCTCTAATGAGAATGTAAGCGATCGTTGTCAATATAAAACCCAACTAGGTTGGGGTCGAATCCCATAGGAAATATGGTGTGAACTTAAGTCTTTTGCGATTTAATCGACTGGTAGTTGGAGGTTTCCTGAAATGGGGGTTTTAAGTTTAGCAAGTAATTGTTGGTCACTTTAACTTAAGTGTTCGTAATCAAGAGTTTATGAAAAAATAGAATTATGTTCACTAGGGGTTTTGGTACTTGACAGATGCTAATAGTAGTTCAAGATTCTCACAGTAGATAGGACAACAAGTTATCTTTATCGAAGTTATGCCTAAATGTCTCTCGACCTACTTAAGCATTTAATTACCTAATCCTCTCGGACTTAGGGAATTTATGTTCATGACCATATTTTACCTCAGGTAAATCAACCTTGTTACAGCATCAATTATTAAATGGAAGTTTTTGTTGCTTCCAAGTCCCTGTTAATAATTCACTTCCCACTATATCTGATTTCTTTCTCAAGCAACTCAAAGCAGGTGTTATCTATTGTTTGCAACAAACAGACAATAATTAAAACCTCAGAATTATCAAGAAGTCCTACTACCTATTGAATCTTGAACACTTAGCATCTTATCAAGATTTAACCCTAGATCCCATAATTCAGGTTAAAGGAATTTAGCCACGTATGATGTAATAATCAAAACAACTAGATGAATTCATGCTTTGAAAGATAAGCTTACCACAAGATGAATAATGACTAGTGAATCGCAGATTAGATCACAATAGAAATCCCAAAATAATGACTAAAATCTCTTTAAAGTAATTGTTTTTTCAAGCCAAGAAATTAGAGAGAGAAAATATCAAAATACGTGTCTCTAAACTCAATGTTCGGAACTCTCCAGAAAACCCTAAAACAAGACTTTAAATAGTTCAGCCTAAATAAGGAAACAAAATAATACAGTTCAAAAGTTTCTCGGATTAGGTGACGCCATTCTTGATAACCTATCAGGAGGTTGACGACTTCTCACAAATGTCGTCAGCTTCCTCTTTGTTTTTGATACTTGTTGCCTTAGGCTGACAACAAACGGTGACATCCTATCAACTCCTTAACGACTTATCACAAATATCGTCAAGTCTCTACCTCAGCCCTCATGTTCTTCCTTAGGCTGACGACAAATCTGATGACCCATCAGCACCTTGACGGCTTATCACAAAATGTTATCACAATTCTCAACTCAGGTCCATTCTCTATCTGAGGCTGACGATGAACCTGATAGCTTATCACAGGGACGACGGCCTATTAGAAATGTCGTCAACCACACTTCTCTTCGAATTTCTTCAGCTTTCAACTTTTTTGCTTCTATTCTTGTTGGTTCTCTAACATATTAGCTTCTACTGCAAAATCAAACATAAAACAGTCAAAAATGACAAAAGTTTCTTAAGACTTTGCAATTATTCTTAGTTAAAAGCCTCAAATGTGTTAGCATTAGCTCACACATCAAAAGTCACAAAAAAAAAATATCGTTCAATCAATGTATAGGTGTATGATTATTGGTTGACAAATATTTTCATTCGGTCATATTACATTCAGTGACCTATTATGATATTATAATTATTGTTTTAATTATTTTTTTATTTTTTTATTTTATTGATGTGCATGTTTTGACAATATTAAAATATGTTAAAATTATCAAATTTCATAAGTTGATCATTTTTTTTTTTTTTGATGTGTATGTTTTGAGAACTTTAAAATTTGTTGTAATTTTTTAAATATATATTGTTACCGATTATTGAGTATTAGTTACTTAACACATCTGTATTATATTTGCAAGTAGACCTAAAAAAAATTTTATAGATGAATTTACGTATGATGCAAATACCAAGTATAAAGGATTGCTAAATGCACTAGGAAAACAACTCAAGATCGACATCAACTCAATTCAAATTTGAGATTAAGTTCTTAATTGATAGATTCCCACCAATAATCATACACAATGATACAATAGTCATGATGTATCTAGATCGAAAAACGACTGTTATCAATAATCATACACAATGATAAAGTCATGTTAAAATTTTGTTATGTTTTTGTATGATGTTTTTAGATATTAAAATATATTTTTATTGATTTTATAAAAAATAATATCATCTTTAGATTCAATAACATAAATTGTTGTTTCTGAAATTGTAGACTCAATATGTTATATATGTATACTGAAAAATATAAGTAGATAACTGATAATAAAATATTAAAATACATAATTTCAAATATTTGATATCAATTTTAAGATTTAAAGAAAAACTGATATCAATTTTAATACCAAAAAATACTTGATATAAATAAAATATAGTGGAATATGATTTATATCTGTAACACCCCGATTTTCTGAACTGGAATGCTACACGGTGCTTATGACCCCGAAGGACCACAAGCTAATTGATGACTGATATTTTTACCTGTGCACTGCAATATATAATGTAATAATGCAGAAAACATGAACATGTAGGCCATAAGGTTCAACTAAATAAAGAATCAGTAAAATAGTAACATCAGTGTGGGTGAAAATATCCAAAACAACTGAAAACTGAATCTGAAAGCTAAATCTGAGCATAAATCCAAAAGCCTCTAAGTACTATCTGAAATAAGGAGTTGAAGGAACATGTCTCCAACTAACTCCGTAAAACTGAAGTGAAGAAATAAATGAATAAATCAAATAATGTCGTCTTTGAATGAAGAGGACTCGCTGTACTTTGTATGCTAAATGCGACTGCTACTTCTAGTCTGGGAATCGTGACTCTGAACCTATGGTGTAACATGAAAATAAAGCACCATAGCGCAAATGCGTCAGTACAACTGGAGTACTGAGTATACGAGTGAGGTAGCTAATGCAAGGGTTTATGTGCATGAATAATACTACTGACTGACTGATATGAACGTAAGAGCACAAACATACATACACAGTAACTAAGATCATGAGTACGTGATGGCTAAATATGTACGCTAATACATGGCTGGAACCATATGATAGCATGGATGACTGTATCTGACAGCCCTGAATCTGGTTGAACTCTCTGAGTTCCGTGCTATAACTGAATTTGACCGTATCTAACAGTCCTGGTATACTGATATCTGAAGAACTGCCTGAGTTCTTTTACTGAGACTGATACTGAAACTGTGGGAGGTATTTGTTTAACCAACATACCCCGTATGTGCCATTATGGCTAAGATGGGGTCCAATCTCTGCCCTGACTGGAAGGATGTCAATACCGCGCCACTGGTAAGGACAACATGTGAGCAACCCTCATATAACAAGTAACACTAGTGATAACGGTGGGAACCCTCATATAACAGGTTAAGCCACCTCATCTACCCTTATATAACAAGTTGCGATGTCTCAACCTATGCAGGCTACATAGTTCTGGAACGCAAGGATGACTGCTAAGAATCACACCCTCATATACAGGTAAGTTCCCATCTTTGGGTTCACTCGGTGCTAACTTCTACTCCCATCTAAAGAGACTAAACATGATTCAACTGACTGTACATGGACAGATTCACTGATTTCCATTGATTGAAGGAATAGTACTATTATCTGAGAGTTAACTGGGATCATGAGATTTCTGAGGTTTCCTGAGTCACATGACTGATTGATTTCTATAGATTATAGCTTAACTGAGATTATCATGACAACATGACATGAATCTAGGCACACAGCTATGTTTTTCAGGTACGAATATCCCCAAGACTCGATAGAAGAAAACTGACACACATGACATGACTTGATCACAAGATTAGAGTCCACAATTCGCTATATCATAAGTAGGGGATAGTATACTTCATGCATTTAATCAACACCTCAAACATGGTAGGGAAAGCATGGATATAATTCGCACACAAAATTCATATTTCCATCATCATACATACTTCATCCCATCACCATAACAATACATAAATAGCATGGGCATTCATATTGAAGTGAATCGCTAACATGGACTTGTCATTTAGATATCATGAAATTATGTAAATATGAACTTCTAACATCCTAGGTATTTTATCAAACACCTTACATGCATTCTTTAAGGCATAGGTGGATTTCATACTTGCATTAGTTCAACCCACCCAAAGTTCATGATTTTCAACCAACAATCACATATATTCCATGAAAAACATCCTTAGATATCATCTTGAAACTTGAACAGCAATCATCAACGTGTACATGTTTATATCACCACAAAAGTTTACAAAATAACATTTAAAAGCATGGTTCTTGAACTCTATGAATGAATTGAATCCATAGATGAACACTACGCATACCTTAAAGCTTGATCTTGAAAGAGATCTAATGTTTCTGAAGGTTCCTGAAGAAATTCTTAGGCTTGCCCTTGATTTTTCTTAACTAGGGTTTAACTTCTTTGGGAAAGAATGTTCTTGTTCCTGAGGAGATGATCTTGAGAGGAAACCCTAATCTTTTAGTTGAAAGTGTAGGAGAGAGCCTTTTAAGATGTTTTAACTAAAGAGAATGGAAAGAAATACATTCCTTGAGGGTTATAAGTCATGGTAAGTGAAGGGAAAAGACCAAAATACCCTTATGAAATAAATTCCCAGTTGTTGAAAATCATAGCTGACGACATTTGTGACAAGGCGTCAAAAGTGTGGTAAGCCATCAAAGATGTCATCACACAGGAGCTGGAACTGATGGTTTCTGCCTAAGTTTGACGACCTTCGTGGTAGGGCGTAACAAATGTGGTAAGCTACCACGAATGTTGTCACTTAGGAGCTAGTTTTTGCCTAAGGCTGACGAACTTCATGGTAGGGCATCACAAATATAGTAAGATACCATGAATTTTGTCACACAGGAGTTGGATTCTTCCTAAGGCTGACGACCTTCATGGTAGGGCGTCACAAATGTGGTAAGCTACCACGAATGTCATCACACAGGAGTTGGATTCTTCCTAAGGTTGACGAGCTTCGTGGTAGAGCGTCACAAATGTGGCAAGATACCACGAATGTCGTCACACAGGAGTTAGATTCTGCCTAAGCTGACGACCTTCGTGCTAGGGAATCACAAATGTGGTAAGCTACCACGAATGTCGTCACACAGTTTCCAGCCTGACATGCTGGAGTAAAATAGGAATAACTCTTTGCTCCGATATCGGATTTAGGTAAAATTGGTATCGTTGGAAAGATAATTCAATTATATATCTGTTTATAGTTCATGAGATCAAAAATTTCAAGTATAATGAGAGATATGCTCGTTTTAATCTGACTATGGCAATATCTTTCTCTAGAATTCGATCGGTGAGGAATGTTTTGATTCGTCTGATAGCTGGGAGTTATTTGAAGCCTTAACATACATCTAACCTACTCATAAAACTATAAAATAACCATGATGTACTATGCATGATCTTGGTACATGGTTCTAATATTGGTTTGGATTTTTTGGAGTATTACAATATCTCCCCCTTGGAAACATTCGTCCTCGAATGATGACAACTTGAGAGGGGAGAAAATATAAACGACGCATATATTGATCATGCTCAACTGGCACATGATTTAGGACTAAATTGAATTCTAAACTAAATAAATCCCAACTGAACATGCATATCTGATGCATGACTGATAAGCTGAACTCATGAATGCATGATAAACTATGCACTGATACTTGATACAAATTTTATACTGGAATTTTGAACATGCAACTGAATAAGCTTAAGGAAAATCGTTACCTCGAGCTAAGTCTGAATTAGCGGAGAAAAGATGAGGGTACTTGGTTTGCATGTCTGTTTCTGCTTCCCAAGTAGCTCCCTCCATGGACTGATTCCGCCAAAGAACCTTGACTAGAGGGATTTCTTTGTTCCTCAGCCTACGAGTTTGATAGTTGAGGATTTCTACTGGAATCTCTTCATAAGAGAGGCTATTCTGAATGTCAACGCTCTGAATAGGGACTACAACTGTTGGGTCACCTATGCACTTCTTAAGCAAAGAGACATGGAAGACTAGGTGAACTGAGGCTAGATCTGAAGGCAATTCGAGCTCATAGGCTACCTTGCCGAAGCGACTGAGAATTCTGAAGGGACCGACATATCGGGGACTGAGCTTTCCCTTCTTGCCTAATCTCATCACTCCCTTCATGGGAGAGATCTTGAGATGGACATAGTCATCGACCTCGAATTTGAGATCCTTTCTACTAACATCCGCATAAGACTTCTGTCGGCTCTGAGCAGCCCGGAGACTTTCTCTGATCAACTGAACTTTCTCTAAGGCATCGAATACTAAGTCAGTCCCTGTGACTACGGTCTCACTAACTTCGAACCAACCGATTAGAGATCTACATCTCCTACCATAGAGAGCTTTGAACGGAGCCATCTGAATACTGGAGTGATAGTTGTTGTTGTATGCAAACTCAATCAAAGGCAAGTAGTCATCCCAGCTTCCCTTAAAATCAATTGCACACGCCCTTAGCATATCTTCTAAAACCTGAATGGTCCTTTCTGCTTGACCATCTTTCTGAGGATAAAATGTTGTACTGAGATAAACTTGGGTACCAAGACCCTTTTAGAATGCTTTCTAGAAGTGAGAGGTGAACTGGGTACCTCTGTCTGAGATGATAGATAGTGGAACACCATGTAATCTGACCAACTCCCTGATATAGAGTTTGGCATAATCCTCAGCTGAGTAAGAGGTACGAACTAGAAGGAAATGAGCTGATTTGGTCATTCTGTCTACAATGACCCAAACTGAATCATACTGATGACGTGTTCTACGCAAACCCATCACAAAGTCTATGTTCACTTCTTCCCACTTCCAATTAGGAATAGTGAACTCCTGCATGGAACCACTAGGTTTTTATGCTCTATCTTAACCTGCTGATATGTAGAGCAGTTAGCTACAAACTCTGCAATATCCCTCTTCATCCCACTCCACCAATAGATCTCTCGTAAGTCACGGTACATCTTAGTATCCCCTTTTCACGCCTCAAATCCTATTGGGGCAGACTGGCACCCGCAACCGAGGAGGCCCAGGAGAACCATCTCATAATCTTATACTTCCCATGCATACCTCTATGACAACCCGAAATTCGGATAGCATCATGTCGCATATAAAAGGAAATAATCACCTGTATAAGCTCGTGCACACATATATATGTATATACAATACTTGGTCGTTGGAGCCATCACGTCTATTAACAAAACACCACCTTGACTGTACATTAGGTCTACAAAGCCTCTAGATAATACACAGAGTTTAACTAAGGTCGGGACACATCCCGCAATATAACTAACTTCTATACAATACCAAAAGTTACTGTATATGACACGGAGAGCCCCGAAGCAAACTGGAGCTCACCAAAAGCAGCTGGATATCCTGGCTCCTACTTGTGCGGTGTATGAGCTGAGGTACCTGTGCCTGCAGCATGAAATGCAGGTCCCCCTTAGGGGACGTCAGTACGAAATATGTACTGAGTATGTAAAGTTGTAGATAATCACATATGATATAGGAGCTCAATAGAAATCAAAAACAAGTGAATAAATCGTAATAGGAGTGGACCACACTTACTAGAACTTGTGACAACCTGTACATTGTATTTATTCAATCACTTTACCTTCGTTCTTATCATCTTTGTAATCATTACTGTACTGTACTGTGACCACTAGGCTGCCTCCAGTACATATCAATTGGGATAGACCCATGATAGTCTTATTCCCCTGGGATACCACCCATAAACACATAAATAGGGATCGACCTATGATAGGCTTATGCCCCTGGGATACCACCCAATAAGAGAGAACTTCCATCACTTAGTTCAATTAATCTTTGAGATTGTTATTTCGGTCGCCACCGCATTTTTGATACTTTGAAACAATGATACATCAATAAGAGACATATAAATAGACCATCAATGCAATAACAATGAAGTAAGAACTCATTGGCACATCAATGAAGTGTTTTGGAGTCATCAATGCCATAACAATGAAGTAGGAACTTATTGGTATATCAATGAAACGTTTTGGAGTCATTAATAGCACATGGATATTGTTTGAGTAACCGGATACCTTCTGACATTCATTAGTGCAATAAACATGTAAGATTTGGAAAACAAGTAAGTATTGGAATGTCTTTACATCTTGTAGGATGGAAACAAGTTCATTGGTAACGTAGGACATCATACAAAACCATGATGGATCACATGTTATTGAATAACTTTGGAAACCTTCTTAATAGAACAATTGTTCACTTTCATGCCAAAGATATGGTATAGAGTATTCTTTACATACCTGACTGTCAACCTTCAATACTAGTCCCAAATGGACTTCCCATTTTTTCGGATTACTTATCTACAATGAACATATATAACAATCGAGTATTAGCAACCAAACGTCACAATTCAATTATTTGAATTCACCAAACTAGTGGTTAAGTAGTAAGACTTAATTACACCATAAAGGGTGTCACCTTAACCCTCTTATACTCCAATTACATCCACATGCCATGCATATTCATACAACATCCTCCAATATCAAGTTTGGATTCATTTATCCTTCCAACCAATCCATTAAACCAAATTGATCCATAGACATAAATAATCATCAATTCAATAGTATATCACCATATCCACCTTCCATAACTCAATTACCATATCCACCTTCCACAATTCGATACAACCAAACCATGCAAAATAGTCCATAGCCCTATTTCAATCACCTTTCAATAACATCCAATACATATAATCCTCTATCACACATATACATATGGAAAAGAACAAAGGAAAACAATATCCATACCTTAGAATTCACCTCTTGATTATACAATCCTATTTTCACAAATAATAGGTGCCATTTGAATCTCTCGAGATGACAAACGCAGTTATCAGATTACTTTGGAATTTCTACGATTGAATCAAAAGTAATTTAAAGGTCAAATTTGGCTAGGGTTTGTTCTTTCTCAATGATTGATGATGAAAATAAGTTTTTGAACTCATATACATGTATATATACACATATTCCCATCCATAATATAATATGAAATGACCAAAATGCCTTTAAAATTTAAATAATGTTAAATCTGTCCTTTGGTGGACTGTTTTGATAAGCTAAAGTAGATCGACCATAACTCTTTGCTCCGATATCATATTTGGGTGAAATTGGTATCGTTGGAAGGATAATTCAAAGGTATTTCATTTCATATAAAGTAGGCCACCCAGTTCTTCATGTACAAGGAGTTATGGTCGTTTGAAGTTGACCCTAAAAATCTATTTTGATAGGATGGAGTAAAACGAGTATAACTCCTTACTCAGACGTTGGATTTGGATGAAATAAATTGCATTGGAAATAAGACACAAAGATATTTCTTTTAATAGGTCGCATCTCTCCCAGTTCATTATATTAAGGTAGTTATGATCGTTCGAAGTTGACCCAAAAATTTGGCTGGCCTCAGTAGTTTGTGTGCAGGAAAATTTCCTGCACATTTACTATTCCCAAATATCCCGGCCACCGTTTTATAGTTTTGAACGTGCTCGATTATATTCGAAACCTATCCGTTTTTGGAAATCCTTATATCATTGGAAATCTTATTCAATAACCTTCGCATGGAACCATCGACAGGCAAATTTCGGTATAAATAAAATAAAAAATTAATTCCATATAAATAAGACCAATACACGTACTTGAATACGCCAATACACGTACTTGAATACGGGGTGTTACACCCCTGGATGAATAGAGTATCGCGCACCATGCACTTTTGCAAGAATTCGCTGCCTCAAGTCATCTACACCGGGAACACACAGACGACCCTAACAACGAAGAACACCATCTCCCCCTTGGGAGAAAACCTCTACTTCCTGACTCTGAACTGACTCTTTTAGCTTGACAAGGCTAGGATCCCTGTCTTGCTTCTCTTTCACCTCGGAAACTAGAGATGACTCTGAACTACTTTGAACACATACACCACCCTCCGAAGAGTCGACTAAGCGAATGCCTAGTCTAGAAAGCTGATGAATCTCTTGAGCTAATTTCTTCTTACTATCCTCAACATGGGAAACACTACCCATGGACAGTCTACTGAGTGCGTCGGCCACTACATTGGCCTTACCAGGATTATAAAGGACACTCATGTTATAATTCTTCAAGAGCTCTAACCACCTTCTCTGACGACGATTGAGATCTTTCTGGGAAAACACATACTGAAGGCTCTTATGATCTGTGAAGACGTCTACATGAACACCATATAGATAATGCCTCCAAATTTTTAAGGCAAAGATAACCATTGCTAACTCAAGGTCATGAGTAGGATAATTCTTATCATGGGGCTTTAACTATCTGCAGGCGTAGGCTATGACTCTGCCATGCTGCATGAGGACACAACCTAAACCTACTCTGGATGCATCACAATATACTACGAATCCATCGGAACCATCGGGAAGTGCTAAAACTAAAGCTGAGGTGAGTCGAGTCTTCAACTCCTGAAAACTCTTCTCGCAAGGTTCTGACCACTGAAACTTAACCTTCTTCTGAGTCAATCTGGACATAGGAGATGCAATAGAAGAAAATCCCTCGACAAACCATCGGTAATATCCAGCCAAACCCAAGAAACTCCTGATATCTGATGGAGAGATAGAGCGAGGCCAGTTTCTTACCGCTTCGGTTTTCTGAGGATCTACTCTAATGCCATTATCGGAAATAATGTGGCCAAGGAATGCTACTAATCTTAGCCAAAATTCGCACTTGCTGAACTTGGTGAACAACTGGTAATCCCTGAGAGTTTGAAGAACAATTATGAGATGGTCTGAATGATCACGCTCTATGCGAGAATAGACCAGAATATCATCTGTGAAGACTATGATGAATGTGTCCAAGTACTACTTGAACACCCGGTTCATCAAGTCCATGAAAGCTGCAGGGGCATAGGTAATACCAAAGGACATGACTAGAAATTCAAAGTGACCATACCGAGTATGAAAAGTTGTCTTCGAAATGTCACATTCTCTAACTCTGAGTTGATAATAGCCTGATCTGAGGTCTATCTTGGAGAAATAACTGGCACCCTGAAGTTGGTCAAACAAGTCATCTATCCTAGGAAGTGGATACCTGTTCTTGACCGTGACTTTTTTGAGCTGACGGTAATCAATACACATTCTGAGAGAATCATCTTTCTTGCGCATGAATAAGACTGGAGTACCCCATGGGGATACACTGGGCCTGATTAATCCCTTATATAAGAGATCCTTCAACTGATCTTTCAGTTCCTTAAGTTCTGTTGGTGTCATTCTGTATGGCGGAATAGAAATAGGCTGAGTATCTGGGAGAAGGTCTATGCCGAAGTCTGTTTCCCTTTTGGGAGGAATGCCTGGAAGATCTTCAGGAAAGACGTCTAAATATTCATTAATCACTGGTACTGATTCGAGACTGGGAGATTCGGAACTGGAATCCTTAATATGCATGAGATGATACACACACCCCTTAGAAATCATTTTCCTTGCCCGAAGGTAGGAAACAAGTTGACCCCTAAAAGATGAAGTGCTACCCTTCCACTCTAGGATGGGCTCATTCGGGAACTGAAATTGAACTATCCTATTTTTGTAGTCGACTATGGCATAGCAGGAATAAAGTCAATCCATGTCGAGAATGACATCAAAATCAGTAATCTCTAACTCGACTAAATCTGCTAACGTGGATTTCTGAAATATCATAACCGGGTAGTTTTTGTATACCCGCCGAGCTATGATGGTTTTACCCACTGGGGTAGAGACTGAAAAGGGCTCTGCTAAAATTTCAGGACTGAT
This sequence comes from Capsicum pubescens, assembly GCA_030864215.1. Taxonomy (NCBI): domain Eukaryota; kingdom Viridiplantae; phylum Streptophyta; class Magnoliopsida; order Solanales; family Solanaceae; genus Capsicum; species Capsicum pubescens. Next base: position 77,320,224 of record CM061544.1, read on the forward strand.
TCTGAAATCGCCTGCTATGTATGGAGTGACAAAAGACAAGGATGCACCTGGGTCTAGTAAAGCATAAACATGAACATGGAAAATCTGTAATGTACCAGTAACGGCATCAGGAGAATTTTCCTGATCCTGTCGGGTCTGAAGATCATAGAGTCTATTTGGGCGTTGCCCACTAGTAGCACTGGAAGTGGCACACTGCTGGTTTGGGCGACCGGACTGAGCTGTGGAATAATTCTGCTAACCCTGAGGACCTAGCCGAGGACATTCCCTAACTCTGTGGCCTGGCTTGCCACAACCAAAAAAAATGCCTTGACCCGCTCTACACACACCCTGATGGTGCTTACCGCAGGTCTGACACTGAGGATAAATGCGGGCACTGCTAACACTGCTCTGAGATTTAGAGCCTGGTGCCCTGTCTCTGTTGCCATCCCTGAACTTTGGCACTGGGTCACTAGCGGAGAAAGGGTATGGAACTGCTGACTTAGGACGAAACTGCAAACGATTTCCTCCCTCTGATTTAGGCTGAGCAAAACTGAAAATGCCTGCTCTTGCTCTCTTGTTCTGCCTCTCCCTAGTCTTAACCTTCTGCTCCTCTATCTGTTGAGTATGGGTCATGAGCCTGGATAAAGTTATATCACTGTTCAGCATCGTATACCTACACTCATTTACCACGCTATTATTCACCCATGACACGAACTTGCTCATCTTAGCCCTGTTGTCTGCAACCACATGAGGGGCATATCTGGCTAGCTGAGTAAATCTAAGAGAATACTCTCTAACTGTCATATTTCCCTGCCTGAGATTGATGAACTCAAGAACTTTGGCCTCTCTCAGCTCTTGGGGAAAGAATCTGTCTAAGAAAGCCGTGACAAATTCTTCCCACTCAACAGGACCTGCATTCTCTAACCTTTCTGCTAACCACTGCTTGTACCAAGTGTGAGTGACATTCTGCAATTGGTATGCGGCTAACTAGGCACTCTGAGAAGAAGTGACTCCCATGATATCAATGACCTTCTGGACTTGGTCAATGAATTCCTGAGGATCCTCGTCTAGCTTAGACCCAAAGAAAAACGGAGGGTTCATTCGAGTGAAGTCCCGAATCCTAGATGCTGCTGAATTGGACACTAGGTTGGCTGGAAAAACTATTGGTCGTTCATTATGGGAATCTACAGACTGAGAAAGAGCGGTAAATGTGGTCCTAAACTTCGCATGAGAAACATGTTCTCCCAAAGGATCTTCGGGCTGAGGAGCTGGCTGATTTCTTCTCTTTGGAGGCATGTTTCTGAAATAAGAGAAGAGCAGATTAGACTGAGAGAATGACTTGAAATTATGCTTACTAGCATGACATGAATACTGAAGAAAGGAAATTGTCCCTAAAATATCTCATAGCCTCTTGTACATAAATGTAGCGCGCAACACACCCATGCACAAGACTTTACTAGATGCGGCTTTCAGAATTCCTAGGACTCTATTGAACCTTAGGCTTTGATACCAAGTTTGTCACACCCCAATTTTCTGAACCAGAATGCTACACGATGCTTATGACCCTGAAGGATAAAAAGTTAACCCATGACTGATATTTGTACCTATGTACTAAAATATATAATGTAATTATGTGGAAAACATGAACATGTAGGCCATAAGGTTCAACTGAATAAAAAATCTGTAAAATAGTAACATCTGTGTGGGTGAAAGATACCCAAAATAACTAAAAACTGAATCTGAAAGCTAAATCTGAGCGTAAATACGAAAGCCTTTAAGTACTGTTTGAAATAAAGAGTTGAAGGAACATGTCTCCAACTAACTCCGTAAAACTGAACTGAAGAAATAAATGAATAAATCAAATAATGTCGTCCTCGAATGAAGAGGACTCACTGCAACTCTGTATGCTGAATGCGACTGATACTACTGGTCTGGGACACGTGCCTCTGAACCTATGGTGTAACATGAAAAGAAAGTACCATAGCGCAAATACGTCAGTACAACTGGAGTACCGAGTATACGAGTGAGGCAGGCTAATGCAAGGGTTTACGTGTATGAATAATACTACTGACTAAATGATATGAACGTAAGAGTACAAACATACATACATAGTAACTAAGATCGTGAGTACGTGATGGCTAAATCTATACGCTAATACATGGCTGGAACCGTAGTTATGATAACATGGATGACTGTATCTGACAGCCCTGAATCTAGTTGAACTCTCTGAGTTCTGTGCTATAACTGAATTTGATCGTATCTAACAGTTCGGGTAGACTGATATCTGAAGAACTGTCTGAGTTCTTTTACTGAGACTGATACTGAAACTGTGAGAGGTAGTTGTTTAACCGACATGCCCCATATATGCCATTATGGCTAAGATGGGGTCCAATCCCTGCCCTGACTGGAAGGGTGTCAATATCGCACCACTGGTAAGGACAACATGTGAACAACCCTCATATAACAGGTAACTCTAGTGAGAACAGTGGGAACCCTCATATAATGAGTTAAGCCACCTCATCTACCCTCATATAACAGGCTGTGATGTCTCAACCTATGTTGGCTACATAGTTCTGGAATGCAAGGATGACTGCTAAGAATCACACCCTCATATATAGGTGAGTTCCCATCTTTGGGTTCACTCGGTGCTAACTCATACTCCCATCTAAAAAGACTAAACATGATTCAACTGACTGTATATGGACAGATTAACTGACTTCCGTTGACTGACGGAGTAGTACTATTATCTGAGAGCTAACTGGGTCATAAGATTTCTGAGGTTTCCTGAGTCACATGACTGACTGAGTTCTATAGATTATAGCTTGACTGAGATTATCGTGACAACATGACATGGCTCTAGGCACACAGCTATGTTTTTCGAGTTCGAATACCCCCAGGACTTGATAGAAGAAAACTGACACATATGACATGACTTGATCACAAGATTGGAGTCTATAATTCGTTATATCATAAGTAGGGGATAGTATACTTCATGCATTTAATAAACACCTCAAACATGGTAGGGAAAGCATGGATATAATTCGCACATAAAATTCATATTTCCATCATCATACATACTTCATCCCATCACCATAACAATACATAAATAGCATGGGCATTCATATTGAAGTGTATCGCTAACATAGACTTGTCATTTAGATATCATGAAATCATGTAAATATGAACTTCTAACATCCTAGGCATTTTATCAAACACCTTACATGCATTCTTTAAGGCATAGGTGGATTTCATACTTGCATTAGTTCAACCCACCCAAAGTTCATGATTTTCAACCAACAATCACATATATTCCATAAAAAACATCCTTAGATATCATCTTGAAACTTGAACAACAATCATCAACGTGTACATGCTTATATCACCACAAAAGTTTACAAAATAACATTTAAAAGCATGGTTCTTGAACTCTATGAACGAATTGAATCCATAGATGAACACTACGCATACCTTAAAGCTTGATCTTAAAAGATATCTAATGTTTCTGAAGGTTCCTGAAGAAATCCTTAGGCTTGCCCTTGATTTTTCTTGACTAGGGTTTAACCCCTTTGGGAAAGAATGTTCTTGTTCCTGAGGAGATGATCTTGAGAGGAAACCCTAATCTTGTGGTTGAAAGTGTAGGAGAGAGCTTTTTGAGATGTTTTAACTAAAGAGAATGGAAGATAATATGTTCCTTGAGGGTTATAAGTCGTGGGAAGTGAAGATAAAAGACCAAAATACCCTTATAAAATAAATTTCCAATTGCTGAAAATCATAGCTGACGACATTTGTGACAAGGAGTCAAAAGTGTGGTAAGCCGTCAAAAATATCGTCACACGGGAGCTGGAACTGATGGCTTCTGCCTAAGTCTGACGAACTTCGTGGTAGGGCGTCACAAATGTGGTAAGCTACCATGAATGTCGTCACTTAGGAGCTGGTTTCTGCCTAAGGCTGACGACCTTCGTGGTAGGGCATCACAAATGTGGTAAGCTACCATGAATGTCGTCACACAGGAGTTGGATTCTGCCTAAGGCTGACGACCTTCGTGGTAGGGCGTCACAAATATGGTAAGCTACCACGAATGTCGTCACACAGGAGTTGGATTCTGCCTAAGGCTGACGACCTTCGTGGTAGGGCGTCACAAATGTGGTAAGCTACCACGAATGTCGTCACACAGTTTCCAGCCTGACATGCTGGAGTAAAATAGGAATAACTTTTTCCTCCGATATCAGATTTAGGCGAAATTGGTATCGTTGGAAATCTAATTCAACTATCTATCTGTTGATAGGTCATGAGCTCAAAAATTCCAAGTATAATGAGAGATATGCTCATTTGAATCTGACTATGGCAATATCTTTCTCAAGAATTCGATCGGTGAGAAATATTTTGATTCGTCTGATAGCTGGGAGTTATTTGAAGCCTTAATATACATATAACCTACTCATAAAACTATAAAAGAACCATGATGTACTATGCATGAGCTTGGTACATGGCTCTAATCTTGGTTTGGATTTTTCGGTGTATTACAATATCGCAAAGTATAAGTTCACGAAAATAATAATTTTAAGTTATTTTATATCAAATTTAATACAAAAGATCATCCCATTAAGTAAGAAAAAATAATTAGTATTGTATGCAATTTGTATGATAAATCATATATTATGTGCTAATAAAACTTGAATAAAAAAATTAATCTAAAAATTTTTATTTTTATTTTTGATTCCCAAGGTATCCCCACAGCCGGCAGCCGTGAGACTAATCCTCCGTTCCTTGGTCAGCGCATTTTTGCGGTAGGGAACTGGCCATAGAGTTTTCTCCATTTGCCAAAGGCGGGGATCGAACCTCCGACCTCTTGCTTAAGAGACATAGCGTTGAACCACTATGCCAACTCTGGATTATACAAGAGTAACAAAATCTAGATAATAATAAACAACATAAAAAGATGTCTTGGATATAAAATATCCAGTGATAAAATATCCTATTTGGAATATAATCAAATTTTTATTTTTTGGACATGAGTCAAGGAAAAAAAATACATTAAATTGAAGAAACTTTAAATCCGAATGAAGAAATGAATGTTGAAAAATCCAACTTCATACACATGAATATGAAAAGAATAAAAAAAGAAAAAAAAATTTATGAAAATGAAGATAAATTAATGGTTGAAAAAAAAACTTTTAGCAATAAAGTTGATTTGAAAATCCTGTAAACATTGAACTACTAAGTTAAGTAATAAAGTTTAAAAAAAAGTCAAATATCATGTATAAACGTAAAAAAAAAAAAAAACATCTTTACTATATTTGATTCCTTAATTTGAGAACAAATTATGAAACTTAATCAACAAAATAAAAAACAAGATATAATTATTGATACCAACAATAACACTTGTCATAATTATCAAAAGATTTAATGAAGAGTGATAATTGTTAAAGGCTATAAATAAGGATATATATGAATATTTAAATACGAAAAAAAAACTTTTTTTAATAGTTTTAAAAAAATAGTCTTTTATAATAGATCTTGTGTAAATAATAATGAGTTTAAAAAAATTTATTGGAAGTTGGTAAAAGATAAAAGAGGTTGCATCTGATTTTAGCTAAAAATACCCCGTAAAACATGAATGTTTTTTGAAATAAAGTTAAAAATATGAAATCAGTTCTTTTTTAAATTTATAAGATGTTAAAAAAGGTAAAGATATAAGAATTCTATTGGTAATTAAAAACAGTAAAACACAAAGTCTAGAAGCAAGTTAATTATTCAAGTTAATAAAAAAAAAAAAATTAGTTATTAAATTTAAAAAATATATTTACCATATATGACTCCTTAAATTGTGAACAAACTTTAATAATTAATTATTAAAATTAAAATAAAAAACATTGATACCTTAACTTGTCATAATTATCTAAAGCTTTGATTAAGAGAGATAAATGTTAAGTGCTAAATATAAAGAAAGAATATAAAAAAAAAAATAGTATAATTTTTAATTAAAAAAAAATAAAAGGACATTGTGTGGCACTTTTTAAAAGTGAAAATTATTAGATTGTTAATTACAAGTTATAACTTAACTTTTCAAAAAGAAAAAAAAATATAAGTTATAACATAACTTTTTATAATATATTTTCCTAAAAAAATATATTTTAATTAATTGTTCGAAAATCAGTTTTTTAATATTTGTTGTTTATATTCTTTATATTCTTTCAAGCTATTAGTTTGTTTTTTTACCTTCTTTTTAATTGACTATTTCTAATAGGCCCATTTAAAGCTTAACTAACTATTACCCTTCTCACTTTTGTTGTTCATAACCGTTTGAAACATTTGTGAATTTCTAGAACATTACTGCCTCTTCAATAGCTACTATTGGCTATTACTACATTTGACATTGGAGCATTTGCCAAAGGGAAGAAGTCGTTCCCTCTGTTGAGTTATTGACAATATATATTCTTGTAGATTTTTCTCTTGTGCTGGGTTTCGTTTTGTTAATGTTTGTTAGATTCTGGCTCCTAATTTATACTGGATGAGCTTGTTGAATCATGGGAATGCACCTATACCGGGTGAAATATCCTTAAGGACAATGTTTGACATGCCTTAAGTTTTGAAGAATCCGCTACAAGTGTTTGTCATGGAGTATTTTCCGTAAGGTTTACAACATTATTAAGTTCTTGCCCATAACAATCACCGCGTGAAAGAGAGGGGTGATTGCTTTTTTGCTTGCACCTCCTCGCTTTTTCCTGAGAATGAATCATTTTCTCCTGCTTCATTAGGAAGTATGCAAGTATGAGTGGCTCCAGGAAGTGTGACTCTCCCTTGAGATGCAATGCCCCTTTAGAAATTTGCTTATTTCCTTTGTTTATAGAAGTGATCAGATGGACTGATGATGTCCACTATTTCTCAGTAGTGTGTGGTTGCAAAATATAGCTAGACGTGTATCACGCCATTGATTTGCCTTCAGAGTGTTGTCAACCGAAGAAATTGATGAACGAGCACTTAACAGCCAACAATAGGTGATGAAGGCCTCATGAATATCCTTGTTAGCTAGTTCTGGTTGTCTTATTTTAGCTAGCTAAGATATTTCTTAGATTTGCTTGGGATACATTCTAGGAATCAAGAGATACAAATTGTTCAGACCATAAAATGAGCAAGTAAGCAGGGGCTAGCTAGACAGTTGAGGTTGTCAGTGGCAACTTTCCTATGAAATCACAATGGAGACTTCCTAAATATAGATGGTCCTCATACTCCAACACAGATGTCACAAATGACATGACCTTTCCAGTTGGATCATCAAAGCCTTTGGTTATCTTTCCATCAGCTGCCACATTCACTACCATAGCTTGGCGGTGTAATCCAGTCACCCAGTTCATCAACTTTGGGAAAGTTGCCAGCAAATGTTTTGAAGATCTCGACGTGTGTATGAAATTTAGCCCAGGAGCAGTTAACTGTAGCAGAGACGGATACAACATTTAAATTGACATAGCATATGCATTTTCTTTGGTATTGAAGTAATTTTACGTGAAAATGAGTGAGTTTGATTCTTTATGTATATATAAAGAACCTTAACTTCACATGATACGTATCATTACATTCGAAAAGGTGGGCTATAGCATACCTGTAATAAAGCTATCCAGAAAGAACCATCTTGAGCAAGTTTGATGTTATCTGGTGCACCAGGAAGATTATCGATGAAGATATCTGTTTGTCCTTTGATTTCGTCCGTCAACCAATATTTAAGGCACCTAAATCTGATTATTAAGGAGGAAAAGAATGTTCAATGCAACTCAAATTTCATATACTGATTCGAATTGCCAAAACAATGTCTAGTTAAAAGATTGCAAATTGAGAAAGCATTTTCAGCAAAAGTGTACTTCCACAGAACATCTAAGTACTTACTTCCACGATTCACAGACAACTAAGTAATCTTGATCTGCAGAGAGAGCGACCCCATTTGCAAAGGCCAAGTTATCCAGAAGTACAGACGTCTGGTTCAGTGAAGGATCATATTTGAGAAGCTGACCATGAGGTTTGGCCTCGAGCATATCAAGGTACCATTCAAGGAATCCAAATTTGGTGCTCGCGACACTGAAGTATAGATTCCCATCTGATGCTTCCACCACATCATCTGCAAATCTGTACGCAATTCAACTTTTAGGATTTTAATTATACCTTTTATGCACTCCAACACACCCTCACCCACACAAGAACAAGTGATGGACAAAAGGATCCAATTAGTTTTTGTAATTTCTGCTAACAACATCGTATAAACCATTCCCCCCCACCCCTCCGGGCTTTTGTTTCATCGGTAAGGACACAACACATTAAGTGACGGTTAGGCGCACGTCACAGGTTCAAATTCTGCTGCCGACAAAGCCTTAGTATATTCAAGTTGGTTGGAAGGAGGTGCACAATTACATTTGCCTAAATATCCACCAATTTCATAATGTAACAGCAGTTCGAACCGTAAGTTTATATTTACTCAAGAGATATACTCTGCACATAGCATATTATATTGTTCATCGCATCTTTGATACACTAAACCATATTGCACAAAAATCATAAGGTGATATTGTGAATTGATTCTTCCTTGCTCACTAGGCACCATTCATTTCCTTTTGACAATACAATGTCGGAAAGCTGTGCTAGATTAAACTCTAACAAGTTTCCTCAATGTGGTAGGGCATAACCCGAACATTTGTCCAATTTCTTCCGTTGATGATATTTACGCAAGTTCTGTAGTTCTCATCGATTCTTATTTAAGTAATTAGGTCTGGATTTCACAACAAAACTCACAACAAACATATGGTTATTTCAATCAATCACCCCAAACTTTATTGGCTCGATTTTTAAGTAATTGATATTCAATAACTCAGAAAACAAAAGTTCATGTTCTATCATCTATGTATCATAAGATATATTGCTCTTTGCCTCAATGTGAAGTCTGACCCCTATTTCGCGGTCTACCAACTCATTGCTTTGCTGGTGTGTAAGAACATGAAATCTTCATTACCTTATTTTTTCGCCATCGACATGTGAAGCAAGAACACTCGCACCATCTTCGCTAACTTTAAGTAGCCCCTGCACATCACAAAATTGTTACTATTAAGACTTACTATTTAAAACTTGTATAACTAATAATGTCTTAACAAGTTATCTAGGCTAATAAACTAAATGATTACCTCTTGAGTGTCACAAACTATGATATCACCAGTAGATGATACTGTAAGTCCCAATAATGAATCACCTCCAATATACTTCCAGCTCTCCCAAGTTCCATTTTTGTGCTTTCTTTTTATCCAACCATCTCTAGTAGCTGTATACACAACTCCCTTTTTGTCCACTGCCACATCTTCTGGTCTATCTAGAAATCCTTCTCCAAGTTTACTTACTCTCTGAAATTAATTAACACCACCAAAAACAAAGTCCATAAATAGTGGCAAGTAACAAAATATATATTAATAATTAAATTGAGCAACTTTTTTTAGAAAAAAAAAAAAAGATGTTACCTGCAAATAGTTATTTGATGTAAAAGAAGTGGTGAAGGTTTTAGAGGCAGAAGGAATTTCAAGAATGTCAGGAGATATTGGTGAGAAGAAAAGAATTTGGAGTGAAATAGCCAGCAAAATAACTATTAAAAAGCTAGAGAAAAACAGCAAAGAATTCATGGAGGAAAAACTGTGTTTGCTTTTGTTGATGCAATTTCCAGATAAGATATCATGGAGGAAAAACTGTGTCCTTGCTCATATAAAAATGATTTATTTGGTCCAAAATTACTACAACCTCTATCTCAAAATACTTCAAATTAATATTTTTTGGGAGTTACAGTTGGTGTTTTATTTAATTATAAATATAAATTAAAGTTATTTTTTAAATTTTTAAAAAAAATAGAAGTGAAAAAAAAAATTTACTAAAGTAAAATAATTTTTATGACCAAATACTATTAGTTATTTATTTCTTACGAAAGTAAAATAATTTTTTTAAAAAAAATTATGATCAACTGCCTGCTTAGTTTGAGCAGGAGGAAATAGCATCGGTTTAACTAGGTCGGATAGAATTTGTGGCTGAAAATAAATTGTTCGAAATAAATAAATTATTTATTTTTAAAGAGATATATTGAAAAAAAATATTATTTTTTTATCTAATGAGATTTTTAAATGCTTCATACTATCTAGGAAAATAATTTAAAAATATTAAAAGAGTAATAAAAAATATAATTTATAATTTATGTTATAAATTTTTTTTTTCTCAAAAAATGTGTCATACTAATATAATTCAATTATTTGTAAATAGAAGGAATATAGCTTGGTAATGATAAGTATTAAATGGCAGTACTAACAAACCGGAAAAACACACCGCAATAGCCTACAGGTAGTTCTACAAGAAATACGAAATTTATAGACACGTCCTTCTTTTTATTTTATTCTTAAATTCATTATCCCAAACTTTCTTAACTTTGTGGTGATGGAAGTATGGCAACATGTCTGTGGTTAATGTGTTAGCGGTAGCGAATTTAGGATTTAAGAATTAGAGAAAAGTCATCGTTTTTATCTTAAATTATACATGAAAAGTCTAGTACACACACTTAAACTATCATAGTGATCTATTACACACCTATATTATATAAAAGTGAAACTATTACCTCCTCGCGACATCCAGTCTAAGGCGCGTTTCTTACACTCAATATAGGCGCGTCCAATCTTTTAAAACTAAAAAATAAACGTTTAAAAATATTAAATTATAATGCCCAACAATTATATTCAACAATATCCTCCATTTCAACCAATTTGGAGCTCCAAACTAAAGAACCCTAATCCCCAAATTTGTCATCCAAAATCAAAATTCAAGATTATTTGTTTGAAGAATTGATAACTAAATCTTTTTTATCGTTCGATTTCTTGTCATATTGCGAGAATGTTTTAATTTCATTGAAATTTGGATGAATATTTCTTCCCTCAATTGTTTGTTCAACCTCTCTTAAAGCATGTTTTCGTACCACTTCCGTTGAAATCAACCGAATCAACTCATAACAATCGTAATTGCAACTGCGCAGAAAAAAGAAACAACAAATAGTAGATAGCAGGGATGAGAAGGTTGGGTCAACCTCCGGATCTCAAAAAATATATGGACAAGCAGTTTCAAATCAAGTTGAATGCCAACCTCTTAGTCACTGAAGCTCTTCGTGGGTTTGATCAGTTCATGAATTTGGTCATTAACAACACTGTGGAAGTAAATGGCAATGAGAAGAACGAAATTGGCATGATGGTGATTCAGTATTTGATTAGATAACGATTAACATGACAATGAATTTTTGTTTAAGTTTGAACATCAATTTTCGCTATTCAATATCTTTTAATTGGAAATTGATGTTTCCTTTTGATGCTAAAAAAAATAAATCATAACTTAAAATGAAAATAGATAAACGATTTTTGATTGTCAACAATAAAAAACACAACAAAATTAGGTGTTTATCTCTTCTATCGGATTAAAATTTGTTAAAAACATGAAAAGAAAAGAGAGATGAAGTTTCAATTTTGGTTCGTATTGATGATCTTCAGATTGAGTTTTTTCTTTCCATTCATATTCTACCCGAATGGATCGGGTAGAGTGAAATAATTGGGTTGGGTCGCATTAGAATTGAGTTAAATTAGTTGGGTCGGGTTAAGTTTATTAAAGGGTCCATTAATTAAATAGAAAAATCAAATTAAACACGTGGCAGTACCACAGGGCGAGTGGAGTCCACTCCACTCATTAAACTTGGGCATAGGTGTCGCGGGAAGGTAATAGTTTCACTTTTATATAGTATAGGTATGTAATAGGTCACTATGATAGTTTTGGTGTGTCCTAGACTTTTACTTGGTAATCAAAGAAACCAGCTACTTCTTAATTTCATTAGTGTTTTTTTTATAATTTTATTTCAATTTGACACAATACATAAATGTGTTCTTTAATTTGATACCAAATCACATTTATGATCTTCAACTTTGGATGTGCACAAGTAGGCATTTAAATTTGTAAAAAGTGAACAAGTAGACATATATGTCTTATGTGGCATCCTGCGTGGACAATTCTTATCCTACATGGTGTCCTATGTGTATTATGTCACATAGAACGTGTATGTTTACTTGTTCAACTTTATACAAATTTAAATACCTACATGTGTACATCTAAAGTTGGAGGTCATAGATGTGATTTGGTGTCAAGTTAAAGGCCATATGTTAGATATTATGCCTTTCGTTTTTAATACATTTTTTATATAATTATATCTATTCTGGATCGAATTTAATTGGTATTGAAGAACCATATTTTTTACTCTACATCCGTCCATGTGTATTAGGATGGGTCATGGATGGATAGATAGATAGATTAATTTTAATAATGGAAAAATTTCATAAATAGCAAACTTAAACTCATAATTAGGAGTTTCATAGCAACTATTTCATAATTACTTGAAATAGCAACTTGTATTTTGTATTTTGTATTACTCCTCTGAACTATAATCAAAAGGGCTATGTCACACCTCAACTTAAAGGGGGTCTTATTACCCCCTGAACTAATTAAAAGTGAAATTTTCACCCCCTTAGTGCCTATGTGGCACATACATGGCACTTACGTGGCACAACACACTGAAGTGTCCACGTAGGCACACGTGTGTGCCACATATGCGTCACATAGGCACTAAGGGGGTGAAAATTTCACTTTTAATTAGTTTAGGGGTAATAGGATCCCCTTTAAGTTGAGGTGTGACAAACCTTTTTGGGTATAGTTCAGGGGGGTAATTGGGTATTTTTTCTCTTTGTATTTTATAAAAGTGTTACTACTAAAATACATATACAATAAGATTCACTGTCCTTCTTTTACTCAAATCAGTTGAGTTAAATAAGAAATAATTATGTCATTTATTTAAAGCAGTTAATTTTTTTTTTCATAAATTGCTCTTATTTAAAGCAGTAGATTCATTTTTCATAAATTAATTTTATTTAAATTAATAGATATCTTTTCCAAATCAAACTCAAATTTGAAGATCATTATCTTCATGATCTTCAAAAAAAATAAAAATTCTTATTAGTTTCTTTTCATCTTCTTTTTTTTATCGTTTATTTTTTTATTTTGATTTCTTTTTCTTTTTCTTTTTTTTTCATTCCACTTTATTTTCTCACTTTTATTTCTCTTTCTTTCTTTTTTTCAATTTTTTCCTTTATTTTTTTCTTTTTCGTTGTCTAATTTTTTTTCCTTTCTCATATTTTTTTTCCTATTTTCTTTTTTCTCTTCTTTATTTCTATTTTTAGTTTTAGTTTTTATTTTTATTTTTATTTTGGCACTTCTTTTTCTAGCTTCTATTTCTCTTTCTTTTTTTTTTCTTTTTCACTTCTTTTTTTTGGATTTTTATTTTCCTTTTTTCTTTTTCTTTTTTATTTTTTCACTTTTCTATCTATATCTTTTATTTTTAAAAGACGAATATCTATATCGCATATACATATTCAAAAATACGTACCAGATAAATAGACTTACAAATTTGCATGTATATTTACAGTACAAAACATACATATATATCTGCATATGTATTTACAGAAATACATATTTTACTCATATGTATATATAAACATATAGGACACAAAATCTCTATAACAAAAAAGACAACTATATACATATACATATATGTAATAAAAAAATGCATGATACATATCTTAAACAGTAAAAAATACAAATAAGTACATATGTTACCCTCTAAAATGACATAGGACAGTTCAAAAGTAAATCCAACACCGTACAAAAATACATATGAATATGCATTTGTATATATAAAATACAAATACATGCACATGCCCCCAAAAAAATTATAATACATTTGTGACATAATACATCTGTCTAATTGCGCTTGAAATACATATTTTTTCTTCTTCATGTAGACACCATAAATATTCTTATGACAAAAATCTTGTACTGCTCCTTTGATAACATAACCTTAATACGTTCTTCAATATCATTGACTGTGTGACATCCTATATGTGGTGTAAACCTTCAAAGTACTCTTGCAATGAATATATGAGCACACGGCACCCATAGAATAAAATAATGGCATAAATCTATATTATATGTACTTTATAAAAGAGTAAATACATAATTACCCCCCTGATATTGGTTGAAATTTTCAAAAAGACACCTAAACTTTGAATTCGACCTATTACCCCATAATTCTTACTTAATTCGTTGCAAATAACCATTTTTCGCTGAACCTCAGTCACAACAAAGAGAGTGAACACACGCACCAATCAGGTGCTGACACGTTTTAAATATATATAATTTTATATTTTATATTTTATTTATTTTTAATAAATTTTTCTTTTTTATTTAATTTATTACCCCACCCCAACCCCTCTTCCCCCACCCTAACCCATCCAGCAACTCCCCCTCCTCTCGCGTCCAGCAGTACCCCCTACCCCCATCGTCTTCCTCATCCAGCACCCCTACCCCGTCAATGTCTCCCCCTACCCTCTCACCCACACACCATCATCACCACCACCACCATCACTACCACTACCACCATCAAAACACACTCACCACTATCATGAAATTGAAACTTCATTTTTACACTTTTGAATTTTTCTTGAATTTCAACCATTTTAATTCTAACTTCATATCAATTGCTTCTTCAAAATCAAAATTCAATTCCATTAAACATTCGAAAATGATAAATGAAGCTTTAATGATATGATTTAAAAAAAAAAACTTCATTGAACTTTAATGGAGGAGCTTTAATGGTGTTGAGGATCTTTAATGGGTAGTTAAATGATATGATTAACTACAAAATTAGAAGCTTTAATGATATGATTTTTTTTTTAAAAAAAGCTTCAATGAAGCTTTAATGGAGGATTTAATGGTATTGAAGAAGAAATGGTGGGGGGGGAGGAGAGAGGGAGGTATGGAGTAATATTTAAAAAGAAAAAAAATATTTTTTTTAAAAAAGAATATAAATTATATATTAAATTATTTACACGTGACAGCTTTTCATTGGTCAAAAAATCAAATTTGAGCCCTTTCACGCACCTGTGGAGCGTGTATACACGCAGAGGTCCAAAATGGTGTATTTGCAATGGAATAAAAAAGATTCGTGGGGTAATAGGTTGAATTCAAAGTTTAGGTGTCTTTTTAAAAATTTCGGACAAGAGCAGTGGTGTAATTATGTATTTACTCTTTAAAAAAAATGAGATACATAGTATGCATATGTTTTCTTTGACATAATACATATTACATTACAAAAAATACATATAGCTCTGCATATGTATTTACAGAATATATGTTTGATCCATATGTATATTATCATATAAAAAATACAAATATGACTCTGATATGTATTTACGAAATACATATCAGATTCATATCAAACATTAATGAACATAACTATAATATATATCTTCATATGTATTCGCAAAATATAAATGTGACTCATATAAAACAATAAATACAAATGCATATCTTAAACAATAACAACTATAACTATATACATTTACATATAACTAAATCAAAAAATACATAATATATATCATGAACGTTAAAAAATACTAAAAAAATATATATGTTACCCTCTAAAAAATTATATCAACATAACCATATGTGTATAAGAAATACATATACTTCACATGATCTATAAGCTAATAAAAATATAAATTTAAAATTTCAAAATAAAGCATCATTAATATTTTTTCTCTCCATAACTGTGATTAAATTTTAAAATAAAGCATCCGAAAACAAAAGTGAAAAGGGGAAAAAAAGGAAATAAAGAAAAATAGAAGTGCAAAAATAAAAACAAAAACAAAAACAAAAACAAAAAAAAAATGAAAACAGGAAAAGAAAAAAAAATAGAAAACGGAAAAAAATTAAGAAAAAATGTAAAAGAAAGAAAAAAGAGAAACGGAAGAGAGAAAATAAAGTGGAATGAAAAAAATGAAAAAGAAAAAAATCAAAATAAATAAAAAAGATAAGAAAAAAACTAACAAGAAAAAGTTAGAGATATAAGAGAGAGAAAAATAATAATGATGCTTCATTTTAAAATTTTGAAGATCATGAAGATAATAATCTTCAGATTTGAGTTTGATTTGGAAAACGAATCTACTAATTTAAATAAGAATAATTTAAGGAAAATGAATCTACTAATTTAGGAATCTTCTAATCTGTGTGGAAAAAAAAAGATGATTTTTGGGTAAATTGGAGAGAGGTAAAATAATGGAGTGAAAATAGGAAAGAAAGAGTGAAACATGCATGTGTAGAATTAATGGATACCCCGTAAAACATGAATGTTTTTTGAAATAAAGTTAAAACTATGAAATCAGTTCTTTTTTTAAATTTATAAGATGTTAAAAAAGGTAAAGATATAAGAATTCTATTGGTAATTAAAAACAGTAAAACATGAAAAAGTCTAGAAGCAAGTTAATTATTCAAGTTAATAAAATATAAAAAATTAGTTATTAAATTTAAAAAATATATTTACCATATATGACTCCTTAAATTGTGAACAAACTTTAATAATTAATTATTAAAATAAAAATAAAAAACATTGATACCTTAACTTGTCATAATTATCCAAAGCTTTGATTAAGAGAGATAAATGTTAAATGCTAAATATAAAGAAAGAATATAAAAAAAAAAATAGTATAATTTTTAATTAAAAAATAAATAAAAGGACATTGTGTGGCACTTTTTAAAAGTGAAAATTATTAGATTGTTAATTACAAGTTATAACTTAACTTTTCAAAAAGAAAAAAAAATATAAGTTATAACATAACTTTTTATAATATATTTTCCTAAAAAAATATATTTTAATTAATTGTTCGAAAATCAGTTTTTAAATATTTGTTGTTTATATTCTTTATATTCTTTCAAGCTATTAGTCTTTTTTTTTACCTTCTTTTTAATTGACTATTTCTAATAGGCCCATTTAAAGCTTAACTAACTATTACCCTTCTCACTTTTGTTGTTCATAACCGTTTGAAACATTTGTGAATTTCTAGAACATTACTGCCTCTTCAATAGCTACTATTGGCTATTACTACATTTGACATTGGAGCATTTGCCAAAGGGAAGAAGTCGTTCCCTCTGTTGAGTTATTGACAATATATATTCTTGTAGATTTTTCTCTTGTGCTGGGTTTCGTTTTGTTAATGTTTGTTAGATTCTGGCTCCTAATTTATACTGGATGAGCTTGTTGAATCATGGGAATGCACCTATACCGGGTGAAATATCCTTAAGGACAATGTTTGACATGCCTTAAGTTTTGAAGAATCCGCTACAAGTGTTTGTCATGGAGTATTTTCCGTAAGGTTTACAACATTATTAAGTTCTTGCCCATAACAATCACCGCGTGAAAGAGAGGGGTGATTGCTTTTTTGCTTGCACCTCCTCGCTTTTTCCTGAGAATGAATCATTTTCTCCTGCTTCATTAGGAAGTATGCAAGTATGAGTGGCTCCAGGAAGTGTGACTCTCCCTTGAGATGCAATGCCCCTTTAGAAATTTGCTTATTTCCTTTGTTTATAGAAGTGATCAGATGGACTGATGATGTCCACTATTTCTCAGTAGTGTGTGGTTGCAAAATATAGCTAGACGTGTATCACGCCATTGATTTGCCTTCAGAGTGTTGTCAACCGAAGAAATTGATGAACGAGCACTTAACAGCCAACAATAGGTGATGAAGGCCTCATGAATATCCTTGTTAGCTAGTTCTGGTTGTCTTATTTTAGCTAGCTAAGATATTTCTTAGATTTGCTTGGGATACATTCTAGGAATCAAGAGATACAAATTGTTCAGACCATAAAATGAGCAAGTAAGCAGGGGCTAGCTAGACAGTTGAGGTTGTCAGTGGCAACTTTCCTATGAAATCACAATGGAGACTTCCTAAATATAGATGGTCCTCATACTCCAACACAGATGTCACAAATGACATGACCTTTCCAGTTGGATCATCAAAGCCTTTGGTTATCTTTCCATCAGCTGCCACATTCACTACCATAGCTTGGCGGTGTAATCCAGTCACCCAGTTCATCAACTTTGGGAAAGTTGCCAGCAAATGTTTTGAAGATCTCGACGTGTGTATGAAATTTAGCCCAGGAGCAGTTAACTGTAGCAGAGACGGATACAACATTTAAATTGACATAGCATATGCATTTTCTTTGGTATTGAAGTAATTTTACGTGAAAATGAGTGAGTTTGATTCTTTATGTATATATAAAGAACCTTAACTTCACATGATACGTATCATTACATTCGAAAAGGTGGGCTATAGCATACCTGTAATAAAGCTATCCAGAAAGAACCATCTTGAGCAAGTTTGATGTTATCTGGTGCACCAGGAAGATTATCGATGAAGATATCTGTTTGTCCTTTGATTTCGTCCGTCAACCAATATTTAAGGCACCTAAATCTGATTATTAAGGAGGAAAAGAATGTTCAATGCAACTCAAATTTCATATACTGATTCGAATTGCCAAAACAATGTCTAGTTAAAAGATTGCAAATTGAGAAAGCATTTTCAGCAAAAGTGTACTTCCACAGAACATCTAAGTACTTACTTCCACGATTCACAGACAACTAAGTAATCTTGATCTGCAGAGAGAGCGACCCCATTTGCAAAGGCCAAGTTATCCAGAAGTACAGACGTCTGGTTCAGTGAAGGATCATATTTGAGAAGCTGACCATGAGGTTTGGCCTCGAGCATATCAAGGTACCATTCAAGGAATCCAAATTTGGTGCTCGCGACACTGAAGTATAGATTCCCATCTGATGCTTCCACCACATCATCTGCAAATCTGTACGCAATTCAACTTTTAGGATTTTAATTATACCTTTTATGCACTCCAACACACCCTCACCCACACAAGAACAAGTGATGGACAAAAGGATCCAATTAGTTTTTGTAATTTCTGCTAACAACATCGTATAAACCATTCCCCCCCACCCCTCCGGGCTTTTGTTTCATCGGTAAGGACACAACACATTAAGTGACGGTTAGGCGCACGTCACAGGTTCAAATTCTGCTGCCGACAAAGCCTTAGTATATTCAAGTTGGTTGGAAGGAGGTGCACAATTACATTTGCCTAAATATCCACCAATTTCATAATGTAACAGCAGTTCGAACCGTAAGTTTATATTTACTCAAGAGATATACTCTGCACATAGCATATTATATTGTTCATCGCATCTTTGATACACTAAACCATATTGCACAAAAATCATAAGGTGATATTGTGAATTGATTCTTCCTTGCTCACTAGGCACCATTCATTTCCTTTTGACAATACAATGTCGGAAAGCTGTGCTAGATTAAACTCTAACAAGTTTCCTCAATGTGGTAGGGCATAACCCGAACATTTGTCCAATTTCTTCCGTTGATGATATTTACGCAAGTTCTGTAGTTCTCATCGATTCTTATTTAAGTAATTAGGTCTGGATTTCACAACAAAACTCACAACAAACATATGGTTATTTCAATCAATCACCCCAAACTTTATTGGCTCGATTTTTAAGTAATTGATATTCAATAACTCAGAAAACAAAAGTTCATGTTCTATCATCTATGTATCATAAGATATATTGCTCTTTGCCTCAATGTGAAGTCTGACCCCTATTTCGCGGTCTACCAACTCATTGCTTTGCTGGTGTGTAAGAACATGAAATCTTCATTACCTTATTTTTTCGCCATCGACATGTGAAGCAAGAACACTCGCACCATCTTCGCTAACTTTAAGTAGCCCCTGCACATCACAAAATTGTTACTATTAAGACTTACTATTTAAAACTTGTATAACTAATAATGTCTTAACAAGTTATCTAGGCTAATAAACTAAATGATTACCTCTTGAGTGTCACAAACTATGATATCACCAGTAGATGATACTGTAAGTCCCAATAATGAATCACCTCCAATATACTTCCAGCTCTCCCAAGTTCCATTTTTGTGCTTTCTTTTTATCCAACCATCTCTAGTAGCTGTATACACAACTCCCTTTTTGTCCACTGCCACATCTTCTGGTCTATCTAGAAATCCTTCTCCAAGTTTACTTACTCTCTGAAATTAATTAACACCACCAAAAACAAAGTCCATAAATAGTGGCAAGTAACAAAATATATATTAATAATTAAATTGAGCAACTTTTTTTAGAAAAAAAAAAAAAAGATGTTACCTGCAAATAGTTATTTGATGTAAAAGAAGTGGTGAAGGTTTTAGAGGCAGAAGGAATTTCAAGAATGTCAGGAGATATTGGTGAGAAGAAAAGAATTTGGAGTGAAATAGCCAGCAAAATAACTACTAAAAAGCTAGAGAAAAACAGCAAAGAATCCATAATGAAGCTTGGTGTTTGCTTTAGTTGATGCAATTTCCAGATAAGATATCATGGAGGAAAAACTGTGTCCTTGCTCATATAAAAATGATTTATTTGGTCCAAAATTACTACAACCTCTATCTCAAAATAATTAAAGTAATATTTTTTGGGAGTTAGAGTTGGTGCATTATTTGACTATAAATATAAATTAAAGTTATTTTTTAAATTTGTTTAAAAAATAGAAGTGAAAAAAAAAAAATTACTAAAGTAAAATAATTTTTATGACCAAATACTATTATTTATTTATTTTTTACGAAAGTAAAATAATTTTTTAAAAAAAAATTATGATCAAATGCCTGCTTAGTTTGAGCAGGAGGAAATAGCATCGGTTTAACTAGGTCGGATAGAATTTGTGGCTGAAAATAAATTGTTCAAAATAAATAAATTATTTATTTTTAAAGAGATATATTGAAAAAAAAATATTTTATTTTTTTATTTAATAAGATTTTTAAATGCTTCATACTTTCTAGGAAAATAATTTAAAAATATTAAAAGAGTAATAAAAAATATAATTTATAATTTATGTTATACTAAATTTTTTTCTCAAAAATGTGTCATGCTAATATAATTCAATTATTTGTAAACGGAAGTATTAAATGGCAGTACTAACAAACCGGAAAAACACACCGCAATAGCCTACAGGTAGTTCTACAAGAAATACGAAATTTATAGACACGTCCTTCTTTTTATTTAATTCTTAAATTCATTATCCCAAACTTTCTTAACTTTGTGGTGATGGAAGTATGGCAACATGTCTGTGGTTAATGTGTTAGTGGTGGCAAATTTAGGATTTAAGAATTAGAGAAAAGTCATCGTTTTCACCTCAAATTATATACGAAAAGTCTAGTACACATTTAAATTATCATAGTGACCTATTACACACCTATACTATATAAAAGTAAAACTATTACCTCCCCGCGACATCCAGTCTAAGGCGCGTTTCTTACACTCAATATAGGTGCGTCCAATCTTTTAAAACTAAAAAATAAACGTTTAAAAATATTAAATTATAATGCCCAACAATTATATTCAACAATATCCTCCATTTCAACCAATTTGGGGCTCCAAACTAAAGAACCCTAATCCCCAAATTTGTCATCCAAAATCAAAATTCAAGATTATTTGTTTGAAGAATTGATAACTAAATCTTTTTTATCGTTCGATTTCTTGTCATATTGCGAGAATGTTTTAATTTTATTGAAATTTGGATGAATATTTCTTCCCTCAATTGTTTGTTCAACCTCTCTTAAAGCTTGTTTTCGTACCACCTCCGTTGAAATCAACCGAATCAACTCGTAACAATCGTAATTGCAACTGCGCAGAAAAAAGAAACAACAAATAGTAGATAGCAGGGATGAGCAGGTCGGGTCAACCTCCGAATCTCAAAAAATATATGGACAAGCAGCTTCAAATCAAGTTGAATGCCAACCTCTTAGTCACTGAAACTCTTCGTGGGTTTGATCAGTTCATGAATTTGGTCATTGACAACACTGTGGAAGTTAATGGCAATGAGAAGAACGAAATTGGCATGATAGGGGATTCAGTATTTGATTAGATAACGGTTAACATGACAATGAATTTTTGTTTAAGTTTGAACATCAATTTTCGCTATTCAATATCTTTTAATTGGAAATTGATGTTTCCTTTTGATGCTAAAAGAAAAAAAAAATCATAACTTAAAATGAAAAGAGATAAACGATTTTTGATTGTCAACAATAAAAAAACACAACAAAATTAGGTGTTTATCTCTTCTATCGGATTGAAATTTCCTAAAAACATGAAAAGAAAAGAGAGATGAAGTTTCAATTTTGGTTCGTATTGATGCTCTTCAGATTGAGTTTTTTCTTTTCATTCATATTCAGTGAAATAATTGGGTTGGGTCGCATTAGAATTGAGTTAAATTAGTTGGGTCGGGTTAAGTTTATTAAAGGGTCCATTAATTAAATAGAAAAATCAAATTAAATACGTGGCAGTACCACAGGGCGAGTGGAGTCCACTCCACTCATTAAACTTGGGCATAGGTGTCGCGGGGAGGTAGTAGTTTCAATTTTATATAGTATAGGTATGTAATAGGTCACTATGATAGTTTTGGTGTGTCCTAGACTTTTACTTGGTAATCAAAGCAACCAGCTACTTCTTAATTTCATTAGTATTTTTTTTATAATTTTATTTCAATTTGACACAATACATAAATAAGCTCTTTAATTTGATACCAAATCACATTTATGATCTTCAACTTTGGATGTACACAAGTAGGCATTTAAATTTGTATAAAGTGAACAAGTAGCCATATATGTCTTATGTGGCATCCTACGAGGATAATTCTTATCTTACATGATGTCCTATGTGTATTATGTCACATAGAACGTGTATGTTTACTTGTTCAATTTTATACAAATTTAAATACCTACATGTGTACACCTAAAGTTGGAGGTCATAGATGTGATTTGGTGTCAAGTTAAAGGGCATGTGTTAGATATTATGCCTTTCATTTTTAATACATTTTTTATATAATTATATCTATTCTGCATCGAATTTAATTGGTATTGAAGAACCATATTTTTTACTCTAGATCCGCCCATGTGTATTAGGATGGGTCATGGATGGATAGATAGATAGATAGATTAATTTTAATAATGAAAAAATTTCATAAATAGCAAACTTAAACTCATAAGTAGGAGTTTCATAACAACTATTTCATAATTACTTGAAATAACAACTTGTATTTTGTATTTGAGATAATACCCAATTACCCCTCTGAACTATACCCAAAAGGATTATGTCACACCTCAACTTAAAGGGGGTCCTATTACCCCCCTGAACTAATTAAAAGTGAAATTTTTACCCCCTTAGTGCCTATGTGGCACATACATGGCACTTACGTGGAACAACACACTGAAGTGTCCGCGTAGGCACACGCGTGTGCCACGTATGTGCCACATAGGCACTAACGGGGGTGAAAATTCCACTTTTAATTAGTTCAGGTGGTAATAGGACCACATTTAAGTTGAGGTGTGGCATAACCCTTTTGGGTATAGTTCAGGGGGGTAATTGGGTATTTTTTCTCTTTGTATTTTATAAAAGTGTTACTACTAAAACATATACAATAAGATTCATCGTCATTCTTTTACTCAAATCAGTTGAGTTAAATAAGAAATAATTATGCTATTTATTTAAAGCAGTAAATTTTTTTTCATAAATTGCTCTTATTTAAAGAAGTAGATTCATTTTTCATAAATTAATTTTATTTAAATTAATAGATATCTTTTCCAAATCAAACACAAATTTGAAGATCATTATCTTCATGATCTTCAAAAAAAAAAAAAAACTTATTAGTTTCTTTTCATCTTCTTTTTTTTTATCGTTTATTTTTTTATTTTGATTTCTTTTTCTTTTTCATTTTTTTTCATTCCACTTTTATTTCTCTTCTTTTTTTTTCTTTTTCATTTTTTTTCCTTTATTTTTTTCTTTTTCATTTTCTAATTTTTTTTTCCTTTCTGATATTTTTTTCCCTATTTTCTTTTTTTTCTTCTTTATTTCTATTTTTATTTTTATTTTCATTTTTATTTTGGCACTTCTTTTTCTAGCTTCTATTTCTCTTTCTTTTTTTTCTTTTTTCTTTTCACTTCTTTTTTTGGGTTTTTCTTTTCCTTTTTTCTTTTTTTTTCATTTTTTCACTTTTCTATCTCTATCTTTTATTTTTAAAAGACGAATATCTATATCGCATATACATATTCAAAAATACATACCAAATAAATAGACATACAAATCTGCATGTATATTTACAGTACAAAACATACATATATATCTGCATATGTATTTACAGAAATACATATTTTACTCATATGTATATATAAACATATAGGACACAAAATCTCTATAACAAAAACAACAACTATATACATATGCATATACATATACATATACATATACATATACATATACATATACATATACATATACATATACATATACATATACATATACATATACATATACATATACATATACATATACATATACATATACATATACATATACATATACATATACATATACATATACATATACATAAACATATACATATACATATATGTAATAAAAAAATACATGATACATATCTTAAACAGTAAAACATACAAATAAGTACATATGTTACCCTCTAAAATGACATAGGATAGTTCAAAAATAAATCCAACACCGTACAAAAATACATATGAATATGGATTTGTATATATAAAATACAAATACATGCACATGCCCCCCAAAAAATTATAATACATTTGTGACATAATACATCAGTCTAATTGCGCTTGAACTACATATTTTTTCTTCTTCATGTAGACACCACAAATATTCTTATGACAAGAATCTTGTACTGCTCCTTTGATAACATAACCTTAATACGTTCTTCAATATCATTGACTGTGTGACATCCTATATGTGGTGCAAACCTTCAAAGTACTCTTGAAATGAATATATGAGCACGCGACACCCATAGAACAAAATAATGGCATAAAACTATATTACATGTACTTTAAAAAAAGAGTAAATACATAATTACCCCCTGATGTTGGCCGAAATTTTCAAAAAGACACCTAAACTTTGAATTCAACCTATTACCCCACGATTCTTACTTAATCCGTTGCAAATAACCATTTTTCACTGAACCTCAGTCACAACAAAGAGAGTGAACACACACACCAATCAGGTGCTGACACGTGCTAAATATATTTAATTTTATATTTTATTTATTTTTTAATAAATTTTTCTTTTTTATTTAATTTATTACCCCACCCCCTTTTCCCCCACCCCAACCCATCCAGCAACTCCCCCCTCCTCCCGCGTCCAGCAGTACCCCCTACCCCCACAGTCCTCCTCATCCAGCACCCCCACCCCGTCAATGTCTCCCCCTACCCTCTCACCCATGCACCATCATCACCACCACCATCACTACCACTACTACCACCATCACTACCACTACCACCATCAAAACACACTCACCACTATCATGAAATTGAAACTCCATTTTTACACTTTTGAATTTTTCTTGAATTTCAACCATTTTAATTCAAACTTCATATCAATTGCTTCTTCAAAATCAAAATTCAATTCCATTAAACATTCGAAAGTGATAAATGGAGCTTTAATGATATGATTTAAAAAAAAAACTTCATTGGAGCTTTAATGGAGGAGCTTTGGAGGAGCTTTAATGGTGTTGAGGATCTTTAATAGGTAGTTAAGTGATATGATTAACTAAAAAATGAGAAGCTTTAATGAAATGATTAAAAAAAAAAAACTTCAATGAAACTTTAATGGAGGATTTAAAATTTCAAAATAAAGCATCATTAATATTTTTTCTCTCCATAACTGTGATTAAATTTTAAAATAAAGCATCCGAAAACAAAAGTGAAAAGGGGAAAAAAAGGAAATAAAGAAAAATAGAAGTGCAAAAAAAAAAAAAAAAAAAAAAGAAGAAAACGAAAACAGGAAAAGAAAAAAAATAGAAAACGGGAAAAAATTAAGAAAAAATGTAAAAGAAAGAAAAAAGAGAAACGGAAGAGAGAAAATAAAGTGGAATAAAAAAAAATGAAAAAGAAAAAAATCAAAATAAATAAAAAAGATAAGAAAAAAGTTAGAGATATAAGAGAGAGAAAAATAATAATGATGCTTTATTTTATAATTTTGAAGATCATGAAGATAATAATCTTCAGATTAAAGTTTGATTTGGAAAAGGAATCTACTAATTTAAATAAGAATAATTTAAGGAAAATGAATCTACTAATTTAGGAATCTTCTAATCTGTGTGAAAAAAAAAGAGAGATGATTTTTGTGAAGTTTGTTTTTTTGGGTAAATTGGAGAGAGGTAAAATAATGGAGTGAAAATAGGAAAGAAAGAGTGAAACATGCATGTGTAGAATTAATGGATAAAAAATGTTACTTTCGCTATAAACTGTAATTTTAAAAAAGTGTTGCTATTTATTGTAATTATGGTCTTAAGTTTGTCACTTTGTGTAATTTTTCCTTTTTAGAATAGATGAATTTTTAAATAAGAAATTATATTATGTCATTCTTGGTAGTAACGGCATGCCTTTAAAATTGGTTCTAAATTGTGTATTTTGGCAGTAACATGGTAACAACAGGTGACGCCATGATTATATCAACGAAAGGAGTTTAAAATAGTATGGGCATATTAGACGTGATATTCTCTAATTAAGTTCGAAAGGCGATATGGAGATATGGTTTGTGTAGATGATTAAAAGTTAATTATATATTTGAAATTCATAAAAAATGAGATTTTGCTATGTTTTTGAGCTAAATATAACAATATGGGAGTCATTAGATTCGTATTCTCGCAAAAAATTTGTACTTGTTCAGATTTTGATCATTTGGAAGTTTTACGAAAGGGCAAGTTTATAAATTGACGCTTGAACTTCAATTTAAGGTAAGTTGAGATTTTTTAGACTCTTTTTTGAAGAGTTTATTTGCTATTTAGTGTAATGGAAGTAATGGGGAATGAGGGTCCCGTATAGGTGAAGTGACGAGCATCTATGCGGGTACTGGTGTTATTTGAGGGGTTAAAATAAGTTAATTGTATGTTTTGAACTATTTTCCCTATTTGCTAGTATGATGGGCTGATTTTCTATGGTTAAGGAATTGTTTTTGGGATCGGAGTGCATGTCTGCACATCATGCATTGTATTTCGTATGGGTCGGAGTTCATGTCTGCACAATATTATTTATTTATTTATTGGAATCGGAGCACACGCCTACACAATATATTTATTGGGATCAGAGTGCATGCCTGCACAATACATGGACCTTGTGAGTTCCCCGTAAGTCTTGACCTGGAAGTCATTTTTCGATAGGTGTGTAGATAGAATATGCATATGCATTGTATTCAACAACATTCATTTATTCCTTGTTCAGATTGAGTGTGGTGTATTTATTGACATTGTATTGTTTATTAAGTACATGAATATCTGTTACTTGAATTCACTGTATTGAGGATTTCTTGGAATGTATTACGATATCCTTATGAGTGTTAGACTTGATGATTCAGTTAGATTAGGGTGGCTTTCTTGAGTGTAGGTTGTATGATTATTTTAGGTGGTTGACGTGGTCACATGTCAACATTTTGAATTAGGGTCGATTGACAATTCTTGCTGAGTACACGTGGTTTCATACTCACCCTTACTTTTCAGCACCTTATGTACAAGTACCGATCTGGTGACCTCTGGGCATTGATTCTTGTGGCTCTTTCAGTGTTAGCGTCTTTGGAGATTCGAGGTAGCTACTATTGTTTTAAGAGACTAGCGTCTTTGGAGATTCGAGGTAGCTGCTATTGTTTTCAGAGACTACTGAAATCTTCTTCAGCCTTATTGTAACGCCCCGAGATCCCATCCCGAGACGTCACACGTTGCTTATGACCCTGAAGGACCACAAGCTAGGCCTTTACTGATATCTGTACCTGTACACTGCACAATATCAGAAATAAATGTGGAAACTAGCCATAATGTTCAACACATCTATGAATACTCATAATACAGAAAACTGAATACTAACACATCCGTCTGAAAAGCCTCAAAACTATCTGAACTGCAGAGTTGATGGGACAGGTCCGTCCCCAACTAACTCTATCAACTAATAATAAACAAAGACTGAAGCAATAATAGTAAACTGAAATTCGTCCTAGAAAGAAGAGGACTCACTGCTACTACTGCTGACTGGGACTGAAATGCTGAGGATACTCTGGATTCTGTGCCTCTGAACCTATGGTGTCAAATAAAATACCATAGCACAAATGCATCAATACAGGAATATACCGAGTATGTAGACGAGGTAGGCTAATGCAAGGGCTCATGCATGCACAATATATAAACTGAATAATCATGAAGATGCCGCATGAGAACACATACATGAATGCACAGACCATGAACACAATTATCGTAACTCTAGATACTAAAACTCAGATACCATTTTACTGCAGACTGAACTCAGAGCTTACTGCTTTCGACTGATAGAATTAGAGATCAACTTTTCTAACAGATTATTCCGGAAGCGATTATCAATGATAAGAAGTATGATCATGTCCGAATATGACAACAAGAATACTCAATAGAATCTAAGATGGAGATCAAGCCTATCTGGTGGGAGATCTCTAGATATGATAATAAGAATAATCAACATGGTTTGAGACTGAGATCAAGCCTTTCTGACGGGAGATCTCTAGATATGATAATAAGTATCTGTATATGAGACCAAGCCTATCTGACGGGATGGTCCATGAATGAATGGAACTATTTGAGTTCCTCACTGAGATAGACGATTGTACCACACAGTCCTGATTTATGAAGATTGATACTGAAACTGCAACTGTGGGAAGTAGTTACTTAACCGACACGCACCAACCTACCATAGGTGGGGTCCAACCTATAACCCCAGCTGGAAGGGTGTCAATACCGTGCCATGGGTAAAGACCTCTCTGGTTAAGCCTCTCTAATGGGATGACCCTCGTAGGAAGTCGGCCTGAGGCAATATAATAGTCAAACCTCTCTGACGGTGATAGCCTCTACTGATGGGGACTCCTGCATCCTGCACTGGCTACGCAGTTCTGGAGTTGAGGAATTGCTCCTAACGACTCGACCTCTCTGAAGGGGAGCCGTCATTCTTTCCCTCTCTCGGTGCTAGTTTATACTCCCAACTGAAAGACTCTAAACTAAAATCTTAACTGAACACAATTGAACTGAATCTGATACTATCATGTTTCTCAAAAGATCTGACTGAGTTACGCTGAGATTGCTTAGTTCCGTATCTGACGGAAAAGTTATCGAATCATGGTATCTGACTGACGATACAGAGCTGGAATAGATTACTCGAATCTCTTCTGTGATTAGAATTGAATCACTTGAATACTATTAGATCTGAGCTGATTACAGGATTGAGGCTAGATTACTAGAGATACAGAGATTACAGAGATAACTGAGATTATTGAGCTTTCTTAAGTTTTGCACTTGTCTGAGGATACAGAGTTTTATAGTTCACTGAGTTCTGAGAATCATGGCTCGACTGAAATTATTGAGAAACTGACACGGGCTCTAGACAACAGCTCTATTGTCGGGTATAAATACCCCCAAGACTCGATAACATAAAAGTAAAGCATAATCATTCATTCATCATCACGATCATTCATATATAATCACAATCATTCATGCATCATCATAATCATTCAAGACATCACCTCAAGCATTTAACGATCACAAATATCTTATTCATCATCACAGTCGCCAAGGGGTCACTTTAGGCATCTCGGAAACATAATCATATAATAACGTAGGGGAAACATGCTACTAGATTGTACTCCATTCAACAAGGTTTTACCTCAACTATTTCATACCTATATCAATCTTGACATGTGTTTGGATATCACATGGCTTGAGGAAACTTCACACTATCATGTCATAACTTACTTGCTAACCACTTGACATGTATTAAAAACTTAGCATATATCAAGAGCACATAATTGGGGAATTTACTACTATCACATCTCCACTTATTCACTAAGGTCCTTCAAAAAACACTAAACATGCATGGGTTCACACTTATTTGGGGATTTCCTAATACCATGGAATAATTCATTCACTTGGGCATTTTATCAAACATTAAGCATGCATAAACTAACTTACAATTTGGGGTTTCATCTTCAACATGCTACAATGGCCCTTATTCTTCACCTAAGCTCTTTATCAAAACTAGGGGGAACATGCTTCGCTTATTCAACCATTTCTACACCCATTTGACATAAACACATCATATAGAAAGCAACATAAGGAAGATTCATCACAAATATCACGTGGATTCCACCTACTAGGGTGAAGGCTCATGAATCTTATAAACAAACATGAATCAAAACTCAACAACACATGTAACATCAATTTCAACTCATACAAATCATTAACAACTTATAAACATAAAAATATTTGAGTTTTGAAAAGGGTTCTTGAGCTTCTTGGATGAAAGGGACCCAAGAATCAACATCTACATACCTTAATCTTTGAAATTAGATGAATTCTAATGCTTGAGATTCTATCCGTACTTGTAATAAATAATTCTCGATGCCCACACTATGAAGAACTTGATTCTTGAAGAAATCTTGAAGAATTATGGATGAATTTTTGGAATATTAGGGTTCTTGAATGAAACCCTAGTTACATATTCTTAAGAGAATTGAGAGAGAAGATGGAGAAATTAGGGTTTGAATGGGGTTCCTCATATTTATAGAGACCTCTAAAAGGTGGGAAAAGAAAAAAATACCCTTGGAAAAATGCCCTTAAATTGCTGAAAAAAATAGTTGAACACATCCGTGACAAGCCATCAAGTTGGTGATAGGCCGTCACGAATTGTCGTCCCAAAAGGGTGAAATTTTGAGTTTTTGGTTAAGGTTGACGACATTGGTGATAGGCCATCACGGGCGTGATGTATTGTCACAAAATTTCATCACCAGGTTCAGAAATATGCCCAGGTCTGATGACATTGGTGATAGGCTGTCACGTGCGTGACGGCTTGTCACAATTATCATCAGTTTCCCAGCCAGACATGTTGTAGTAAAATGGACATAATTCTTTGCTATGATATCATTTTTAACGAAATTGGTATCATTGGAAATATAATTGAAAGATCTTTCATTTGATATATAGTAGGTCCTCTAATTCGATATATACAAGGAGTTGTGGTTGATCGAAGTTTACCAAAGCTTTGACTCTCACTAAAACTTAAATGATAGGAAAGCTTTCAACTCGTCCTTGAGTTAGGGGACCTCTATGATCTTAATTCATGATCAAATATATTCCCACACAATTCAAAGTATTTCATACTTGTGAAGATATTTCTGAAACATTTAGACTCGGATTTTTTGTTTTACCAAATACGCTCTAAGGCTCAGAGGATTTTGCGGGGCATTACATTATATCCCCCTTGGGAATATTCATCCTCGAATGTCGCTTGATAGACTAAAAATACAGATCAACAGAACCTACTCAAGAGACAAAAATATTTCAAGGCATGCTTACGCAACTGGAATAACTGACATACTGAGTTCTTATACTGGGCATGATTCATATCTGGCACATGTAATAATTGACTGATGATACTCATAGCTGAATTCTCATAACACACATGCATATCTGATACATGGACTCATAACTGGGCTGATCTCAAGAATGCATGACTGATCACACACTGATAAGCTGAACTCATTTCTACTAAATGCGCATATCTAATGCATGAATGTCCGGATAAGCTGACTTTCAAAAGCACGACTTGAAAATGCAATAACGACTGATGTTAACTTCATAAAAAAAATCTGAACATGTATCAGAATGAATCTAATGGCATGCAACATCATAATACTATGGGGTATCTCCCCCTTGGGACTCTATGTCATTCTAAACACACTTGCTGAAATACTGGGGCTGTGCGCGGGGGGCACCTACAGAATGGGTCATGATTGACTGATCAAGATCTGAAACTCATGCATGACTCATGCTAATGTATAATCTCAAAATGGGGGTAAAGGATCTATCAATGTACGTCATAAAGATGAAGGGCTCATAACATACCCGGGTCTATTTCAGGGGATCTTTCCCGATCAAGGCAAGCCCGAAACGCACAGAGTCTACCCCTTTAAGTCAGCACCCTACATTCTCGCATTTTATGGCCTGTATCACCACACCCAAAGCATACATCACTACCGGCTCCACACACACCTTGGTGGCGCCTGTCATACTCTCCACAACGCAAATGGGTACGAACACTATTAGCACTACTATGGGCTTTAGAGCTTGGCGGTCCCTCAGATCTGACACCCCCAAACACAGGTGTGGGTACACTAGCTGAAGATGGAGATGGAACTCAAAATCTCCGACCATACTGAGAACTACTACCACCTTGAGACCCTGACTGCGAGAAACCACGACTACCTATCTTGGCTCTCTTACTCACTCTTTCTCTCTCCTTCATCTTATCTGCCTCAATCTGTTGCGCATGAATTATTATCCTAGAAAGGCTCATATCTCTATTGAGCATAACATCTCTACACCCTTTCAACACATAACTCGACACCCTAGAAAAAAACTTACTCATACTCGCTCTAGGGTCAGCTATCAAGTCAGGAGCATACTTAGCTAATTGGTTAAACTTAAGACAATACTCTTTCACGGTCATGGAACCTTGACCTAGGTTCATGAACTCTTCTACCTTAGCCTCTCTCATCTCTAGTGGGAAAAAACTATCTAGAAAGGCACTCTAAAACTCTAGCCAAGTCACAGGAGCTGCATTCTCCCCTCTACTCTTTTACCACATCACTACCCAATCATGAGCAACATCCTTCAACCTATAAGATGCTAACTCAACACTCTCCTTCTCAGAAATATGCATAATATGGGTGATCTTCTTCACCTCTTCTAGATAAAGCTGCGGATCCTCACCTACTATTGACCCAAAGAATTCTGGCGGATTCATTTTCATGAAACTTCTAATTCTGGCTGCGGCTGAGTCCCCATCTTGCTGAGGTGGGGTTGCAGCCTGACGATTGCCCTGAACACTAGTCACAGCTTGGGCTAGCGCCTGAAAAACTGCCCGAAACTCTGCATGTGAAACATTCTCATTCTCAGGATCTACTGGCTGTGGAGGCTGATCATCAACCCCATGAACAAAATCTCTGTGAGGAGGCATACTCTGTAATTGGAAGAAATAAGTGGATTATACTGAGAACCAACTTGAGCTCATGCACACTCGCATAAAATGATCACTGAAAAAAAGAAACTTCTCCTAAGAACATCTTGTAGCCTCTTGTACATAAATGTGGCGCGCTACACACCCATGCACAAGACTCTACTAGATGCGGCTTTTTAGACTCCCTAGGAAACTCTTGAACCTTAGGCTCTGATACTAAGTTTGTAACGCCCCGAGATCCCATTCTGAGATGACACACGGTGCTTATGACCCCGAAGAACCACAAGCTAACCTTTTACTGATATTTGTACCTGTACACTGCATAATATCAGAAATAAATATGGAAACTAGCCATAAGGTTCAACACATCTATGAGTACTCATAATACAGAAAACTAAATACTAATACATCCATCTGAAAAGCCTCTAAACTATCTGAACTGCGGAGTTGATGGGACAGGTCCCAAACGAACTCAATCAACTGAAAATAAACAAAGACTGAAGCAATAATAGTAAAATAAAATTCATCATCAAAAGAAGAGGACTCACTGCTACTGCTGCTGACTGGGACTGAAAAGCTGAGGATACTCTGGATCCTGTGCCTCTGAACCTATGGTGTCAAATAAAACACCACAGCGCAAATGTGTCAGTACAGGAATGTACCGAGTATGTAGACGAGGTAGGCTAATGCAAGGGCTCATGCATGCACACTATCTAAACTGAATAATCATGAAGATGCCGCATGAGAACACATACATGAATGCATAGACCATGAACATAATTATCGCAACTCTAGATACTGAAACTCGGATACCACTTTACTGCAGACTGAACTTAGAGCTTACTGCTTTCGACTGATAGAATTAGAGATCAACTTTTCTAACAGATTATTTTGGAAGTGATTATCAATGATAAAAAGTATGATCATGTCCGAATCTGACAACAAGAATACTCAACAGAATCTAAGATAGAGATCAAGCCTATCTGATGGGAGATCTCTAGATATAATAATAAGAATACTCAACATGGTCTGAGACTGAGATCAAGCCTGTCTGATGGGAGATCTCTAGATATGATAATAAGTATCTATCTATGAGACCAAGCCTATCTAATGGGATGGTCCATGAATCAATGGAACTATCTGAGTTCCTCACTAAGATAGACGACTGTACCACACAGTCCTGATTTCTGAAGATTGATACTGCAACTGCAACTGTGGGAAGTAGTTACTTAACCGACATGCCCCAACCTACCACAGGTGGGGTCCAACCTATAACCCCAGCTGGAAGGGTGTCAATACCGTGCCACGGGTAAAGACCTCTCTGGTTAAGCCTCTCTGACGGGATGACCCTCGCAGGAAGTCGACCTGAGGCAATATAATAGTCAAACCTCTCTAACGGTGACAACATCTACTGACTGGGACTCCTTCATCCTGCGCTGGCTACGCAATTCTGGAGTTCAAGAATTTCTCCTAACGACTCGGTCTCTCTGATGGGGAGCCGCCATCCTTTCCCTCGCTCGGTGCTAGTTTCTACTCCCAACTGAAAGACTCTGAAATGAAATCTTAACTGAACACAACTGAACTAAATCTGATACTGATCATGTTTCTCAAAAGATCTAACTGAGTTACGCTGAGATTACTTAGTTCCGTAGCTGACTGAAAAGTTATCGAATCATGGTATCTGACTAATGATACAGAGCTGGAATAGATTACTCGAATCTCTTCAGAGATTAGAATTGAATTACTTGAATACTATTAGATCTGAGCTGATTACAGGACTGGGGCTAGATTACTAACGATACAAAGATTACAGAGATAACTGAGATTATTGAGATTTCTTAAGTTCTGCACTTGTCTGAGGATACAGAGTTCTATAGTTCACTGAGTTCTGAGAATCATGGATCAACTGAAATTATCAAGAAACTGATACGGGCTCTAGACAATAGCTCTATTGTCGGGTATAAATACCCCCAGGACTCGATAACATAAAAGTAAAGCATAATCATTCATTCATCATCACGATCATTCATATATCATCACAATCATTCATGCATCATCATAATCATTCAAGACATCACCTCAAGCATTTAACGATCACAAACATCTTATTCATCATCACAGTTGCCAAGTGGTCACTTTAAGTATCTCGGAAACATAATCATATAATAACGTAGGGGAAACATGCTACCAGATTGTACTCCATTCAACAAGGTTTTACCTTAACTATTTCATACCTATATCAATCTTGACATGTGTTTAGATATCACATGGCTTGAGGAAACTTCACAATATCATGTCATAACTTACTTGCTAACCACTTGACATGTATTAAAAACTTAGCATATATCAATAGCACATAATTGAGGAATTTACTACTATCACATCTCCACTTATTCACTAAGGTCCTTCAACAAACACTAAACATGCACGGGTTCACACTTATTTGGGGATTTCCTACTACCATGGAATAATTCATTCACTTGGGTATTTTATCAAACACTAGGCATGCATAAACTAACTCACAATTTGGGGTTTCATCTTCAACATGTTACAATGGACCTTATGTTTCACCTAATCTCTTTATCAAACCTATGGGGAACGTGGTTCACTTATTCAACTATTTCTACACCCATTTGACATGAACACATCACATAGAAAGCAACATAAGGAAGATTCATCACAAATATCACATGGATTCCACCTACTAGGGTGAAGGCTCATGAATCTTATAAACAAACATGAATCAAAACTTAACAACACATGTAACATCAATTTCAACTCATACAAATCATTAACAACTCATAAAAATAAAAATATTTGAGTTTTGAAAAAGGTTCTTGAGCTTCTTAGATGAAAGGGACCCAAGAATCAACATCTACATACCTTAATCTTTGAAATTGGATGAATTCTAATGCTTGAGACTCTATCCGTACTTGTAATAAATAATTCTCGAAGCCCACACTATGAGGAACTTGATTCTTGAAGAAATCTTGAAGAATTATGGATGAATTTTTGGAAGATTAGGGTTCTTGAATAAAATCCTAGTTATATCTTCTTAAGAGAATTGAGAGAGAAGATGGAGAAATTAGGGTTTGAATGGGGTTCCTCATATTTATAGAGACCTCCAAAAGGTGGGAAAAGACCAAAATACCCTTGCAAAAACTTCCTTAAATTGCTGAAAAAAATAATTGACGACATCCGTGACAAGCCGTCAAGTTGGTGATAGGCCGTCACGAATTGTCGTCACAAAAGGGTGAAATTTTAAGTTTCTGGTTAAGGTTGACGACATTGGTGATAGGCCGTCATGGGCATGACGGATTGTCACAAAATATTTTCACCAGGGTCAGAAATCTTTCCAGGTCTGTCGACATTGGTGATAGGCTGTCACGGGCGTGACGATTTGTCACAGTTGTCGTCACCAGTTTCCCAGCCAGACATGCTGGAGTAAAATGGGCATAACTTTTTTCTCTGATATCGGTTTTTGACAAAATTAGTATCGTTGGAAAGATAATTCAAAGATATTTGATTTGATATATAGTAGGTCCTCTAATTTGATATATACAAAGATCTATGGTCAATTTAAGTTGACCAACATTTTGATGCTCACTAAAACTTGAACGATAGGAAAGCTTTCAACTCGTTCTTGAGTTAGGGGACCTCTATGATCTTAATTCATGCTCAAATATATTCCCACATGATTCAAAGTATTTCATACTTGGGAAGATATTTCTGAAATATTTAGACTCAGATTTTTCGCTTTACCAAATACGCTCTAAGGCTTAGACTGGAAGAGGAATTTGCGGTGCATTACTCTTATCTTTATGCATTTTTCGCAATTTTGAGGTACTCAAAATTTTATGTGATTTCTTCATTTAGTGGCTTATATTTGTAACTACCAGACCTGGAATTATCTAAGTTTAACTACTAGTTTATAATCTACGTTTGGGATTATTCGGTGTTATTATGTCCTTATTTCCTTCTGCTTTTATACATTGGAAATGTTGTATTTGAAATTGAGTTCTTAGCCTATTTATCATGGAGGATTGAATAGGTGTCGTCACGACTGTCATTACAATCCCAAATTTGGGTCGTGACAGCCACCACATAAATAAAATAAATCAAACATAGCAGTGTTTGACCATAAATTTGAAATTTTGTTTTCTAATCTCTTGATCACCAAATTTGGTTAAATTTTGTAAATTTGATCTTCAAATATTTTCAAGTTCTCAAACAGCCAGTTTCAACTTCAAAATCTATGACGGGAGCATAATATACCACTATTTCATATTATATAGATTAATTCTATATATTTGACACAAAACTAGTATATATATTTTTAAAAGAAAAAATACTCTCTCCGTCTCATTTTATGTGTCGTCGTTTTCTTCTTGCTCCATCCCAAAAAGAATGTCATCTTACCTTATTTAGTAACTATTTAATGATATTATTTCCATTTTATCCTTAGTGGGTCCCACTTATTAAGAAAAGACAACTAAAAAGTAAACATTAAAATAACTTTAAGAGGGACAATTTTGTGAATTTTACAAAGTCATCGCTTATTTCTTAAACTCCATATCCGGTCAAATGGTGGTACATAAAATAAAATGGAGGTAGTAGTTTATAGGTTTTTACACCAGATAACAGAGAACTTTTCAGAAATAATAATAATATTAGCACATGAGATAATAATCACGGCAAAAGTTCTCCCAAATCTTAGACATCACTAAGTCATGTGACAGGGTGTCATAAGTTGTATAATTATGAGATATCTAAAAAATAC
The DNA here is from genome assembly GCA_030864215.1 of Capsicum pubescens. Lineage (NCBI taxonomy): Eukaryota > Viridiplantae > Streptophyta > Magnoliopsida > Solanales > Solanaceae > Capsicum > Capsicum pubescens. The sequence goes on from CM061544.1 coordinate 77,358,069, forward strand.
GTGTGTTGTAAATAAACGGGTGCGGCTCAACATTATTCGGGGTCTAAAGCCAAACTTTGATAAGAAGCCTTGATATATTTGTTTCCAAGAAGAAAATTATATAATATATAGTTTTTGTTTAAAATTTATTTTTCTAACCTTTTGAGATGCAACGTTATGAATAATCGTCTTATAATTAATTTCTTCTAATAGTTCTTTTTCAATTGATAATATACCTAATCCTCTCAATCCCTCTTGAGACATTGTTGATCTAAAGTAAGATTTTATCAATTTTAGTTTGAGATAATACCCAATTACCCCCCTCCCCCCGAACTATACCTAAAAAGGCTATGACACACCTCAACTTAAAAGGGGTCCTATTACCCCCTGAACTTATTAAAAGTGTAATTTTGACACCCTTAGTGCCTACGTGGCACAACACTGAAGTGTCCACGTAGGCACACGTGTGTGCCATGTAGGCACCACGTAGGCACTAAGGGTGTTAAAATTACATTTTTAATTAGTTCAGGGGGGTAACAGGACCCCCTTTAAGTTGAGGTGTGTCATAACCTTTTTGGGTATAGTTCAGGGGGGTAATTGGGTATTTTCTCATTTTAGTTTTAAAAAACTTCTTTCCATTAAGGCAATTGTTACAAGAACAGTTAACATCATACTATAGACAATATAGATATTTGGAAAAGAATCAAATCTTTTTATTTGATTGAGTATATCAATTAAAGTATGATCATTTACTTGTACCAGCTCTTAACACTTTTAGCAAGAAAACTAAGTCTAAACCACCAATATCAAAATAATTATTATATTTTAAAGAACATTCAAGGTTAAGACAATGTTTTTACAAATCCTCATTATGCAGTGATCTCAATTTTTTACTGCAATAGCAATTCAAAAATATTTCATATGCTTGTTCAAATCAATTTTGAAGAGACACAATAGCTTAGTCTACTATATATGAGAAGTAATCAACTCTAAAAAATTCTTCGAAAGACTTTGTGATTTCATTATTATACGTTTAGTAAAAAATTCAGATTCTATATTCATCTCAAATGCAATTTTTCTTGCAAAAATTATAGCACTTACAAATTCGCTCTCTGTATTTAAAAAAATATATATATACCTGAATTGTTCTATAGCAACATCAATATGCATATCTTTGATTGCAGGAATTTGCTAACTGAATTAATCACAAATAAAATGTTATGCCAAATAGTCATACCTAATAAAAACTCAAAATTTTCAAGCTCATATGTTGCTAAGCAACTAACTTTACTTTTAGTTTCTGAATCCTCATTAACTTCTGTTAATTTCAGTAAAGCATTTCTTATTTGTGGAGTTTGACATCTTACGACCTTAACGCTTTCAATACGACTTTTTATCGTTTTTGTGACAATGATTTAAGAGTTAGGTCGGGTACACTATCTTCTAAAACTTTCTGTCTAGAAGAAAACAATAGTCTATATATACATTGTACCAATTCCAAAAAATAAAATATTTTTTGTGAAAGAATTAACATCACAAAGTACTAAATTTAGATTATGTCAACCATGTAGAGTACAAAATGATCTAGGATTTACATCTAAAAGTCGTTGTTGAACTCCTTGGTATTTTTTCTTCATATTTGGATCCATTATCATATTTTGTCCTCTTAAATTACTAATGTCAAGTCCAATATATTTAATTTCATCTACAATAACTTCAAAAAAACTTTTTTAGATCATCCTTTTTTAGAAATTCTAAAAAATATTCAATAATTTTTATTGCAGTTGCTGAAATATTCACACTTTTCAATATGAAAGACATTTGTTCTTGATGACTAGTATTCAGAGTGCAATCAAGTATAATTGAAAAATACTTTATTTCTATAACTTTTGAAATAATTTTATTTTTAATTTCACTGATCAAAAGATTTATTAACTCATTTTGTATATTATATTCTAAGTAATAATTATGAATTTCATCACGTTTGATTCATCAAATTGGATCAAATTCAACAATCATTTCAATTAGTTTTAGGAAAATTTTGTATTCTCTTGATAAATCTTCTTAGTGTTTCTCCTAAATGTCAAATTATTTTTTTCAAGGGTTTTTATCACGGCAACAATTTCTAATAATACATTTTTTGTGTTCCTATCCCTATTGATTTGATCTTGAACATCTTTATCGATTGTCTTCTTTTTCTTCAATATTATTTCTAAATTAATCCATGCACCCATATTAATAACATGTTCATTTGATATTTCGTGAGCTTTAAGCTTAACATTAAGGTTTCTCCAATCTCTACTTCACTTGCTAGTTTACTATTACTAATAGATTTTGTATTAAACAACTTACAACAGAAATAAAATACTTTATCTGAATCTTTAGAATAAATTAATAATTTTCTTTTATGCTTTTTTTTCATTTGCTAAAATTTGAAAATAATGGACATCAGAAAAATATCTTTGATACTTTATCATTTAAAATTTGTCACAACAATTTTGATTGATCCCTTTTCTACTAATAAGTCTTTTAACTTTGTATTGATATTGATCGACTGACTAGGATCATATATATTTTAAGAAATATAGTTATTTGGTTCATTAAATTCTTAATTTTTCTTTCTCCTTTTTTTTCTTCTCTTCCTGAATAGTATTACTCTTATCATCTAATTCAACTGAATTAATAACTTGCTCATCTCGAGAATAGTCTCCTATATTTTTTAATTTTATCTTTTAATTATTTATTAAAAAATTATCTATATTTTCTAATTTTATTTTTTTACTATTTATTAAAAATTTATCTAGAGTTTCATTTTGAGATTCTATCAAAGTATTTTTTTTTAAGTTTTAAAGCACTCCATTCATATTTTGTATTTGACATATTTAAATTTCAATAAATAGGAAAAGAATAATTTATATCTACTTAATTAAAAACTCAAAAATAAGTAAAATATCCAATAAATAACAATATATATATAACAATATATATATATATATATATATATATATATATATATAACAAAATATATACAAAATTAAAAAATTAAGATTATAAAACCTGATTTAACAGCTTGATCTAAAAATAATAACTTTAATCCTCATAAACTACCAGTAATTTTAATATTCAAAAAAATAGGTCAATAATAATATTAAAAAAATCTCTTAAACAATTGAAGCTTTAATTGTATAAGAATTAAAGGTAAACAAATAGAGATGAATGAATATATACGTCATTTTCATAATTCAAGAAAAGAAAATGAAAGATTTCGTTCTAATTGAAAAGATTTAAAAAAAAAGTTGTAATTATTTTTGTCCTTCCTTCCATATATTTTTACTTGTACACTTTTACTTTGCCTTTTTCAATACTTAGTTAAATTAAATTTCTTAAAAGTATTTTTTTCTTTTCAGATGAATAAGAATTGTGCCTTTTTAAAAAAAAATAAAATGTGTTAAGCACTACTATGTGATACAAATGAGCCTCTACATAATTTTTTTCAAATCAATCAAATCACAATTCAGAGTTTTTGATTTGGTAAATATTAATAGTTATATTATTATTTCTTTTTATAAAAAGCATTGTATATGGGTCTCTAAAAATTGGGAGGGGAGGGGGGAGCTGAAGTACATGTTTCAAGAATTTTATCAAAAAATCGACCCTATAAATAAATCAAGTGGATGTCCATGTGAGGCCAATACTACTGTAGCATACTTACTACTCCAATGTTTAAGGTCTATATTATCCTACACTTTAAAAAAAATAGACATCTTTGATAGTAGAAAGTTACTATTTTTTAATATCTCTCTTCCCTCTTTTCTTACTATTTAAATTTAATAAATTGTCTTTATAGTATAATATGATTAATTTTGAATTGTTTCTTAGTTATCTAATTGTACATCTTTTTAAAAAAAATATTTCGAGATTAAGTCATTTTTATTGAGACTTTTATAAAATTAATTTGTTATTTATTTTATGGCATCAGAGCTCTAAATGCTTACACAAGTATGTTTTCAATTCACTCTTTTTTTAATTTTATAGCTTTAGACATAAACTATGACCACTAAAATTATTGTTGTTAATGAAAAAAATATTATTATCGTGTTATATGTTTTTTATTTACAAATATAAATTTTATAAATAAATTTTGTATTCAATTAGTTTTGGAAAAACAACAGTTTTATTTCTTTTGCTATTCATACTTATGAATTTTAGTTTTCTTGTTATTCAACTTATCAGTTATGATCTTTAATTAGACTACGGAGGGTGCTATTATTGTCACGATCCAATTGAACGTGATTAGCACCTATCCTATTTCCAGTGGGAGATCTAGTAACTCCGAAAGCATTATCCAGCACCTAAAGAAAGCAGAAGAAACTATCTCATTAATAGTGTTAAGAATCAATCAATCTAACAACTTAAGGAAAAGAAAAAATAAATAGTAAAATGAAAACACTCCTAAAATTCAAAAATCAATCTATCAAAACATACTAAGAATATCAAAAAGGGAATACAACAACAACAACAACAAACCCAGTGTATTTCCACATAGTGAGGTCTGGGGAGGGTAAGATGTACGCAGTCCATACCTCTACCTCTAAAAAAGTAGAAAGGCTGTTTCCGATAGACCCCCGGCTCGAGACACGGAATACTAAACAAATTCATAGTAAAGCATGGAACAAGATGGCATAACATAAATACGACACCCACAATTAATAGTAAACAGAGAAAAGTAAACAGATTCGTAATAAAGCATGAAACAAGGTATCATAACAAGAATAATACCCCCACCAATCAAAAAGGGAATGCAACTCCAAAAGCTAAAGAAAGGCAAATAATGTCTAAACAAAGGACCATGACATAAAGGAAAGATTTCATGGTAGTCCGAATTAGCTGCTCACCCTTGAACTATGAATCACAAGCAAGAATTACAATTAAGTTCTTGCAAGAACTGCTGAAATAGGCACTGCACTTAATAAAAGTAAAAGCAAGTGTAGTGTCAGCATACAAGAACAATAATGTACTGGTAGGATTATTTGGTCAATCTAAGATAAGAATATAAATATTTAACCAAAACGTAGTACAACAAGTTAATGTTCTCACTCTAACCTACACCTAGCATAACAAGTATCAATTAAGCAGTTTAGGATTACGAGCAACACTTCAAGCCATTTACCACAAAGTCAAGCCAAGTCAAAATACGTAGAGCAAGAATCAAACAGATAAATATATTTTATGGTTCACTCATGGAACTGCTCAAACTCATCTGAACCTTGTACATACACTCTATGGGTATCATAACCACCCTCTAGTCATGACCTGCAATGGATAAATTCCGTTCATGTACCAACACCCTAGAACAAATAGGGCTCTCAACCACATAGATAGTTCAATCCACTCATTGGCACCTGATCCTAAGATGTGGATCATCCAAGTCACATTAGCATGACGTACTCCTCCTGTTCGAACAAAAAAATAAGTTCATGACTCGTGGGACTTTCACCGGCCATATTCCACCAATAAGCGGAGAGAATATTCAAATGTTGAAACACTCTTCATTTAATCATAAGGTAGGTTAAAATTCATTGAATTGACCAAACAACATGCACTAACAAGCTATACTAAAAAGTATTTAACATGCACATATAGTACAAACTAGATTAAACTGCAGTACCATTAACTACTTGAACCAAGCTTACACAACTCCACTAAGTCCGGATCTTGATCTTCCGTGCAATTTCCGCGTTGGAGATTTCAATCTGGAAAATATATATGCGAACACTTAATTAATGAAATGACCTACTATGTTGGGGATTATAACTCACACCTAACCCCTAAGGCCAAGTTCATGACCATCCCTCTCTGTTCTTGGGCTTTTCTACCTTATTTCACCTAAAACTTTTAATTTAATGGATAATTTAGTGAATTAATGACATGTAAGGGCAAATTAATAATAATTAATCAAAAATTATTGATATTATGCTCAATTTAATCCCTTGAACCAGAAAACAAATAAAAATCAACTCTTAACTCTCCTCAAACTGTGCAAATTAGCAATTCTAAGGCTAGATTATTGATTTACTAGTTAACAAGGATGAAATCCATACCTTAATGAAGAAAAACGATGATTAACTGATGATTTTTTTCCAAAATTTCCTCTCTCTTTTCCCAAAATAAATTTTAGAAAAATAAATTATTTTGGAGAGTTCTTAAAGTAAATCGGCGATTTTCTCCATATAGCGACGTATAGCGACACATATCGCTATAGCGACGTTGACCGTGTTGATTGGCAGTTATAGCGAAATTTTTTGCATTTGAGCATGTCGTTGTAGCAACTTGGGTGAGGCAGAATGTATGGTTTTCCCCAGAATTTCTCTTTTAAACACACCTTAATTCCAAGGCATTCCAAACAATATCCTTTACGCTAAAACCAATTTCGGGAGTTTTACTTACTCAAACTTAATTTTGTAAAATCCTACGGGTTTCTTATCGTCTTAGATAATTAGGAATCATATCAAACACCACCATACTTACCCAATTCATTCTCGAATTTTCTTAGACTGTACCTCGCTCAGATTTCATTGGATCTAGCCTAGCCTGAAATGAATTCGGGAAGAATTATGAAGTTTTAAACGAGAGCCTTATACATAACTATGAAAAAGGTCGTTACTATTGTAAAAAAAAAATGGTATGCAAATATTATTTTCTGTAATAAATGATGTTTTCCTAAACCAATAAGGTGATTTTGTGTATAACAAAAAAGATGTTATTTGTGATTTTTTTCTTCCGTTCCTAAATACTTATCATATTTTTTAGTTGCACGTTCCTTAAGAAAAAACATTAACTAAAGGATAATTTGGATAAATTATCGTTATTCATACTCTTCTCTATTCTATACTTCTCTCTTTTGTAATATATTAATATCTCTTCATATTTATAACTAAGGATAAAGGCGGAAACAAATATATAATTATGTCTTGAAAAAATAAGTATTATAAAATATTATTTTTCATAAGAATGACAAGTATTTAGGAACAAAGAGAGTATCTTTTATGCCACTAACAGTAAATAAGTGTGTATTCTTTAAAAAAATATTACTCACTCCATCTAATTTTGTGTGGCGTCATTTGACTTGACATGGAGTTTAAGAAAAAATGAAGAGTTTTAAAACTTGTGGTTCAAAATAATTCTTAGAAATTTATGTGGTTGAAAATCATTTCATTAAGGTAAAAAAGAAATTTTAAAGTTAAACTGTTTCTTCATTTCAAAAGAATGATCTGTTTTGAATTGACACGAAGTTTAAGAAAATAAAGAAGACTTTTGAATCTTGTGGTCCTAAATTAAAGTTTTGTCAAATATACCAAACTGTCATTAAATCTTCGTGTTCTTAAACATGCCTTGTGAAAAGTTGAAATTAAAGTGTTGGCATAAAAGAAAAGAGTCATTCTTTTTTAAACAGACCAAAAAGAAAAGTAGGTCATTCTTTTTTAAACAAAGAAAATACTAATTATGATAAGATGACGTTTTCTTGACACAAACTAAAAAAAGATTAGCATAAAATAAAAGGGAGGAAATATAACTTTTCAAATTCTTTCGATCTACAAGCATGCTCTTTCGTTTGTTTTGCTATTTGTTTCTCTTCAAAGAAGGAAACTTGCTTAAGTTGTCTTTAGCTAAAACTATTGGTGTAATATAGCACAAATTATAATAATTACAGCTGAGTGTGGATATCTCCCTCTCTTTAAGGAGATTCAAGCTAACTTGGCATAATCTACACCGATCAAGTAGTATCAATTCTTGACTTACCACTCCAGGATACGACAACCCATCACGATGTACAACTCAAGCAACTCTGAACTAGTTGAAGAGTTCAAATTTCTACCACAATAACACCTTCCTTCAACATGTTAAACTCTCTTTGTATAGTGAATATAGTTAAAGACTTAAAATATTTTCTTTGTATCGACTCTCTTTTTCACTGATATAATTACTCTCTATTGTATAGTGAATATAGTTAAAGACTTAAAATATTTTTTATGTCTCCACTCTCTCTTCACTACTACACATAATAATATTTTCTCACACTTTTTATCTTTTCCTCATATCTCACAATATACTACAACTCATTTCTTTTCTTCTTACAACACAAAGAAAAGAAACATCACTATTTAAAGGTGATGAATCTTTCTTGCAATGAATAGGAAGAAATTGTGGGAAGATAAATGAAATAGAGGTTACAAGTGTTATAAAAGTAATGAGGTAGAATAATGGTAGAAGGTATAAGAAACTTATGACCATATTTTTACCATAAATTCATAAGAGTATGTTGTTTTTCGAGTTTAGTAAAATCTATATTTCACAACAAGGACTTCAAACACATGTTCAAACTAATCATATGAACAATTAAATGATGTTGTAACCCTGTATTCACAACTTTGAACTTCAAAAATAAGTTCAACCCAACTAATGAACATCATCAAAATGAAGCTCAAACTATTTTCTAAAAAATAGCAAAATCAAACGTTTAGAAAAAAATGAAGATTAGAAGATTCAAGTCCACCGAATTCACGGTGTGTACTTAAAGAAATTATTTCCCTCAAGTACCCAAGGTTATGGAATATATCCTTCTAGGATAAAATGAATTACTTTGATAGCATAGCGATACCTCAAACTCTGCGAACTACGAATGCACTCAGTGGTAGCAAAGCAAACTAGAGTTTTTTAAGAAACATAAGTGTTTTTACTTTAAAATTTCATGTCTGTACCTGATAAAAAATTCAGGTATTTATATCCATTAAGGTGTTGCTTCATGAAGAGAAACAATGATTCAGAACGGTGCAGCTCTTCGTAAAGGTGCAACTCTTCAAAAAAGTCACAACCCATTGAAAAGGTCATAATCATCCAAACTAAAAAAGTGTCCATTCAAATTGCATCATTTCTCTTGGTGTCTTTTAAAAAAAAACACTTATTTATTTTTCGTTCAGACCTCTTAAAAACCTAACAATACCCACATGAATGAAGAATGACTATTTTATAAAAAAATTACGAATAAGTGTGTGATCTACAAGCAAAGACTAGTTGCATCTAGATAAGTAGATTTTTCTTTGAACTTTTCGTAGTGAACTTGTATCGGATGCACTCGGTCAAGTGGTAAATATGATATATTTGAGCCGTCGAGCTTTAATATATACCTAGACAACACAAGTCATACAACTAGCCTTTTACCATCTATGGTTCTCATGGATTTGATTATTTCAGCCATGAACATGACCTGGTTTCATGAGAGCTTGGAGAATATGCCTTTTGAATCATTCTCCTTAAAGTGGCTTCCACTTCACCCTCACATAGGTGATTCATAAACATTTACTCCTATAGATCAAAATATTTTATCAAACCTGCCAAACTTAAAAACCATTAAAAAGCTTCAAACCATGGGCCTTCTTCTTTTTTCCTGAATGTTTTCGTCATCATGAGAATGGGTTGAGTATATTGACAATGTTGAATCGTCAGTCACAACTTTATTTGATTTCCTTGAATCTAGATCTTGGGATTTCCAGTCTGCTAGGTAAAATTACCATCATGATGACCTATACTAGGCCGAAAATCTATTTCTTTCAATGATCTTTCAACTTCCTCTCTAATTAGGCCTTTTATAAGTGGATCTGATACATTGTCCTTTGACCCCACATAGCCAATCATGATAATTCCACTAGAGAGTAGTTCTCTAACAATATTATATTTTTATCTTATATGACGAGATTTATCATTATATATCATGCTTCTTGACCTACCTATTGTTGTTTGAATATCACAGTGTATGCATACTGGTGTCAAAGTTTTGGGCCAATAAGGAATACCTTTCAATAAATTTCAAAGTCGTTCAGCTTCTTCACCAGCTTTATCTAATACGATAAATTTAGATTTCATTATAAAGCGGGCAAGAAATGTCTATTTGGATGATTTCCAAAAGATTTTTCCTCCACCTAAAGTAAATACATATCCACTCGTGAATTTTACTTCACTCGATCCGGTGATCCAATTTGCATCACTATATCCTTCAATTACTGCTGGATATTTGTTATAATACAAATCATAGTCTTAGTATGTTTTAGATACCCCAAAACTCTTTTCATTATCATCCAATGAGTTTGATTAGTATTACTCGTGTATCAACTCAATTTACTAATAGCGCATACTATGTCTAGTCATGTACAATTCATGATATATATCAAACTTTTGAACACTCTTGCATAGTCCAATTGTGGGTCACTTTTACCTTTATTCTTTTGAAGTGCAAAGCTCGCGTCTAATGGAGTTTTAGCAATATTGAAATTCAAATACCTAAACTTGTCAAGTACCTTTTTAATGTAATGAAATCGTGTCAATGTTAACTCTTGTGGAGTTCTATGAATTCTTATTCTTAATATCACATCAGCAACTCCTAAGTCTTTTATATCAAAATTACCCTCAAGTATCCATTTCATATCATTTATGTCAGAAATGTCTGTAGATGATCAACATATCATGGACATACAAATAAATAATGACTTTGTGATTTGGAATGTCTTTAATTTAAACACATTTATCACATTTATTTATCTTGAAGCCGTTTTCCAATATGGTTTGGTCTAACTTTACATGCCACTGTTTGGATGTTTGTTTTAGTCCATAAAGTTACTTAGCAAGTCTGCACACTTTTCTTTCTTCACTAGGAATCACAAAACCCACGAGTTATTCCATGTAAATTTCTTTCTCCAATTCTCTATTTAAGAAAGTTGTTTTCATATTCGTTTGATGGATTTCAAAATTATATACCATTACTAAAGCAACCAACATCTGAATGGGCATTATCCTTGTTACTAGCAAGTATGTGTCCAATTAATCAAGGACTTCTTTTTGTCTAAAGTCTTTCACAACAAGTCCTGCCTTGTATGTGTCAATAGTACCATCATCCTTTATTTTCCTTTTTAAGATTCATTTATAACCTAAAGGTTTATTTTCTGAAGGAAGATTAACCAACTCTCAAGTATGGTTGCTCATGATTTAATTAATCTCACTATTGATCGCCTTTTTCTAAGAGGATGATTTTCAAGACGACGTTGCTTCTTTAAATGTTTGAGGCTCATTTTTAAGAAGAAATGTTACAAAATCTGATGCGAAGAAAGTCAACCTTCTTTGACGTCTACTACATCTTGGATTCTCAGCATTAAGTACATTTTTCTTTAGTTTATTTCGAGGTCGTTTAGACCCTCCATGGACAGCTCATGTCTAGTTTTATGCAGATAAATGTATTCAAAGAACTTAGCATTATCTGATTCAATTATCATATTTTCGTAAGTATTCGGATGTTTGAATTTATGAATCAAAAATCGACATGCTTTACTACTTGTAGCATATTCGATGAAAATCCAGTCCATGGTGTTTGGTCCTACTTTTACCCTTTTAGGTATATGAACTTAAAATTTTGCTAGACATCCCCACTCTTTGAAATATTTCAAGTTGAGTTTTCTTATTTCCCAGTTTAAATATCCAATGGGTTGTGTCTTGCTATGGGACATTCTATTGAGTGTTCAATTTGCTGTAAGGATATCTTTCCCCAACAAGTTTTGTTGTAAATCTGAACTTATGAGTAAGGCATTCATCATTTCCATCAATGTTCAGTTTTTTATTTTCGCAATTCTATTCATTGAGGTAAATACGAGGCAGTAGTTTAATGGAAAATTCTATTTTTCAAACTTGTCTCTGTAAAAGGAGATTCATACTCTCTATCCATGTCACTAATCATTTTGATCTTTTTATTCAACTGATTTTCAACTTCAATTTTATATTACCTAAATGTGTTTATTTCTCCACCCTTACCATTTAGCAAATAAACATAATAGTATCGAGTGAAATCATCAATAAACGTTATGAAATTCTTTTTTTTTATGAGATGGTGTTGACTTCATATCAAAAATTCAGGGCGGATTAAGTCTAAGGGATTGAAATTTCCTTGGATAGACTTGAATAGATGCTTAGCATACTTAGATTCCACACATATTTGACACTTTGATTTAGTGTGCTCAAAGTTAGGCAATACTTTCAAACTAATTAGTGTTCACAAAGTTTTGTAATTGATATGTCCTAAACGATTATGTCACAAATCATTTAACTCTAGCAAGTAAAAAGAAGTCTCGGCTTTCTTCATTGCAACATTCATTACATCAAGTTTGAAAGGCCCCAATTGAGGTAGACCTTTTCTACATACATTTCATTCTTGCTCATTACAACTTTCTCTAAAACAAACACAAATTTAAACTTATTTTAATGAGAAGTGTTGTCAACACTAAGTTCTTTCTAATAGTAGGAACATGAAGAACAATGTTGAAAGTCAACACCTTATCACAAATCATCTTTAGAAATATTTTTTCACTTCCTTCAACCTTTGTTGTTGCATTATTTTTAATGAAGATCACTTCTTCGCGAACAACGATATCATAAGTAGTAAAAATTCTTTTGTCCGCACAAATGTGTCTAGTTGCTCCTGAATCAAACCACCATTCATTTGGATTTTCAACTAGATTGTCTTCAGTGATCATTGTTTTATCCCTTTCGGGCTTCATTTAGCGAGAAAATGATTTTGACCTCTTTAAAACTATTTCAAGAAAAAGTTGAGAAATAATTTTAAGAAAATTTACAGAGTCGCCACTTGATTTTTTCTAAAAAAATCAAGAATTTTTTTTAAAAGAGTTTCAAAGGTTCAAAAACAAAAATAAACCTTTAAAACTAGAGATTCTGGGTAAAGGTTCAATTATAACGTCCTAAGAAGGTTTTTAAGGCACTTAGAAGCGTCCGTTTAAAACGATTTACCAAAAGAACTAACTTGGCTACTTTAAAGTGGCTAATTTTTGCAAAGACTTGATTTTATATAAAAAAAAATATTAAATTATTTATTTAAACATTTAAAAATGACATTTATTTATTCAAAAGAGAAACATTCTGTTTGAATTAAACTAAGTTGTAGTTTTTCGGACATAAAAGGGAAATGGATTTTAATTTCGTAAAAGAAGAGAATTATGAAATTAGTTTCTTATTATTAATCATTATAGAAAAAGTTGATCATATTATCGATAATACCTTTGTAAATGTTAAGAGAGTGTTGAATTAAAAATCCTTTATTAATTATGAAAAGTTAAAATTTATAAGAAAATTTAGTTTCTTGAACTTAAAGAAAATTATTTTAATTCAAATAGACTATTTAGTTACATGAACAAGTCAAATATCATTTTGAAATAAAGTGCTTAATTTTTAAAGACTTGCTAACAAAAAAGTCAAAGAAGCCGATTTAAATCATTTTTAGATAAAATAAATTAGGTGACAAAATTATAAATTAAGTGAAAGAAACTAAGATAAAATAAAAATGACAACACTTTTAGAGAATTTGTCTAGATTAATTAATTTACAAATATTAGTTAGCACAAATAAACAATACAAGCTACAAATAAATATGAACTACAAAAATAGATATAAGAATTGAAATTGGGCCCTTAATTGACCCATAACTAAAGCTGCCCATTTTTGGGCTTTAAATTATGGACTTTAGGTCCATTTTTCTGAAGTGTATATCAGATGTATACCGACTGTATATCAGCCCTATTGCTGCTGCGTTTTTGTATACGCACTGTATATCTGTGTATAAACCTTGTATGCTCCCTTCCACTTTTAATATACGCCATTATCAGCTGCGTTCCAGTGTACATCAACTGTATCTAAGTGTATATCCCATGTATATCAGTCCAGTTTTGGACTTTAAGGCTTGAATCGAGATCGAGGCCTCTTTGGCCCAATAAGATATGCAAGGAAAATGGAGTCCAGCGAACTCGAATTCATGTCACATGCATCAAATAAAAGATAAGAATTAGTGAACAATGTGGGAATGGCGTCATACACAGCATAGACATACATAAATTGCAACTACCATTCCTATAGTAATAGTAATACTACTACTGATAATAATAATAATAATATCAATAATAACATTTAGACACCTAAGAAAATTACCAATACAAATGAACACTTTATGGGCTAGAGGTGATATGAATTTGATATACCACACTATCATTCACTGCCTCAATATGGGTAACAAACAATTTTTTCGAGGAACCTAACTAAACTAACTTAAGTAACCACATTAATTTGATAAGTAAAGAATTACAAATATGGATTATATCATCACTGAACATGCATATCAAAGGTGTTAGTTCATCGACATGGAGTTTGTGATAAACAGGGCGGAATGACGGCATCTATACAACAAACTAATATTCTTCTTTTTCAAAATTCGGGCGTAATAAAACTACAATCTCGGATCTGACTAAATTCAAATAGTCTCGACCAACCCCACTAATTAAATTACTTTCCCGACAGACAATTTGGAGCAACGAAATCATATAAAATCAGGGTCAACGGTAGTAAAGCTGGCCATTATTTGATTATCTGCGGGTGATTCTCAAAGATCAAATTCGACATATACAAAGTTTAAAATCAGTCGAAGTTACAAGATGAACCTCCAAGACCCGATGCTTCATCTGCTTCTTTAGATTAGTAGGACTTCAAACACGCTATTGCGTGAAAGATTTCCCAATTTCATTGCTACGGATCCATGGCTTTACACAAGAGAGCAGGGAAATCGATATCAGCACAGCCCAAATAAACACAACACATAAATATACATTCATTAACCAACTTTGTTCTAATTTGACTACAATTCCAGCAAATCAATCCTGAGAGTCCAAAATACATAGTCAATCATCGAGGATAAAAATCCCACGTCAATTTCCCCATTCCACAGTAATATATCGACGACCAATACACGACAATGTCAATGACAAAAATTGCAACCAGAATTACATCGAAACGAGAGGACGAGGAAGTTTACCTTTATCCGGGCAGCGAACTAGGACGATGAGCCTATCACGATAAGTTTTCACCACCGGAATTTCAATTCGAATTTATCGGAATTGAGTTTTTGAGTATGTTTCTTCGAGAACCTTTTGGATTACGTAGGATTAGAAGCAGGCACCTCCCGAATCCTCAATTTTTCCCCCAAAAAATCCTCCTCTCACCTCTAACCCACAATAACTATTTATAGGAGAAAGAAGTAGGTTTTTTCGGATTCGAAAACTGAAATTGAATTGATTTTCATGAGAACTTTTAAAATCCACTGTGGGACAAAACAAAAGAGACGTTGGACATTAATTTGTTACCGAAAATGGTGAACCAAAGACTGAGGGCGAGGAAAGTTGTATGATTTTTAGACGAACATAGCGTCCAATGAGGGCAAAAAGGGTAAAACAAAGAAACGGCTAGTTTGGACGATTGTTGACTCGTTGGGTTGGTCGCTGTTTGCGTTTGTACGCCGTTGTTGGCTGAGTGTACAGCGTTGTTTGGTTGTTGCTACGTTGATATTGCTGTGTTGTTGTATTGCTGTTGTCGGTTGTTTTGAGGTTAAGGGGAAGGAAAATAGTTGAGTGTGTAGGCCGGTTCATTTTGCTTGTGTTGGGTCGGTGCTGTTGAAGTTGTTATGGGTTGGTGGTGAGAAGAAATAAGGAAAAATTACATATATACATATATACATATGCTAACTTTGCCTTATTACATTACATCCCATGTTGAATTTTTTTTTATAAAAATCTCAAATTAATTATTTAAATCCCTATTTTTTTTATTTTGTCTCTCTTCTGTCTTATACATTTCAAATAATCATATTTTGCTCCAAATTATGCTCCATATTTTTCTCCTAAAATCTTGGTACCTTTTCTCTCCATTTATTTAGTATGCCATTTATGATTATGAATAGCTTTAATTCCAATTTTACCTTCCCTTCTTTCTCACCATTTCACTTCTCCTTAACCACAGATTCCACTTTCTCTACTCGAAATTCATAAACCCAATTTTTTCTTTTTCAAAAAAAAAATTAAACCCGAATTAATCAAATAAACACTCGCAATAACAAAACAAAATCAAAGTGAAAAAATCCATTGATTATTATTTTGCGTAATTCTTTTTTTTAATTTTAATATTTTGTTGAAGGAATTTATTATGTATAGATCTTGAACAGTGATGGCTTGGAATGTATTCAAATTTCGTACGGCCCTTAAAGGACTGGGTCAATTATGAACTTGTTGGTGTTAGGCGTTGTGGGTGCTTATTACGCTGTCTTTTTGACCAACTATGGGGGACGAAACTAAAGGCCAAAGCCAAAGAAAATATTTACTGGGATTTTCCCTTTCACTTATCGAATTTTCCTTTCACTTATTTGTTAATGATTAAAACAACATACTACTAATTAATCTGACATTATATTTTGAACACATAATATGTTTCCTGTTATGTACCTTTGCTTATAAGTGAATCTTACATTGAACTAAAGAGTAATACGTTTTAAACGTATGTATTACATAACAGCATACATGTTGTAAAACGTTTATTACTTGAAAAAAAGAATATAGAAATTGTTAATATCATGCACATTTATAATGTATGATGCTATATCATACATTGATACGAATGTATAATCAAATATTATACATTCGTAAATCTACTGGAATGACACAATTTCACTATACATTGCTTTGAATGTATAACAACTTATTATACATTCAAACGTTTACTGGAAAGACACACATTTATTATACATTGATTTGACTGTATAAAAACATATTATACATTCGTAAATTTATTGGAATGATACTATATATAATTTTTTATTTTTTTTAAAATGAGTTCAGTTAAATTTCGTTATTGTATTTCTAACCTCATAATGTTAAAAATGTATAATGCTATGTCATACATTTACTACACATTAACTATTAATGTACAATATTTTAATACACCGTGCGTTTCAATAATTACTTACTCCTATAGAGGGTAAGTTACATAGTTAATGTGCATTTATAATCATGTTCTAACTTCAAGTTATATGGTTACGAACTATGATATAGGGAAAAAGCATAAAAATTTTATACTAATATCAATCATTGATTAAAGAAATTAACATCTATAATCAATAAAAAATATATATATTACTTGCTCCAGCATTCAAAAAAAAAACTAATAAAAAATATTTATACAACCAAAACCATTCAAAGCATCCGCACATAGAAAACCATATTATATTCTTCATGATTCCTTTGGAAAGAAACCGCAAGTCCTGCGGTTGTGATCGACTCGTCCGCATTTACTGAAATTACTATTGCGTCGCTTTTGTATGACGTATCATTAATTTCTGACTCCCAAATTCCAGAATGTCGCAATAATATAGGGATATTCATATTGATTTTACTAGTATTGAAGAACGTACGTAGAAGAAGATTTTAGTAGTTTTGAAGAACGGGTGTAGAAGAAAGTGGTTGTTTTTTGCAAACATACTTGGGAATGTAATTGGGAATGTATTTTTTTGCAAACATACTTGGGAATGTAATTGGGAATGTATTTTTTTGCAAACATACTTGGGAATGTATTTTTTTGCAAACATACTTGGTAGTCAGCAGCCCACCACCCTTTTTTTGTTTGCAAAAAAAAGGGAGAGAGAAAACAACAAGAGATTTTATGTAATTATTTTCATTGTCTAGGAAATTTTTGTTGTTTACACAAGAAATAAGGGTGGTGGGCTGCTGACTTGGGAATCATATAGTTGTGGGCTGCTGGCTCAATTTTGGGCTCGTGGCCCAATTTAAAAGAAGGAAAGGTTATTTTTCGTTAATAAAATAGCCTTAATTAAGTAATATTCGGGTAAAGTCGAGACAAAATTATCTTTCAATTAATTTAACGAATTTCTCAAATTTGATAATTTTAAAATAAATATTTAAAGAAACACAATTTTATTTTATTTCTTTTTTCAATAATAATGATAATAATAATAATAAATAAAGATGAAGAAACTAATTATGTCATCAATTTCTTATTTTCAATCGATCTTGAGAAAAGTAAAATATTTGTAATTGTTCAAACTTCTTATTCTAAATATATTAATTTCGCCTAAATTCAAAAGGTAGGTTTGAAATTTAAAAATAATTAAATTAAAACTATTCAAAATTGAGAGATTCAAAAACTAATTTGAAATGTGGAGGACAAAAATTAGGTGTCAACAATCATAGCACATAAATTTTCAATCTTTGCAACTGCTTCCAACACGTTTATCTGTTTTCTTCTTGTTCTTATCAGGACTTAACCATTCAAAGCCTTGTGGCCAACATCACTACAATTGTAGTAATTGACATTGAACGTTCTCTTGTTCTGCTCTTTATCTTGTCCAGAAGACTTCATCATCTTCTTATTATTTGGAGCATCATCCTTAACAGGATTTGCAATCATCATTGATGATTTCTCATTCAACTCATTATCTTCTTCTATCTTGGAATGACTCACAAGATCTTTTAATCTAGACAATTGATTTTCAATCATAATTTTTTCCGCAACATGAGGATCTCTACTTGTGAATATTTGCATTTCAAGTTTGGTCAGTCAAAATGACATCATTTTCTATCATTCATTGAAGTTCACACCAGAATATTTTTCTAGTTTCTTTGTCATTTTCATTGCTGGAGCAATTTCTGAACTTAATGACACAACATTGTTTGTCGTTGGTACAACACTATTCACATCAAATCAATTTATTATTTAGTTTCATTCGTCATTTTTAAGTCAAACTTTGATAAGAACTTTAGTATTTCTGAATACTAATAATAAAGACTTTAATATTTAACCAACTTGGTTTTAGTGAACGATGAAGTTTTTATATCTTCAAATCATCAATCAAATGAACTTTGAAGCCTGGCGAAGTTTTTATGACTTCAAATCAGAATCAACTTCAAATAGAGTGAAAATCCATAGATTTTAAACTCTAGAAATTAATACAGAGAGTTTAACAAATCTTTGAAGTTTTTATATTCTTCGGATCAAATTCCCACATTGATTTCTTGGTGAAGGTTTTTATATTCTTCTAATAGAGGGAGTAGAAATCAAAAGATTTTAGTCTCTACAAAATGAGACACAATAAAGAATAACCAAGTACTTGATAAATGGTGATTTTTTTTATTATTTAATTTCCTTTAGACTATTATTTTTTGGATTTAGTAAAATTTATATTTTACAACAAGAACTTCAAATACATGTTCAAACTAATCATATGAAGAATCAAATAAAGTTGTAACTTTGTATTCACAACTTTGAACTTCAACGAGAAGTTCAACCCAACGTATGAACATCAACAAAATGAAGTTCAAACTATTTTTTGAAAAATAGCAAAACCAGTCGGTTAGAAAAAGATTAAGATTAGAAGTTCGAGTCTACCGAATTCACGGTGTGTTCTTAAGAAAATTATTCCCCTCAAGTACCCAAGTTTATGGAATATATCCTCCTAGAATAAAATGAATCACTTTGACAGAATAATGGTACCTCAAACTCTGTCGAAGTACGAATGCACTGATCAACGTTAGCAAATCGCACAAGAGTTTTTCAAGAAAGAGGGGTGCTTTTACTTCATAATTTCATGTCTGTACCTGAGAAAAAAATTAGGTATTTATAGTCATCAAGGTGTTGCTTCATGAACAGAAGCAATGATTTAGAAAGGTGCATCTCTTCATAAAGGTGCAACTCTTCAAAAAAGGTGCAACTCTTCGAAAAAGTCACAACCCATTGGAATGTCATAACCATCCAAACTGAAAAGGTATCTATTCAAATTGCATTATTTCTCTTGGTGACTTTTCGAAGAAAAACACATATTCATTTTTTATTCACACTTTTTAAAAACCTAACAGATTAAAGACACAAAAATAATGAAAGTAAAGGGATATTAAGTGGTAGAATTATGAATGAATAAAGTGAGATGTTATAAGAGTTATCACAAAATAATGATCACCACTTTCTCCACTTTATGATGTTCAAAAATTATCATGTAATTTAATTTTAATATTAAAATACACCAATAAAAACCTACATGAATTCAGAGCAAAAGATCTTTGCAAGAGTAGAACTAGGTAAATAATGTGTTAGAAGTGGGGAAAAAAGGTAATAGTTATGTATTTGATCGTTGATAATAAAATTTATAGTACAAAAATTTCTTTTTGTAGTAGCAAATTATTCGTCAATCTTGTTCATCTTTGTTAGTGTGATTGGACCAAATTCACACGCACACATATCTATATCTATAATATATAATCTATATCTATATCTATATCTATATCTATACTATATCTATATCTATAATTGGTAAGTATTAAACTTATTTGATTTGCAGTCCAGATATTTGAAGATGTCACTTATGAAATGTTGAATATTGTCACTTGACAAAACTTATGTGAAAAACTTTTAAGGATTCAAAATGCTTGAAGCATATAAAAGTTTCTGGGAAACTTATTTATAATCCTTATATTGTATAAGCTTATTGTTTGAACATCATTGGAACTCTTGGAGAGTTTTCAAAGCAATAGATTATTTGCTAAAATTCAAAATATATCGAATTGGATTGTTTATGAAGTAGCATATCTTAGTGCAATTGATGCACTCATGTACCTTGCAAATACTACAAGGCCTATAGCCTTTTCAGTCAATTTGTTAGTAAGGTATATTTCTGCTCCTACTATGAGACATCAAAATAGGATAAAACACATGAACTTATTTTATTCTAAAGATTGCAGTCCCGATCTCATTGGTCATGCTGATGTTGGGTACTTATCTAACCCGCATAAAGCTCGATCTCAAATAGTCTATGTGTTTATATGTGGTGGTATTGCCATAGCTTGGAGATATACAAAGCAGTCTATCGTAGCCACTTCATCGAATCATGCTGAGATAATAGCTATTCATGAAGCAAGCCGAGAGTGTGTATGGTTGAGGTCCATGATACATCTCATTCGAGAAAAATGTGGTGTGAAATATGACAATCTACTCACAATTTTATACAGAGATAATTCAGCATACATAGCACATCTTAAGGGAGGATTCATAAATGGAGATAGAACGAAGCACATTTTGCCAAAACTTTTCTACATACATGACCTACAAAAGAATGATGATATTAACATGCAGCAGATTCGTTCAACTGGCAATGTGACTGATTTATTCACCAAATCTTCTCCAATTGCAACTTTCAAGAAGATGCTGCACAAGATCGAGATGCAAAGGTCAAGGATGTTCTCATTAGGGGGAATTAATACGCGTTGTACTCTTTTTCCCTTACGAGGTTTTGTCCCACTGGGTTTTCCTTGTAAGGTTTTTAACGAGACAACCAAAATGCGTATTATTAGAGATTTGTACTCTTTTTCCTTCACTAGATTTTTTCCTACTGGATTTTTTCTAGTAAGATTTTAACGAGGAACATTATCTACCAATTAGACATTTAAGGGGGAGTGTTATAAATGTATTTACATTATAGTGAATGTCTATCAAGATCTATCAAGATCTACTTTGATATCTATTAGGATTTGAAGCATCTGTCTTTTACTCAGACGAGGAGTAAATTTTCTCTATAAATAGAGGGGTTTTGTTCATTGTATTTACAATCTTATGATCTCTCATCCCTCAAGAGAAGAAATAAGAATCACTCTCTCTATTCTCTATACTCTTCTTCTTTATTCTTTCTTGTTTTATAGTAATAAATATAATGTTTAGATATATAATGTCATATATCTGTAATTTGAAGTTAAATACAAGAAAATATGAATATGAGGTAGAATTTCTATAAAAAAAATAGGAAAAAGAGCAAAATATGATTTTTCCTCTCTCTTTTGAGATTTTATTTTATTTTTAGTAGGAGTTTGGACATGCAATTTCATCTTGGATCTTGAGCCTAACTTAACCTCAAAAGCTAACTCATTAGGGGAAGATTATCCAAGTCCATATAAGGAGACCAATTACCCATTCCTTTTCCGATTTGGGATACTTAATAGTTCCCCGCACACCCAAACCTCATTAACTGGAGCGTGGATAATATAATATGAGGGTCCAACATCGGTGATCAAAGATTTGGGATGAATCTGACTCTATACCATGTTAGCATCGACAATCTCGAGATCGTCCTAGATTTCCATAGAGAAAACTTGAACAGTGAAGAGAGAAAATGGAAGATGAAGTAATCGAGAAGCTTCTGTTAGGAATATGTATTCATCTTATTCGATGTTTTCAAAATATCTGACCCTCTATATATCTCTAATACAATACATTACAAACATAAGTATGGGCCTTTAACTATACTACTAGGCCACAATGTATATTGGGCCTAACATGATATGAGATCAGCGTTTAAACGATTTTGTTGATTTCATATTATGAGATGAAATCTCAAATTCTTCAAAAAGCTTGATCAGGGATTTCATATGACGATTTGAGATTTCTCAAATACAAAAATTAACCCACAAGTCTATATTTGTAGAAAAAATATCAACCATTTATATATGTCAATCATTTTTTTCATATTAAATAAAATTTATTATTTCAATTACTACTCTTTAAACTATTTATATCTCATATAATCATTACCCTCACCAACATAAAATTTATTATTACTTCAAATCAAAATTCGTATTTTACCATTTATTATCCACCAAATTTATTATTTTTGACGAAATTCATCACCAACCAAATTTATTATTTTTGACGAAATTCGTTCACCAATTAAATTTATTATTTTTTATGAAATTCGTTCAGCAATCAAATTGATTACTACTTCATTCAAACTAACTCTTAATAAAAAAGTAATTTGGAGTAACAATATTGGTTTGTCTTTTTGGTCATTTGATAAAAAAATGCAATCTCAACGAGAGGAGATTATCCTAACTATGTGAGAGGATTATATTAAAGAGTAGTACACTGCAATTCATGTTCAATTTGATTTTTTATTAAAATAAAATTTAATCAATAAATATCGTATATTTTTTAGAATAGCTTTGTGACAATGTATTATACTTTTGCTATAAAATTTTACCTATTTTGTAAGCAGGTATAATGGATTGGGGCAATTTTAATAGTTTGCACACCGTTTGAGATTTTTATCTTATGAGAAAACATATCATATAAAAAATTCAAATTATATATCAAAATAAAACTTCATCTCATGATATCATCTCACATGACTAGACTAACCCTTAAAAATATAAACACTACCATGAGATCTACTCTTCAAGTATGGAACATATGTTCAAGTCAATGAGAGTTGACATAACTGATGGAAAATAGGATTGACATCAAATATAGATTGGTAATTATACTTATCAATACTTGATTTATTTTGGTAAGAGAATAAAAGAAAATAATGGAAAAAAGTGAAACTTTGGAAGTCACTAGATCTAGAATAAATTTTTTGGGCTCTTTCGTCAAGCAAAGAGAGAGGAGATTAGTGTCGAATAAATCATTCACTCTAAAAGCCTGGAATCATGACTTTAATTCGGCGATTTACTTTGTTAATGGAATACAACATTTATGACACTTTGAATGAAGGGATTCACACGTCCCTTTTGCTCATCAAACCTGAAAAATAATAATTTAAATAACTCTTTATTAATTACTTCCTCCGTCCCAAATTACCCGTCCAAATTGAGATAGCACATTGATTAAACAACGTATAATTATATGTTTTTTCATGTAAACAACGTAAACCCCAAGTTTTTCCTATATAATTACCATCTCTCCCAACTTTTTAAAAAATTACTCAAAATTCCATATATGATACATTACTCGATTATATGATACATTGTGTTATGATACATATTTAACATAATTAATGCGGTTAAATATTTAATAAGCGATAATTAAGCATTATCCTGTTTAATGAAATCCCATAAAAATAGGAACTGCCGTTTTTAATACTTAAATCACGTAACAACATAATATTTTTTGAAATTTGAATGCTGCATTCGTATTTGTTTCAGCTCATTGCTTCAAAAAATAATTTGTTGTCCAATCTTTCATACAATTTTACGTCATGAATATTTTAATTTTGCTAAGACATTCTGGTATTTGGCAAAATAAAACTATTTATGAAAATTACAAAAGTAATGGAATTGTAGTTAGCGAAAGTGTTTCGTATTTCAGGTTGATTTCTGCTATTGCGTCGGAACTTGACACATAGATCAAGCGAAGAAAAATATAGATGTTCATTATATTGTTGATGAAAATACGGTTCCAATGGTTATTAAAAACGACAATGGTGTTAAGATTTACGTTGAGTTAAAAAAATATTTACAAATTTTGTAATGTATCCATTATGCATTACAACAAGGGATAAATCAGCAGAAGATAGAGAATTTGATGTTGAAACTGGTGCAATGATGTGCGTCGAAGGAACAGAATCAGATGCAGCTGCACTTGCCGTTCTTGAGTCGAATAATCAGTACTCTTTGCATGTACCAGAAATTAAAACTCAAAAATTCATCACCAATTGCCAAAACACTGAAGTTAAGGTCAAGCAATTGTACAAGGATAAGAAAACTCTTAAAGTTGTAATGAAAAAGTATGTGTTAGATCACAGTTTTAATTTTTGAGCATCAAGATCTGATAAGAAAAGGTATTATAATCCATGTTGTTGTTGTTTTATGTGTGTCTTTGGTGTCTATATCCTTCGTATGATACATTATAAAATATATTTTGTTCGTGTTCTTCATAAAAAATATCATAAAAGAACGTGCAGTGGATTTTGTCGTAGATATGTCAAAATATTGTGTTAAGAATTGTTTAGAGTAATGCAACTATTTAGAATTGTTTAGTACCCGATACATAACTTTTTTTTTTCGAAATAATTATTTTTCTTTTATAAAAAACTTTTATTTATTAATATATGCAACTATTGGTTGGAATGTCGTAATGATAATTGCGGTTGGTACATGAAAGCATCTTGCTTGATGGATTCAGATCTTTTTCAAATTCGAAGATTCAATAATGAACATACATGTTCAATGAGTGATAGGGTGTTAAAGCACCTGCAGGCTACAGTTACCTTTGTTAGTAACTTTACAAAGCCAAAGTTAGTAAACTACAAAAGAAAACACACTCCAGAAGATATTATTGAAGAAATGAAAGTTGTGTATGGTGTTGACATTAATTATATGAAAGCATGGAATGTCAAGGAGCGTACTATAGAAATGCTTAGGGGTGGAGCTGTTGACGGATATAGACAAATATCGAGATACATCTACATGTTAAACTCTATGTATCCGGGATCACACATCAGGATGCATAAGGCTGTAGATAATGAATTCAAATATTTGTTTATAGCTTTACAACCAATGATGCATGGTTTCAAGCAATGCAGATCAGTTATTATGGTGGACGGTGCTCATTTGAGTGGACCATACCAAGGGACTTTCCTTTCTGCTAGCACTCTTGATGGTGCAAGTACGACTAATCATGTGAAAAAAATATTTATTTGTTATTATGATATATTACAGAACTTATATGATTTATTATGATACATAACTGTAGAGTTTATGATACATCATTGACTGTTATGATAAATTTTATGTATTCTTTATAGGTTGCATACAAATTTTTATAATACTATTCTTTTAAAATTCATGCTTTATAATTCTTTATAGGTTGCATATTACCAATTGTTTATGGTATTGTTGACTCAGAGAACGATTCCGCATGGACCTGATTTTTTGAACAGTTTAAGAATGATTTAGGGGAGCGTGAGAATATGTGTGTTGTATCAGATTGCAATGAAATAATAATTAAAAGTGTCAGCATTGTGTATCCAAATGTTCTTCACTTAGCATGCATTTGGCATCTTTGAAAGAACGTTTGTACAAATTTCAGAAGAAGCAAGGACAGACTTAGCGGCCTCTTTTATTCAATGGCCAAAGCGTACAGAAAGAAATATTTTGAATACCTTATGGCCAAGGTTGATAAAATTGATCACCGGGTGAAGGATTATCTATATGATGCAGAATATGAGAAGGGGTCAAGGATTCATGCTCCTATAAATAGAGGTCGAATGATGACATCTAACATTTCAGAATGTATAAATGGTTGTTTAGTGAAGGCGCGTGAATTGTTGATTTTAGATTTTTTGGAAGAAGTCAGAAAATTATTTGGAGCATGGAACTGTAAAAACAGAAAAATTTCTTCATATACAGAAATAACTTTAGGAAGAAGGTTTGACGAAATCCTAACACTTAATGGAGTTAAAGCATCCAGAATGACGGTATACGTAATTAATAACTCATTTTAATTTTTATTTATTGAATAAATTTTTGTTATACGTTATATATATTTTTTTGTGATTATTTATTTGTTAGGTCAAGCCTGCATCAGAGTATCATTATTCAGTTTATGAATCTGGGAGAATATACGTTGTGGACTTGGATGCTAACAAATGCAACTGCAGTAGATTTCATATTGATGAAATTCTATGTCCACACGCAATTGCAGTGTTTAAAAGTAAACATATTACGATGTTTCGTTCGTGGTGCTCTGATTACTATAAGCATGCGACATTAGTGAAGACATATGAAGTTTCAGTGGTACCTATGCCCGATAAAAAGGATTGGCATGTGCCTCAATGTGTCGAAGAAGAAGTCATACTATCAAAATACAAAAGACCACCTGGAGACCGAAAAAGGGTAGGTGTAAGAAAGCAAGTGAAATACTATCCTCCAGTACAAACTGTTGTGGAAAATGTGGCCGTGAAGGTCATAATAGGTGTACGTGCAACATCTTTCTGAAGGAGAACTGATGTTTAGGTTTCATGATACATTGAATGATTTGATGGACTATGTTAAGTTGTTCACTGTTAGTTGGTTATGATTTGGCTATTGTTGAGTAATGTTGGAACAATGTTTAAATTTAATTATTGTTTGTTTTTTATTAACTTATTGTTTTCTTATCATTTAATTTCATTTACTATCTAATATTGTTTCCTAAGTTATCTTCTACATTACAACAACTTTTTAGATTGTTGTTCAAATTAGAAAGCAACTTTATCATGATTTTTTTTTTATTTTATTACAATTTTTTCATTAGAATTAATTTTATGAAACAACACTTATATGTAACTGCACTAAAAATTAAAAAATTTACACCGATAATTGATGCAAGTTTAGGAATCATGATACAACATAGCTTGAATATGATACATTGCAAACATTAATTGTAAAGACTGTTTCTGATACATAACTTGATAATAACTGACTTATTGAAATCTGTATTATAACATCAGAATATATGATACATGAATATGTGATGTATAAAAACTAAATGTGAATCTTTTTTTATATTTGTTATACCTATTAAGTAGCTTTAAATATGTTTCAAATTTAAACTGGGACATTTTGAAGTAATATAATACATTGCATGCAGTACTTGAAAAAATGTGTATGATAAATAACTTTACAGTAACTAACTTATTGCATACCTGGTCAATAATTTAAATATATATAATTCATCAATTTGCATGTGTCGAACAAAATGAAAATAAATATTGATAATAACATATTATAAACTAAATTTTAATTGATCCAAAAAATTGATGATAAATTTCTGCAACATCACTACTAAACTTAGTGTCTGAAATTACAATAATAGAGGCCAACAAGATAGCAACAAAAACAATGTTCAGAACCTAACTATGGAACAACCTAGCACCTATTCTATGGCTACAATAGTAGACTCATCAGCCGGAGGGACATAAAATGAACGTGGTATTGATGGATCGTCATGGTCACTAGAATAAATTTTTTCAGCTTTTTTACTCCGTAATTTCATAAGAGTGTTGCATATCCCTTTCGAAGATATTTTGCATCAACATTTGATGAGAAAATCGAAATTCAATTGCTAAGAAATTCAGCATAAGCTGCCACAAAAACTCCACAGTCCCTAAGCATGATAAATCATTTAGTTAGATGCTAAATCACATGAGAATTTAGGTTGCATCAGAACATATGCACATGGACAACATTTATAAAAATGTGTCAGCTTAAATTATGTATAGTTAGGGAATTTTCAACAATAAAAAATGAGATGAATTATTTCTAGATATATAAAATCGTGAGGAGATACTTACAAACTGTAACACCCCGTACTTAATTACGTGCATTAGCCATGGTTATATGTGTTGGAGTATATGTATTGATCATAAGTTAGGTATATATGAGTTTAAGTATGAGTATTGATTATTTTGAGATGGTTTCAAGTGTATAGTTTGATTATATGTGTATAGAAATCGACTTTATTTATACCGGAATTTGCTCGTAGAAGTTTCTATGCAAAGTTTATCGAGTTAGATTTCCAACGATATAAAGATTTCTGAAAACAGATGAGTATCGGATATAAGCGAGCATGTTCGAAACTTGAAAACGGTGGACGCAATGAACAGTAAATGTGCAGAAATTTTCTGCACACAAAAGTACTGCAGCCAAACAGATTTTTGGGTCGACTTTAAACGATCATAACTCCTTGTACAAAATGAACTGTGTGAGCTGCTATATATCGATGAGAATCCCCGAGAGTCTTATTTCTAATGCAATTGGTTTCACCCAAATCCATTATCGGAGCAAAGAGTTATGGTCGATTTACTTTAGCCTATCAAAACAGTCCACCATGGACAGATTCGGATTTACTTAAATTTTAAGGGCAATATGGTCATTTTCCATCACCTCATGGACGAAAATTGATCATTATATACATATACTTAGCCTCATATCCATCATTTATCATCCAAATTATTGAAGAATAAGAAATCCTAGCCTAATTTCAACTCCAATTATCTTGTGATTCAACCGTAGAAAATCTAAATTGATTCCATAGTTGTGTTCACCGTCTCGAGGGCTTCGAGAAGCACCCCTTATTTGTGCCAACAGGACTTCGAAATCAAAAGGGCCATTTTATGGTAAGGATGTAAATTATGTTGGTGTTATTTATATGGATATGTATATATATGCATGTGAGCATAAGAAATATGTTATTTGATTGTTGTTGAAAGATGATTGGAAATGATGTTGGATTATTCTTGTGCATGGTTGGATTATGTTGAATTTTGAAGGGATTTGGTGTGATGATGTGGTATTGAAATGATTATATATATATATATATATATATATATATATACACATAAACCTATTGTTCAAGTTGGTTTTTGGAATGCTTTGCAAATATTGGTTGTATGGAATTATGGAAGAGAATTGTGGTGTTGGGTTGCTAATACTAGAAGCCAAATATTTCATTGTAGATAAGTGATTTGTAAAGGCAGGAAGTTTTGTTGAATTGGTATCCGAATCTACAACGAGGTATGTAAAGCATACTCTAACAATGTTCTTTGGCATGAAAACACCAATGTTCCATCAAGTAAGATTCCGAGGTTGTCCAAAAAACATGTATTGTTCTACGTTACCATCGAAGTTGTTTCCATTCTATAAAGTGTCAAAATATTTCATTGATATATCAAAAGGCTCCTATTTCATTGTTGTGATATTGATGATTCTGAAACACATTGTTGATAGACCAATGAGTCTTTATTACATCGTTATTGTATAGAAGGTCTATTACTTGGTTCCTATTGATGTATCATTGTTCCAAAGGTACTATATTGGCATGAACACTAATGTAATAATCTCAAAAGCTTTTGAACTAAGTTATTGGAAAGATCTCTTATGTGTGTTACTTGATATACGTGTGGGTGGTAGCTCAGGGGCTTAAGCCTAGCATGGGTCGATCCCAATACTTGATATGATTACAGTTGATATGTACTGGGGGCAGCCTAATGGTCACAGTACGGTAAAGTATTGATTATTGTTAGGTGGTTGGAGGTTCGGGAGGAGGAGGTAATGGCGAATGATAATTGTAAAGAATGAAATGAACGAAGGTATACCGTTCCACAAATGTGTTTGAATTCAAGAACCCAATTCAGATTAATGATAATGTACATGATCCTAAAAGTGTTTATGAAGTGTGGTTCACTTCTATTATGATTTATTCACTTGTGTCTGATTTTCTTGATCCCCCATATCACATATGATTATTTACAGCTTTACATACTCAGTACATATTTCGTACTGACGTCCCTTACGGGGGACATACATTTCATGTTGCAGGCACAGGTGCTTCAGCTCATACATAACATAGATAGGAGCCAGGTCATACATCTATTGTTGGTGAGCTCCAGTTTGCTTCGGAGCTTTCCGAGTCGGTTCCTTATGTTTTGTTATTGTACAAGAGTCATGTGTGGGCGGGAGGTTTGTCCCGACCCTAGTTATGTCATGTATATTCTAGAGGCTTTGTAGACATAAGGAAGGGTAAAGTCATGGAAGTTTATATAGTGATGTTATATTTGTATATATGGTGGCTCCGACGGTCAAGTATTATATATATATATATTTGTGCGTGTTGTGCTGATACAGGTAATTAGACCCTTCTATATGCAATGAAGTTCTGTCAAAATTTTTGGTGACATGTAAGTGAAAGTACAGGTATTTGAACAGGTTCTCCCGGGCCTTCTCGGCTTTGGGTGCCAGTCTGGCCCGATGGGATTTTGGGGCGTGATACAAACTTTCATTGATTTGTTGTGCAATATCTTCAACGTATTCAATATGAAATGGATTTTGATTCACAGAACCGATCCCTTGACTCATCTTATCTGCGTACGCTTCGATACTTGACCATACAGTTCGTTCAGTGTTTTTCAAAAATCCACTGTCACTAAGGTATGTTGGCAGCATCACAGACAACTTGTGAATCTCATGTGATGGTTCTCTATGATTTGATGATAACATTGAGTCATACACCTGGATACATCTTTTTTTAAAAGATATCATAGCCAACACCCAGTGAAAATTTTCATCATAATTTACAGGGATGTAGACATCATCGACCAAGTGCCAAGGCAAAGCAACCGGTATGTTGAACCCTTTGATGATGTTTATCAGTGACTCTTCATAGCTTACAACAAAATATGACCTTTTATAATCATCTTGACTTGAGAGAGCATCACCCACTGCATCCTCAAAATCACGTTTGTATGTCGCATCGATGTATGTTTTGAACAAGCAATTAACAGTGGTGTATCAATATTCTTGATTCTTTTGATGATTTGATTTCTTCCAAAGATAGTGGAATATAACATCTACATGCTGCTCAAAATAACAATATAAATGAGTTAGTGATCTCCATAAATTCAACTTTCATTAAAATATTTGATTGACAAATAAAATTTGAGATTGACAATTATCTTCTTTATGTAGATGTTATGTATCAGAATGTATATATATATCAGAAACAGTTTATTGTAGTTGTAAGTAATATTTTTTGTCATACCTCATCGTTCCAACAGGTGTTGGGCTGAGACATTGTGTAAAACCAGTTCTTTGAAGTAGGTTGTGCAACAACAAAATTCAACGAACTAAAATCAAGTCCTGATTTATTAGCTCTGTAGTGGTTGTCCTTCAATTTCCTTTATGAGTATAATGATATGTTATAAATCTTTAAGATTTTAAAATTATAATATAATTATGAAAAAAGTAAAAATGTCTTACTTCTTTTCATGAAACTTTAATAATCCTTCGACAATCCATTCATAATATTGTTTGATTAGTCCGGTTAGCCCATCATGGAAAATAAGATAACCATCAAACGAATGCTTTTGAGAAAAATCAACTGTTGTTGATTCTTTGCCTTTACAACTTGAACCAAATTTAGTTGTAAATGGTGAAATGAATATTTTAGTTCGCTTTTTGTTCCTTGGTGCACGTGTTTTAATGGAATCCTGTTTACCCAATTCTGCTTCAGAAAGAATTGATGGAAACCGACTATCATGGATGTGACATTCACTGTCGTTGATTTCTTTAGGACTAACAGACTTCATTTTCATGGCAACGACTGGTGTGGAAATTCCAACTATAATGTTATCCATCGATTCCTGAAACGTATCAGTTGAAATCTCATTGGTAGACTCTTGAAAAAGAAAAATTATTAGCTATGATTATCAAATTACAAAATTAATTTTGTATGAGAACCCATATGACATATATAGTGTAATACATCATTAACCTTATATCTGTGTGACCGAATTTATAAGAAAGAACCTATTTAAAGAAACTGTTATGTTTCATAATTTGTAAGATTGGTCTGATACATTTCATATAACATGATACTTGGTGTATACAATGTATCAGGTAAATTATATAACATGCATAACCTTCTTTTACACAAAGATATTCCTAATTTATAACATATATATTCGTGTGTTACTTGCGGTTCATTTGGAACTTCAACATTGTCTGTTTGGAAGGACGGATAAGGAAGATTGACTTTCTGTGAAATATCGTCTGAATTTACTGACATTGCAACGACTGGTGTCGACATGCCAGCTATGATATTATCTATCGATTTCTGAAATGCATCAGACGAAATCTCAGTGCTGGACACCTGAAAAATGCAAATTGTTAGATATAACTACCAACTGTTATAACATTAATTGGATGAAAGAGGTCCTATATGAAATATATTATGTAATAAATTTTTTTAAAAATATTTGTGTCAGGATTTAACAAAAAAGAATCCATGTTATGAAAAAAATTGATATGTATCATAAATAAATATAATATGTCTCATACAATATATATAGTCAGAAAACTTTTTTTATATAATGTATCAGATAAATTATGTATCATGCATAACCTCTTTTAGAAAATGATATTCCTAATTAACATATAATCCACAATCTTGTGTTATATGTACCTACGGTTCATTCCAAACTTCAATATTGTCTGTTGCTAAAATTAGATCAGGGAGATTTTCTTTCTGTAAAAGCTCACCAGACTGTATTGCACTAACTGGCGAGGAAATCTCAGCTATGGTGTTATCTGTGGAATGCTGAAACACAACATTCTTAACCTCAGTTCTAGTCTCTTGAGATATGAAATTGATTAGATATATCATACAAAAAATTTAAAAATTAGTTAGATGTTAAAGAACCTGTAAGACTTATATAGGTTGAAATAATAACATAGTTGAGAAAGAATTGACAAATATATCATTTTTTTTGCATTAAATGTGTCAGTTGTACTGCATATAATGCAAAATCTAATTAACATAATGATTTTCCACATTAATAATATACACTCGATAGAATAGTTTTTTATCAGTACCTTCTGTACATTTTGAACTTCAATTGCCCCTCTAGAAATAGCCGGATCATCAAAATTGAATTTCAAAGAAGACTCAGTTGAAGATTTTTCATCCCGCTTATGATCTCCAGTAGATATAATATTTTCATCATTATTCTGAAATACAAAATTGCATTACTTTATAAAAATAATATACGATACACATTTTTAACATTTATGCTAGTTTGCCTTGTGTGGTATATCCTTTGGTTGTCCTTTCATAGTTTTCAATTCATCACCATCTGTTTCATTCTTTTCTATATCTCTGTTTGAACTGTCGATGTCAATAACAACCTGAAAAATATATAATTTTAAAAAAGATAAATGTATATAAAATTTGATGTGATTATATTAAAAGTTACTTTTTGAGGAGCATCATGCTTCTTTTTCATAGCTAACATCATCTCTTCATGTTGTTTTTTTATTTCTTCATGATGTTTTTTCATTAATGCTTCAATGTCATCAAATTTTTTGTCAATCTGCATAAGTTTAACAAAGTAAATAGATATGTCAAGATAGCCAATTTTAAAAATAAAAATTCATGTTCCACTTACTTATGTCTTGACTAATGATTCAATTGCATTTATATCAACTTTCAGCAAAATTTGCTCATGATTTGTTCCTCCAGACACATTAATTTTTTGTGTAGACTGACGCATATTTTTGACAACTGGTAATGTCTATTCTGCTGCTGGTGTCTGTTCGCCGAAGTCCATTAGAGATGGTTCATGTGGATCTTCTTCATTGGTTGGGTCAGCAATTGAGTTTGATGTGCCAGAAGGTGATTCATTGACTTCTTTAATAGAGGGGTGAGCTTTAATCTTTTCTTGACCTGTCACCAATTTTTTTTCGCTCAGCTTTTGTCTTTCTTCTTTTTGAAAGCGGTGCCAATTATCTATCAGATCTAGCCTTTAACTTAATTAACATTTCGATTGGTGATGGGGTAGTAAAATCATCAAAATTGTTTGGAGATAATGAACCAACTGTCATTCTTGCTTTATGATCAACTTTCTTCTGTTGTCTACAAGATGTGGATGGCAAAGTAGAATTGACAAAATCTTTCAAATCCATTCCAGCATGATTTGGCAATTGAAGACATTTCAGTTCATCATCCGCAGGACTTATGTTGGTATACACATACTATAATTAAGATTGAAAAACATAACAACTTTAGTTAAATGAATGTAAGAGCAATAATGTATCAATATTCTACATAACATCTAGTGATGTACCATAAATTGTACAGTTATGTATCAAAATGTATCATATGAGTACTGTAATGTATCATATAACAGTGAAAAAAATTATTTTGTTGAAGGAATTGATATAGAAGATGTCTGATCAACAAATATATTATAGTATGAACGAGTTACATGCTTCATTATATATTTACAAGAAAATATATATTGAAAACATAAAATAAAATTCCATATGTGCAACATAAAATACAAAAAAAGATTGAAAATAATTAGAAATTACCTTGCTAAACATTTCATTCATGAACTTATCGAATTTAGGCTTTGTTTCAACAACAAATCAGTTACATATCCTCTGAATAAGATTATCAATATGGCAAGCAATATCTTTATCTACTTCAGAACAACATTCATAGATTCAGACGTTGAGAACATGTGGCATTCCTCCTAAATGATAAAGATGCTTTTCAACGAAAAAGTCTTGTCTCAACGAGTTCATCAACTTGTTGAAAGCAGTCTTTCTCCGCGGATATTGTTCATATCGACCATCCTCTACCATATTAAATTCTATAAAACTAACAGCAGCATCAGCAGTTTCTGATAACAAATATGTATGAATGAAAAATAATATGGTCATCCGCAATGCATCCTGATCATTGTCAAAAAATTTCATCTTATACTGTTCAAACAATTTTTTTTGGATATTTCAATTTTTGCCTCTGGAAAAACTTTGTCAATAACACAGAGCCATATGAAGTCGGATACTGAAAGTCCTCAATGTTTGAGGTGCAATTCAGACCACTAATGAGAGAAAATTCAAATATAAAAAATTTCAGAACTGTTCCCTTGACATGAACATGGAATTCATTTCGATTTTCTTGTTTAAACTCAAGCATCAACAAACATTTGGTTATTTGACCTTGAAAATTTGATCTAGGCATATCAACAAACACACCAAAGCATGTCTCCTTAAACATATTGAGCATTTTCTTACCCACAAAGTACTCAACATCAGTCGCAAAGTTACGGTTGCACGAAATGTCCAACCTCAGTAGATGATGTGGAACAGTTTTGATCACATATTTCATCCCCTGCATTAAGAAATAGTGATGTATCATAACACATTCACTGACCTTATGTACATTATAATGTATCAAATTAATAATTAGCTTTAACATTTGTTACATATTGTATTAAGATACATAACTATAACGTATGTATCAGACTTTCGGATAAAATTCTAACTTACGTAGCATAATCAGAAAATTTGTGATGTATCATAATGCATGCACAAACAATATCTTCATCGTTATGTATCAGACTTTCGGATAAAATTCTAACTTACGTAGCATAATCAAAAAATGTGTGATGTATCATAATGCATGCACAAACAGTATCTTTATCGTTATGTATCAGACTAATGGTTAACACTAACATTTGTTAATAACATTAACTTATTTTGGAGAAATTCATCGATCAAATACATAAATAACACACCTTTGATAATAGGTCTCTTTTCACAACTTTCTTTCTTTTTTTTCTTTAAAATAGTAACAACAGGATTCTTCCCTTTATCACTAGCAGCATCTCGTAACTTCTTCATGATTGTCGGATCGTTCCGATACTTAGATCTATTTTCACGAAAATCAACATTTTTATAATCGAAGTTACCAGGAACAAACCCAGATATATCAATTTCATTAGAAGATGACTGAAATTGAGTAAGCCCCAAACTAAAAGAGGGTCCTAACTCCATTAATGTTGTTATAATGTTTAAAGAACAAAAAATTGAAAAAGGATTTCTTCAATTTCTAAACTAATAAACAAAATCATCAACTAGAAACAAACTAACCTCCAATTAATTTTGAATAATTAAGTTAATGGAGTAATTGTATTGGAGGATAACGGTTGCTGCTTCAAGATCGGATTTTGGCATAATCTTCGCCACTAATGCCGTAATTTTAGGCTACAAAACAGTAGTTGGATATTGTGTTGAGCTGTAGGCTGTAATGTATCAGTTTAAGCGCGTGTGATTACTCTTAGAAGGAATTTTTGTAATATATTTAGTAGGATGGTATTTAAAGTAATATAGAAAAGTTAAGGTGTTGAGTTATGTAATTTTTTCATATTTTTATTTTGCTTAACGGGTCCTTAGGCTCGATCCATTTCTATACACTTGATGCAATGGACTCCCCAAAGCTACTAAACCACTCCTTTTTATGCGATAAGAATTGAACTTCATTCTAATAAGATTTTATCTTCTTTTAAAGAAAAAAAATTAAAACTAATCTTATAAAAAGAGTGGCGCTATTTGTCATTAAGTAAAGTATGGGAGCAAAGTTTTATTTGTTAACATTGAATGATGGAAAAAATTTCATAAGTAGCAAATTTAAACTTATAATTAAAAGCTTCATAGCAACTGTTTCATAATTATCTGAAATAAAAACTTGTATTTTGTATTTTATAAAATTGTTGCTACCAAAATATATATATAACGAGATTTACTGTCCTTCTTTTACTCAAATCAGTTGAGTTAAACAAGAAATAATTATCTCATGTATTTAAAGAAGTAAATTCTTTTTTTATAAATTACTCTAATTTAAAGTAGTAGATTCTTTTTTCATAAATTACTCTTATTTAAATTAATAGATTTCTTCCAAATCAAACTCAAGTCTGAAGGGTATTATTTTCACGATTTTAAAATTTCAAAATAAAGCATCATTACTGTTTTTTCTCTCTTTCACTCTTTTATATCTCTAACTTTTTTCTTGTTAGTTTTTTTAATCTTTTTTTATTGTTTTATTTTAATTTCTTTTTCTTTTGCATTTTTTCCACTTAATTTTATCTCTTCTATTTCTCTTCTTCTTTTCCCTTTTTTTTCTTTATTTTTTTCTTTTTTCTTTTCTTATTTTTTTCCTTTATCATATTTTTCTTTTTCTTTTCCTATTTTTGTTTTCTTCTTTTTTTTTTTTACTTTTTTTTCGCTTTTATTTTTACACTTCTATTTCTAACTTCTATTTCTATTTCTCTTTCTTCTTCTTTTTTTTTCTCTTTTTTCACTTCTTTTTTGGGATTTTTTTTTTTTTTTTTTTTTTTTTACTCTTCTATCTCTAGCTGATATTTTTAAAAGACAAATATCTATATCAGATACACATATTTAAAAAATATACAAAATAAATAGACATATGAATCTACATATATATTTACAGTACAAAACATACATATATATCTATCTGCATATGTATTTACAGAAATACATATCAGACTCATGTACATATAAACATATAAGACACAAAATCTCTATACTAAAAATGACAACTATATGCATATACATATACATATAGGTAATTAAAAAAATGCATGATATATATCTTAAACAATAAAAAATACAAACAAGTATATATGTTACCCTCGAGAATGACATAGAACAGTTTAAAGACAAATCCAACATCGTACAAATATACATATGGATATGCATTTGAATATATAAAATACAAATACATGCACATGTCTCCAAAAATCTATAATACATTTGTGACATAATACATCTGCCTAATTGCGCTTGAACTACACTTTTTTTTTCTTCATGTAGACACCACAAATATTCTTATGAAAATTTTTTTGTACTGCTCCTTTGATAACATCGCCTTAATACGTTTTTTAATATTATTAACTATGTGTAATGCAATATATCGTGCAAACCTTGAAAGTACTCTTGCCATGAATATATGATCACGCGGCACCTATAGAACAAAATAATGACATAAATCTATATTACATGTACATTTCACACAAAAATGATACAAAATACATAGTATGTATATGTTTTCTTTTACATAATAAATATTACATTACAAAAAAATACATATAGCTTTGCATATGTATTTACAGAATAGATAACTGATCCATATGTATATTATCATACAAAAAATACAAATATGACTCTGATATGTATTTACGAAATACATATTAGATTCATATTAAACATTAACAAACATAGCTATACTATATATCTTCATATGTATTTGCGAAATACAAAGGTGACTCATATAAAATAATAAAATACAAATGCATCTTAAACAATAACAACTACAACTATATACATATACATAAAACTAAACAAAAAAAAAATACATAATACATATCATAGCAGAATAATATGTATATAAAAAATACATATACTTGCACATGACCCATAAGCTAATAAAATACAAATACAAATACCTCTTTAACTTTATCTTCTTTGAATTCATATTCATAAGAATTTTGATCAACAAGACTTGAAATTTTACTTATTCTCCCATTTCCTTTGACTTTCTCTTTTTCTCAGATCTTTGCATTTTTTATTGGGGGAGGGTGGGTTGGAGATGAAGGTTTTCTCAATCCTTTTCATTTCATAATTTTCGCAATCTTCTCCAGAACATTACGATGCTTCGATCACACCTCTTTTATGCTCACTTCTTTCTTCGACTAAATAGACGTAGAAGCCAATTTAAGATCTTCATCTTGTGTTAATCCAAGACTAAATGATGATGGATTATCAGAAACTAAATTAATAGATGATATACTTCTATTTGAACTTCTAAAATATGTGTGTTCTGTCATTATAGCAGATCTTCACAATCTTACAACAAAAAATCACAAAATTTCTCCAAAAAAAAAAAAAAAAGGTTGAACAAAAAAGAATACAAAAAATAAAAAATTTATAGAATATATGAAAGAGATAACATGTAATAATTGTAATTTGATAGTTACCTTATTTGATGGAGCACAATATTTATCTACAATGTGAGAAAAAAAAAAAGATACGGTTAGATTGAGAGGTGAAATAATGTAGTGAAAATAGAAAAGAGGTAAAGTAAATGGCGTGAAACATGTGTGTGTGGAGTTAATTGACTCAAAAATACTACTTTTATTATAAAATGTAATTTTGTGAAAGTATTGCTATTTATTGTAATTATGATTTTAAGTTTGTTACTTCCTGTAATCTTTCCGAATATGAAACCGTAGTATGTTGTGTAATTTAATGTGAATATTTTTAAAAATTTGTGTATGGCAACGAACAATATTCTCAAAAATAATTTATTACAAGTGTGTTTTGATGGATTTCAGGGATGGACAATTATTCCTTGAATAGGGTCCCCTTTAATTTAATTGTAGTGCCATCATGGATTGCTGAGTTTGACCATGTTTAGAAGACTTGTCTACCTATGAAATAGTCACCGTGTTTAATTTTTATTTTTTGAAAGGCAAATTGTATAAATTTTAGATAATATTTTAAGATATTTTTTTATTATATTAATATGATAACAATTATATTACAAATATAATAATATTTTTTATATAATTTTTAAATATCTAAATTTAAAATTTAGAATATTGATCTAATTTAATTTAACACCCAAGACTAGTCAATGTGATATGAAACATGACAAATAAAAATATGAGAAAATTTCATAAATAGCAAACTTTAACTCATAATTAGGAGTTTCATAGCAACTGTTTCATAA
The DNA here is from genome assembly GCA_030864215.1 of Capsicum pubescens. Taxonomy (NCBI): domain Eukaryota; kingdom Viridiplantae; phylum Streptophyta; class Magnoliopsida; order Solanales; family Solanaceae; genus Capsicum; species Capsicum pubescens. The sequence continues at coordinate 77,397,879 of CM061544.1, forward strand.
TAACTTGAAATAGAAAATTGTATTTTGTATTTTATAAAAGTGTTGCTACTAAAATACATATACAATAAGATTTACTGTCCTTCTTTTATTCAAATCAGTTTAGTTAAATAAGAAATAATTATGTCATTTATTTAAAGCAGTAATTTTTTTTCATAAATTACTATTATTTAAAGCAGTAGATTGTTTTTCATAAATTAATCTTATTTAAATTAGTAGATATCTTTTTCAAATCAAACTCAAATTTGAAGATCATTATCTTCATGATCTTCAATTTTTTTTTCTTGTTAGTTTCTTTTCATCTTTTATTTTTATCGTTTATTTTTTTATTTTGATTTCTTTTTCTTTTTCTTTTTCTTTTTCATTTTTTTCATTCCACTTTATTTTCTCACTTCTAGGTCTCTTTTTAATTTTTTCTTATTCGTTTTTTCCTTTATTTTTTTGTTTTTCGTTTTCTAATTTTTTTCCTTTCTCATATTTTTTTATTTTCCTATTTTTTTCTTCTTCTTTGTTTCTATTTTTATTTTTACTCTTCTATTTCTCTTTCTTTTTTCTTTTTCTTTTTCACTTCTTTTTTATGGATTTTTCATTTTTCTTTTATCCTTTTTTCACTTTTCTATTTCTATCTTTTATTTTTAAAAAGATGAATATCTATATCGCATATACATATTCAAAAATATATAAAAAAATAAATAGACATACAAATCTGCATGTGTATTTACAGTACAAAACATACATATATATCTGCATATGTATTTACAGAAATATATATTAGACTCATATGTATATATAAACATATAAGACACAAAATCTCTATAACAAAAAAGACAAATATATATATATATATATATATATATATATATATATATATATATAAGTAATTAAAAAATACATGATACATATCTTAAATAGTAAAAAATACAAATAAGTACATGTGTTACCCTCTAAAATGACATAGAACAGTTCAAAAATAAATTCAATATCGTACAAAAATACATATGAATATGCATTTGTATATATAAAATACAAATACATGCACATGCCCCCAAAAAAATTATAATACATTTGTGACATAATACATCTGTCTAATTGCGCTTGAACTACATATTTTTTCTTCTTCATGTAGACACCACAAATATTCTTATGACAAAAATTCTTGTACTGCTCCTTTGATAACATAACCTTAATACGTTCTTCAATATCTTTGACTGTGTGACATCCTATATGTGGTGCAAACCTTGAAAGTACTCTTGCAATGAATTTATGATCACGCGGCAGCCATAGAACAAAATAATGAAATAAATCTATATTACATGTGCTTTTTTTTTTTAAAAAAAGATACATAGTATGCATATGTTTTTTTTTACATAATATATATTACATTACAAAAAATACGTATAGCTCGACATATGTATTTACAGAATATATGTCTGATCCATATGTATATTATCATATAAAAAATACAAATATGACCCTGATATGTAATTACGAAATACATATCAGATTCATATCAAACATTAACGAACATAACTAGGGTGAATCTCAAAAATAAACCCAAATTGGGGTGGCTTTCAAATTTTAGCCCCAAATAAAAAGGCTTCCTTAAAATAGTCTTTACCTATTAATTAATATTTTTTTGGACGAAATTGTCCCTGATCAATGGAGTAAATTACATAAATGATCCTCATAATGGATAACAACTCCATATTTATATCTTTCAACTTTTTTTTCTTCTCTTTTTAGTTTTACTTTGATTTTTTTTTTTTTTTTTTTTAATTTTTCTCAAACCTTACTTTTTTTCTTTTTTCCTCTCAACTTCTTTTTTTTTTCTTTTTTCTTTTATATTATTTTCTTTTTTATTTTTTCTTTCCTTTTTATTTTTTCATTCTTTCTAGTTTTTCTCAACCCTTATTTTTTTTCTTTACACCTCTCAACGTCTACTTTTATAAAAAAACTTTTTAAATTTTTTTATTTTTATTTTTTCTTTTCTTTTTAAATTTTTCTCGACCTTTATTTTTATTTAATCTTTTTTTTTATCAACCTTTATTTTTTTCCTATTCTCTCTCAACTTCTATATTTTCTTTGATTTTTATTTTTTTAATATTTTTCTTCAATTTCTTCTTTTTTCGCAATTTTTATAATTTTTGTTCTTTTCTTTGATTTCTTCCATTCAAGTTACATCTCATGAGCAAGAGTTGACACTATCACATTATAAAGGCAAGACTTATGACTTCGAACAACAAGCTACGTTTCATGGGTAAGAGTTGACACTACTACATTATGTTTTTATTTATGAGACGTTCTACAACTATTGCCTTAGAGGCAAGACTTAGCTCAAGGACTCGCAAACTACAAATTATGCCCCACGGGCAAGAGTTAACTTTACCACGTTATGTTTTCATTTATGAGATGTTCTACAACTATTGCCTTAGAGACAAAACTTAATTAGCTCAAGGACTTTCAAACTACAAATTATGCCCCACGGACAAGAGTTAACTCTACCATGTTATGTTTTCAATTATGAGATGTTCTACAAATCTTGCCTTAGAGGAAGTCAAGGACTTTCAAACAATAAATTATGCTCTACGGGAAAGAGTTGACACTACCACATTATATGTCTTCATTTATTAGATGTTCTACAACTCTTACCTTAGAGGAAAGACTTAGCTCAAAGACTTTCAAACTACAAATTATGCCCCACGGGCAAGAGTTGACACTACCACGTTATGTTTTCATTTATGAGATGTTCAACAACTCTTGCCTTAGAGGCAAGACTTAGCTCAAAGACTTTCAAACTACAAATTATGCCCCATGGGCAAGAGTTGACACTACCACGTTATGTATTCATTTATGAGATGTTCTACAACTCTTGCGCTCAAAGACTTTCAAGCTACAAATTATGTCCTACGGGCAAGAGTTAACACTACCACGTTATGTCTTCATTTATGAGATGTTCTACAACTCTTGTCTTAGAGGCAAGACTTAACTCAAAGACTTTCAAACTACAAATTATGCCCCACGGACAAGAGTTGACACTAACACGTTATGTCTTCATTTATGAGATGTTCTACAACTCTTGCCTTAGAGGCAAGACTTAGCTCAAGGACTTTCAAATAATAAATTATGCCCTACGGGCAAGGGTTGACACTACCACGTTATGTCTTCATTTATGAGATGTTCTACAACTCTTTCCTTAGAGGCAATTAGCTCAAGGACTTTCAAATAATAAATTATGCCCCACGGGTAAGAGTTAACATTACCACTTATTTATGAGATATTCTACAACTCTTGCCTTAGAGACACGACTTATCTAAAAAATTTTCAAAGAACTTCATCACAATAATTCATACCCTTAAACTTGTTTTGATGTCAAAAAATAAAGATCCCTTTGCGGATTATCTAATTTTTTATTTATTAGCAAAATATAATAGAAGTTGACAAAAAATATAAAAATGACCAAACAAAATAGAGAAATAAAAAAAGATTGAGAAAAAAAGGAAAGAAAAAAATAAAGATCAAGAAAAAAGCGAAGAATTTAAAAAATTGAGAAAATAAAATGAGAGAAAAAATAAAAATAAAGTTTGAAAAAATGAGGAAAAAAAAGAGAACTGGAAAAAGAAAAAAACGATCAAACAAAATAGAGAAATAAAAAAAAGATTGAGAAAAAAAGGCAAGAAAAAAATAAAGATTAAGAAAAAAGCGAAGAATTTAAAAAATAAAAAAATGAGAGGAAAAAATAAAAATAAAGTTTGAAAAAAATGAGGAAAAAAACAAGAGAACTGATAAAAACTAAAAAAATAAAAAATAAAGGTTAAATACAAATGAATTAAAAAAAAAAAAGAAATAGATAATGCTTGAGAAAAAAGAAAAAAGAAAAAAGAGAAAAAAATAACGGTTGAGATAAATGAATTAAAATATGAAAATAAAATTAAAGGAAAAATAAAAAGTGAAAATAATAAAAAAATAGAATAATAAAATTAAAGGAAAAAATAAAAAATAGAATAATAAAATTAAAGAAAAAAATAAAAAGTGAAAATAGTAAAAAATAAAATTTGAGAGACAAATGAGTATGGAAAGTTTAAAAATATATTTGAGGTGTAGAGGGGCAAAATGATACTTGTACTATACTTAAAAAGTAAAGGAAGACTATTCTTTAAAGAGATTTCTTATTGGGGTCAAATATCTAAAACCACCCATATTTGGGTCTATGACATGCAATTTTCTGACATAACTATAGTATATATCTTCATATGTATTCGTGAAATACAAATGTGATTCATATAAAACAATAAATACAAATGCACATCTTAAACAATAACAACTATAGCTATATACATTTACATATAACTAAATCAAAAAATACATAATACATATCATGGACATTAAAAAATACTAAAAAAATATATATGTTACCCTCTAAAAAAATATATCAACATAACCATATGTGTATTAAAAATACATATACTTCACATGATCTATAATCTAATAAAAATACAAATACAAATACAAATTCAAAATTTTAAAATAAAGCATCACTAATTTTCTCTCTCTCCATAACTGGATTAAATTTCAAAATAAAACATCCGAAAAAAGAAGTGAAATAGGGGGAAAAAAGAAGAAGAAAGAGAAATAGAAGTGCAAAAATAAAAGTGAAAAAAAAAAGAAATAAAAAAATAAAAAAAAGAAAAAAAGAAGAAGAAAACGAAAATAGGAAAGGAAAAAAATATGAGAAAGGAAAAAAAATTAGAAAACAAAAAAAAATAAAGTAAAAAAAAAGAGAAACAGAAGAGAGAAAATAAAGTGGAATGAAAAAAAATAAAAAAGAAGAAAAATCAAAATAAAAAAAATAAAACGGTAAAAAAAAAGTTAAAAAAAACTAACAAGAAAAAAGTTAGAGATATAAGAGAGAAAATAATAATAATAATGCTTTATTTTGAAATTTTGAAGATCATGAAGATAATAATCTTCAGATTTGAGTTTGATTTGAAAAAAAAATCTACTAATTAAAATAAGAATAATTTATGAAAAATGAATTTACTAATTTAGGAATCTTCTAATCTGTGTGAAAAAAAAGAAGACGATTTTTGTGAAGTTTATTTTTTTAGGTAAATTTGAGAGAGGTAAAATAATGGAGTGAAAATAGGAAAGAAAGAGTGAAACATGCATGTGTAGAGTTAATGGACAAAAAAATGTTACTTTTACTATAAAATGTAATTTTGAAAAAGTGTTGCTATTTATTGTAATTATGGTCTTAAGTTTATCACTTTGTGTAATTTTTCCTTTAATAAATTAGAGGGAAATGGATTATAATAGGTGGAAGGAAGATAATATCAGTCATTTCTAATACATAAAAGTTTGAATAAATCTTAATTATTCCCTTCATCCTATTTTATGTGACATTGTTTGACTTGACACGTTATTTAAAAAAACAAAGTCTTTTGAAACTTGTGGTATAAAATAATTATTAGATATTTGTGTATTTGTAAATCATTTTATCAAGTATAAAAAAAATAATTAAAATTAAATTGTTTCTAATTATATAAGATGACAATAGTTTTGAGACGGATTAAAAAAGAAAAGGTGTTGCATAAAATGGATAGCATGATAAGTTTTGTAATAAAAACTTGAGAAAACGCATAAAGTCATCTCTAAATTATCCCGAATTTGCAATAGACACTTAAAAGTTTTGGGAGGTCCTACTACCCCATGAAATCAGTTATAACGATAATAAATACATATTTTTTACTTCAGTTGTTTTCTCAACCTATGCGCGTGTGTCTCACCTCTCAATTTACTTCAGTTGAATATGACAGTGAAAAGCGTGAATATTATTGATACAATAAGTGGTATTTATATAAGTATTGAAGAGAAAGGAGTTTGTTAAACATAAGAAACCTAAAGATAAAGAGAGATTAATTATGTATACAACTGCAACATACAAACGTACTATCTACACTCAATATACCCTCATACTAGGACTCTGCATCCTTATCCTTATCATGCCCCCTCGACATTGGCTCATTTTCGTAAGACCATTGTTGCTAACAAAGGACCTTCGGGGAAGTGCTTTAGTTAACGCATCTGCTAGTTGAGCTCCCGTTGAAATGTGATGAACTAAAATTTTCTACTTTCCACGGAGTCACGAATAGAGATCACCATTACTCTTGCCTTAAAGAAGACATGTCCCCGTGCTCAAATTCTTTACAACAAAAGAATGAGTTGGCCCTGCATCTCTAACCATCTCTAGTATACTCAATCTGTTGGGTTCAAGATCGAGAGGGCGTTATGCGGAAGCTTAAAGTTTGCAAATCATGGAGACGATAATTCAAATAACAAAGAAAAACATAATACTAAAAACATATTATTGATATGGTTGGTCAAACAACCTACATTGAAAACTAATATTGAGAAAATATAAAATCTAGTGAAAGAAATCTCCCCCTAAACAAAACTCTTGATGCTATTGTGTTTTAGCTTGAAAAGAGAGATCCTACACAAAACTCTTGATGCTATTGTGTTTTGGCTTGAAAAGAGAGATCTTCTATTTATACAAGTTTAAAACTTCTCCAGAAAAAAGAATTAATCAATTATGAAAGAGATTGTTTCCTACAATTTTTTTTCACTAGAATACCTTTCTGAATTAAAACATAATTATGATAGAATCCAAGTAAAGTAGGAAATTCAGGACAAATTTTTCACTGAGAAAACATTTCTGAATTAAAACATAATTATGATAGAATCCAAGTAGGAAATTCAGGACAAATCCTAAAAAATCTCCCTTTGGCCTGAATTTTCTGACAAACTGGCCATCATTTTTTTTCTACATGTAATCTTCATCTGACAAACTGACCATCATCTTTTTCTTCATGTAATCTTCATCACTGCTTCTTGTCATGGTTAAAAATGAAATTTAAAATATTATGGATTAAAAATGATTTAAAAAAATATCTTATTTTTATTTTTAAAGATGAAGCAGCAGGAATATTAAAAATATATTTTAAACTCCTTCTCCACATATAGCTAGACAAAGATCTTCATTATCATCAAACTGATTGCAACTTGATCTCAACACGTCTTAAATCTAAACCATTGGACTATTGGACCATTGAACCATAGGCTCGGACCATTGAGCCTGGCTTTGATACTACTTGTTGGGTTCGAAATCGAGAGGGCGTCATGCGAAAGCTTAAAGTTTGCAAACCATGAAGATGATAATTCAAATAACAAAAAAAAACATAATACTAAAAACATATTATTGATATGATTGGTCAAACAACCTACATTGAAAACTAATATTGAAAAAATATAAAATCTATTAGGAGAAAGCTCCCCCTAAACAAGACTCTTTAATAATTACATTGTGGATGTTATTGTGTTTTGGCTTGAAAAGAAAGATCTTATATTTATAAATTTTCAAAAATTCTCCACAATAAAGAATTAACCAATTATGGAAGAGATTGTTTCCTACAAGAAAACCTTTTCCACGGAGAAAACCTTTCTGAATTAAAACACAATTATGATAGAATCCAAGTAAAGTAGGAAATTCAGGACCAATAGTAACACAATTCAAGGCTCGGGAGAGGTCTCCCTAGCAAGTCCTCTAATCGGGGAAGTTCCTCGTGTCAGTCACGATTGAAATCAGGGCCTACTCGTGATGGGTATCTCAGTCCCACTGTGAGCCAGAGACCACCCCCTTAGCCTAACATCCAGAACACAATAAAAGAATACAACAAAAGATAACCAAATATGATGATATGAAGAATAAATAAACCAAATGAGAACTAAGAGAAAAAATAACCAACCAATCCACACTTGTCCACAAAGCTTCTAAAACAGAATATCAAACTATGTCAGGACATGCCCCCGACCATGACAAAGAAAATTCACAATTTCCAAAATCTGAAAAAAAAAACTGTAATGAAAAATCAAGGCTTTTCGAAAGATGGAGGCTCACCACTTCACAGCTATTCGACCACCGCACCACACCACCTAATATTACACAAGAGTAATTGATTAATTCTAGGACCCTACATCATGAAATGATGAAGCGTCCAACGACGGTCAGTGGATAAACACTGGCATGTAACTCAGGAAAAGTGATAAAGTAATGTCATTTCTAAAACAAATCAAACCACATGTACATACGTTTATATATACATATATAGGATGACGGTATAGGGGCAAGGGTTATGAATATGAGACGTTAAAATGTTAACCTAGATTGTGTAGCTCTATCCGTCCTAAGGCAACCCACAAGCTATATGGGTTCAGCTCCTCCTACTGAAAGGTCCCCAACGCGTGTTAGCCAAACGAACTGAGGAAATCCAAAGGAGAGCCAGAGACACTAAGGCTCCATCTATTCTAAAAATATAATGTGTAAACCAAGCACATGGTCATATAGACCCCCACGTCGACAAACATGATTTTCAGTAGTAGTCCTTCTAGGACCTCCACCTTCACGGTGAGCTACGTAACCCTCTTTAAGTCCAAATTAAAATCATTCTGCACATAATACCAATTATAAACCAAAATAATTGATCTTCTAACCTCAAAAAGGTGATAAAAATAATTGAAATCAAAAAATATTTTAAAAAAAATTGTCCTCAATTTAATTCTACTTCAATGGTATTCTCATGATAATTATGCTAACCTAAGAAGAAAATAAAATCATACACTACAAAAACGTGTTAAATTACGGGAATTTATTTGAATAATATGAAATGCGGGAGTTTAAAATTTCCCGCTAAAATTTACAAACTTGCGGGGGTTTAAACCCCCGCTATAAATTGTGGGGGTTTAAAACCCCCGCTATCAATAAAAAATAACGCTTTATCCCATAAAGAAAAAAATTCCCTCTTTATTTTATTTGGCCAAAATTTTCCCTCTTTCATTCCCCCAAATCTCCTTCTCTCTTATTTCCCCAAAATCAGTCACTCTCTCGTCCCCCCTCCCCCCTCCAAAACCAAATTTACTCCATCGGCCGGCTGTTGATACTCCAGCCAGACCAAATCTCATTTCCATTTTCATTGTGATTTTGTTCCTTGTTTGGTAATCTTGAAAACAAAAATCTGTTATTTGTATTGAAAGTTTTACTGGTTAAGGTTGATTCATCTTTGGATTAATCAAAATTCAGTCTGTGTTTCATTTGAGGATGTGGTTTGATTGTATTTTTTTCATTGTGAATTTTGTAGGGGTTGGTAATCTTGAAAAAAATATCTGATTTGTAGCTGAGTTGTATTGAGAGTTTTCTTGAATTAAGGTTAGTTTATCTTTGCACTAAACGAAATTTTGTTTGTGTTACAATTATTTCTGTTTGTAGAACTTAGATTATTTTTGCTCGTGACTCTTTAGCCTAAAATGTTTGTTTATATGCCAGTGAAATATTGTCAAATGAGAGGAGCAATGCAACCTTTTTTTTCTATCTACTCGTACTTTGCTCTTACTTCAAAGCTTCCTATCTCACGTAGTACTAATGGTTGTTTTACTTAGTCTTAACAACATACACTATGTTATTTTAACTGCTTAATTATCAGTTACTATGGATAAGGATTTATAAATCATTGTATCACAGAGCTATGGACAAAGAGCTGTTTCCGCAGGCTCGATTTACCTGCCTTTTTGCTAGTGTTTCCCTTTCCTGATAAAAAAAGTGAAACGACCAGTTCTTGATATTTTATTGAACTTGGATAATGATACCGTTTGTTTGCTCTGAAGCTTATTACCGAGATAATGTGATCTATCTGGAAGGGTGAAATAAGATTAGTTGGAATTTCTAAGAGTACAAGTGAAAATAGTTAATCTTTGAAAATCAGCAAACCCCATTTCGTTTTTCAATTTCTTTGAGTGTAGTTCTTTTTGTTTTCCTAATTTAGTTTTGCAGAAAAAAAAACCCGAAATAATCATCTTACTTTTCCAAGTTTCTCTACTCCACAGCTTGAAACATCATATTTTTTTTTGCTTTATACCTTGGTGCAAAGAGTAAAATGAATAGATCATTCTAAAATATACTTTACCTATTAGAGATCCAATTCTGGAAACGACCTTTGTACCTCCACGTGGTACGGGTAAAGGTCTTCATACGTTCTACCCTCCCCATACTCCACTTTGTGGGATTTCACTGAGTAAATTATCTACCTATTTGATCTCAAATCTATCCATTCAGAAATATCACAAGTTAAATTTGTTGTATTAAACTTATGATGAACCTATGTATGTATCTACTACTGTAGGTAGTAGATTAAGTGTATTGATCTAGTGGTCAGAATATATTAGGGCATGATACTGGGGTAGATCTTATCATCATAGATATGACAGATTTTAATGTGATTTAGGGTATTGATTGTAAGATTATCACTTGTTGATTATCTTGCGTGTAATGATATTCTATTTGCAATATGTATTTACATTTGTTTATCATGTAGGGAGGAGTTTGAGAAATTGAAGATTTTGCTTCCAGACTACCAGTTGAGAGTTCGAAGTATTGCAAACTACATACGGTAAATCGCCCACTAGCTCCCATGCTGGTATTTTTATTCAAAAGATAGGATTGTTGGTATTTTATGCATTCAAAAGTGAGATATAATATCGTAGCCTGAAAAAGAATAGGATACTATCAGCTGTAGTTTTAGACTGTAAGTGGATGGTTTCTTCTCACTTGTTTTCCCTATTGCAAATTTTGTTATATTCAAGCATACTAGTTGACTACAAAATTTATTGAAAATCAAGGCTCTGGTATAATTCATCTTATTCTCTGATTATGACCAATATGAAATATTTTTCAGAGATAATCAATGTTGCTTTTATTTGTTGCAGTATTTGTTGTTGAATATTTGATAAATAGCAAAAATGGCATAGTTACTGAATCTTGTATCCAAGTGCTTTGTATTAGAAGAAAATACCTTGTCATTAGTTGTAGATTGTTGCATCCTCATCAGTGTTTAAAGGAGCTAACTGTAATCAAAGAGCCCTTTCTTGCAGTTGTTTGCATAATTGTATGATATGCCTATTCATTTGCTTATTGCATAAGGTTGTAGTTTTCTGGTTTTATGTGGTAGGGCTTAATCTTATAGTCACTCTGCTCTACCCACCCTAGTTCTTGCTTCCCTAACCTATAGATATTTGAATATGAACCTAGTTATTACTGTTTTACTAACTTCAAAGTATGTTTTGAGACTGAAGGCATGAATTATGGTCTTAGAGATGTTGGATGAGATCACATTGGATATTCTAACAATCGTTTCAAGAATATCGAAAATAATTTTCCAGTCATCCTTTTCTATTTCGTGTCTTGTTAATGATAGTCAGTGATATTTTGGGATTTCATTTACGAATTTCTCCTTTATGAAATCTTATAGGTGATATTTTGTATATTCATTAAATTCTTCAATGGATAAATCTTGGATTGAAATGCCAAGAAACACACCAGAGTATTTGCTTGGTTTGAATCAGTTTCTAGATTTTGCATTTACTAATGGAGGTACAAGAGATAAAATAAAGTGCACATATCCTATATGTGGTTTTACAAAGTGGAAAACAAAAAATGTGGTGTTTCACCATTTGATAGACAAGGATTTCCCTCAACATTACGTCACTTGGGTTATGCATGGGGAAATGAATGTTTTGCCTAATTCCAGAAACATAGAGGTCGCTCAAGATGCACCACCTTTTGAAAATCCTATTGAATTATTGATTAATGAAGCATTTGGGGGTTTAAGGCATGAGGCTATTGATACAGGCCAGTCACAAGTAGCGGGAGAAGAAGAAACTTTACATGATTTTTCTGGTCAAATAACCAAGATTATTTTGAATTGCTTAAAGATAGAAGTGAAGATTTGTATGAAGGATCCAAGTACTCAAAGTTGGCATTTTTGTTAAAGCTTTATCACATAAAGTGTTTGTCTGGGTTAAGTGATAAGGGAATGACTATGCCGCTAGATCTACTTAGGGATGAATTTAAATTTGCAAAGATCCCTATATCTTTTTATATCAACAAGTTGTGTCTTAATTATATCAAGATAAATGCTTTCCAAAATGATTTAGATGCTTTCCCAAATGATTGTATGTTGTACTGGGAAGATGATGTTAATGTAGAATCGTGTAAATATTTTCACACTTCTAGATGGAAGCTCGAGAAGGATAGCAATCTTGATCATTCTCCTAGTACAAGTAAGAAGCAAAAAAATCCTACAAAAGTTTTACGATACTTTTTATTAAAACCAAGATTACAAAGATTGCTTATGTGCTCTAAAATTACAGAGCATATGAGATGGCATGCAGAGGATGATAACAAAGATGGAATCTTAAGGCACCCTCGATATGGTGAAGCATGGAAAAGGCTTGATACAAATTATCCTAAATTTGCTTCTGATCCTCAAAATATTTGATTAGGAATAGCTAGTGATGGTTTCAATCCTTTTGGATCGATGAGTACTAACTACAACATTTGGCCAGTGGTTTTGTTTCCATACAATCTTCCTCCTTGGTTGTGTATGAAGCAGTCAAATTTTATCCTCTCAATGATCATTCCAGATCCACGTACAATAGGAAATAATATAGATGTATATCTACAACCACTTATTAAGGAGTTGAAAAAGTTGTGGAGTGAAGATGTGGATACTTTTGATTCATCAAAGAATGAAATGTTCAAAATGCGAGCAACACTTATGTGGACAATTAGCGATTTTCCTAGACTTGATATCTTGTTTGGTTGGAACACGCATACTGGTCTTGCATGTCCTTCTTGTAATTTTGATGTAGAGCCTTGTCGACTTTGTCATAGTAGAAAGTGGTATTTTATTGGCCACCATCGATTCTTGATAAGAAATCATAAATTTAGACTGATGAGACATCGTTTTAATGGAAATGTGGAAGAGAGGGACCCTCCAAAGAAGTTATCTGGGTCAGAAATTTTACAGCAGGTAAATGATATATCATTGTCACATTTGGAAGACAATCAGAGTTGCAGAAAAGAAAAAGGAAAAAGAATGTTAGGGAGGGTGCAAATCAACAATGGAAGAAGAAAAGCATATTCTTTGATCTTCCATATTGGGAGTTTAATCCATTGCCCCATAATTTAGATTCGATGCATATTGAAAAGAATGTGTTTGACAATGTTATATACACTTTGTTAAATGACAGAGAAAAGTCAAAGGATCATGCTAAGGCTCGAAGAGATCTACAAGATATGGGCATAAGGCGTGATCTTTGGGTTGATGAGAATAATGAGTGTAAACTTGCTGCATTTGCAATTCCAAAGAACAAGAAAGTGGCCTTCCTCAAGACTTTAAAGAATATCTCAGTGCCGGAGGTTATTCAAGTAATATATCTCGTTGTATTGATTTGGATCAAAAAATATTTTTTGGATTAAAAAACCATCATTGTCACATTCTTATGCAATAGGTGTTACCCATAGCAATTTGCAATGTGCTTCCAACACAGGTTGTTGCAACTTTGGTTGAGTTTTCTTCCTTTTTCAGGCAGCTCTGTTTGAAAAGTTTAAGTCTTGCAGACTTAAACAAGCTACAAAATCGAATTGTGGAAACTCTTTGCTATTTAGAGATTTTGTTTCCTCCATTATTTTTTACTGTAATGATTCATCTAACTGTTCACCAAGTTGATAAGGTAAAAAAAGGTGGCCCGGTACATTATCGTTGGACGTATCCTATTGAGAGGTAAGATATTCGTTATTCAAAATCATTTTAATTGATTTTACAGTAGTATTTCAACGTAAATTCTTTGTCTTACACATTCATATTTTTGGGTATAGATTGTTGGGCCATTTTAAGTCCCTTTTAGGGAACAAATCACAAGCAGAAGGTTCCATAGCTGAAGGTTACATAGTGGAAGAAGATATTACTCTTTATTCTCATTATTTTGAGGAAATTGAGTCAAGGTTAAATCGACCTAAATGTGTAAATGATGAACCAAATCAAAATGAGGCTTCTGAAAAGTCAAGTATGTTCCCTCAATAAGGTCAGCATGTTGGAGTCTTCGTAACAGAATCATTGACTCATTTGGAGAAAACACAAGATCATCGTTACTTAATTATGCGGCCGTGAAGCCATTTATTGAGTAAGAAATCTACATTGATTTGATTTGTAAGATATTTTTTGAGAAATTGGATTAAAATTGCTAATTATACTACCTTTATAGTGAATTTAGAGATTAATCAAAAGAAGTACAAGAGGCCAAAGAGTTTCAGCAACAGAGGTAGAGAGAAGAGTTAGTAAAGAGTTCCCTGATTGGTTTCCTAAGCAAGTGAGTGAATGATATTAGAATTTTTTATAATATAACTTTCTTATATCAATTTCTAATTTCTAATATAAGTGTTTTATATATTTAGATTATGAATCCAGAGATAGCAGTTACTATCTCTGATGAGATGAAGTTCTTATCACAAGGTCCATCCCGAGATGCAAGAAGGTTCAGCGCTTATAACATTAATGGATTCAAATTCCAAACTTTGTCTAGAGAACAAAGATTAAAAACTCAAAATAGTGGAGTTTTCCTTGTCTCTAACACTTCTTGTGTCGCATCTAGTGCAAATAGACATGCAACACAAGCAGACCTACCATATTATGGAAAGTTAGAAGATATTATTGAGCATAATTATTATGGCCAATTTAAGGTTGTTCTTTTTAAATGCCAGTGGGCTGACACTACTCGGAACAGAGGGTTCAAAATAGATGCTTGGAAGTTTAATTGTGTCAACTTTTTCAAATTGATTCATACTAGTGATCTTGTGGATGATGACCCATATATTGAAGCATCACAAGCAAATATGGTCTACTATATTGATGATGAAAATGATAAAGAATGGAGTGTGGCTGTACATCTAAAATCAAGAGATTTGTTTGAAATGGGAGAGGTTGATGAAGAGGAAATATATGAGAATGAGCCATACCAACAACAAGAATTTGAATAATTTTTTGATGTTGATTATGAGAATGTACAAATTGCAATAGAGGAGCATATGACTGAATAAATGTATCATTATTTTTTAGTTTCCTTTGGTACTTTGTTTTTCTCACTTAAGTAGTGGGTTTTTTACAAGACTTCCTATTTTTTGGCTAAAAAGTTATCTTTGTTCTTTATATAATTCTTGATACATTTGTTTTGTTTCTCCATTCTTAGTGCTAAAAAGAAAATCGCAAAATCTAGGGAGAAATATAGAAAGGCAAAGAGAGACAAAATAGCAGACCAGAGATACAGTCAGCAGCAGAGTGGGAATTGGAGTAATAAATGGCAGAAGAAGAAGAATTGGGGTAATGTGCAGACTGCAGCCAGTGCTCCGGTGACTAGATCCCCAGCCAGATAACACACTCAGGATTTTTAGTATAGGCAGGGGTCGAGGATGCAGGGTTCTCAGTCTAAAGAAAGTGTAGCTCAGACCTCTCGGACATACCCGCACTATGAGAGATGTGTGAGGAATCATCCAGGGAGATATTAGTTTGGTGCTATGGTATGTTATTCGTGCGACCAGCCAGGCCATATCCAGTGAGACTGTCTGGCAGAAAAGGGTAATGTTGGTGGATCCAAGTCATAGGATAATTCTTCTGCACCAGCACCACCTCAGAAGGGTGCTACTTCAGCCGCCAGAAATGGATACAACCAGTTGTATGCCTTGACAAACCTCCAAGAGGCAGAGGCCTCACCGGATGTAGTTACTGGTACATTGCAAATCTTTTTCCATGATGTTTATGTGTTACTTGATCTCGGATCTACCCTGTCATATGTTACCCTTTATGTGGATGTTGTTTTCGGTTTGAACCCAATGTGATTGTTGAGCTTTTTTCTGTTTCCACACCGGTGGGAGATTTTGTTGTGGCTAAGAGGGTTTATAGAAATTGTGTGGTGACTGTTTGTGGGCGGGATACTATGGAAGATCTCATAGGACTTAAAATGATTGACTTTGATGCTATCTTAGGGATGGATAGGCTCCATTCGTGCTATGCCACACTAAATTGTAGAACCCAAAGATTCACTTTTTGTTTCCCGAATAAACCAACAGTAGAGTGGGAGGGACATTCTATAGCACCTAGAGGGAACTTTATATCTTACCTCAAAACCCATAAACTTATTTCTAAGGGTTGTTTGTATCATCTTATTTGGGTTAAAGATTCAAATACCAAGAACCCTTATCTTTAGTCCATCGCTGTGGTGAATGAATTCCCAGAAGTTTTTCCAGATGATATCCCAAGAATACTCCCTGATAGGGAGATAGATTTTGGTATTGATTTGTTTCCAGACACCCGTCCCATCTCTATTCTGCCATATAGAATGGCTCCTGCAGAGCTAAAAGAGTTGAAAGAGTAGCTAGCAGATCTTTTAAACAAAGGTTTTATTTTCCCTAGTGTTTCTCCCTGGGGTGCACCTGTACTCTTCGTGCGAAAGAAAGATGGTACCCTGTATATATGCACAGATAACCGCCAGTTGAATAAGGTCACTGTTAACAATAAATATCCTCTTCCTAGAATTGATGATCTTTTTGACAAGTTTCAGGGTGCTAGATGCTTTTCAAAGATAGATCTTCGTTCGGGATACCATCAGTTGAAAGTTAGAGAGTCTGACATTCCTAAAATAGCTTTCTTAACCAGATATGTTCATTATGAGTTCTTAGTCATGTCCTTTGAGTTGAATAACGCCCCTGTAGCCTTCATGGACCTTATGAATAGGGTGTTCCATTAGTTTCTAGACCTGTTTGTCATAGTTTTCATTGATGAAATCTTTGTGTATTTTAAGAGTGAGGAGGACCATGCGAATTACCTCCAAATCATTCTTCAGACTCTCAGAGATCATAAGTTGTATGCAAAATTTTCTAAGTATGAATTTTGGCTTGATGTTATTTCTTTCTTGGGGCATGTTGTGTCTACTACGGGAATTAAGGTTAAGGCAGTGAGAAAATAACCTAGAGCCACAATACCAACCGATATTTGGAGCTTCTTGGGTTTGGCAGGGTATTACAGGAGATTTGTAGAAATCTTTTCTTCCATAGATGCTCCACTTACCAAGATGACTAAGCAGAAGGCGAAGTTTGTGTGGTCTAACTCCTGTGAGAATAGTTTTGAGAGGTTGAAAGACAAGTTGACCACTACTCCTATTTTGACTCTTGCGGAAGGTACAAATGGTTTTGTAGTGAACTATGATACATCTCGAGTGGGACTCAGATGTGTGCTTGCGCAGCATGGTAGAGTGGTAGATTATGCATCTAGGAAGTTAAAGGTGCTCGAGCGAAATTACCCCACCTATGACTTGGAGTTAGAGGCTGTGGTGTTCGTACTTAAAATTTGGAGGCATTATCTTTATAGAGTTCACGTTGATATATTTACTGACCCCAAAAGTTTGCAGTATGTTTTCTCGCAGAAAGAACTTAATCTCAGGCAGAGACGATGGTTAGAATTTCTAAAGGACTATGACATGAGCCAGCACTATCATTCGGGCAAGGAGAATGTAGTAGCCGATGCCCTCAGCAGGTTGTTTATGGGCAACTTTTCTCATGTTAAAGAAGGGAAAAGAGAGATGGTAGAGGATATTCACCGACTTGCAAATCTTAAGTGCGACTCTTAGATTCTAAAAATGGAAGGGTGGTTGTTCATGAGATAGCTAAATCATCCCTTTGTGCAGAGGTTAAGGAAAAAAAGGTTAAAGATCCCATCTTGATGCAGATCAAGAAAGATGTGGGTCAATAGAAGGTGATGTCCTTTGAAATTGGTGGTGATGGTATTTTGAGATATCAGGGTAGATTCTGTGTGCCTGATGTAGAAGGTCCGAGGGAGAGAATCCTTGAAGAAGCTCACACATCGAGCTATGTTGTCCACCCTGGATCTACTAAGATGTATCATGACTTAAAAACTATATATTGGTGGAATAATATGAATTATGATGTGGCTAACTATGTTGCTAAGTGTTTTAATTGTCAACAAGTGAAAGTCGAGCATATAATACCAGGTGGTACTTCCCAAGAGATAGCTTTACCCTTGTGGAAATGAGAGATGATCAATATGTACTTCATTATGGGACTTTTGAGGTCCCGAAACCAGTATGACTCTATTTGGGTGATTGTTAACAGGCTGACCAAGTCAGCTCACTTCCTGACTGTGATGAATAATTATTCGGGAGATGTCTATGCCAAGATTTACATTGAGGAGGTAGTCCGTCTGCATGGAGAACCTGTGTTCATTAGATCTGACTGAGGTATGCAATTTTCTTCTCAATTTTGGAGGTATTTTCAGAGGGGTTTAGGTACTCAAGTAAACCTAAGTGCGATATTCCACCCCTAGACAGAAGGGCAAGTTGAGCGTAGTATTCAAACGCTTAAGGATATGTTGCGGGCATGTGTGATTTACTTCAAAGGTATTTGGGTAGATCACTTTCCCTTTATAGAGTTTGCGTATAATAATAGCTACCTTTCCAGTATTAAGATGCTCGTTTTGAGGCGTTGTATGAGAGGAGATGTAGGTCGCTAATAGGGTGGTATGAATTAGGTGAGACTCAGATGTTTGGGCCTGACCTTGTTGACCAGGCAATGGAGTACATGAAGATCATTAGAGAATGACTTAAGATAGCCCAGAGTAGACATAAATCCTATACTGATGTTAGAAGAAGGGAGCTAGCATTTGGGGTTGGTGATTGGGTGTTTCTTAAAGTTTCTCCTATGAAGGGAGTCATGCATTTTGGAAAGAAAGGGAAGTTCAGTCCTCGCTATATAGAACCATACCAGATTGTGAGAAGAATATGTGAAGTTGCGTATGAGTTAGAGTTGCCTGAAAATCTAGGTTCTGTTCACCCGGTGTTTCATGTATCCATGTAGAAGAAATATATTGGGGGCCACTCTCTAGTGTTACCCGTAGAAGAGATCAGAGTGTCAGACTCCCTAACTTATGAAGAAGGACCTATTGAAATCTTTGATTATCAAGTCCGGAAGTTGAGGAGCAAAGAGATAGTTTCAGTTAAGGTATTGTGGAGAAATCAGAAAGTTGAAGAAGCAACTTGGGAATCAGAAGAGGACATGAGAGCAAGGAACCCAAATCTATTTGATCCGATAAATGATGAGACGGAAGTTACGATCCTTGTCTTACTTTTTACATGTCCTTAATATGCTTGTAATCATATTTGTTTGTGCCCTGCACCATCATTCGTGGATGAATGAGCCCGAAGGGGGATATTGTAACACCCCGCCAAATAGTCCATGCATTAGTCTCATTTATTTTGACTTCCTAAGTGAGAAAAGTTTAAACCATATAGAATTTCTTTAATTTAGACTCTCTATCATGTGGGAAATTGAATGAGCTTTCCGTCGATATAATATTTTCCCAAATCCAATATCCGGGCAAGAAATTATGGCTAAATTTAAGTCCTAGTCGTAAAACACCGTCATTTTGGTGCTTGGCGCATCGCGGAGGGGGTCTATTTAACAATTGACAAATTCTAGTATCCTAGAGCAATTGTAGCACGTCACGCTGAAGTTCTAGGTCCCAACCAATGGGACAATGTGATGGCTCCGCATCGCGGTGATCCAAAGAATCCCATTCATCAATTTCAAGTAAGCCACCGCGATAGTGGCGCGTCGCGGTGGCCCAAAAAATCGGGCTCCCAGTTATATTTTTTTCTACTTACTTTAAGGGTTAAAAAAGGGGTATTTAAGGAAATTACCCTACCCCCAATCCGTCCATAAACATACAATAAATGGCATAACAAAGCACTTTATGCCCAAATTTTCCTTCTCTCTAAAGCAAAAATCCAAAGTATCTCAAAAAACTTTTCCAAGAATCTCAAGATTCAACCTTGGGTTTTCAAAATTGACTGAAGATTTGGAATTCCCAAACCGTAGGCTTCAAGAATTAGTCACTAAGTTCATAATTTAAGGTACGCGGGGTTTATCCTAAAACTATATAGGCTTGTTGAAACATTCAAATATGATTAAAAGTTTATCAAGAATGAATTTAGAATGGGATTTTGGAATCCATGATTTTAATTATGTTTCATAAATGTTTTAGAGATATTGTTGTTTTAGACTTTTGGCCTTTTCCCCTTAAATCGATTTATACGTATATGTATATGTATGAAAATTGAGATTTTAGATTTGTTTCAGATCACAAATTATGAAATCTCACTCTTGTGATGAATTTAAGTTTAGATCTTATCGTGAATGGTTTGAAATTCATGATTTATGGATTGAAAATAGTTTCCTCAATATCAGAGTATTTGAATATGATTTATAGATGATGAGATGGAGTTTCTTGATTTAATTATGTTCTTGTGTTAAAGAGAAATAATTGAATGTGATTGAGAACTTTGATATGACCACCTTGTGTATTTGAAATGTTGAAAAAGAGAGTTTTTTTGCATATATTTAGATGAGTTTTAAGAAAGAGCTATTTGAATTAATTTATTGATATGGTGGTCCCAAACCTTATGTTAGGAAAACAGAGATAATAATTTGCTATTAATGGCTCATAGACGCGACTTACAACTCAATGGTATAACGATACCATAAGCCTGTATTCCATAACATAGTATGTTTTCAGAGAATGCATGTTTTAAAGAGTTAAAACGGGGCTTAAATAGGGTTAGGTGGTTACCCGAAGAAGGCTTGAGTTCAAGTGACTCTTAGCCTAAAACCATGATTTGTCGATCCGGGTATATTATTTTTATGCTGGCGACAGCCGTGTGGCATAGCAGAGTCTGAGACTTCAACCCTTGCGGTACACTTGGGTTTGGGGCTTCCCCGCTGAGTCAATGGAGGATTCCATATAGCCCGTGGAATTTCAGAGTTGTAGGGTATACCACCTAGCGCAGAAGTAAAACAAAGAGTGTCACAGGGTTCAGATGATTTATTAGAGTCTTTTGAAAATGCCATTGTGATTTCTTACCATATGATATGTTTGTGAACTTTTCTAAATTTCTCTCATATATGTTGAATAGAAATTATAATTTTGGATTTACTCTGAGTACCCGTACAATTGTCTTGACCCCCTACCTCCCAGGTTCGGAGGCTCAGTCTAGGGATTCGGCTAATCATTAGAGTATCCAGAGATAAGTGTTCCGTACAGTGATGAGCCTTCTTTGTTCCAAAAGGCCTATTATTTCAGATTATGTTATTCCTTTGTTTGGTCTACTGGGGGCCTTGTCCCAACTTTTCAGAAAGTTGCCTTTAGATCATGTAGTAAAAATTTCACAGACTGTTCCAGATATTGTTTAGTTGATTTCAGATTTCATTCCTTATTGTTAAAATGATTCCAGAGTATGGCCTTGTTTCCGTATCAGATTATATTTCCGCATCTTCTTTTATTATATCAATGTTGTGCATGATTACCAAATAGAGTAGGACGCCCGGGCCTTCATGATTCGGGATGTACTTCATGGCCAGGCCCTAGTTCGGGTCGTGACAACAATAAAATTTCTACATTCGGGCCTAATTACATATGAAGAGCAGTCCAATTTATTTTATTTTTAGCCTGAAAGTTCAGGGTGTTACAACAATGTTCCTGGGCTCAAACCTCATTTCTTGGCATGCAAAGAAGCAATCAATTATTTGTAAGTCTTCTACAGAGGTCGAATATAGAGGAATAGCTTACACAGTTGCTGACAATACTTGTATTTGTCACATTCTCTGTGAGCTGGGGCTTTATCTTCGTCTATTAGTTAGTGTATTTTCTAAAAATGTTAGTTCTACATGTATGTTTCAAAATCTAGTGTTCCATGATTGTTGCAAGAATATTGATATTGATATTAATTATGTTCATGACAAAGTATCTCAAGGGGATTTTGTTGTTAAATATGTCCAGTTGCAATTACAAGTTGCTGAAATTTTTATGAAATTCTTGTCCTCTGCTGAGTGGTAATTTACCACTCATTTACAGAAATTTTTTTGCACACAACTATAATTGAATTGTGTAAATGAGGCTAATTTTCCATTTGAATGCACTAGTTGCCATGTTTTTTTTAGGCTTACAGATATATGAAAGAAAATAAGTAAAGTGCACATAAAAGAGAACAAAATGAGAAAAGGAGCGCAAAAGCTGGAAAATTGAGAGCTGGGATCGACCTAAGTTACCGTGATTGTGGTTTGAAGGCCGCATTTGAGGACAACATGGCTATCATGATGGCTCAATGCGATCGCGTGAGCCGTGATCGTGATCAAGAACCGACGATCATGATGGAGCAGAAAATATCCCAGGACCAGTTTTGCATTTTCCCACAACTCGTCCCAATTCTCTATAGGGCAAAACCCTTTCAATTTTTGAATATCTTGAACTAGAATTCATGTTTTGACTTTGTAAAAACCCTACTATATTCGGAATGATTAATGTAGCTAATTTTCCAAGGATATTAGTTGTAACTGAAGTTGGATTTAAAAAAATTCTAGCTTGCATCTTTAATGGAAGCATTGAATGACAATTTTGGTATATTTCTTTTCTCAAACTTCACGAGTACCTAAACTTCTATCTTGGGATTATGTTGGAATAGGGTTCAAATAGTGTGGATCTTTATTGTTAGTTTAGATTCTTCGTTTATGATATTGGGTTTCACTAATACTTGCTTATTGAGTTAGAATTTGTGGGTGAAACTCCCAAATTTTCAAAATCTCACATCATCCTTGAAAGAGGAATGGGGGTATTCTTGTAGATCCTATATCATTCTTGTATAAGGGATATGGGTGACAAGGTATTTGTAAACAATAATTAGATGTTAGAGTGTTCCTTTACATTGTCTTAGAATTATGGATGAATTGTGAAGTTGCTATATCTTGAGCATCTTCCTACAAATGGGGATACCCAATTGAAGTTTTGGGTAGATTTGTTTGCCACACACATAAGGTATCTAAAAGGGTCCATGAGTGAGATTTGGTTGTTTGGTTGAAAAACTAATATCAAAACCCCTAACATATCCTACCCATATAGTCATTAACTAGAGTTTGCATTTGATTATCATGAACCCATGAATTATTTGTCCCTAGAAAAATATAATACCAAGAATATTTTTCTATTGGAATCTTATCTATAATTGTTTATCTAATTTGGTAGTTCAAGTAGTCTTTGTTCAACAACGTTCAAACCATACCCCCCAATTTCAATTTATACATTTCATTGCACTAACATTGCAGGTATATCCTTAATATCTTTCAACACCCATAGGATTCGAATACTAGTTACACTTCTCGTATATTCGACCAAAACTCAAATTGGGTTATTATATTTGACAACAATTTCCTTGCCCATAAATCATGGAATAAGTTCAGTGTGATAAAAATGGCACCATTGTCTGGGAGTGAAACTAAGTTTCGCTTGTGTTGTGTTGATAGTGACTTTGGGTTTACGCTCTGTGTGTGTTATTTATTTTGGTTGTTATTTTTGTTTCTTTATATGTGATTTCAATAGTGTCCATTCTAGTGCCATCGGCATCCTATTGAATGCGGAGAATGGTGTCTTCCATGTCACAAGTGTGATGTTACACATGCCTCAAATAAAAGGTGTGTTTAGGGGTTGATACAAGTCAATTTGGCGTCAACACTTTTGATCACACTTCTCCAGTCCAACGTTAGGAGCTCTAAGCCTTGATCACACTAAGGATCCAAGAATGTGCTTGGAGCCCCTTCTCCGAGCTCCTAATCAAGAAATGTCGTGTTTGGAAGATAGCTTAGTGCCGAGAAAATCCATGGTACAAGGAACAAAGAGAGCCCTTGTGTGTTATTTCTGAAATAACCACTTTTGGGCTATTTTTGTAATAGACTAGTTGTGCAAAGGAAACTACTATAAATAGGTGCCTTATACATTTCATTAGTTACTTTTTGTTTAATGATGACGATTAATTCATGAAATCTCCATTATGAGTGTATAGTGCTTTGGAAAAGCCAATGTTGAACCTTGTTTTGAAACAGTGGTTGAAAGAGAGATCTGATCCTTCTTTCTGTCAACATACGAGCTAGGTTCTCGTAGGTAATCAATAAAGGAGGTCTTTGGGTTTGATACACACTTTGATTGCCCTTTTTTATCTTCTTGTGTCCATCTTTCTGTCATCTATCCTTTTATTTATTTTATTTTTCAATAGACAATTTTGTTGTTTCTTTAGTGTTTGTATTTTCTCTCATCGTCGTAGCATACTCTCGTATCATTTCATATCTGATCCGAGTTTGATTTCATTCCTATGAAGTCAATCTTGGGTTTGTTATCTTGAAAATTAACAAAAAAGAAGTGTCATAATTGAAAATCACAAAAAAAAGTTACAATTCATGTTTCTTGTCATAGGTCAAAATTTGAGTCTTAGATTTTGTTTTTTCTTGTGTTTCATGTGTTATATTTTCATCCCCTAAAACTATTAGAGTCCATAGATAAAATTTAAGCTAAATCGGGGCAAAATTGAACCTTATACAATCATTGGAAGTTTGGATATGAAAATAACCGCTAATGAATAAGAAATGAACTCTTTCATAAGTATGGTTTTAAGAGGCGAAAAATGGAATCTAAGAGAGCTTGATGGTTACCCTAAGAAGGCGTTAGTTCAGATAACTCATGCCCAAAATCGTGTTTCTCTGACACGGGATTATGATGTTCTGGATTATTGATTGTTCACTTGCGACGACCCTGTGGTGTATTTGATTTCAGCACTCCATCCCTTGCACCAAACTTGGGTTGGGGACTTGGCTAACGATCTAATAGCAAATGCATATAGCCCGTGGGTACTATATTTTTAGGGTGTACCATCTAGTTCAGAAGAAAAACAAAGAGTATTGTCTACGTTTAAACATGAATGGTTTGAAACTCTTTAGTTATGCCGATGTGATTTAATCGTGATCTTGATTATTCTACATGAAATATATATTATTATTTGATTATTATGCATACTAATACTTTCCAAGTATTTATCCTAAAAATATAGGTTCTATGGCATAGTTCCGTGGCCCAGCTCAACAATATATCCCTCTCAGTCATTTAGAGTTAGTGATCCTCCATTACTTCGTATGGAATTCTATTCATATGTTAGTTTCAGTCAATTTTATGGTCCAGCCGGGTGCCTTTTCCCGGCCTAGACATTTAGTTTTCAGTAGAGGCTTCATGGATGAAATTTGAGTAATATATTTTCATTACATTATTAACATATTTTGATCATAATACCAATATTAATTTCATTAGATCTGCTGCAGTTTTATTTATGTAAGGATTAATGCTTTTGATAGTATACTAAGGGGTCTTCCGAGCTATCGTGCTTCAGGATACACATCCCAACCAGGGCCTCGGCTCGGGTAGTGACAGTACTCATCGAGGCTGATTCATCTATCATTATTGATATGAATAACAACGAAATGAAACCACAATGACAGATTTACTACATTATTGATCATATTATCCAACTCTCTAGCAAAGCCTTCCATGGGTTGCTCAACGAGGCAAAAGGTCATCATCAATTACATAGACACCAATGCCTAGTCTTAAGATCATACATGACAAGGCTAATTTTTTGTTAGCTAATTTCTGCATGGTGATAGCCTTTGCACACCCTACCCAATTCTACATTGACTTTTTGAACACTTTGTGGTATATTACACCAACACTAACAATTTTAGTGAATCTCATGCAACTTTAGTTGGAATTTCATGGCCTTTAGATCAACAAATCGTTGACTTATGTTTGGAATTGGACTCCATTGTTATCGTTAACATGATTAATGGAATTAACAAAGTCCTCTATAAATTCCAAGACATCATTAAGGACGTTCGACAGAAGAAGTCTCAAAAAAACATAGAGGTAAACCATTGCTTTGGAGAAGGCAATTTTAATAATCGTACTTTTTCTAGCTTGAAATATTTTCCCAAAAATGTTAGAAGCTTTCTTTGAAAGATGAATCCAATTTTATAGATGTGGTATTTTCAAGATTTTCACTTTTTTCATGTGGAAAATTCAATAAGCTTTCCATCGATACCAAATTCGCCCAAATCCGACACCCGGGTGGAGAGTTAGAGCCTTTTTAGTGAGACAATGTATCACCTAAGCCTTCAGAGCATCGCGGAGATAGCTCAAATGAAAATTTTCAATTTCAAGTGTTGCTCCATGATAGTGGCGCATCGCACCAAATTTCCAGGTTGTAGACAAGGTGGCAATGCGATAGCTCCGCGTCGCACCACCATGCAGATTCCCAATTGTCCAATTCCAGTGACTTGGCGCGATAGTGGCGCGTCGCGCCAAGGATGAAAATCGGAAAATTTTCTCAGAAATTAAATATGTTTCCTAGGGTTAAAAGGGTCAATTTCCCACCCTATATAAGCCTTATAACACAAGATTTGGCCATATTTCAGCAGCTTATACTCAATTACTCTCAAAAACTCTCAAGAACAATTCCTAGGGTTTTCATAGAAGGTTCAATTCCAAGGGAATTCACCGTCAAATTTCAAGAATCTCTTCGTCAATCTTCGTACAATCACTAACTAAGGTATGCGTAGTTTTCATTCATGGACTCCTTTCGTCCATGAAGCCCAAGAATTTCTTTTCTAAGTTTAAGTCTATGGATTTGTTTATGAATTTCAGGTTGGGTTTGTTTTGTTTATGTTGAGAATGATCAATTGAATTCAAATCCATGTTGGGTGATCAATTTATGTGGAATTGATTTGTATAGATGTATATTCATGTGAACCTATGAATATACCCTAGATGATGAAATTAGAGATGAATCATGATGATTAATTATTGTATAATGTTGTCTACATGTGCTATGCCTACCATGTGTTTGATTAAATGCCTAGATGAAGGAACAATGCCCAACTAGTATGATATCATGAAATCCCCATGTATGTACAAGCTTATGCATATCACATGTTTGATGAAGTGCTTCAATATATGAATTATGAATTGTGTTGTTGGTCATGTGTTCAAGTAAGCCATGCTATGTCAGTTTCTTCTCATCGAGTCCTGGGGGTACTTCTACCCGAACATTTAGCTGTGTGCCTAGAGCCATGTCATGTTTTCACGATACTCTCAGTCAATCTATGATCCATAGAACTCAGTCAGTCATGTGACTCAAAAAATCTCAGAAATATTAATAATCTCAGTAGTTAAGTAATCCCAGTGATCTCAGTACTCAACAATCTCAGTATTCCTAGTAAGTCTTAGTAACCTCAGTACTCAGCAATCTCAGTATTCCCAGTAAGTCTCAGTAACCTCAGTACTCTCAGTCAGTCCTCAGATCTCAGTAGCATTCCGTCAGTCAACGAAACTCAGTAAATTCAGTTTAGCTCTGCTAAAATATACCGTTAGTACCAGTTCAGTTAATCAGTTTAGCATAATTAATCAGTTCAGTATCTATTCAGATGGGAGTAGGAATTAGCACCGAGTGAACCCAAGGATGGGAACTCACCTGTTATTTGAGTGTGCGATTCTTAGAAGCAATCCTTGCGTTCCAGAACTATGTAGCCAGCATAGGTTGAGACATTGTAGCCTTCTATATGAGGGTAGATGAGGTGTCTTAACCTGTTATAGGAGGGTTCCCACCATTCTCATTAGAGTTACTTGTTATATGCAGGTTACTCACATGTTGTCCTTACCAGTGGCGCAGTATTGACACCCTTCCAATCAGGTCACAGATTGGACCTCAGCTCAACTATTAAAGAAAATTTAGGGCATGTAGGTTAGATGACTACTTCCTACAGTCTCAGTCTCAGTAAAAGAACTCAGATAGTTTTTCAGATTTCAGGACTGTCAGATACAGTCAATTCAGATACAGTACAAAGCTCAGCTAGTTCCATCAGATTCAGGACTGTCACATACAGTCACTCATGTTATTATTTATATCATTTCTCTAAACTTATGTTATTAGTTATATCAGTTATCAGAACCTATGTTATCAGTATTCAACTTCAGGACTGCTAGATACAGTCAACTAGACCAGTTCATCATAATTAGAACTGTCAAACACAGTTATTCATATATACGTAACATAGTATCAGTCCCTCAGTATTCAGTAATATAGTACCAGTCTTTCTCATTCATTAGTGACTCAGATGTCTATATTAGTAAACTTAGTAGTTAGAACTCAGTATTCAGTCCTACCACGATGTCAGTTACTGTTACGTAGTTATGCATGTATTCTCACGTTCATGTTAGTCAGTCAGTTAGTACTATTCATGCATATGAACCAGTTGCATCATCCTACCTCACTTGCATACCATTACATTCAAAGTACTGACGTATTTTCACTATGGTGTTTTATACCATAGGTTTAGAAGCACGAGCTCCAGATAACCAGTAGCATCCTAGTTCAGTGATTAGAGTTAGCAGTGAGTCCTCATCCTTCGAGGACATAATGATTACATTATTATTTCAGTTTTTGGATTATTTTAGTAGTCAGAGTTAGTTGGGGATATGTCCTATCAACTTCTTATTCAAACAGTTTAGAGGCTTTCAGACTATAGTATGTCAAACAGTTATTTCAGATTTGTTTTGGTATTTTTATACCACTTTCAGACATTGTTCTATCAGATGTTTATCCAGTTTGAACCTTATGGCCTTTCAGTACATGTTTCCGCATTTATAAAGAATATTATACAGTGTTTAGGTACAAATATCAGTCATGGGTTAGCTTGTGGTTCTTCAGGGTCATGGGCACCGTGTAGCATTTCGGCTTAGAAAATTGGGGAGTTACAACAATGTAGTGGCAGACACCCTTAATAATTTTTCCACCATGATCCAAGATACAAATTTCTTCTTACAACCAAGTGATCTTCCCCGTGATGCCAAAGGTCCTCTGCGTATAGCTAAATTACAGCTACCACCCTTTAGAAATAGGGAAAAAATAATTGATCTTGGTGCTATTATCCT
The DNA here is from genome assembly GCA_030864215.1 of Capsicum pubescens. Classification (NCBI taxonomy): domain Eukaryota; kingdom Viridiplantae; phylum Streptophyta; class Magnoliopsida; order Solanales; family Solanaceae; genus Capsicum; species Capsicum pubescens. The sequence goes on from CM061544.1 coordinate 77,426,681, forward strand.
TCATAAGATGTTTATATGGGGATGTTCGTTCAGGTTGCTTATTTATTTGTTTTTCTTGGGGCTGCACAACAATGAGCACAAAACTGTCGATGTCTCTGACCAATAAGTTTTACGTATCTTTACATTATAGGTGTAAGATCCCATAAAGTCCTAGCCCCTTTCATCCCCATATAGTATGGAAAAAGATGTAGCTAAGTGCTGACACTTAGTCTTATTTTTGGCCTTGACATTTACATGGTTTCATTTTCTATCTTTCCGGCCTTAGATTGTAGATTTTCAAATTAATTCATGAGCAGGGTATTCTATAGGTCATCTTGGGCGAGTTGCAGAATTTTTGGACATCGTTTGAGTCATGTTTGGATAACCAAAATAGCAAGCCAGTGCAATTAGTATGCATCGCGTTGGCTATCGCGTCATCACCACCGACGCAATGCGCCAGTAATCACGTCGCCTTCATCGACGTGGCGCGTCTTCTATCGCATCACTGGGTATTTTTTAGCTTATTTAATCCCGAGTCCAGAGGGGTATTTTAGTCTTTTTCCCTCATTTTAACACAAGATTTAGGTCCCAAAACAACATTATTGCCTCATATATCACAATTCTCTCAAAATTAAAAGCATTCCTTTTCAAGAACAAACTCTAGCCCCTTTAACATTCAATTTCAAATTACAAGAAATCTCTCCATATCTTTTGAGAATTCATCAATTGAGGTATGTTAAGTGTTCATCCATGGGCCCTTTTCATCCATGGAGTCCAAGAACCCAACTTTAAGTTTAAAGTCATGATTTTTACATGTTTCCTTGAAGTTGCCTATAAATTTCCATGAATCTCACGTTTATATCATGTTTCAAAGAAGTTGTTGTTGTTATTAAACCCAACATGTTAGAGTAATGTTATTAGCCAATTTTAAATAATAATTAGTGGTGTTGATGTTGAAATCATGCTATTACTATAAGCTTTAAACTATTCCCATGCTTAGCTTAAACTATGAATATCAAATGTTTAAATAAAAGCCTATAAGAATGAATTTTAGACAAATTCTTTCACATTATGTCCCCAAGTTTTAGTACTATTTGATATTATTTCTATCTAGTCCTGGGGGGTATGAATACCCAAAAACATAGCTGGGACCTAGTCTCAGAATATTCAGAATATTTTTCAGATATGTTATGAGCATTATCAGTTAAGTCAGTTGTTATAATCAGTTTAACATAGAACAGTTCGGTATTTCGAGTAAGTTAAGTTGGGAGTAGGAATTAGCATCGAGTGAGTGCAAGGATGGAGGCTTCCCCGTCAGTTAGGTAGAGTCGTTAGTTGGAGTTCCTACATTCCAGAACTACATAGCCAGCGTAGTATTTGAGGAGTCACCCGTTAGTTCAGGCGTGACTACCTTCCAGGTGTCACCCGTCACATTAGTCTCGACACTCTTAGTCCTTCGGGAAAATACATTAGTGGATCCAAAAAACCAGTTTTAGTACCTATGGAATGGTACTGACACCGTTCTAACTGGGGTCACAGGATGGACCCCAATTTGCTCATATTGGGGCATGTCGGTTTGATGATAGCTCCCACAGTCTTATTACAGTAATCAGCTCAGTAATTCAGTTTTATATTTTCTTGACCATACCATACAGTTATCAGTATTTCAGACTACATATTATAGTCAGAACATGTTTTATGCTCTGTCATACATTCTCAGTATTTACAACTTTCATGCATCCTAGTCAGTACTTCATGCTATTCATTCAGTCAATTATCACTCATGCACATGAAACCAGGAACATCAGCCTACCTCATTTAGCATACCAACACATTCAAAGTACGGATCACAAACTTTTTTTTTGCGCTATGACAAATCATATCATAGGTTCGGACACTCAGTTCCTGAATCGCGCATAGACCTTCCAGATTATCAGCCATAGTAGTGGTGATTTCTCATATTTTGAGGACATGCTATATTTATTTTCATGTTTTTATTTTAGTATTTATTTGGGGCTTGTCCCATCAACTCGTATACAGTCAATTTTAGAGGCTTTCAAACATTTCAGATTGTCAGTCAGTTTGTCTTTATTTTATAAGTTTCAGACAAATATTTTCAGACAGATGTTTCCAGATTGATGATTTTAGAAATATTATAGCATTTTAAAACCTTATGTCATATTCAGTTATTCTACATATGTTGTTCGATTGATTATTATTCAGTGCTCATAGCAGGTACCAGCTCATGAGTTAGCTTGTGGTCCCTCGGGACTGTATGCACCGTGTGGCGCCCAGAGTGTACTCCTGGGGTGTTCCATTACAATGTAAAATTCACTCACTTTTTTGCTATAGAGGTAAGGTTATCATTTTCCCCTTCGATTCTTGTATTTCTCAATGAATCATAGACTTGACAGGGGTCAAAGACATACCCCCTACCATGGGAGTATAGATCCGGGGTGGATGGCTAAAAATATAACTATTATCTAGTGAGGTCAGGCCAAGGACTTGAGCCCGTTGATTTTTTCAAGGGCGTGAAGCCCTTTTATTAAAGAAAACACTTATTTATTTACATCAATTGACCAGGTCCAAAAGTGACCCGGCCCAAAAAAAATCAACAATATAAAAAAAAAAATAAACAATAAAAGAAAGAGACAAGAGACAAATTAGGAAATTTCTACTTCACAGGTTGTTGAATATGCTTAAGGTCCATGGATTTCTCAAAAGTTAATGGATGGTTCTCCCATATGCAGATTTTATTGTTATTGCAATTGATCTATAGGTCTGTGCTCTCCGTCCCTTTGTTTCTGTTGCATAAGATGAAAATTCGAACCTATTTCAAGAGATATTTAAGTCCCTCCTTACCTTGTATTTGTGGTTTCTTTCTCATTTTCTTTAAACATTCACAGTAATAAAAAACCACCTCTAATATATCTGCAGATATAAGATGAAACAGAACAAAGTTTGAGAATAAATTCTTCAATTTGATGTCGGGTCCTCTTATCTTTTTAGCTGCTCGTCATTACTGGATCGGTTTTCTATCATCAAATGCAGTAGTGTTAGGGAACAATGATAAATATCACTATCAATTGCAACAACAATATTATTTCTTATTATGTATTATTAACAAGTTACAGTAATAATAACAACAAGAACAATAATAATAGTAACGATAATGATGGTGATTATAATAATAATAATAATAATAATAATAATAATATAACAATACTGAAATATAGACAATAGTATTATTATAGTATTTTAGTAATATATATAAAATACTTGAGTCATACTAGGCACTGTCCTAAAAAATTATTTTCGCAATGTGAAATGTTTTTCCAGGATTAAACAAGCACTTTCCTGATTAATTAGAGGATATTCTGAGTTAAATAAATCTTCCCTAATTAATCAGAGGATACAAGAATCAACAAAATTAATTATAAACCAACAAGTTTTAACTTAGAAAGGAAATAATAAAATTATTATAAGATAAAAGCAAAGTTAAATAATATGAGAAAAGTTAGTAGAGAAGGGAAGGAGATTAGGAGAATATATATATTTTTTGTTGCATTTTTCTTTATTGAAAGTGTTGGCTATTTATAGCCAATTTTAGTGGGTGGAAAATAAAAGCAATAAATAAATTTATTTATTTACTTTGGCAAAAAGTATTTACTTTATGTCTTCTCCAAGAACACATGTTAATTAGTCCCCAAGTAAATTGACTGACCATTAATTTGCCTTGTGGTCAAAAATATTTTTCTCTCATTATTAAAAAAGAAACTTCAATATATTTATTTTTCACTTGAAATTGCAAAGCAATTAATTTAAATATTTTAAAATATCTTACAATCCCCCATATATTTTAAAATATTTAAAATAAAAGGTTAAAACTTGTTGAATTTATATGGACAAAATGCAATATGTTTGGTGTCATTTGGACTATGAACCAAACTTAGATCGATAAAATTTAACTTACAGAATTATTGGTAAAATATAATATTTCTATGAACGAAATAATTCTTATTGTAAGCCGGAGACTCTATCAATCACATTTTGACCGTAATTTTATTGTTCAACGTGGTTTTGCACCAATAGGCCATGCGCGTGCTTGGTATTCTTGTGAGCTCTAGAGACTAAGGCCAAAAGTCTCATAGGAATGACCTTATTCCACTTCACATATAGGTGAATTCATCAAGTGTACATTGTTTTAAAAGCACCATCCGTAAGGACTATGAATTCATTAAGAGTTAATAACTCAACCCTCAATTTTAGTAACAGTTCAAGCACTCTCACTAAGTGTGCAGTGTCAATATCCACTTGTTATTACCCATATGAACCTAGTTCTGGGATCTTCAATCACATAGGTGGGGTTAACCATCTCTATTTACAATCATATTGGCCATAATCCCATCTCTTTTGAGGTTTGAAGAATTAATTTTCTTCCTACAGGTTTAGTCAGTGAATTGGTCGAATTCAATTCTGACTTCACATAATTAATGAAAATTATTCCATCTTTCAGCAATTGCTTAATAACATCAGGCCTCAATTTTATATGTCTACTCTTACAACTGTAAGATTTATTCTTCGTAATAGCAATTGCGGCTTGACAATAACAGTGTATATACATAGGAGGCACCAGATCATCCTTGTTTAAAGGGATATTAGACAGCAGATCATCCTTTTCCAAAGGGATATTAGGCAACAGATCATCCTTCTTAGAAGAGCTACCAGGCAACAAATTATCCCTTTTTAAAAGGGATATTCACTAAGAAATTTCTTAGCCATTCAGCCTCAGTACAAGCTAACTCCAGAGCTACAAACTCTGATTTCATAGTTGATCTAGCAATGATCGTCTACTTAGCTGATCTCCACGATACCGCACTACCACCTAACGTGAAAGCATAACCACTTGTGGATTTCATCTCATCTGAATCAGAGATCCAATTTGCATCACAATATCCTTCTAAAGTAGGAGAAAATCCACTATATAGAATACCATAATTCATGTTTCCTTTTAAATATTTCATTAGTCTCATTAATGCATACCAATGTTCTTTATTGGGGTCATGAGTATATCTACTCAATCTACACACTGCATACGCTATATCAGGACTAATAAAATTCTTCAAATGCATTCAACTCCTAATAATCTATGCATATTTACACTGGGCAACTGGATCACCATTATTCTTTTTCAATTTAGAGTTAGCATCATCTACGGGAGTTACCTCCCAACATTCAAATTTCTTAAGAATTTTTTCAATATATTGTTCTTGTGTTAACATTATTCCATCGTCACTCCTTATAACTTTAACTCCCAATATCATATTTACTACACCCAGATCTTTCATATCAAAATTAGTAGACAAGAATAATTTGGTACGTTCTACAATATTTAAACATGTCCCAAATATAAGCATGTCATAAACATATAAGAAAATTATCACATAATCATTGTCTACTACTTTAGTATAAACACATTTATCCACTTCAACAAAAGAAAATCCATCTTTTATTAAAACTTGATCAAATCTCTCATGCCACTGTTTAGGATCTTGTTTAAGGCCATAAAGAGATTTAATTAATTTACAAACTTTATTTTCTTGTCAAGAAACTACACATCCTTCAGGTTGAACCATATAAATTTCTTCTTCTAAATCACCATTTGAGAAAGATGTTTTTACATCCATTTGATAGATAAAAAGATTATGAATCGATGCCAAAGCAATTAATATTCGAATAAAAGAAATTCGTGTCACTAATGCAAATGTATCAAAATAATCAATATTTTGTTTTTGAGAAAATCATTTATCTACTAAACGAGCTTTATATTTATCTATAGATCCATCAGGATTAAATTTCTTTTTGAAAATCCATTTACAACCAATAGGTTTTGTACCTGAAGGTAAATCAGTTAAAATCCATGTATTATTTTTCATGATAGAATCAAGTTCAATATTTATTGCCTCTTTCCAAAATTTAGCATCAGAAGAAGATACAGCTTCAAAATAATTTGATGGTTCATTATCAACGAGAAAAGTTTGAAAATCATTTTCTTAAGAAAAATATTCTTTTCTAAGACTTTTACTCCTTCTCAATTCCTCAGTATTAGAGGTAGATTCATTTTCTCTTTCAACAGGTGCATGAGAGATTTTATCACACAGTGGAAAAATATGTTCAAAGAATTCAGCATTCTTTGACTCAATTATAGTATTACTATCAAGTACATCACTTTTCAATACAAGAAATCTATATGTAGCACTATGTTCAGCATATCCAATAATCATGCACTCAGCAGTTTTAGAACCTATTTTTCTCTTTTTGGGTTCAGGTAAAAGGACTTTAGCAAGGCACTCCCATACTTTTAAATATTGCAAATTAGGTTTATAAACTTTCCACAATTCACAAGGAGTTCTACCTATTCTTTTATGAGGAATTCTATTTTACAAGTGACATGCAGATAAAATAGCTTCATCCCATAAATTATCAGGTGCATTAGAGATAATTAAATCATCCAAATCAGTGTGAATCAAAGATAATAATTCAGTTTCTCTATTAACTGAAAAACATGACTTTTTAGTAATTTTAGCTTCAACACATATTTCACATTTATCATAATTATTTGAGTTTAAACCAGATATCAAACCAAGTGATTTCATATTCTTTATATAAGAGAAATTAACATGTTCTAATCTAGCATGCCATACAGAAATAGACTCTATCAAATACGTAAAAGTAGAAATATCATTATGAGTATTAAGCATATATAATCCATGATTACAGCGTCCATTTCCAATAAGAATATTATTTTTAGATAATATGATCTCATTATTTTCAAATACAACCTTTATTCCAACTTTTTCTAATAATGCCACACAAATCAAATTAATTTTGGTATTAGGAACATGCAATACATTACTCAATGCCAAAGTTTTACCAGATGTGAGTTTGAGAAGAACTTTGTGTTATTTCCGTTTGTACTTCGAGTACACAGAATTAGTATATGCTGAACAATAACTTCAACTAGAGTTCAAGTATAAATAAGAACACAATGAAGTATATCAAATACCCTCAACACAAGATCAAAATGACCTTCTAAGAGGTGGATTTTATTCTTTCAGAAATTAAGATGAAACAGAAAATAGCCAAGTCGTCTGAATTCACAGAGTTTTCTTAAGGAAATAATTCCCCTCACTGTACCCGAGGTTGTGAAATTTTTCCTCCCAGGATAATATGGATAAACAGACCAACTGTAGCGGTACCTCAAACGGTTGGAATATCTTGGAACGCACAGAACATTTTGATTGATCACACGGAGTAATTTGGAAGACAAGAAGTAATTTTGTATTCTGAAATTTTCATATGTAAACCTGTGGATGAAAGCAGGTTTATATAGCCACAAGATACCTCTTCTGAAAAGTGGCAAAGGTTCATCTAAAAGGTGTAATCTTTTCTAAAAATTCATGTCCATTCGTCCAAACAGTGTGACTGTTCTGAACAGGCATGTCATTTTGTGAATAAGTGTGTCAGTTCGTCGAAATAATGCATCAGTTTACTGAAATAGTGTATCAGTTCACCGAAATAGAGCATCAATTCACCAAAATAGAGGTACCAGTTCGATGAAGTATTGCATCTGTTCAAACTTCTGTATGCATGTATAAATGGAGTACCAAAACCAGAAAATATTATACAGTGTTTTTTGTATTTTTGGATTAGATTTCTATCTGGATTTCTTTATTTTCGTTAAATAAACTTTGTCCAAAAAGATCTCATCGATTAATCATTTGCCAAATCCAAATCCAAATCCGAAGCCGATCCGAGCGAGCGACGATGATGACGGTGCGAGGCATCTCTTATTTCTTGCCTCACTTACCATGTGGAGTAAGTGTTGTTATTATAAACACTCCAAAGTTCCCTTCTCCCACCAATGTGGGAGAATTAGTGAACTTTCCAATTTACAGTACACTTTCTAAATTGGGTGTCTCCTTTTCTCCATCATTTTCCATTTTCCATTCACACTTTGAACCCAATAATCCTCCACATGAATGGGGAATGGCTATTTTTCGTAAAAGTTGTATGGACAAGTATGTGATCATCAAGTAAAGAATGATTGCATCTAGATAAGTGGGTTTTCCTTTGAACTTTCCGTAGTGAACATGTATCGGATGCACTCGATCAATTGGTAGATTTGATATCTTTGAACCATCGAGCTTTAATGTACACCTAAATAATACATGTCACACAACCAGCCTTTTAACATTTATGGTTCTCACGGTTTTGTTCTTTTGAGCCATGAACACATCTTGGTTTCATAAGAGCTTAGAGAATAGGCCTTTACTAATATTGTGATACCCCGAAAAAAAAATTTCCGTTAAGATCTCGGATGAAAATATGTTGAATTCTATTCTTTATGGTGATTAATAATTTTTCTGTGTGGAATTTCTGGATATACGATCCGTCATCGCGTAGAGCATTGAATAAAATTTCTAATGATATGTGGATCATCCAAAACGGACACTCGAACGATGAGTTATGGTCATTCCGATCTAACCGTGAATAGTGGTGAACAGTATATGTGCAGGAAAAAAATACTGAGGCTAGAAGAATTTTAGGGTCAACTTCAAACAATCATAACTCCTTGTACATAATGATCTGGGTGAGATACTATATATCAACAGAAAGCTCCGAAAGTCCTCTTTCCAATAAAATTGGTTTCATCCAATTTTTCTATCGGAGAAAAAAGTTATGGTCGATCTACTTCAGCCTATCAAAATAGTCCACCAAAGGACAGATTTGACATTATTTGATTTTTAAGGGTATTTTGGTCATTCCCACTCCAATTCATCCTGGTAAACCATGGATTTAAGTCCATTAAGAGCATTCAATAGCTCATTTTTCTCCAAAATTTCCTAAGGATCAAACCCCAACCCTACTACTCCAAATTTCATCCTTCTATGTCTCTTGATTGAACCGTAGAAATTTCAAATTGATTTAGGATTCGAGTTGATCATGTTAAGGGCTTCGAGAAGCACCCTTTATTTTCGTGAATAAAGTTCCGAAGTCGGAAGTTCATATTCATCTTCCATTTTTAGGTATGTGGGGCTTTGAACAAGATTATCCTTTCGATCTTGTGCCCGGTATTTTTGTTGAATTACATTGACATGAGATTTTACATGTTTTACCATGAATTGGAAATATAGTTTTATATCTTATATTATTGTCCATGAGCTATGGGATTATGTCATCCGATATGTGTATGATGCTGAGATGGAATTATGTCCAAAAAGTATTTGATTATGAGAGTATGATGATTTAATTTGTTAAGCCTTGATTTATACTATCATTCCACTATTTCCTTATTATGAATTTATAATTGATATTGGAAATTCGATATCTCTACTATGGGTTGATGTCTCAAGTACCTTTAAATGAGAGTTGGATGGCAAATTGAGAAATGTTGATATTGAAGTTGCAATGAGTCTTGGTATTTTTCGGATGGTTTTGATGAGTTAAATTGTTGAAAATATTATGTATTGAGTCTTCATATCCTTTTCCAAATGTCGAGTCAGTTATGGTTCAATGCATTGATACCTTGTTGATGTTGAGGAAGATTAAAATGTTTTGAGCTAAAATGTGTTGAGTTAGGAATCCACAAATTGATATGATTTGATAAATGAGAAAGAGATTTGATTTGGTCTTTATGATAGACCCTTGTGATGTTGTGGTGGATTTTCTAACGCGTTCTGAGCTTGTCGGGGAGTAGTACTTAGCACCGAGAGAGAAATTTGGTATTTCCCCAAACCTATGTGCCACCGTAGGGTTGTTTGTTGATGATATTATTGGCCAGAGAGCCCGATTGTGATTATTGCAGTTTTAAGGTCGTACTCCCTGGCAAAAAGTATAACGCTCTCGCCAACGGGGGTTTCAAACGTTGGTATTCCACGTAGCTCACGTGGGGTTGTTGATTATAGAAAACTCCCCTGTCCATAAGAGTTATGTTTATTGAAATACCGAGTCACTCCGAGTTTTGATGTGGTAAGTCAAGTTGCCTATGATGATCTATAATGATTTCTGAGTTTTTTCTCCTACATTTCCTATCTAAGATGTTATGAGTTGCATGATTCAATGTCACTCAAGCCAGGTGTGTCATTATGGTCCGTATGTACGTTTTTACGAAATTTATGCTATTATTTATATTTTGCATGCGCCCCCACATACTCAGTACGCATCTTATGCTGACCCATATATTTCTCTATGGGATATATTCTTACCATGATGTAGGTTCAGGTATTCAGCCGCAACCACGACAGTGATATTCGAGTGCCGCATCTACGTTCCTTCAGTGGTGAGTCCTCATGGTTCGAGGACCAAGTTGCTAGTTTTGGTGTTGTTGTTTTGTGATCCCTTTGGTCTGTTGAGTCAGTTGGGGGTTTGTCCCAATGGCTTGTTGATTTTGCTGTATAGAGGCTATGTCAGACTATTGTATTGTTGGGTTGATTTGTGTATAGACATTCCATTTATGTACAGTCTAACGATATTTCGTGCCATGTGCGATGTGATATGATATGTACTTATATATATATCCTTAGCGTAGCGTGTATGTTGTTGTGTTGGAACCCAAGGGTAGTGTTTTGTCTTAAAGGGTTAGCTTGAGGCTACGTGTAGCCTTGGGCACCGTGTGGCATCTCGGAATGATATTTCAGGGCGTTACAAATATTCTTCTTGAAGCGGCTTCGACTTGTTCTTCGCATAGGTGATTTCTAAACGTTCAATCCTGTAGATTAAACTATTTGGTCAGATCTGCCAAATTTAGATAATCATTAAAAAACTTTTCACCTTAAGTCTTATCATAGTTTACTGTACATTGTATACATCATGAGAATGAGTTGGGTAATTGACAATGTTGAACCTATCATATACAACTTTGTTTGATCTCCTTGAACCTAGCTCTTGGGATCTCCAGTGTGCTAGGTAGAGTTACCGTCGTGCTGACTTGTCCTAGGCATTAAACTTATTCCCTTGGATGTCCTTTCTACTCCTTCTCTAGATAGGCCTTTTGTAAGTGGATCCAACATATTATCCTTTGACTTTACATAGTCTACAGTGATAATTCCACTAGAGAGAAGTTCTCTAATGGTATTATGTCTTCGTCTTATATAATGAGATTTATCGTTATATATCCTGCTCCCTGCCCTACCCATTGCCGCTTGGCTATCAGAGTGTATACATACTGGTGCCACTGGCTTGGGCTAATACGGAATATCTTCCAAGAAATTCTAGAGTCATTCTGTTTCTTCACCAGCTTTATCCAATGCGATAAATTCAGATTCCATTGTAGAGCGAGCAATACAAGTCTGTTTGGATGATTTCCAAGATACTTCTCCTCCACTGATAGTAAATACATATCCACTTATGGACTTTACTTCGTTCGATCCAGTGATCTAATTTACATCACTATATCCTTCAAGTACCGTATGATATTTATTATAATGCAAAGCATAGTTTTGAGTGTATTTAAGATATCCCAAAACTCTTTTCATTGCCATCCAATGAGTTTTGTTGGGATTACTCATGTACCCACTCAATTTACTGATAGCGCATGCTATGTTTGGTCGTGTACAGTTCATTATATACATAAAACATCCCAATACTCTTGCGTACTCCAATTGAGAGTTAGTTTCACCTTCATTCTTTCGAAGTGCAAAGCTCAAATCCAATGGAGTCTTGGCAATACCAAATTCCATATACTTGAACTTTTCAAGTACCTTTTTGATATAATGAGACTGTAACAATGCCAACCCTTGTGGAGTTTGATGGATTCTTATACCTAAGATCACATCTACAACTCCAAGGTATTTCATATCAAACTTGCTCTCGAGCATTCATTTTGTTGCATTTATATCAAAAATGTCTCTGCTGATGATCAACATATCATCCACATATAAACAAACAATGATTTGGTGATTGGGAGTGTCTTTAATATATACACATTTATCACATTCATTTATCTTGAATCCATTTGCCAACATGGTTTGGTCAAACTTCGTATGCCATTGTTTAGGTGTTTGCTTTAGTCTATACAACGACTTAATAATCCTACACACCTTATTTTTCTTTCCTAGAACCACAAAACCCTCAGGTTGTTCCATGTATATTTCTTCCTTCAATTCTCCATTTAGGAAAGCGGTTTTCACATCCATTTGATAGATTTGAAGATCATATACCGCCTCTAAGGCAATTAATATTCGAATCGATGTTATCCTTATTACTGACAAGTATGTATCAAAGTAATCAAGGCGTTCTTTTTTGTTTGAAGCCTTTTACTACAAATCTTGGCTTGTATTCAATAGTGCCATTCGTTTTTATTTTTCTTTCAAAGATGTATTTAGAACCTAAAGGTTTATTTCTGGGAGGAAGATCAACTTATTCCCATGTATGGTTTCTTAAGATTGAATCAATCTCACTATTGACTGCCTTTTTCCAAAAGGATGAATCTGAAGATGCCATCGCTTCCTTAAATGTTTGAGGCTCATTTTCTAAGAGAAATGTTACAAAATCTGATCCAAATGATGTAGACGTTCTTTGGCGTGTACTACATCTTGGATTTTATTCATTAAGTTCATTCTCAATTGGTTCATCACGAGGTCGTTTAGACCCCCCACTAGACTGTTCATGTCTAGTTTTATACGGATAAATGTTTTCAAAGAATTCAACATTGTCTGATTCAATTACCATATTTTCATTAATATCCGGATATTCGGATTTATGAACCAAAAATCGACATTCCTTACTACTTTTAGCATATTCTATGAACACACAGTCCACCGTCTCAGGTCCTATCTTAACCCTTTTAGGCACAGGAACTTGGACCTTTGCTAGACACCCTCACACTTTGAAATATTTCAAGTTGGGTTTTCTTCCTTTCCACTTTTCATAAGGAATTTATTGTGTCTTACTATGTGGAACTCTATTGAGTATACGGTTGGCCATAAGGATAGCCTCCCCCCATAAGTTTTGCGGTAAACCATAACTTATATGTAAGGCATTCATAATTTTCTTCAAAGTTTGGTTTTTCTTTTCCACAATTCCATTAGATTGAGGTGAATATGGGGATGTAGTTTGATGGATTATTCCATTCTCTACACATATTTGCGCAAAGGGAGATTCATATTCTCCGCCCCTATCACTTCTTATCATTTTTATCTTTTTATCTAACTGATTTTCAACTTCATTTTTATATTGCCTAAATGCATCTATTGCTTCATCCTTACTATTTAGCAAGTAGACATAACAATATCTAGTGCAATCGTCAATAAAAGTTATGAAATACTTTTTCCCACCACGTGATAGTGTTGACTTCATATCACAAATGTCAGTGTGTATTAAGTTTAAGGGATTGGAATTCCTTTCAATGGACTTATAAGGATGCTTTTCATACTTTGATTCCACACACGTTTGACACTTTGATTTATTGCACTCAAAGTTTTGCAAAACTTCTAAGTTAATCAGTTTTCGTAATGTTTTGTAATTAACATGGCCTAAACGTTCATGCCATAAATCATAAGACTCAATCAAATAAGAAGAATTCGAACTTATATTTATTTCAACATTCATTACATTCATCTTATAAAGGCCTTTGGTCAGATAGCCTTTTCCTACATACATTTCTCCTTTGCTAATTACAATTTTTCCAAAAACGGTTACACATTTGAATCCGTTCTTGTCTAGAAGTGTAATTGAAATTAAATTCCTACATAACTCCGGAACATACAAAACATTGGTAAGTGTCAAGACCTTTTTGAAAGTCATCTTTAAGCAAATTTTTCCTGTTCCTTTTACCTTAGCCACAACGGAGTTAGCCATGTAGATCCTTTCTTCTACTTGAGACGGAGCGAATGACGAAAACAACTCCTTGTTGGCACATACATAGCGGGTGGCACCAGAATCCATTCACCATTCGCGAGGATTCCCCGTCAAGTTGCATTCTGAGAACATAGCACACAGATCATCGCATTCTTTGTTGGATTCAATCATATTTGCTTGATCCTTCTTCTTACCTTTCTTTGGGGCACGACAATCTGTGGACTTATGGCAAATCTTGCCACAGTTGAAGCATTTTCCTTTGAACTTTTTCTTGGGTTGATTGCTTCTTTGTTCAACTTTCTTCCTTTTCTTGAAATTATTTTGGTCATCTTCTACAATATGTTCTCCATTAATTGTAGAATTCCCCTTTGACCTTCTTTCGGCAGCTTTATTATCCCCTTCAATACGAAGTCGGACAATAAGATATTCAACAGTCATCTCCTTGCGTTTATGCTTTAAGTAGTTTTTGAAGTCTTTCCACAGAGGTGGTAGCTTCTCAACTATTGCTGTTACTTGGAAAGCATTATTCACAATTAAACCTACAAAACAGTTTATGTGAGTATTAAGAATATTTTTAATTTGTTCAACTAAGGTAGTTTTCAAAGATATACCTTCTTCTAGGAGATCATGTATGATGACTTGCAACTCCTGTACTTGAGAGACAACAGATTTGCTATCTATCATTTTGAAGTCCAGGAATCGTGCAACAAGGAATTTCTTAATTCCCGCATCCTCCGTCTTATATTTTTGTTCAAGTGCCCCCACAGTTCCTTTGATGTCTTGGTTTCACTATAAACATTGTAGAGGTCGTCTTGGAGACCACTCAGAATATAATTCCTGCAAAGGAAGTCCGAATGTTTCCAAGCTTCTACAATAACGAAGTGGTCTTTGTCCGAGGTTCCCTCGGACACCTCAGGAGCGTCTTTGCTAGTGAACCGTTGCAGACATAAAGTGGTGAGGTAAAAGAACATCTTCTGTTGCCACCGCTTGAAGTCAATGCCCGAAAATTTTTTGGGCTTCTCCGCCGGGGCCATTGTTGGCGGAGCATTTGTGCGACTTGGTGTGGCAATATTAGTTGCCCCCACAGATATTGTCGCATCTATCATTTGAGTTTCGTTAGTCATCTTTCCTGTCAGCACTAGAAGGAAAAATTTAGTATTTTCAGAATACTACTTATAAAGTTAAATAACTTTTCAACTTTTCTTCTTGTTTCTAATTAACGATGAAATTTTTATAAATTCAAATCGTCAACCGAGTGAACTTTAACTTGTGATGAAGATTTTATGTCTTCTACTCACTAGTTAAATTCAAGCGGAGTACAAAGCTTAAAGCCTTAATCTCCAAAAACAAGTTATACAGATTCTGTAAAATTACTTATTTCCTTAATATTGTTATTTTTGTTTGTACTTCGGGTACACAAAATAAGTATATGCAGAACAATAACTTCAACTAGAGTTCAAGTATAAACAAGAACACAATGAAGTATATCAAATACCCTCAACACAAGATCAAACTGACCTTTCCAAGAGGTGTATTTTATTCTTTCAGACATTAAGATGAAACAGAAAATAGCCAAGTCGTACGAATTCACGGAGTTTCCTTAAGGAAAAAATTCCCCTCACTGTACTCGAGGTTTTGGAATTTTTACTCCCAGGATAAAATGGCTAAACAAACCAACTGTAGTGGTACCTCAAACAGTTGGAATATCTTCGAATGCACAGAACGTTTTGATTGATCACATAGAGTAATTTGGAAGACAAGAAATAATTTTGTATTCTGAAACTTTCATATGTAAACCTGTGGATAAAAACAGGTTTATATAGCCACAAGATGCCTCTTCTGAAAAGTGGCAAAGGTTCATCTAAAAGGTGTAACCTTTTCTGAAAATTCATGTCCATTCGTCCAAACAGTGTGACTGTTCCGAACAGGCATGCCATTTCGTGAATAAGTGTGTTAGTTCGTTGAAACAATGCATCAGTTTACTGAAATAGTGCATCATTTCACCAAAACAGTGCATCAGTTCACCGAAACAGTGGCACCAATTCGATGAAGTATTGCATCAGTTCGAACTTCTGTATGCATGTATAAATGGAGTACCAAAACCAGAAAATCTTTTACTGCGTTTTTTGTATTTTCGGATTAGATTTCTATCTGGATTTCTTTATTTCCATCAAATAAAATTTGTCCAAAAAGATCTCATCGATAGATCATTTTCTAAATTCAAATCCAAATCCAAATCCAAATCCAAAGTTGAGTCGAGCGATCTACGATGACGACGACGCGAGGTATCTCTTATTTCTTGCCTCACTTATCATGTGGAGTAAGTGTTCTTATTATAAACACTCCAAAGTTCTCTTCTCCCACCAATATGGGAGAATTAGTGAACTTTTCAATTTGGAGTACACTTTCTAAATTGGGTGTCTCCTTTCCTCCACCATTTTCCATTTTCCATTCACACTTCATACATACTTTGAACCCAACACTTTGCCTTTTCCAAGAGCTTGAATAGTTCTCGAGGTCCCAAGATAAACAATGTCTTCTTCTTTCTCAACTTGGGTGTATGATACAAAATTATTTTTATTTATACAAATGTGCCTAGTAGCACTAGAGTCTACCACCCAATTTCTCATGTCGGTCTCAATATTCATTTATGAAATGACCGCAACAATTATATCATCTGTTTTAGTCAAATTTATTTTTGACTTAGCGGGATTGTCATTTCTTTCGCATATTCTCTTACATTGAGATGCATCATTTATGAAGATTTTATTATTAGCATTAGATGTATTTCCAAGTTTATTTTCATACCTGTATTCTATAGTATCTGCAGTACCATAATCTTCTGACAAACTGACTGGAAAGGAAGCAGCCAGAGCAACACCAACATCAGTATTATCAACGGTCTTAGGATCAAAATTATATGCCATAGTTTCTTAGATTGTTGGGGAACAATGATAAATATCACTATCAATTGCAATAACAATAATATTTCTTATATTGTATTATTAACAAGTTACAGTAATAATAACAATAATAACAATAATAATAGTAATGATAATGATGGTGATAATAATAATAATAATAATAATAATAATAATAATAATAATAATAATAATATAACAATACTGAAATATAGACAATAGTGTTATTACGGTATTTTAGTAATATATATAAAATACTTGAATTGTGCTAGGCACTATCCTAAGAAACTATTTTCGCAATGTGAAATATTTTTCCAGGATGAAACAAGCACTTCCCTAATTAATTAGAGAATATTTTGAGTTAAATAAATCTTCCCTAATTAATCAGAGGATACAAGAATCAACTAAATTAATTATAAACCAACAAGTTTTAACTTAGAAAGGAAATAATAAAATTATTATAAGATAAAAGAAAAGTAAAATAAGATGAGAAAAGTTAGTAGAGAAGGAAAGGGGATTAGGAGAATATATATGTTTTTTTGTTGCATTTTTCTTTATTTACAGTGTTGGCTATTTATAGCCAATTTTAGTGAGTGGAAAATAAAAGCAATAAATAAATTAATTTATTTACTTTGGCAACAAGTATTTACTTTATGTGTTCTCCAAGAAAATATGATAATTAGTCCTCAAGTAAATTGATTGACCATTAATTTTTCATGTGGTCAAAATTAATTTTCTCTCATTGTTAAAAAAAAACCTCAATATATTTATTTTTCACTTGAAATTGCAAAACAATTAATTTAAATATTTTAAAATATCTTACAAATAGCAGGTAGGAATTTATCCTCAGAAACTTTATGTTTGTTGATACTATCTTTAGCGGTAGTCGGTTTATTCCAATTGATTGTATAAGGATTGAATCTCACCAGAAAGTTAATACCACCATCTCACAATCGACAGTTCAACAATGATTCCCACTTATAGATAGTACAAATGTTTGCTACTGTTTTGTATTTGGTACTGAGTGAAAATATTATGTCGGCATTAGTTAAGCTTACAACATTGCTTGTACAATTAAATCCTCGATATGCTTCATCTGTACACACCAAGCTCTCACCAGGTGCAAGAAACAATATCCTAGCGCAACCAACTTTTAATCATTTTTTTTGAAAAAAAAAGTTATTTAAGTATTTGGTAAAATCATAAAGTACTTTAAAAAGGCTAAAATCTTATTAAAGAAAAAAAAGTAAAAAGTGATAAGTTGGTTACCCAAACTTTTTTCTTTTTAGATTTTTTTTTTTTTTTAAGTTTGACCAAGTCATTTATCCTTTCATCGCTTATATTTTTTCCTAATTTCTTCAATACGTATAATTTGTAGCACTAAAATAGCAACTTCTTTCATTTCTTTACTCTTCGATCATTTTCCTTTGCTTTGTCCTTTATATTGGAAAGTTATATCAAGCTTACAATATTACCATATAGTACTACATTTACATAAAAATGTCCTACAATTTATACTTTTTAATATAATAAAAATAAAATATAACTTATATTTATAACTTTACCCCAAATAATCACTTTTATCCAAACAATTATTTGCTTTATTTATAAGAACTTATTTTTAATTTTAAAGCATTTAAGCTAAAAAAACTATTTTTCTAAAAAAAATCCTATCCAAACGGGCTTGTGGTAGTTTTTCACAAATTGTGGAGTTTTTATGTTTGTCAGGAAAATTACAACTTTTGAGACCCAAAATGGATCCCAAATGTAATTAAATATAGTTTTCAATTAGTATTAGTGACAGTTGATACATAATATAGTAAAAAACAAAACTTAGGTTATATTCAACTTTTCACATTATCAGTGAAGAATATATGTATAGGCATTATATTATGGGTTTTATGATCTTGGAATTACGTTATAGACATAATGTTCTAGGTGTTCGGTTTCCTGTCTCTTTTTTTCAAGCTATTTTTCACAAACGATAGTACTTTAATCAACAGCTCGTTCCAAATGGCGAGATTCTTCTACATTATAGAATTTATAAATTGTCCATTCATACCTATATACTTGCTAAAAAAAAATTCAACTCCTTTTCTTGAAGTCAAGTGACTGAGCACACTTCTCAAAGTCATCAAATCTGTAACATCCTCTCCACCCTCTTCTCAAAAAATTGCCATTCCATGTAGAAGCAATCTCTCAAAATTGATAACCACCTTTCCTTCAGTAATCTAACAACAGACAAGAGTATTTCCATTATAAATTGGCACTGAGCAATAAGCAAATTACGGCAAAATAGAAGATCTACATGACCAAAACTGTTCTTCCATATTGATCGAAAATTCAATTCCCATGCTCCAAGACAGGCAAAGCATAAAAAAATCCAGTCTCATCTTTCTCTACATTGCTCCTCTTGTGTCAGGAGAAGGCTCCACCTCGTATAGGGTTAAGGTAAAACTCACCTCAGTCTCATATGAAATCCTAGCGTAGGGTTTATGATTAAGTTAATCCATTTCTAACTTCAACACGATCAATAAGTTGAAAGGGTTCAACAAATTATGCTTTACTTTTTTAGTCAATTGAGTAATGAGTTTTCATGTGTGTGTGTGTATATATATATGTATATAGTATTTCTATTTCTTTTGTTCTATCAAATTTGATCTCATTTTTAATAATTTCTAGAAGTCTTGATATATAACACTTCTTCTTGTTTTATGAGTTGGAAACAAGACTGCCATTTAGCTTATGTAATCCCCCCCCCCCCCCACTCCCCTTAAAAAAATTCATGTATGGGAATGGCGTTAATTATTTGGATGATACGAAATTTCGTGTTTAAATGATTTACTTTAGACATATTTTCTTTGTTTAGTTCTTTAGAATTTTTTTTAAATGATATGAAAGGAATCATGCTTCTTAAAAATGATCTAGATATTGCCTAAAGAGTGTATTTGTAATACCCCACATTTTGGACTAGAATGAAAATTCATCATTCCTATGCGTGGATGTTTCAAAAACCCTTTTTTGTGATATAATTGAGTCTTTATTCGGGGACTCATGATCTAGATATTGCCTAAAGAGTGTATTTGTAATACCCGACATTTTGGACTAGAATGAAAATTCGTCATTCCTATGTGTGGATGTTTCAAAAGCCTCAAATCCTATATAAATTTAGTGTGTTAATCAATTATGTAGTGTGGGAATCTATTTGAGCATGAAATTAGATCATAGAGGTCCCCTAACTCAAGTACAAGTTAAAAGTTTTCCTATTGTTCAAGTTTTAGTGAAAGTCAAAACTTGGGTCAACTTCAATCGACCATAACTTGTTGTATATGACGAAATGGGTGGTGTACTATATATCAAATGAAAGATTTTGAATTAGCTTTCCAACGATACCAATTTCGCCTAAATCCGACATCGGAGCAAAGAGTTATCCCCATTTTATTCCAGCATGTCAAGCTGGGAAATGGTGACGATGTTTCTGACGGGCTATCACGTTTCTGACGACGTCGTCACATTCTGACAACATTTCTGATGACATCGTCATCCTTGGACAGAAAATTAAGAATTTGGACCCCTTTTGTGACAACCATTCGTGACGGCCTATCACGGACCTGACGGCCTATCACGGATGACGTCAAGTATATTTTTCCAGCAATTGAGGAACATTTTAGTAAGGGTATTTTGGTCTTTTTCCTTCACTTCCCAAGACTTATAACCCTCAAGGAGCGTATTATATTCCATTCTCTTTAGTTAAACATCTCAAAAACCTCTCTCATACACTCTCAACCACAAGATTAGGGTTTCCTCTCAAGATCAAAACTCTCAAGAACAAGCCCTAGTGTTTTCATAGAAGAGTCTATTTCAAGGAAATTTCGCCGTCAATCTTCACGAATTCTTAATCTAAGGTATGCGTGTGTTCATTCATGTACTACTTTCGTCCATAAAGTTCAAGAACCCTTTTTTTTCTAAAACTATATATTATGGTTTTCATGTTATGAATGGATTTTTGATCATATTTATGTGCTGAATGATGCCAAGATAGAATCTTTATGTGTTATTATGAATCTATGACATCATATGAGTTGAAAACATGTAAGTTTGATGATTTATGATGAGTAATTGTATGATTTACACCTATGCCTAAGTTGTGCATATAAGGTGTTTGATAAAATACCTAAGAGACTAGAAATCATGCATTATAGCTAAATTGTGACTAAGTGAAGGATTCATGATATGTAACCATATTCCAATGATTTTCATGTTGATATTATGTCTTGTAAATGTTGTTGGGATGTTCATGAACTAGTCTTATTAGATTATGTCATGCTTACTTGCAAATCCTACTTATGTACAAATTGTATGATATCCATGCACTTCATGGAATTCCCCAAGTTATGATATTATAGGTTGTTGATGTTGGTCATGTACTCAAGTCAGTTATGTGTGTCAGTTTCCTTCCATCGAGTCCTAGGGTTATTCATTCTCGAAAAATATAGTTGTGTGCCTAGATCCATGTCATGTTTTCATGATACTCTCAGTCAATCCATGATCTATAGAAATCAGTCAGTCATGTAACTTAGGAAAATCCAGTAACCTCAGTAATCTCAGTAGTTCAGTAATCTCAGTTATCTCAGTACTCAGTAATATCTGTAACCTCAGTCTTCAAAGTCAATCTTAGTAATTTTAGTACTCTTAACAAGTCCTTAGAACTCAATACATTCCGTCAGTCATCGGAATCTAGTAAACTTAGTTTAGCTCCGCTAAACAATACCACTAGTATCAGTCTAGTTAATCAATAACAGTTTAAATAATCAGTTCAATTCAGTTATTCAGTTTAGCCCAGTTATTTAGTTCAGTGTCTTTCAGATGGGAGTAAGATTCAGCACCGATTGATCCTAGGAATGGGGACTCACCCGCTAGATTAGGACTGAGATCCTTAGAAGCAATCCCTAAGTTCCAGAACTACGTAGCCAGCGTAGGTACGAGATGTCACCCGTTAGATAGGACTGACTTACTCAAAGGTCACCCGTTAGCACATTTATATTTATAGGACTGATCCCAGGAGTAACCCGCTAGATTAGGACTGACTCCACTGCAGATGTCTTTACTAGTGGCGCGCTACTGACACCCTTCCAGTTAGGGCAGAAATTGGACCCTAGTCAGCTTAGCTTGGGGCATGTCGATTAGATGAATACATCCCATAGTTTCAGTATTAGATTCAGGAGTGTCAGATACAGTCAACTCAGTTCAGTAGTACAGATTCAGTACTGTTAGATACAATCAATCCTTATCATTATAAATAGACTTCAAGATCACCCGTTAGACAGGAATGATCTCAACTATAGTTAAACAGTATCAGAATCATCAGATTTAAAGATCACCCGCTAGATAGGAATGATCTCAAATTCAGTTACTCCATATAAAACAGAACTCAGATAGTTTCATTAGAACTTAGACTGTCAGATATAGTCGCTCAGTATCAGTTACATCGGTTAGGCCGATCATCACAGTTATATCAGTTATATCAGTTTTCTGAACTCATGTATCAGTCATATCAGTTATTAGAATTCATGATATCAGTATTTAGCTTCAGGACTGTCAGACACAGTCAACCAGACCAGTTCATTATAATTCGAACTATCAGAAATAGTCGTTCATCTATTTAGTATCTCAGTATCAGTACACTCATGTTGTCAGTATTCAGACTAAGGAGTCAATATCTCCGCGAGTTCAGTTACAGTTATGTATGCATGTATGTATTCTCACGTTCATATTAGTCAGCATTGTTCATGCATATAACCCTTTACATTTAGCCTAACTCACTCGTATACTCAGTACATTCAGACGTACTGACACATTTGCGCTATGGTGCTTTCTCTTATGTTACTGTAACGCCCCAAAATCGGGTCCCGAGACGTCACAAAGTGCTTAGGGTCACAAGTAACCCCAAGCTAACCCTTTTACTGGAATAACTCATAAGCAACTGAATAAAAATACAAATCCATAAAAATCAGCAAAAATTAACTCTTTTCTGAATCTGATCTATACAAAAATGGAATTTTACAGGATTACAATTCTGCCTTTACAACCAAAGTTAAAACAAAATACATCAACTTCTACTGACTGTCTATGAAGCCTCTACTAGTACTGACTGTAGGTAGCCGGGTCATGAATCCCGACTACCCCAACTCAATACGACTGAATAAAGAAAATACAACACTATAACTCTGCATAACTAACCCAAGCCCTTGAATCAAAAAGACTCATCACCTGCTGACTGGATACCATGAACTGACTGGATCCGAAGGTGCAACTATACCTTGTACCTACATTCCGAGAAAATGCAACCCACATCCGAAGATGTGGGTCAGTACCATGGAAAGGAACCGAGTATATGGGAGTGTATGCAGTTGTATAAACATCATCATCATAAATATATATAAGAAATATGCAGGATGTATGAAAGACTCACATAGCCCGGAGAAAATCATCATAATCATGAGAGGATGAAATAAGTATAATAACACATGTGAGTCATCATATAATTTGTCAATCACTTTCAGTTCATCAAGAATATCAATTCTCATAATGTAAATTTCATTTAAATATTTCGAAAGAATAACTTTCACAATTCCACTTTCAAATCACTTCACCATTCACCATAGACACAAGGAAATACACACACACTGGGAGATCCTATAACCGACATAAACCATGTGAGCTACATGGAGTCCAACGTACAACCCACGTTGGGGAGAGCCGTCCTATCCTTGACATCAGAGTAGGACTTCCAGTATCAATTCAAAAACACTAGTGATCACTATATAAATCAGCCTCAGGCTCACATCCTACGGGGGCACGTAGTTCTAGGGAAGTAAGGTCACTTTATACCTCCCACTCGGTGCTAAAGATTACTCCTGGACTTAGCTAAGAAATTTAAATCAGCCTCAGGCTCACATTAAAGAAAATCCACAATAAACACTTCAACAATTTTCATCGGGAGCCAATTTGCTACCCCTTTATCATAATCAATAAAAACGTGGATTTCTTTCACAGTCGAGTTCAAAATAACTCATTCACGACCAAAAGGTCAAATCATTCAAAATATCTCAAATATTCAACATCAACGTGCTTATAACACACACTTTCTCAAAAAAAAAATACAATTTCCAATGGGGATTCACGACCCAAATATCAAAATCATGATAAATATCGTTCAAGATTCATGCTTTATATCACCACACATGTAAATTCATCTTTCAAAATCATAAACATCAAGATTTCATAATAATCATCATAAGATATGGGTTCATACTTTAAATTCATAAAAATCAAATAAAAATCATGCCTTTGTAAAGAAAATTACTTTTGGGCACAAGAACGAAAGAGAGTTCTTGTTGAAAAACCCCACATACCTTGAATGATGAACTTTAGATCAATACTCATTTTTGATATGTTAATCGTGCCTTTGAATGATGGTTCTTGGAGTTCTTGAACTAGGAACTTGGAATCTTGAATAAATTTGCAGAATTAATGGTGAACTTTGGAGGTTCTTGAAGTTCTTGAACTAGGAACTTGGAATCTTGAATAAATTTGCAGAATTAATGGTGAACTTTGGAGGTTCTTGAAGTTGGATGTAGGAGCTTAGGGTTTTCTTTTTGAGGGAATCTGATGAAATATAACATATAATGCTTCTAATAGGCTTTAATATAGGGTTTGGACAGATTTTGGGTGAGGGAAAATGACCAAAACGCCCCTAAAAATCAAATAATTCTCGCATCTGTCTTTTGGTGGACTGTTTTGATAGTCTGAAGTAGATCAACCATAATGTTTTACTCTGATATCCAAATTGGATGAAACTAATTTCATTATAAAGAAGACTCTCATATCTTTCCGTTGATATATAGTATCACACCCAGATCATTGTGTATGAGGAGTTATGATCGTTTGAAGTTGACCTAAAAATTCACTTTTGATAGGCTGAAGTAGATCAACCATAATTTTTTGCTCCGATAGACAAATTGGATGAAACCAATTTCATCGGAAAGAGGACTCGCATAGATTTTCGTTGATATATAGTAGATCACCCAGATCATTATGTACAAGGAGTTATGATCGTTTAAAGTTGGAGAAAAAATACGCCAGGCCTCAGTACTTTTTTATTTCTGCACGTTTTACTGTTCATTACTATTCACGGTTCGATCGGAATGTTCATAACTCGTCGCTCGGGTGTCCCTTTTGGATGATACATATATCGTTGGAAATCTTATTCGATACTCTACGCAATGGTGGGTCATAATCTAAGACATTCCGCACGAAAAATTTATAATTCATTCTAGAAGATAGAACCCAACACGTTTACGCACAAAATTTCAACGAAAAATTTCCCGGGGTATTACAGTTACAACATAGGCTTAGAGGCACGAGCTCTAGATCAGCAATAGCATTCCAGTGTTCAGATTTTGCAGTGAGTCCTTCTCATTCGAGGACGATATTATTATTGCAACATTTACTATTCAATTGCTAGATGGAGTTAGTTGGAGACATGTTCCTTTAACTCCTTATTCAGTTCAGTTAGAGGCTTTCAAACTAGATTTCAGATTAGATATTCAGATATCATTATTTTCAGTATTTATGACTTATTTTGGTATTGTTATACCCTTTTCAGATATTTTGTTATCAGACGTTTATTCAGTTCGAACCTTATGGCCTTTCATGTTCATGTTTCCTCATTTTATGATATATTATGCAGTATACAGGTACAAATATCAGTCATGGGTTAGCTTGTGGTCCTTCGGAATCATGAGCACTGTGTAGCATTCCGGTTCAGAAAATCGGGGTGTTACAGTAGTTGAATTTAAAAGTTCACTAAAAATGTCCAAATATTAAAAGTGGTAACCAATGATTGAAAACTGAAGTCATTATTTTAAAATCTAAAACCCATAATATTGAAATCATGACTCCATTTACATGTGAGTTTTTCTTGCTTTTTTTGGTATAAATAATTATTAACTTTGACTTTTCTTTACATGAGAAAAATCAATATTGTGTGTAATTATTTGTGTGTGAGGAAGCAAGATATGCACATTGAATGTTGACATTAGATTCTTAACTAGATCCAAAGTAATAAAAAAAAAATTCTATTTTATATGAACATATAACTAGATCTCGAATAAATTGTATCTTTTCGTTTATACTACAGCTCTCGTAAGAGTGTAAGCGGTCGTTGTCAAATATAGAATCCAACTGGGTTGGGTGTCGAATCCCACAGAGAATACTTGGTCACTAAGTAAGCAAAGATTAATAGACTTTTGGTGAAAGTTTCGTAAAAGGGGGGATTGTAACGTGCAATAATATAACAAAGTGAAAACGGAAAATAGCAAAGTAAAAAGAAAGAATGTTTAGTAAGATGTTTAACCAATGAGAATTGAGAGTTGGGGTTATATCCACCTTATGAGTTGTACGTCTCTATTGGCTATGAGTTATGCGGAATTCAGACATGCATGTGCTTATAGAGAATTATATTCTATGGTAAATTCAGGCGTCTTTCGACCATCAAGGATTATTTCACTTTAACTCTTTCGAGCTTAAAACGTATCTAACGGTACAAATTCTCCAAGAGGTTAATCCAGTTACGGCACTAACTTTTTAACAGGGGTTGGTGCCCTATTACCTTGACATTATCTCTTTTCCAGACATATAACTTTTCTTTCGAACAAGTTAATGCTATACTGGCGTATTCTATGTGTTTGCAACCACAAGAATTTAGATTAAGATGAAGAGAGTAATGATATAAGCAGCATACGTGTCAAGAATTCACAAAATCATAGCAATAGATAGTATCTCATAAGGCTTCCATAGCCCCAACAGAGAAGTTTAGCTACGCATGAGTGCAACGGAAAACACAATAGACATTATCATCATAAAAATCTCACGTGAATTCCTTGCAAATAGCTTTTCTCTTGTTGTAAAAATTAAAAGTCGAATATATGAAAAATAATGTCAACAATGAATTAATGAAGAAAAAAGGGAAGGATAGAATAGGGATGAGGGTGGTGGAGAATTGTTTTGATGGATGGATGGATGGTGGATGGATGGGAATAATAAAAATCTCCAGCAAAATAGGGTATTTATAACACCCATATCATATTCCTACTAAGCTACTGCATTACTTATCCTAGTCCTACTAGGTTACTACATCATTATCCTAATCCTACTAAGTTACTGCTGATCCCCAAAGTCTTTAGAAATGTTGTTTTTGCCCGGGACAGGTTTTCCATGCGTTACTTTTAGTCCCTAGGCGTCCAAGCTCTCCTTTCCTTCTTTCGTGAAGCTTCCTTGGGCGTCATGTTATCCATAAAATGCTGAAATCTTCATCATTTATACCTGAAAACTTGCTAATCACGTTTGTTAGCTCACTTACAGGAAAAAGGACTAAAAGTGCATGAATTATATATTTTGTCCTCAAAGCTTAGCTAAAATATGGGTCAATTATAGTACTTTAGGCGTGTAAATACGCCTATCATCAACACCCCACACTTAAAGCTTTGTTCGTCCTCGAACAAAATATCATGTCCATCTAAACATCTACTTAGGGTTTCACAGCAACAAAATATTCGTCAAGACAGGCACGACAATCATTAACAAAGAGTAGTTTTCTAATCACTTCTAGAAATAATTCAGCCTCCAACATAGACTCGTGATGATGGTTAATTCGTATCCAAAAGTTATGGCGAAAAGAATCATATACAACTTACCCAAAACTCATCAACCATGTGTGTCTCACAATATGTCACCCATAATTACTCACAAGTATTTCATTTTTCAAAACATGGGTATAATATTATCCTTGCTCTCACTCTCACAAAGAATTCATATGTTTGCAACTGATGACCATAGGCTTGCCCTTAATGTAATGCTCCACTAAATATCAGAATGCTAAGCTTAGGATCAAATAGGTCTTTACAGGTTGTAATGTAGGCTAAGGGACGGGTAGGACTATTTTGGCCAGAAATAGTGACTAAGTTTCTAAGCGCTTTAATACATCACATTATGCCATTAACACTCTCTTTTAATCAACCCTGCTACCTTTCTTTCATCTATCACCCCTTTTCATCTATTTTGCCATTCAAGCATAATTATCTTTTTATTTAATCATAAACACAATTTATCTTTTTGTTTTTCTATTTCTTTTTCTTTTCTCTTTTTTTTTATAACACACCTCCATGATAGCCACTCTTTTTCATAACAAATTCAAGTACCAATACACTCTAAGGCATCACTCTCACCCAATTTCCTCTTATTTTATCACATGACTTCACAATTTAAAGCACTTAGGAATTTGGATCAAATTATGGTCTTGAAAAAAAAATGGATTAGGCTTACATATGAGGTTGTCAAAGAAAATGGCTTAAAGGCTCAAAAGGGTTGACTAGGATAATGTCCACGGGTAGGTAAAACGAAGGTAAACAATTACAGGTTGCCAAAGAAATGCCTAAATCATCTCCTAAACTCACACTCTTTATTTCGCTTCACACACACACCAGACAAGTTCTAGCATCAGCCACAAACACAGAATATACTATATCCTCACACACACAAGGCACATGGTCAACTTTATTGGGAGTAGTATAGACTCTTGACCCAAAAGATGAAGGAACTGAACCACACAATTATCACATAGTGAGTCACAATTAGAGCCTAAACATCTCAATAGTAATGATTTTAGCACACCTCCATGATAGCCACTCTTTTTCATAACAAATTCAAGTACCAATACACTCTAAGGCATCACTCTCACCCAATTTCCTCTTATTTTATCACATGACTTCACAATTTAAAGCACTTAGAAATTTGGATCAAATTATGGTTTTGAAAAAAAATGGATTAGGCTTACATATGAGGTTGTCAAAGAAAATGGCTTAAAGGCTCAAAAGGGTTGACTAGGATAATGTCCACGGGTAGGTAAAACGAAGGTAAACAATTATAGGTTGCCAAAGAAATGCCTAAATCATCTCCTAAACTCACTCTTTATTTCGCTTCACACACACACCAGGCAAGTTCTAGCATCAGCCACAAACACAGAATATACTATATCCTCACACACACAAGGCACATGGTCGACTTTATTGGGAGTAGTATAGACTCTTGACCCAACAGATGAAGGAACTGAACCACACAATTATCACATAGTGAGTCACAATTAGAGCCTAAACATCTCAATAGTAATGATTTTAGCACAAACTCTTGTTATAATACCATGCTGCCCCTCAGAACAATTTCATGCAAAGTTAAAAAAAATTTAACTTTACTAACAAACAAAACAAAAAAACATAGATAGATGCAAATGCAGATAAAGAAGTAAAGCATACAAATACCAGCACTCCACACTTAGACGGGACACACTGCCCTCAGTGGAAAATAAATAAGAAGAACCTGGTTAGTCGGACTCCTCCTCTAACATACAAATCCCAGACATACCCCCTGTGTCGGAATCATCATCAGAGTCGTCATCCTCAGAAGTTCCTCATAAGTACCCCACTTGATTCCAAGAGTGCGTCGAGATATTTGCAGCACGGAGGATTCAGCTTGCTCTTTTCTTCCTCTTTTCTTACCTTTCTGTGTGGTGGGCGCTTTTTCTTTTCCTTGTCGTCCTTTTTGTACCATTCTACCTGAGATCTCAATAAAGTCATGTTAGCTTCATCTCGGAAGATTCAATCGACAAACAGACAATAGTGGCACCACCCCACACTTAATTTGTTGACACAAACTAATTAAGTGAATGATGTCGATTACTCAGACTTCATCGACATACATTTAGGTGATATGTTCCAACAATATGTTCAGTATAGTCATACTTTCATGTCCTCTTTAACGTTATGCAATCTTGACAATGCTTTCGTGTTTGGACTAATGCATCTTTTGAACAAAACTACTACATAGATATCGTATCAATTTATGGCATAGAAATAATCACAACATCGCATGTTTGTAGTCACCCATGATTTTCATCTCAATGAACAAGTCATTTCAACATGTAAGCTTTCAAGTTACAAGATTATGCAATTATCTTGACCATGTCGATTTCGCAAAAGTATGACAGTGTATCAAAATCAAATACAAGTTGGAAACAAGTCAAGAGCATCCATACATATTCTTTCACTCACTTAGTTGTATCAACCACATTCAAATTACCAACACTACTTCACGATTTAACAACTTATTATAGGCGTAGTATTGTAATACTTACGTAATATAAAAGAAGAGCAAAGAAGTACTTACTTGGTTGATGGCCTCGGAAGATGTTCTTGCAAAGTTAAAAGAGCAAAAATAAAAGTTTTGAGAGTTTTGGGAGGCAAAGGCGGTGCCTTTAGCTTTGCCTAGTTGAGCAGAAGGCTATAGCATAGGCCATGCCTAATGCTTTGCCTAGTTGAGCAGAAGGCCATAGCATAGGCCATACCTAATGCTTTGCCTAGTTGAGCAGAAGGATTTTGCATAGGCGGCGCCTATGCTATGGCATTGTTGAGCATAGGAGGCGCCTATGCTATGGCACTCTAGAATCCGAGAGCTTATGCCATAGCATAGGCCTTGCCTTATTCGTGGCCTAGATTTACATAGGCCTTGCCTTGTTCTTTGCCTATATTTTCATAGGCAATGCCTAACCCATAGTCTTTTGCTTCTTTATTCCTAACTTACCACCTTCGACATGCAATACTTCCAAATTAAAATTTGAAACCAATCTCCTCCTTTACACCTCTTGCACCTACATTTACTCAAAAACAACAAAAACGATTAGAACGATGGGTTGCCTCCCACCAAGCGCCTTAGTTTTGGTCGTGGCTCGACAAAATCTTAAGAAAACAAAATAATTAAAAACGATGGGTTGCCTCCCACCAAGAGCTTGATTTATTATCGCGGCACGACATAACTATCTCGATTACTTAGACTTCATCGAGATAGATGGGGCATCATTTTCTGAATGGATTTAGACGACGCTGATGCTTACTTGTAGGCATGAAATCTTCTTCGATATGACTCTTGTGCATACATATCCCAGGAGGGATACCAATTATATCATCAATAGTCCAACCCATAGCTCTCTTGTATCTCTTCAGAGCAGAGATGAGAGCCTCTACGTGCTGTTCACTTAAATCATCCTCCACACTCATCAGAAGTGTATTTCCACTTCCCAAGAATGCATACCTTAGATAATTGGGGAGCTCTTTCGATTCTAGCACTGGGGGCTCTTCAATGGAAGTCTTCGCTGTTGGTGACGGTTGATTTTTAAGATCACGGTCCGGCTGCTTAGGAGTATGAGAATAGGACCCTATTTCTATTAGAGCACACATAGTTTCTTTATAATCTTCATCGTCCTCATGCTCAACATTCAGCAGCGCAGCAGACAATGGCTCAACAGTAAGCTGTTTCTCTACAGATAATGCTTTCTTATCCTTATAATGAACATTAGCTACGGAGAACACATTCATATCGCTGGGCTGCTTCATTGCTTTGCATATATCAAAGCGGACCACTTCGTTATTCAACCGAAATAAAAGCTCATTAGCTCTCATGTCAATAAGCACACTTCCTGTTGCAAGGAAAGGACGTCCCAAGATTATGGGAACTTCAGAATCCACCTCGCAATCCAAAATCACAAAGTCTGCAGGAAAAATGAAGGTAGATACCTTCACCAACACATCATTCAAGATAACCACAGGTCGTTTTACCGACCTATCTGCCATCACGAGCCGCATATTGGTTGGTGTAGGGTCGCCCAACCCCAACTTTCTGTAGACGGATAGTGGCATTAAATTGATGCTAGCTCCCAAATCACACAATGCCTTAGCAAAATTCATAGATCCAATCGTGCAAGGAATAGTGAAAGCACCAGGGTCTGCCTTCTTCTGTACTAAGGACCTTGTGGCAATTGCACTGCAATGATGAATATTATCTGCCGGCTCATAGCTTACTGCCCGCTTCTTTGTTAAAAGGTCCTTCATAAATTTAGCGTATCCGGGCATCTGCTCTAGCGCTTCCACCAAAGGAACATTAATAGTCAGCTGCTTCAACATAGTCATGAATTTACTGAACCTGTTATCATCAGCTTTCTTCTTCAGTCTCTGCGGAAAAGGTGGTGGTGGAAGGGGAATTGTTTTCTCCACCACTTCCTTTTTATCTTGCTTCCGATTATCAACCTTTTCAGGAGTGTCGACAGCCTTCTTCTTCAGTCTCTGAGTAAAAGGTGGTGGTGGAAGGGGAATAGTTTTCTCCACCACTTTCTTTTTACCTTGCTTCCAACTATCAATCTTTTCAGGCTGCAAACGTCTAGGGGTGACGTCATGAACACACTCTTCAGCTTCTTCGGCCTCATCACATTCTGCATCAATAACATTATCCGTTATATCATCAACCACCTGCTTGTCCTTGGATGGATTTTCCAACACTTTACCACTCCGGGTAGTAATAGCCATGCATGATCCGTCGTTCTTTGGGTTTTGCACCGTATCGCTGGGTAGTGTTCCAGCTTTTCTTTGGTTGAATGCCGCTGATAATTGACTCAATTGTTGCTCCAGCTGTTTTATTGCAGTAGAATGCGAGTCAACCAATTGCTTTATTGAGGACAGATCATTTATTACATCAGTTACTCCTGTGCTGGTTGCCTCTACTCCTTTTAGCAGCTTAGTCATCATATCTTCCATGGACATATTTCCAGAACCAGATGCAGCGGCGTCACGTCTTCCAGGAGGAACATACAAACCACTTCTGTCGGTATTGTTTTTCCAACTACCTTGATCGTGGTCCTTGTATCCAGATTTATCATAATAGATCCGACCTTGGTTTCCTTGGGAATTGCCTCGGAAACCCCCCTGATTATTCAAGTAGTTGGCTTCTTCCTCTGAATCGGATTCATCTCTTCCTTTTGATGCAACTGCTTTGACTTTTTCGGTCTTCCCTAATAATAGATGCTTTGTAAGAAGATCCATCTGTGTTTTCATGTGCGCCATATCTTGATCACGTTCCTCTTGTCTACGCCTCTGCTCTGCAGTCATGCCAACAGATACGGTAGAGCTTGCTACCTCAGAATCCCTGGTATGCCAAGCTCTACTCTGCTTTGTCATACGATCTAGCATATCACTTGCCTCGATAAAAGTAAGGTCCATGAATGACCCACCTGCAGCATTATCAACCACTTTCTTAGTCACTGAGTTCAAAGCCCTGTATAATATCTCCATCAAGTGGATGTTGGTCATCTGATGATTTGGGCACCGCATAAGCTTCTTCTTGAACCTCTCCCATGTTTCGTGGAGAGCTTCAGTTGGAAGCTGTCGAAAATTATTGATCTCATCTCTCAACTGTGCTCTCTTGGATGGCGAAAAGAATCTTTCTAGGAAAGCGTCTTTCAGTTGCCTCCAATTAGTAATAGAATCAGGAGTCAGCCCATTCAACCATAGAGTTGCCTCCCCAGATAGAGACAATGGAAATAAGTGCAGCCGAATTGTATTCTGTCCAATGCCTGGATTGTCGAATGACTTGCATGTAGAGATGAAGTTGATCAGATGCATATTCAGATCATCGCCTGCAAGTCCACCAAATAATCCCTTGAGCTGCAATAGTTGAATCATGGTGCTGGTGATATTGAACTTTGCTCCAGGTGCCAAGGGCGGAGGAATAATAGCTCTTGTAGCACCAGCTCCATCCAGATCGTCATCATCATCATCAAAAGGAGCCTGCACATCTCGGTGGTCAGGTCTCATTCTAGCTTGATGATCTCTCCTATGCATAGGTACCGCCACTTTATCAGTACGCCTAGGATTCAGTAGCTCCTCATCACCCAGGTCCTCATCATCAGGATTTGTTGCACGACCTGGGTTATCAATATTCTGTTGATGCACTTGAGCAGCTGCACTCTAGCCTGCTTCTGTTGAGCTGCCCTTCTGTCAATGTCACGTTGTGCATCCATTCTGCCAATAAGTTGCGGTTCAGGGTTTATGGGTAATAATGGTTGACCAGAACTTCGAGTATTTGGCATGCACTGAACAAAACCTGCAGAAAACAAAAACAACAACTAAAAGTAAAGTACGAGAATCTTTGACCAAAGGGTCTAGTAACTATCACAAACTTAGTTGACAACCGTATTCCCCGGCAACGGCGCCAATTTTTTATAACGCTCAAACTACAACTCTCGTAAGAGTGTAAGCAGTCGTTGTCAAATATAGAACCCAACTGGGTTGGGTGTCGAATCCCACAGAGAATACTTGGTCACTAAGTAAGCAAAGATTAATAGACTTTTGGTGAAAGTTTCGTAAAAGGGGGGATTGTAACGTGCAATAATGTAACAAAGTGAAAATGGAAAATAGCAAAGTAAAAAGAAAGAATGTTTAGTAAGATGTTTAACCAATGAGAATTGAGAGTTGGGGTTATATCCACCTTATGAGTTGTATGTCTCTATTGGCTATGAGTTATGCGGAATTCAGACATGCATGTGCTTATAGAGAATTGTATTCTATGGTAAATTCAGGCGTCTTTCGACCATCAAGGATTATTTCACTTTAACTCTTTCAAGCTTAAAGCGTATCTAACGGTACAAATTCTCCAAGAGGTTAATCCAGTTACGGCACTAACTTTTTAACAGGGGTTGGTGCCCTATTACCTTGACATTATCTCTTTTCCAGACATATAACTTTTCTTTCGAACAATTTAATGCTATACTGGCGTATTCTATGTGTTTGCAACCACAAGAATTTAGATTAAGATGAAGAGAGTAATGATATAAGCAGCATACGTGTCAAGAATTCACAAAATCATAGCAATAGATAGTATCTCATAAGGCTTCCATAACCCCAACAGAGAAGTTTAGCTACGCATGAGTGCAACGGAAAACACAATAGACATTATCATCATAAAAATCTCACGTGAATTCCTTGCAAATAGCTTTTCTCTTGTTGTAAAAATTAAAAGTCGAATATATGAAAAATAATGTCAACAATGAATTAATGAAGAAAAAAGGGAAGGATAGAATAGGGATGAGGGTGGTGGAGAATTGTTTTGATGGATGGATGGGAATAATAAAAATCTCCAGCAAAATAGGGTATTTATAACACCCATATCCTATTCCTACTAAGCTACTGCATTACTTATCCTAGTCCTACTAGGTTACTGCATCATTTTCCTAATCCTACTAAGTTACTGCTGATCCCCAAAGTCTTTAGAAATGTTGTTTTTGCCCGGGACAGGTTTTCCATGCGTCACTTTTAGACCCTAGGCGTCCAAGCTCTCCTTTCCTTCTTTCGTAAAGCTTCCTTGGGCGTCAGGTTATCCATAAAATGCTGAAATCTTCATCATTTATTCCTGAAAACTTGCTAATCACGTTTGTTAGCTCACTTACAGGAAAAAAAACTAAAAGTGCATGAATTATATATTTTGTCCTCAAAACTTAGCTAAAATATGGGTCAATTATAGAACTTTAGGCGTGTAAATACGCCTATCATCAATGCACATTGAATGTTGACATTAGATTCTTAACTAGATCCAAAGTAATAAAAAAAAAATTCTATTTTATATGCACATATAACTAGATCTCGAATAAATTGTATCTTTCCGTTTATACGGATTCATCCAGTATCTAAATTCGAATAAAATGGAGCAAATTTGGTAAGTGTAGACTACGCTTTATCTCTATCTTGAAAGAAGTGATTAGTTTTCCTTCACTAGAGTTTCATTTTCATTGTAAATTATTGTTCTCACATTGATGCTGAGGACGGATCTTAAAGTCAATACTTGGTAATCCCTACTGTCCGTACAAATTGACATGCTTTGCTTCAACTGTTGAATAGAAACGGCTCACTCTCATGTAGCGATTCCAATAAAAATAAAAACAACGGATTTCCAGTCATAAAAGTTGTTTATTAGCAATCAGGTATACTTGTAAATCCATACAAGCTGCTTATTAGAAATCACGTATACTTGTTTGATTACATTAATTCTAGTCGTAAATTTTCAACTCGACGAAGAACATTTTGTATGCTTAATGCTAAGGACTACTTGTTTCAGTAGGATAGTAAATACATTTAGGTAATAAAATTTTTGCATGATATATTGTGTTTCATTCCAAACAGTGTGATTTTCCCACGCAACTTATGTGTGCATTCTCACTTTTTAATCCAATGTGATGTCAAGCAGAAGAGACTACGGAACATGAAAGAAGACATAGCTCGTCTAATTGGGATCCCAATCGAGCAACAATGTTTAATCTATTGCAGACAATTCTTAAAGGATAATTTAGTCATTTCATCATACATTATCTTTTTTGTGACATTATTATATCATATTTGGTATAGTAATAAATGAATCAACTTGTACAATCTTTTCTTATCTTATCGAGTTTTCATTCAGGTAGGGCTAAGTTAATTTTTCTTATAATTTGTTTTCTGTATTGGATACTTAACACTAATTAGATGTTCAACATGTTGATGGTTTGCATCTGGAATGCACCGTCCCGGACATGTCATCTAATGGTAGTTCATCTAGTTGCCCAGGTTCGATTTGGGCTTTGGATACTTTCTATTCATGAATAAAAGAAAATATCCCAATTCATATTACTTTTTAACGAATATGATATGCAAGTCATCAAGTCACTAGATTCTAGCTGAATAAATTATAAGTACTTTTTATCCTTACATTTTTGTTCAGTTATGATTAATATTTAATAGCAAGAGTAAAATAGATATAAGATGGTAAATTAGACATTAAATTTTTTAAATTGGACAAGTATTATTGGACGTTTATTTTGGATATACTATACAAGTAAAGATAAAGAGAGGCAGTAGTACAACTTCCACTTCTTGTCTATTAGTATATACTACAAATTTTTTGGAGTCATCCATGTCTAAGCATTGTCCTTTCTTTCTCTGCTTTTGTTCTCTACATGCCGGTTTTCATTCATCAAAAGCAATTAAAAAAAAGGGTAATGATTCTTGATGAAGAAAGTGGCAGAGTTATAATGTTATAGGATAATAAATGTTTTAATAAAAATGATGATTGGTTTAATATAAATTATAGAGTTTAAAAATTTAATGTTTTAATATAAATAATTCATCAATAGTTTTAATTCATAATCTATAATTTATATTTAACCATTCACTATTTATATTAAAACATTCATTATCCTAAAACTTTAAATCGTAACTCTTCATTTCATCACCAATCATTACCTTTTTTTTTTCTTTTGATG
The DNA here is from genome assembly GCA_030864215.1 of Capsicum pubescens. Classification (NCBI taxonomy): domain Eukaryota; kingdom Viridiplantae; phylum Streptophyta; class Magnoliopsida; order Solanales; family Solanaceae; genus Capsicum; species Capsicum pubescens. The sequence goes on from CM061544.1 coordinate 77,463,671, forward strand.
AATGAAAACCGGTATATAGAGAACAAAAAAAAAGAAGGAAAAGGACAATGCTTATGTATGGATGAGTCCAAAATTTAGTAGTAAGTACTAATAGACACGAAGTGAAAGCTGTACTAATGCCTCCGTTCATCTTTACTTGTACAATATTCCAAAAATAAATGTCCAACAATACGTCCTATTTAAAAAATAATGGATAATTTACCATGTATTATGCATAACTCTTTCTAGTTCAAACCATGTACTATTCGAACTAGAAGTTGCTTACTCTAGTTCCAACTCAGGTGGGAGCCTTAGCAAAGGTACTGATGGATCTCACAAGGTACTCAATAGGTATGTTGATGCAGATTTTAGAAGATTCATTTTCATATTATCAAAACCGTAACACCCCGCATTTTGGGCTAGAATGTAACTCGTCATTCCTACCCGTAAAGGTTCCAAAAGTCAATAAATCCTATTGAAATTTAGTGTGTTAATCAATTAGTTAGTGTGGGAATCTAGTTTAGCATCAATTGAGATCATAGAGGTCCCCTAACGCAAGGACGAGTTGAAAAATTTTCTATCGATTGAGTTTTGGTGAGCGTCTAAACTTGGGTCAACTTCAATCGATCACAAATTTTTGTATATAAATAATTAGAGGGATTACTACATATCAAATGAAAGGTCTTTGATTCATCTTTCCAACTCCATCAATTTTGCCTAAATTCAATATCGGGGTAAAAAGTTATGGCCATTTTACAGTGAGCTAGTGAGCTATCCGAACTGCCAAAGTGCGAGGCCGACGGACCATCGCCCAAACAATCGTAACTGAGGCAGCAAGCCTGTTTTCTTGCCATAAAGTGATGGTTTGAGGGCGGTCCATACCCAAGGTGACGGTACGTCGCTCAAACCGTCCCGCACCTTCGTTTAGCGATCTAAAGCCATTTTTAAAGGGATTTTTGGGGCTTTTCCACCCTTTTTAACACCTAATTACATAAAATTAAAGGACATAACTCCTCATTCATCCATAACATCAAAATTAGAGTTTTTCCCAAGAACAAGGAATCAAGAACCAACCTCTAAGTTCAAGATTTTCAAGGAACGAGTCGAGATTCGAGTTCTTCTCTTTAATCTAATTAATCTAAGGTATGTGGAGTTTTCCTAAACTACATGGTCTTATTTAAAACTCTTTGAATAAGATTTAAAGTTATAGAAATTATGATATTTTAAAGGGGTTTTGGAATTATTTTTACAATCTTGCATTATGAAGTCCTTAAAGATATTATTGTTTTGGTCTTGAGGCCTTACCCCCAAATTGATTTGTACTCATGTATATGTACGTATAAAATTGAATTTTGAAGATTTAATTGAGAGAATGAACATATGGAATCCCTCTCTTGCTTTGACTTCCTATTCTTTTCATACGATATGGATTATTTCGAATGCATTTTGAGAAGCCTTATATAAATGTCTTGATTTTTGTTTATGACTTGATTATGGTTTTGAATTGAAGAGAGGGGACTCTTACATGATTGAATGATTTTGAAAATATATATATATAACGAAATAACTACATGATTTTCAAAAGATGCCTGACTACCACATGTTTGTTGAAATGTTGAAAACAGAGACCCTTTGCATAATTTGATGAATGTTTTGAAGTATGAGTTTTTGTAAATTATCGGAAGTATGTTGGTCCAAACTTAATGTTTTGAAATAAGAAACTTTGATATGATATTCTATGGCTCTGAAACATGACTTGCAAGTCTTGGTATGACGATACCAAAACAGACAATGTCCTAACAAACACAGAATAGAATAGAAATCAGACTTTTCTCACACTTATGGATTTTGAATTCAAAAAGATGCATGTTCAGAAAAGGCTAAAATTAGGCAATAAGATATGTTAGGTGGTTATCCGAAGAAGGCACAATTTTAGAAAACTCATTGTCCGAAACCGTATTTTGCCGATACGGGTTATTATGTCCCCTAGAGGAATTATACGCTGGCCTAGTGCCCTGTGGCATATTAGACTCAGACTCTCCAAATCTTGTGGAAAACTTGGGTTGTGGGCTTGACCGCCGAGTTAAGGGAATACTACATTTAGCCCATGGGGTTATAGACTTGTAGAGTGTACCACCTAACTCAGAAGTAATACAAAGATTAGAACTGCACTGTCAATTTTTTTTCAAGATCATTAAAATTGCCCATGTTTTTTAGCTATTTCATGCATGATGTTTCAGACTTGGTCTCATCTATTTTATATATATACACATTATTTTGAATTGCTCTGTGTACTAGTACAATTGTAGTGACCCCCTATATTTCAGGGTCTGATTCTCAGTATAAAGGTCCTGCTAAGCAATAGAGCTATCAGACAGAAGTGGGCAGTTGGTGAGCCTTATTTATTCCATAAGGCCTATTTCTTTCCAGACATTTGTTATTTATTTGGGTTTAGGTCCACTGGGGTCCTTGTCCAAGTTACAGACAGTTTGTTAATTTCGTATATAGTAGAGATTTCATAGACTGAGTCAGATGTTGTCTAGATGTTGATGGTTTTCTTTTCATATTGATATATTAAACACCGGCCTCCATGGTGTGGGATGCTCGTTACGGCTAGAGCCCCGGCTTGGGTCATGAAAAACTTGGTATCAGAGCATGGTTCTGGTACCAGAGTGTCTGCGAAATTGCATCGGCTAGAGTACTGTATATGGGTATGTAGCATGCCACACTTATAAGCAGGAGGCTACAAGGCGTTTAGGAATGTCTCACTTTCTTCATGTTCTAATCCGTGCTATGTAGTCAGAATGTTCCTTTTTTATACTCTAATTCGTGCTATGGTGTCTTCCATACGAAAGTAAAGTTATCGCAAATCTTACTCTGGTGTTCTCAGATATGTCTCGTTGTTGAGGTGATTTAAGTGCAGAAGTCTAAAATCTAAATGGTATTATCCTTTTTGATTGAGTCATGAAAGATTGTAAAATTGTACAAGGATATGAGAGGATTCCGTTAGTTCTTAAAGGTGTATTGATTCAAGTGTAAACTTTAATCCTGATGAAATCATGGTTTTCAGCCTAAGGTATTTAAGTGTATCCAGTCTCTTTCAAATTTTTTTTCGCGGATGTCATGCATAAGGAGAATGATGTGTAGAATAATGTTGTAACTGTACTTCCACCCAAGTAGTAGTTTATGTTAAAGTTTCATGACCTATTGGTAGTGAGATTGGACCAAGAAGTTGGTGATATGAAGTCACAAGGTTAGAAGTCAGAGTGAGGGGGACTTTTGTTTTGTGTAATGTAATACCCTAAAAAATCCAAACCATTATTAGAGCCATGTACCAAGCTCATGCATAGTACATCATGGTTCTTTTATAGTTTTATGAGTAGTTTAGATGTATATTAAGGCTTCAAATAACTCCCAGCTATCAGACGAATCAAAAATATTCCTTACCGATTGAATTCTTGAGAAGGATATTGGTATAGTCAATTTAAAACGAGAATATCTCTCATTATACTTGGATTTTTTTATCTCATGACCTATCAACGGATATATAATTGAATTATCTTTCCAACGATACCAATTTTTCCTAAATCCGATATCGGAGCAAAGAGTTATTCCTATTTTACTCCAGCATGTCAGGCTGGAAATAGTGTGACGACATTCTTGGTAGCTTACCACACTTGTGAGCCCTATCACGAAGGTCGTTAGCCTTAGGAAGAAACTATCTCCAGTGTGACGACAATCGTGTTAGATTACCACACTTGTGACGCCCTATCACAAAGTTCGTCAGCCTTAGGCAGAATCCAGCTTCTGTGTGACGACATTTTTGACAGCCTGTCACATTTTTGACGCCTTTTCATAAATGTCGTCAGGCTTAGGCGGAAACCATCAATTCCAGCTCCTGTGTGACGAATTTTTGATGGCTTGTCACATTTTTGGATGCCTTTTCACAGATGTCGTCAGCTGTGATTTTCAGCAACTGGGAATTTATTTTATAAGGGTATTTTGGTCTTTTCCTTCACCTTCCACGACTTATAACCCTAAAGAGGCGTAATTTTTTCCATTTTTCTTCAATTAAGCATCTTAAAAATCCTCTCTTACACTCTCAACCATAAGATTAGGGTTTCCATTAAACTCATCTCTCAAAAGCAAGATTCAAGCCCTTTTTCCAAGATAATTGAGAATTAAGTTTCCCAATCCAAGAACTCTCAAACAAATCATCAAGGTTTCCTTTCTAAGGTATGCGTAGTGTTCATCTATGTATCCAATCCATTCATAGAGCTCAAGAACCATGTTTTAAATATTATTTTTGTAAACTTTTTGTGGTGATATGAGTATGTACATGTTGACGATTGTTGTTTAAGTTTCAATGTGATGTCTAAAGGTGTTTTCATGGAATATCTATATGTTTGTTAATTGAAAACCATGAACTTTAGGTGGTTTAATATGGTGCAAGTATGAAACTTACCTATGCCTTAAAGAATGCATGTAAGGTGTTTGATAAAATGCTTAGGATGCTAGAAATTCATGTTTGTATGGTTCTATGATGTCTAAATGGCAAGTCCATGTTAGCTATATACTTCAATATGAATCCTATGTTTTTCATGTGTTGCTATTGTGGTGGTATGAAGCATGTAAGATAATAGAGATATACAATATGTACATGAAATATATCCATGCATTCCCTACAATGTTTAAGATGTTGAATAACTATATGAAATATGATATACCCTACTTATGATATTATGAATTGTGGACTCAAATCTTGTGATCAAGTCATGTCATGTGTGTCAGTTTCCTTCTATTGAGTCCAGGGGGTATTCGTACCTGAAAACTATAGTTGTGTGCCTAGATCCATGTCATGTTTCATGATATACAAAATCAAGCCACGATTCAGTAGAATTCAGTCAGTCATGTGACTCAGGAAACCTCATGGTCTCAGTCAGTTATCAGATATCAGTAGTATTCCATCAGTCAACGGAATTCAGTAAGTTCCACTTACGTATACTCAGTTAAATCATGTTCAGTATCTTCAGATGGGAGTAGGAGTTAGCACCGAGTGAACCCAAGGATGGGAACTCACCTGTATATGAGGGTGTGGTTCTTGGCAGTCATCCTTGTGTTCCAGAACTATGTAGCCAGCATAGGTTGAGACATCGAAGCCTGTTATATGTGGGTAGATGAGGTGGCTTAACCTGTTATACGAGGGTTCCCACCGTTCTCACTAGAGTTACCTGTTATACGAAGGTTCCTACCGTTCTCACTAGAGTTACCTGTTATATGAGGGTTGCTCACATGTTGTCCTTACCAGTGGAACGGTATTGACACCCTTCCAGTCAAGGCAGATATTGGACCCCATCTTAGCCATAATGGCATATATGGGGCATGTCGGTTAAACAACTACCTCCCACAGTTTCAGAATTAGTCTCAGTAAAAGAACTCAAAAAGGTCTTCAGATTTTAGTATATCAGGACTGCCAGGTACAGTTAGACTCAATTACAGTACGGAACTCAGATAGTTCCATCAAATTCAGGATTGCCAGATACAGTCGCCCATGTTATCAGAATTTCATTATCAGTCATGTTAGCCATCAGTAAACCATGTATTAGCATACAGGACTAGCTATTATGCACCCACGATTTCAGTTACTATGTAAGCATGTTTGTACTCTTACGTTCCTGTCAGTCAAACAGTTAGCATTGTTCATGCATACAAACCCTGTTTATATTTACCCTACCTCACTCGTATACTCAGTACATCCCCTTGTACTGATGCATTTGCGCTATGGTGCTTTCTTTTCATGTTACACCATAGGTTCAGAGACACGAGCTCCAGATCGGCAATAGCAGTAGCATTTCCAGTCGCAGAGATTCAGTGAGTCCTCTTCATTCGAGGACAATATGATTGGATTTATTCATTATTATTTTAGCCAGTTATCAGTTTACGGAGTTAGTTGGAGACATGTTCCTTCAATTCCTTATTCAGACAACACTTAGAGGCTTTCAGATTCAGTATTCAGACTTATGTTCATATTTGATTCAGTTTTCAGCTGTTTTGGGTATCTTTCACCCATATGGATATTATGTTTTGACAGATTCTTTATTCAGTTGAACCTTATGGCCTACATGTTCATGTTTTCCGCATTATTACATTATATATGCAGTGTACAGGTACAGATATCAGTCATGGGTTAGCTTGTGGTTCCTCAGGGTCATGAGCACCATGTAGCATTCTGATTCAGAAAATCGGGGAGTTACAAACTTGGTATCAGAGCCTAAGGTTCAATAGAGTCCTAGGAAGTCTGAAAGAAGCATCTAGTAGAGTCTTGTACATGGCTGTGTTGCGCGCCACATTTATGTACAGGAGGCTATGAGATGTTTTAGGAACAGTTCCCTTTCTTTAGTATTCATGTCGTGCTAGTAAGCATAATTTTAAGTCAGTCTCTTAGTCTAATCCGTTCTTCTCTTATTTCAGAAAATGCCTCAAAAGAGAAGAAATCAGCTAGCTCCTCAGCCGAAAGATCCTTTGGGCGAACATGTTTCTCATGCGGAGTTCAGGACAACATTTACCTTTCTTGCTCAGTCTGTAGCTACCTAGAATGAATGACCAGAAGTTGTTCTGGCCTACCTAGTGGCTAACTCAGCATCATCTAGGATTTGGGACTTCACCCGAATGAACCCTCCGTCCTTCTTTGGGTCTAATTTAGACGAGGATCCTAAGAAATTCGTTGACCAAGTCCAGAAGGTCATTGATATCATGGGAGTCACTTCTTCTCAGAGTGCAGAGTTAGTGACATACCAATTGCAAGATGTCTCTCACACTTGGTACAAGTAGTGGTTAATAGAAGGTTAGAGGATGCAGGTCCTGTTGAGTGGGAAGAATTTGTCACGACTTTCTTAGATAGATTCTTTCCCCAAGAGATGAGAGAGGATAAAGTTCTTGAATTCATCAATCTCAGGCAGGAAAATATAATAGTTAGAGAGTATTCTCTTAGATTTACTCAGCTAGCCAGATATGCCCCTCATGTGGTTGCAGACAACAGGGATAAGATAAGCAAGTTTGTGTCAGGGGTGAATAATAGCGTGGTAAATGAGTGTAGGTCTGCGATGCTTAATAGTGATATGACTTTAGCCAGGCTCATGACTCATACCCAACAGATAGAGGAGCAGAAGGTTAGAACTAGAGAGAGGTAGAACAAGAGAGCAAAATCAGGCAGTTTCAGTTTTGCTCAGCCCAAATTAGAAGGAGGAAATCATTCGTAGTTTCATCCTAAGTCAGCAGTTCTAGCCCCTTCCTCCGCTAGTGCCCCAGTGCCGAAGTTCATGGAAGGCAATAGAGACAGAGCACCAGGCTCTAAATATCAGAGCATTGTTAGCAGTGCCCGCACTTATCCTCAGTGTTAGACCTGCGGTAAGCACCATCAGGGTGTGTGTAGAGAGGGTCAAGGCATTTTTTTTGGTTGTGGCAAGACAGGCCACAGAGTTAGGGACTGTCCTCAGCCAGGCTATCAGGGTCAGTAGAATCATTCCATAGCTCAGTCCGGTCACCCAAACCAGCAGGGTGCCACTTCCAGTGCTACTAGTGGGCAACGCCCAAAGAGACTCTATGCGCTTCAGACCCGACAGGATCAGGAAAATTCTCCTGATGTCGTTATTGGTACGTTACAGATTTTCCATGTTCATGTTTATTCTTTGCTAGAACCAGGTGCATCCTTGTCTTTTGTCACTCCATACATAGCAGGCGATTTCGGAATCAGTCCCAAAATTTTAGCAGATCCCTTTTCAGTCTCTACCCCAGTGGGTAAAACCATCATAGCTTGGCGGGTATATAGGAACTGCCCGGTTATGATATTTTAGAAATCCACGTCAGCAGATTTAGTTGAGTTAGAGATGACTAATTTTGATGTCATTCTCGGCATGGATTGGCTTCATTCCTGTTATGCCATAGTCGACTGCAGAAAAAGGATAGTTCAGTTTAAGTTCCTGAATGAGCCCGTCCTAGAGTGGAAGGGTAGCACTTCGTTTTTCAGGGGTCAGCTTGTTTCCTACCTTCAGGCAAGGAAAATGATTTCTAAGGGGTGTGTGTATCATCTTGTGCATGTTAAGGATTCCAATTCCTAATCTACCAGTCTCGAATCAATCCCAGTGGTTAATAAATATTCAGACGTCTTTCCCGAAGATCTTCCAGCCATTTCTCCTGAAAGGGAAATAGACTTCGGTATAGACCTTCTCTCAGATACTCAGCCTATTTCTATTCCGCCATACAGAATGGCACCAGCAGAACTCAAGGAACTGAAAGATCAGTTGAAGGATCTATTAGATAAGGGATTCATCAGGCCCAATGTATCCCCATGGGGTGCGCCAGTCTTATTCGTGCGCAAGAAAGATGGTTCTCTCAGAATGTGTATTGATTGCCGTCAGCTCAACAAAGTCACGGTCAAGAACAGGTATCCGCTGCCTAGGATAGACGACTTGTTTGACCAACTTTAGGGTGCCAGTTATTTCTCCAAGATAGACCTCAGATCAGGCTATCATCATCTCAGAGTTAGACAATGTGACATTTCAAAGATAAATTTTCGTACTCGGTATGGTCACTTTGAATTTCTAGTCATGTCCTTTGGTCTTACCAATGCCCCTGCAGCTTTCATAGACTTGATGAACCGGGTGTTCAAGAAGTACTTGGACACATTCTTCATAGTCTTCATAGATGATATTCTAGTCTATTCTCGCATAGAGCGTGATCATTCAGACCATCTCATAATTATTCTTCAGACTCTCTGGGATCACCAGTTGTTCGCCAAGTTCAGTAAGTGTGAATTTTGGCTAAGATCAGTAGTATTCCTTGGCCACATTATTTTCGGTGATAGAATTAGAGTAGATCCTCAGAAAACCGAAGTGGTAGGAAACTGGCCTCACCCTATCTCTCCATCAAATATCAGGAGTTTCTTGGGTTTGGCTGGCTATTACCGATGGTTTGTTGAGGGATTTTCTTCTATTGCATCTCCTATGTCCAGATTGACTCAGACGAAGTTCAAGTTTCAGTGGTCAGAACCTTGCGAGAAGAGTTTTCAGAAGTTGAAAACTCAACTCACCTCAGCTCCAATTTTAGCACTTCCCAATGGTTTCGATGGATTCGTAGTATATTGTGATGCATCTAGAGTAGGTTTAGGTTGTGTCCTCATACAACATGGTAGATTCATAGCCTACGCTTCCAGATAGTTAAAGCCCCATGAGAAGAATTATCCTACTCATGACCTTAAGTTAGCAGCAGTTGTTTTTGCCTTAAAGATTTGGAGTCATTATCTATACGGTGTTCATGTAGATGTCTTCACAGATCATAAGATCCTTCAGTCTGTCTTTTCCCAGAAAGATCTCAATCTTCATCAGAAAAGGTGGTTAGATCTCTTGATGGATTATGACATGCGTGTACTTTATCATCCTGGAAAGGCCAATAGTGGCCGACGCACTCAGTAGACTGTCCATGGGTAGTGTGTACCATGTTAAGGATAGTAAGAAGAAATTAGCTCAGGAGATTCATCAGCTTGCCAGACTAGGCGTTCTCTTAGTCGACTCTTCAGAGGGTGTTGTATGTGTTCAGAGTAGTTCAGAGTAATATCTAGTTTCCGAGGTGAAAGAGAGGCAAGACAGGGATCCTGGCCTTGTCAAGATAAAAGAGTCAGTTTATAGTTAGGAAGTAGAGTTTTTCTCCCAAGGGGGAGATGGTGTTCTTCGTTGTCAGGGTCGTCTGTGTGTTCCCGGTGTAGATGACTTGAGGCAGCGAATTCTTGTAGAAGCGTATGGTGTGTGATACTCTATTCATCCAGGGGCCACTAAGATGTACCGCGACTTGCGGGAGATCTATTGGTGGAGTGGGATAAAGAGGGATATCGCAGAGTTTGTGGCTAAGTGCTCTACATGTCAGCAGGTTAAGATAGAGAATTAGAAACCTAGTGGTTCCATAAAGGAGTTCAGTATTCCTACTTGGAAGTGGGAAGAAGTGAACATAGACTTCGTGATGGGTTTTCCTAGAACACGTCATCAGCATGATTCAGTTTGGGTCATTGTAGACAGAATGACGAAGTCATCTTATTTCCTTCCAGTTCGTACCTCTTACTAAGTTGAGGATTATGCCAAACTCTATATCAGGGAGTTGGTTAGATTACACAGTGTTCCACTATCTATCATCTCAGACAGAGGTACCCAATTCACCTCTCACTTCTGGAAAGCATTTCAAAAGGGTCTTGGTACCCAAGTTTATCTTAGTACAACATTTCATCCTCAGACAGATGGTCAAGCAGAAAGGACCATTCAAACTCTAGAAGATACGCTAAGGGTGTGTGCAATTGATTTCAAGAGAAGCTGGGATGACCACTTGCCTTTGATTGAGTTTGCATACAACAACAGTTATCACTCCAGTATTTAGATGGCTCCATTCGAAGCTCTCTATGGTAGGAGATGTAGGTCTCCAATCGGTTGGTTCAAAGTTAGTGAGATCGCAGTCATAGGGCCTGATTTAGTATTTGATGGCTTAGAGAAAGTTCAGCTAATCAGATAAAGACTCTGGGTTGCTTAGAGCCGATAGAAGTCTTATGCGTATGTTCGTAGAAAGGATCTCGAATTCGAGGTCGATGACTATGTCTATCTCAAGATCTCTCCCGTGAAGAGATTCGGTAAGAAGGGAAAGCTCAGTCCTCGGTATGTCGGTCCCTTCAAGATTCTCAGTTGCATTGGCAAGGTAGCCTATGAGCTCAAATTGCCTTCAGATCTAGCCTCAGTTTATCCAGTCTTCCATGTCTCTTTTCTCAAGAAGTGAATAGGTGACCCAGCAATTGTAGTCCCTATTCAGAGCGTCGACATTCAGAATATACTCTCTTATGAAGAGATTCAAGTCAAAGTTCTTGACTATGATACTCATAGTTTGAGGTACAAAGAAGTCCCTCTAGTCAAGGTTCTTTGGTGGAATCAGTCCATGGAGAGATCTACTTGGGAAGACAAAGTAGACATGCAAACCAAGTACCCTCATCTTTTCTCTGCTAATTCAGACTTAGCTCGAGGTGACCATTTTCCTTAAGCTTATTCAGTTACATGTTAAAAATTCCAGTATAAAATTTGTATCAAGTATTAGTGCGTAGCTTATCATGCATTCATGAGTTCAGCTTATCAGTCATGCATCAGATATGTATGTTCAGTTGGGCTATATTCAGTTTAGAATTCAATTCAGTCCTAAAATCATGTGCTAGTTGAGCATGATCAGTGTATACGTCATTTTATCTTTTCTCCCCTCTCAAGCAGTCATCATTCGAGGACTAATGTTTCAAAGGGGGAGATATTGTACTACCCAAAAAAATCCAAACCAATATTAGAGCCATGTACCAAGATCATGCATAGTACATCATGGTTCTTTTGTAGTTTTATTAGTAGGTTAGATGTATATTAAGGCTTCAAATAACTCCCAGCTATCAGACGAATCAAAAACATTCCTTACCGATTCAATTCTTGAGAAGGATATTGGTATAGTCAACTTCAAACAATCATATCTCTCATTATACTTGTAATTTTTGAGATTGTGGACTATTAAAATATAGATAATTGAATTATCTTTCCAACGATACCAATTTTGCCTAAATCCGATATCGGAGGAAAGAGTTATTCCTATTTTACTCCAGCATGTCAAGCTGGAAACAGTGTGACGACATTCGTGGTAGCTTACCACATTTGTGATGCCCTATCACGAAGGTCGTCAGCCTTAGGCAGAAACCAACTCCAATGTCATGAAATTCGTGGTATCTTACCACACTTATGACACCCTATCATGAAGGTCGTCAGCCTTAGGAAGAAACCAGCTTCAGTGTGACGACATTCGTGGTAGCTTACCACACTTGTGACGCCCTATAACGAAGGTCGTCATCCTTAGGCAGAATCCAGCTTCTGTGTCACGACATTTTTGACGTCCTGTCATATTTTTGATGCCTTGTCATAAATATCGTCAGGCTTAGGTAGAAACCATCGATTCCAGCTCCTGTGTGACGACATTTTTGACGGCTTGTCACATTTTTTAATGCCTTGTCATAAATGTCGTCAGCTATGATTTTCAGCAACTGGGAATTTATTTCATAAGGGTATTTTGGTCTTTACCTTCACCTTCCATGACTTATAACCATAAACAGGCGTAATTTTTCCCATTTTTCTTCAGTTAAGCATCTTAAAAACCCTCTCTTCCACTCTCAACCACAAGATTAGGGTTTCCATCAAACTCATCTCTCAAAAGCAAGATTCAAGCCTTTTTCCAAGATAATTTACAATTAAGTTTCCCAATCCAAGAAATCTCAAGCAAATCATCAAGGTTTCCTTTCTAAGGTATGCGTAGTGTTCATCTATGGATCCAATCCGTTCATAGAGCTCAAGAACCATGTTTTAAATATTATTTTTGTAAACTTTTTGTGGTGATATGAGTATGTACATATTGACGATTGTTGTTTAAGTTTCAATGTGATGTCTAAAGGTGTTTTCATGGAATATATATATGTTTGTTAATTAAAAACCATGAACTTTAGGTGGTTTAATATGGTGCAAGTATGAAACTCACCTATGCCTTAAAGAATGCATGCAAGGTGTTTGATAAAATGCTTAGGATGCTAGAAATTCATGTTTGTATGGTTCTATGATGTCTAAATGGCAATTCCATGTTAGTTATATACTTCAATATGAATCCCATGCTTTTCATGTGTTGCTATTGTGGTGGTATGAAGCATGTAAGATAATGGAGATATACAATATGTAAACGAAATATATCCGTGTATTCCCTACAATGTTTAAGATGTTGAATAACTATATGAAATATGATATCCCCTACTTATGATATTATGAATTGTGGACTCAAATATTGTGATCAAGTCATGTCATGTGTGTCAGTTTCCTTCTATCGAATCCTGGGGGTATTCGTACCCGAAAACTATAGTTGTGTGCCTAGATCCAGTCAGTCATGCGACTCAGGAAACCTCAAGGTCTCAGTCAGATATCAGATATAAGTAGTATTCCGTCAGTCAATGGAATTCAGTAAGTTCCACTTACGTACAGTCAGTTAAATCATGTTCAGTCTCTTCGGATGGGAGTAGGAGTTAGCACCGAGTGAACCCAAGTATGGGAACTCACCTATTATGAGGGTGTGGTTCTTAACAGTCATCCTTGCGTTCCATAACTATGTAGCCAGCATAGGTTGAGACATCGCAGTCTGTTATATGAGGGTAGATAAGGTGGCTTAACCTGTTATACAAGGGTTCCCACCGTTCTCACTAGAGTTACCTGTTATATGAGGGTTGCTCACATGTTGTCCTTACCAGTGGTGCGGTATTGAGACCCTTTAAGCCAGGGTAGAGATTAGACCCCATCTTAGCCATAATGGCACATATGGGGCATGTCGGTTAAACAACTACCTCCTACTATTTCAGAATCAGTCTCAATAAAAAAACTCAGATAGGTCTTCAGATTTCAGTATGTTAGGACTGCCAGGTACAGTCTGAATCAGTTAAAGTACGGAACTCAGATAGTTCCATCAGATTCAGGATTGTCAGATACAGTCGCCCATGTTATCAGAATTTCAATATCAGTCATGTTAGCCATCAGTAAACCATGTATTAGCATACAGAACTAGCTATCATGCACCCACGAGTTCAGTTACTATGTATGCATATTTGTACTCTTACGTCATGTCAGTCAGACAGTTAGCATTGTTCATGCATGCAAACCCTATTTATAGTTACCCTACCTCACTCGTATACTCAGTACATCCCCTCGTACTGACGCATTTCCGCTATGGTGCTTTCTTTTCATGTTACACCATAGGTTTAGAGACACGAGCTCCAGATCGGCAGTAGCAGTAGCATTTCCAATCGCAGATATTCAGTGAGTCCTCTTCATTCGAGGAAAATATGATTGGATTTATTCATTAATATTTTAGCCAGTTATCAGTTTACGGAGATAGTTAGAGACATGTTCCTTCAACTCCTTATTCAGACAGCACTTAGAGGCTTTCAGATTCAGTATTCAGACTTATGTTCATATTTGATTCAGTTTTCAGCTGTTTTGGGTATCTTTCACCCATATGGATATTATGTTTTGACAGATTCTTTATTCAGTTTAACCTTATGGCCTACATGTTCATGTTTTCCGTATTATTGCGTTATATATGCAGTGTACAGGTACAGATATCAGTCATGGGTTATCTTGTGATCCCTCGGGGTCATGTGCACCGTATAGCATTCCGATTCAGAAAATTGGGGCGTTACACTAGTGCATAATATAGCATACATAAGGCTCCCTACAACAGAAGCATAAGGGACCGCCTTTATTCTCTCTATCTCATCAGTCACTTTGGGTGACTGGTCTTTTGATAGAGTAATTCTATACCTAAAAGGAAGGAACCCCTTTTTTGAATTTTGCATGCTAAATCTTCCATGAATAGTGTCAATCTAAAGTGCTTGAGATAAGCCTAATATACTTTGTTTACGATCTCGCATAAGCTTGATCCTAATGATATGAGCTACTTTTCCCAAGTCTTTCATATCAAAATGCGAGGACAACCACTCCATAACAGAATTCAACATGCTCATATCATTTCCTATGAGAAAAATGTCATCTACGTACAGAATAAAAAAGGCTACTCTATCTCCATCCCATTTTTTATAAACACATGACTCATTTTCACATTGATTAAAACCAAAATTCTTAATCAAATTATCAAAACAAGTATTCCATGCTCTAAATGCTTGTTTCAAATCATAAATGGATTTCTTAAGTTTACAAAACTTATGTTTATTACCACTTTCCATGAAACCTTCTAGTTATGCCATATAAATGCACTCGTCAAGACTTTCATTTAGGAATGTCATCTTGACATCCATTTTCCAAATCTCATAATCATAATGAGAAACTATAGATAAGATAATCCTAATGGATTTAAGCATAACAACTGGTGAAAAAGATTCCTCATAATCAACTCCTTTTTGAGTAAACCCTTTCGCAACAAGCCTAGCCTTAAAAGTTTGCACTTTTCCATCCATACCGCTCTTTTTCTTATAGATCCATCTACATGCAATGGGTTTGACTCCCATAGGTGGTTCTACAAGTTCCCAGACTTGATTGGAATACATAGACTCCATTTCAAATTTCATAGAAAAAATCCATATTTTAGCGTCTTTATCATGTAGTGCTTCAACGTAATTAAGAGGTTTCGTATTAGGCTCGTCAGGGATTCTATCATACGATTCTCCTAAGAGCACAAACCGTAAAGGTTTTATAATAATTCTCCCACTATGATGACTAGTCACTACAGGATCTGCTATATTTGGAACTAAATTTTGAACACCCTCAATGTCTTCATGTACTATGATAGGTTCTCGACATTATCCTGAACGTTTTTCTCCATAATTACAGGCTGCTCGACGTTACTCCCACTACTTTGATGTAGTGTAATGTCAAGTATTTTCTCTTGTGCAACCTCTTGCCTATTGGCATTTCTCCCACTACGTGGATGCAATGGTATGTCAATAATAGTTTTTGGAATTTGTTCTTGTGTTTCATTATTTGTTATTCTATTGGTCAATTCCTGTAAAATAATTTTACTTCTAGGAACGTGGTTCATTAAATAATCCTCTTTAAGAAATCTGGCATTTGTCAAAAATTACCTTTTGTTCCTTAGGACAATTAAAAAAAAACCTTTTGTTCCTTTTTGATATCCAATAAAAATGCGTACTTCTGTCCTAGATTCCAACTTATCAGTTTTTCCTTTTATCACATATGCTGGACAACCCCAAACCTGGATATGCCGTAGGCTAGGCTTGTGCCCACTCCACATTTCAGATAAGGTTAAAGGTACTGATTTTGAAGGAACCAAGTTCAAAATATAATTTGCAGTTTCTAATGCATAACCCCAAAAAGAAAAGGGCAAATCTGAATAACTTAACATTGATCTAACCATTTCCATAAGAGTTCTATTTTGGCGTTCTACCACAACATTTTCTTGTGGTGTTCCCGAAGCAAAATAGTGAGATGTAATTCCTGATTCTGATACGTATTTTATGAATTCTGCAGAAAGGTATTCACCACCATGATCAGATCATAATGTATAGATATGTTTGTTATGTCTCTTTTCCATTTCCATCTTAAATTCTTTGAATTTTACAAAGCATTCAAATTTACAGTGCAACAAATAAATGAATTCATATTTCGATTAATTATCTGTGAAACTCATAAAATACTCAAAACCACCTCTTTCTTGTATATTCATTGGACCACACAAATCAGTATGAATTAATTCTAACTTATTACTTAATCTATTTCCTTTGGAAGGAAAATGTCTCTTGATCATTTTACCTTCTAACAAGATTCACAAGTTGGAAGTGCCTCCACTTTCAATGAACTCAAAGGTCCATCAAAAACCAACCGTGAGATCCTATTTATATTTATATGACCTAAACGTAAGTACCATAAGTATGTTTCACTCAATTCCAAAATATATTTTCTTTTATGTGATTGATCAACATTATTAAGTTTCATTTTTTATAGCATATCATAGGAAACATCAAATACAAAGAAAAATCATGTATTCTAGGAGCAGAAATGATAAAATGCTTATTACACTTAATAATTGCACAATTATTAGTAAAATAAACATTGTAACAAACATCCATTATTGTTGAAACTGAAAGTAAATTCTTTCTTATAGAAGGTACGTAAAGAACATTATTCAGTCTTAAAACTCTAGAACTACTAAACGAAATAGAAATATTTCCTATAGCTAAGGATGGTGTTGGTTCACCATTTGTTTGAAACACGTTCAGTTCATTTTCACTTAGGCGTCGTGTTTCCTGAAACCCCTGCAAGGATGTGTAGATATGATTAATGGCTCCCGAACCTATAGCCCAAAATTAGGTAGAAACAGCCGCTAAAAATGTTTCAACGACATATGAAAAAGATGTACCTTGTTTCTGCATCTTAGCTATGTAGTCGGGACACTGTTTCTTATAATGACCAGGTTGCTTGCAATGATAGCATTTGCCCTTAGGCTTAGCCACACCACCATTAGCACTCGAAACCTTATGAGGCCTTTTTTTCTTCTTTTTTTCGCCTTTTGGCTTAGAAGTCGAAGAAGAAGGTTTGTCAACCATCAACGCCGTAGGAGGAGCTTATTGCTTAATGATAGATTTTGCCGCTTGCAACTCATTTAATAGTTTCACAAGAGATAAGTCCATTTTATTCATGTTATAATTCAAGCGAAACTGCTGAAAACTGTGAGTCTGTAGGGCCATCTCAACCTGAGACTCCTTATCAATAAATGCACCAAGAATTTTCAGCTCGTTCAATAGACTCATCATTTTAAGAACATGTTCCCTTACCAAAGTTGCTTCAATCATTTTTGTGGTTAAAAGAGCTTTCATGGAAGTCTTATTTCCAGCACGATTTTGCTCACCAAAAATCTCTTTGAGAGATTCAAGCATATCATAAGGAGTAGTCATGGACTGATGTTGATGCTGCAACACATTTGCCATAGAGGCAGGAATGTAGCATCTAGCCATCTCATCAGCCTTGACCCACTTATCGTAGACCTTAATCTCATCATCAGTGGGTTCATCCGACTTGATATGACATTCTTCAAATAGCAAAAATTTAAATCCCAGAATAGTAAGAACAATATACAAATTACATTTCCAGTCCACATAGTTAGGACATTCTAATTTATTTTGATTCAGGATAGGAGTTAAGGGATTGAATAAAGACATGGTTAATCTGTTATATAATTAAATTAAAAATAGATCATTAGACATGTTGCAGAATAATAAAATTCTTCAAAAACATCACACATATAACCATGCACATAAACAATTAGAATCGTTAGGGAAACTTAACCATTTAAGCAAATATACATGTAATGTCAGATAATTTATCTCTTAAATGAAACAAAACCAACTCAGTTGGAGAGTCAACTGTTGATTTAAGTTAGATAAATATCACATTTCATAAATCTCTGTATCATTGAACCAACATGTAACTTAGTTGGAAAGTTTATACAAGTCATAAAAAACAAGAGACTATAAAACAATATTACAATATACAAGTTTAACCGATGGGGAAGATGATCGATGTCAACATGTAAACTCACATTATGAACTGTTATTAACCATTGAAAATCATAAGGAATGATCCCTATCACCACTGGTTTGCAAAAAATAATTTTTTTAGAATTTTTAATTTTTCTGAAAACATAAAAATGCCCAAAAACTCATCAAAACGACCCAGAATGGACAAAAAATGGTCTGGGTCTCAGTGTACTCTGAGTACTGTTTAGTAGGTCATTTCCAATAATCGTACCAAATTTCAGATCATTCGAAGTTCGTCAAAAAACTGAAAAACTCCAAAACTGATCAAATCGATAATTATTGGCCGAGCTGTTGCGAGGGATAGCAGGGCTTCCTACACTGCTTGGCCTTATAGCTACTGTTCATACAGTGAGTAACGACTATAGTTGGTCGTAGTCGAGACTCATCATCGTTTTGCACTTAATTGACAAAACTATTTTTCACAAAACTAAGCAAAATTCATTTTATGCTTTCTTGATGATAAACTTAAATTCTACTGGAATCAATAACATCATAAAAAATATGAAAAATAGCTAGCAACAACATGATATAAAAAACATGAAAGCTGCCAGCAACAACATGATTTATACAATTAATATCTGAAATATGTACAACAAATCATGTAATTTCTTTTACATTATCTAGCGTATGTAAGAAGACTACTGATACTAATTGTTAGAACATGAACATCGGAGGCAATAATTCTACAGGATCAATAACTTACATATAATCTAGAAAATGTAATCAAAACGACAATTATAAAACTTACCTATTGAAGCTTTCACAAATATCCTTCAATGCCTTGGCCTTCAGTTCTGCAGTTTTCTACTACTGCCTGACTTAAGCTTTGCTTATCAAACTTGTGTGGGCAAGTCTTTTTGGACCCAAAGAAAAGATGAAAATTCTCTTTATCTTCTGAACCCTAAACCCTATTTATTCTTGTTTTCTCATAAATAAGGGAAAATCAAGAGGCAAATATTTTTAGGCCTCTTTAGTTGTCCAAAATGTTTTAGGCCTCTTTAGTTTTCCAAAACGTTTTCAACCATTTAAAGTCAGAAGATATTATTTTCCTTCCAGAAGACCAGTAAATAATATTACTTCTTCTGGTAAGTTCCTTTTTCTTTTTCAAAATTGATTAGTTAATCAGGTATAGCAGGGACCGCAGATTTATTAAGAAAGGCTTCCAATTATGATATTAATTTGGTGATGAAAGAATTATCATATCATAATAAATTATAAATTATTCCACTAAAAATTTGTAATTGCACTCCTTAATTTAATTTCGAAATCTACTATTGCATCTTATTTAACTCCCTATGTTAGAATTACCGACACCAATCAATTAAATTAAATTCTTTGAAAAATTTAACTTATTAATTAATTTAATCCTTTATTTATAATGCTTAACTTATTTCACATGACGGATACAAAATTCACCTGCAGGGTTTTCACGTGAAAACTTATAAGCAACCATAAAGTGGTGTCTTCTATATCAAGTTCGAAACATGGTTCTATCAACTAATTAATATTTCACTAAGAGATTCATCATCATCCAACCTATCAGGAATATGTTGACTCACAAAAGATTATCACCTTTTAATAGATTAAAATGACAAAACAAACCACATAGATCATAATAATTATATCAAGATTAAGAGTATAAGTACATGTAAAGGTCTAGAGAAATCATTTATTAATATTCAGAGCATAAACTAATATCTCAAATTGGTCCATTCAATACATACGAAATATACTAGCACAAGAAGTTGGAATATTACCACTCCCATAATTAAGATCAAATTATATTTAATCTTGTGCTACAATCATCAAGACCACATCTTTGATTGTGAACATTAATTTATTACTTATAAGAACCGACAATTTTAATCTTTCGTGCATGAGTTAAAATACTCCATACACAAAATTTTCAACTATACAAGTAAAGGACACACATGTTAATGCAATGATCTATTCAAATAAATATTTTATTAATATAATAAATAGTCTTTACATTGGATAAAAATATAATACTATAACACAAATTACATGGTTAATAGTATATCCTAACAGGTATAACCTTCTTGTCCCAACACCCCCCAATTTCCTTGTCTGATGCGTCAGTATGCACTTCAAAATGTAGTTCAAAATTAGGCAGCATCAAATTGGGTTCTGAAGCAATGACTTTCCTCAATGTCTGAAATGCAGAATCACATTTTTCAGGCCATTCCAACTTGATATCTTTTTTTTGGCAAAACTATCCATGCTTCTGCTCTTGCGATAATAGTTAGCCATACCCAAGAACGACCTCAAGTCTTTAACCCCACTAGTCTTCTGCCTCTCCACAATTTCTTGAATCTCCTTTGGATCTATTCTTACATGGTTTTGACTTACCAAATGCCCAGGGAATTTCACTTCCTTCTTGGTAAATTTACATTTTTCCCTCTTCACATAAAGTTTGTACTCCGTCAAATGATGCAATAACATATTTAAGTGTTCAAAGTATTGATGATAGGCGAATTTACGCACCTATATCAATATATTTTGCCCATATTTTAGCCTAGTTTTGAGAACAAATTATATATTTCATGCACTTTTAGTCTTTTTTCCTGTAAATGAGCTAACGAACATGATTAGTAAAGTTTCAGGTATAAATGATGCATAATTCAGCATTTTATGGCTGACTTGACGCTAAAGAAAGCTCACGAAGGAAGGGAAGGGAGTTTACACGCCTAAGGACCAAAACTGCTGCATGGAAAATCTGTCCCGGGCTAAAACAGCATTTCTGAAGACTTTGGGGGACCAAACCTGCTGCATGGAAAATCTGTCCCGGGCTAAAACAGCAATTCTGAAGACTTTGGGGACTTACAGACACAAAGCTGGATTTTGACAATGATACATTAACCTAGTACAATTAGGTTATGTATTTCATTATTTTATTTGGATTATGATAATGTTACATTAACCTAGTACAATTGGGTTAAGTATTACATTAGCCTAGTAGGATTTGGTTAGATATTTTATTTATCTAGTAGGAGTAGGATATGGGTATTATAAATACCCTATCATGCTAGAGATTTTGAATAAGGAGGGAGGAAGGAGGGAGAACACAATACTTCCTTCCATCCCTCTCATCTTCTATCATCTTCTTATAACTTGACATCTTCTTAACTTCTCGTCTTACAATTCAATTCTATTTTTCTTCTTCTACTCTTCTATTCTTAAATTCCACAACAAGAGAATCGTTACTTGCTAAGGAATCACGCCTCACGCCTATCACTTGATCTACACGCCATTACTCAATATCGTGATATAATAACAATGTCAATCGTGATTTCCTTTGCATTCATGGGTAACTAAACTTCTCTGTTGGGGTTATGGAAGCCGTATGAGATACTATCTATTGCTGTGAGTTTGTGAGTTCGAGGCACGTATATTTCTTATATCATTATTCTCTTCATCTTAATCTACATTCTTTGCGGTTGCAAACGCAAGAATACGCCAGTCTAACATTTAACTTGTTCGAGAGAAAAGTTATTTGTCTGGAAAAGAGATAATGTCAAGGTAGTAGGACACCCTTTCCTATTAAAAAGCTAGTGCCGTAACTGGACTAACCTCTTGGAGAATTCGTACCGTTAGACACGCTTTAAGCTCGAGAGAGTTAAAGTGAAATAGTCCTTGTTTAGGTCGAGAGACGCTTGGATTTACCATCGACTACAATCCTCTATAAGCAATTGCATGACAGAATTCTACACACTCATAGCCAATAGAGACGTATACCTCAGAAGGTGGACATAACCCCAACGCTTCAATTCTCATTGTTTACAACCAACGTAACAATCTCTCTCTTTTTACTTTATTATTTTCAGCTTTTGTTTACATTACTTGCAAAACAAGAATCCCCCCTTCTTACGAGACTTGCACCAAAAGTTTAGTAATTTTACTTACTTGTTGGCCAAGCTATTCCCTGTGGGATCGACACCCAACCCAGGTTGGGTTCTATATTTTCTAACGACCGCTTTACACTCAAACGAGAGCTGTAGATTGAGCGTTATCAAAAATTGGCGCCGCTGCCGGGGAATACAAGTGTCAATCAAGTTCGTGATAATTACTAGACCCTTTGGTCTAAGACTCTCGTACTTTTACTTTTAGTTTTTGTTTTTGTTTACTGCAGGTTTTTATTTTAGTGCATGCCCCATACTCGAAGTTCTGGTCAACCGTTATTACCAATCAATCCTGAACCACAACGCATTGGTAGAATGGAAGCACAAGCTGAAATCGCAAGGATGGCTGCTCAACAGGAACAAGCAAGATTGGTTGCCCTTGCCACAACCCAGGTTCAACAGCAGAACATTGATAACCCTGCACGAGCACCAAATCCTGATGATGAGGATTTAGGTGATGACGAGTTACTAAACCCTAGGCGTGATGCTGAAATCGTAACACCTGCCAACAGAAGAGGTCGACAAGCTTGGTATAGACATGATCGCCAACCTATGCAGCCAGCTTTCGATGATGATGATGATGATCTTGATGGTGCCGGAGCCACTGGAGCTATAATTCCACCACCATTAGCGCCCGGAGCCAAGTTCAACATCACAAGCACCATGATTCAGTTATTGAAACTCAAGGGATTATTTGGTGGATTAGCAGGCGATGATCCGAATATGCATCTCATCAACTTTATTTCTACATGTAAGTCGTTTGACAATCCTGGCGTTGGTCAGAATGCAATTCGGTTACGCTTATTTCCATTGTCTCTGTCTGGGGAGGAAACTCTATGGTTGAATGGGATGACTCCTGATTCTATTACAAATTGGAGGCAATTGAGAGACGCTTTCCTCGAAAGATTCTTTCCGCCATCCAAAAGAGCACAATTGAGAGATGAAATCAGCAACTTTCGTCAGCTTCCCACTGAAGCTCTCCATGAAACATGGGAGAGGTTCAAGACAAAGCTAGCGAGATGCCCAAACCATCACATGACTAATGTTCACCTCATGGAGATATTGTATAGAACCTTGAATTCAATAACTAAGCCAGTGGTGGATAACGCAGCTGGAGGATCTTTTATGGACCTCACCTTTGGTCAAGCAAGCAATATGCTAGATCGCATGACGAAACAAAGTAGAGCTTGGCATACCAGGGATTCCGAGGTAGCAAGCCCCACTTTATCTATAGGCATGACTGCAGACCAAAGAAGAAGACAAGAAGAACTTGATCAAGATATGGCGCACATGAAAACACAGATGGATCTTCTTACAAAGCATTTATTATCAGGGAAGACCGAAAAAGTGAAAGCTGTGGCGCTAAAAGGAAGAGACGAATCTGATTCGAAAGAAGAAGCCAACTACTTGAATAATCAGGGGGGTTTCCGAGGCAATACCCAAGGAAACCAAGGTCGGAACTATTATGGTAAATATGGAAACATGGACCAAGGTAGCTGGAAGAACAAGAATGAAAAGAGTGGTTTGTACGTTCCCCCTGGTAGACGTGATACCACCACATCTAATTCTGGAAGTATGGAAGACATGATGACTAAATTATTGAAAGGAGTGGAAGCAACAAGCGCGGGAGTTACTGAGGTAATTAATGATTTTTCCTCCATGAAATAACTAGTTGATTCTCATTCCACTTCAATCAAGAAAATAGAGCAGCAATTGAGCCAACTGTCAGCAGCACTCAATCAAAGAAAGGCTGGCACTTTACCTAGCGATACTGTGCAAAACCCAAGGAATGATGGGTCATGCATGGCCATCACTACCCGAAGTGGTAAGGTGCTGGAAACTTCAGAAAAAGGCAAGAAAGTGGTTGACGAAGAAGCGGAAATTGATGATAAGGCGAAAGGGGAAGATGCCGCAGCAGCCGATCCTAACGTCCTTAACATCACTCCTCACAACGTGCAGCCTGGAAAAGCTGAAAAACGGAAGCAAGGGGAGAAGAAAGCCATGGAGAGAACACTTCCATACCCACCACCACCTTTTCCCCAAAGATTGAAGAAGGTGGCGGATGACACTAAGTTCAGCAAATTTATGACTATGTTGAAGCAGCTGACCATTAATGTTCCATTGGTAGAGGCACTTGAACAAATGCCTGGGTATGCGAAGTTTATGAAAGATCTTTTGACTAAGAAGAGGGCAGCAAGTCATGAGCTGAAGGATGATGTGCATCATTGTAGTGCAATTGCTACCCGATCGATAGTTCAGAAGAAGGCCGACCCCGGAGCTTTCACTATTCCTTGCACCATCGGATCTTTGAACTTTGCCAAAGCATTATGTGACCTAGGAGCCAGCATCAACTTGATGCCATTATCGATCTATAAGAAGTTGGGGTTAGGAGATCCTACACCAACTAATATGAGGCTCGTCATGGCGGATAGGTCGGTAAAACAACCTGTTGGTATCCTATGTGATGTCTTGGTAAAGGTTTCTTCATTCATCTTTCCAGCAGACTTTGTTATTCTGGATTGTGAAGCGGACTCAGAGGTTCCCATAATCTTGGGACGCCCTTTCCTTGCTACAGGAAGTGTGCTCATTGACATGAGAGATAATGAGCTTTTATTTCGGTTGAATAATGAAGTAGTCCGCTTTGATATATGCAAAGCAATGAAGCAGCCCAACAATATGAATGTGTTATCTGTAGTTGATGTTCATCATGAGGATAAGAAAGCATTATCTGTAGAAAAACAGCTTACTGTTGAGCCATTGTCTGCTGCGCTGCTAAATGTTGAGCATGAGGATAATGAAGATTATGAAGAACTTATGGGTGCTCTAACAGAAATAGAGTCTTATACTCCTAAGCAACCGGATTGTGATCTCAAGAATCAACCAACAGCGAAGACTCCCATTGACGAGACACCAATGCTAGAATCGCAAAAGCTCCCCGATTATCTAAGGTATGTGTTCTTGGAAAGTAGAAATATACTTCCGGAGAGTGCAAATGATTTAAGTGAACAACACGTAGAAGCTCTCATCTCTGGTCTGAAGAGATACAAGAGAGCTATGGGTTGGACTATTGATGATATAATTGGTGAAGAAGATCGCATGCCCACAGGTAAGCCTCATTGTCGTCTAAATCCTTTCAGAAAATGATCCACCATTTACTTCGACGAAGTCTGAGTACTCGAGGTAACTATGTCGAGCTGCGACAATAAATCAAGCGCTAGATGGGAGGCAACCCATCATTTATCGTTTATCATTTTTCATTTTTCATTTCATTCTAGTACTTGTTTTGATTTTGATAAATGAAAAATCCAAAAATAAGAGTCGTGCCACGACCAAAACTAAGGCGCTTGGTGGGAGGCAACCCATCGTACTAATCGTTTTCATTTGTTTGAGCGAATATAGGTGCAAGAAGTAGTCAACGAGGAGATTGATTTCAATTGACGATTTGGACGCATTGTATTGTAAAGTTGGTAAGTTAGGAAGGGTGATGCATAAGGCTATGGATTGAGCCTTTCTCACGCCAAAATAGGCTTCGAGGAAGTCTAGGACTTGGTAAAACTAGGCCACGAATGATGCACAACCTATCCTATAGCCTAAGGTCTCGTAATCTAGTGTGCTATACACTATGCGCCGCCTATTCCTAGTTATGCTTTTGACTATGCGCCGCCTATGCTATGGCATTTGGTCTCAGTATCTCATATGCCATAGACTATGCGGCGCATATGTCTACAAATTCCATATACTATGCGGCGCATATGTCCCATTATGCCATAGACAATGCGCCGCATATGTCATATCTATGCCAAGCATTATGCGCCGCATATGTGGGATTTTTGTCTCCAAAACCGATTGTAAATGGGTCATAACCCGACCCATTCTCTTCCTATATAAAGGAGACTTAGTTTTATACCACAACACATTGCAAAGTGACCTAAAGGTGCCGCATATTCATCCAAATCCTCTCAAAATTTTCTTTTTTGCTCTTCCAATTCACAAAACCACCTCCAAAAGCTTCAAGCAAGTAAGTACTCTCTTATTCTTCATTTATTTCTCGTAAGTACTACGTTGCTATGTCTATTATAAATTGCTACATATTGAAAGATTGTTGGTGAAGTTAATGTGTTTGAATTGTTGATACAAAACCAAGTGAGTGAACATGAACGTTAGGATACTCTTAACTTGTTTCCAACTAGCAATTGATTTTGATGCATTGTTATACTACTTGCGGAATTTCTATAGTCATGAACATTGCATGCTCTTGTCACTTGAATACTTACATGTTGGGATGTCTCGCTCATCGGAATAAGACTTATAGTTGCCTACCGACATAGGAGATTGTGATTATTGATAGAAACTATACCATGATGTAATCCCTATGAAGAAGTCTTGATATACCTAACATGAAATTATTGCAAAGATTGCAAGAAGTGTTACATATCTGAATTTCTTGTTGGAATATAGCCCCTAAAACGTATGTCGATGAAGTCTGAGTAATCGACCACTTTCACTTCACTGATTTGTGTCAACAAAACTAAGTGTGGGGTGGTACCCCTACTGCTTGTGCATAGATTGTATCCATTGATATTGTGCTACCACTAACACTATTTCTAGTCTCAGGTACAATGGCACCTAAAGCGAGACAAGGCAAGGAGAAGGCTACCACCTCCCAAAAGGGCAAAAAGAGAAGTCGCAAGGACCAAGGAGAACCCTCCTCACTGCAAATACCTCGACTCATGCTTGGAATTAAGTGGGATACTTATGAGGAACTTCTGAGGATGACGACTCTGATGATGATTCCAATGCAAGGGGTATGACCCCAGACATAGAGGATAAGTCCGACCAACCAGGTTCCTCGTATTTATTTTCCACTGAGGACAGTGTCCCGACTAAGTGTGGGGTGGTGGTATTGCATGCTATACTTCTCTATTCGCATCTATGTTTGTTTGCTTTTGTTTCATTTTTGTTTCGTTTTGTTTTTTTTTAGTAGGTAAAAATTTTTTTAGCTTCGCATGAAATTATTTTGATAGGCAGCATGAGGTTATAACAAGAGTATGTGCTACAATTGTGACTATTGAGACGTTTAGGCTCTAGTTTTGACTCAATATGTGATATTGTGTGATTCAATTCCTTCACTTGTTGGGTCGAGAGTCTATATTACTTCCAATCAAGTCGACCATGTGCCTTGTGTGTGTGAGATAATAGTATATTCTATGTATGTGGCTGATGCTAGAACTTGCCTGGTATGTATGCAAAGCGAAAATAAGGAGTGTAAGTTTAGGATATGATTTAGGCATTTCTTTGGCAACCTATACATGTTTACCTTCAGTTTTACCTACCCATGGACATCATCCTAGTTAACCCCTTTTGAGCCTTTAGCCTATTTTCTTTGAAAACCTTGTATGTAAGCCTAATCCATTTCTTTCAAGACCGTAATTTGATCCAAACTCCTAAGTGCTTTAAAGTGAAAAAGTCATGTGACAACATAAGAGGAAATTGGGTGAGTATGATGCTATAAATTGTAATGGTGCTTGAATGTGTTATGAAAAAGAAAGTGCTATCATAAGAGGTATGTTGTGAAAAGAAAAAGGAAAAGAAAGCTGAAAAGTGAGTTGTGCTTAAAATTGAAAAAACAAAAGAGGAGAACAAGGGTGGTATAATAAAAGAAAGAAAGGTTGAAAGAAAAAAAAAAGTGTCAATGATACAAAGTGATGTATTAAAGCGCTTAGGAACTTAGTCACTATTCCTGGCCAAAATAGTCCTACCCGTCCCTTAGCCTACATTACAACCATCAAAAGACCTACTTGATCCTAAGCTTAGCATTCTGACATTTAGTAGAGTATTACATTAAGGGCAAGCCTATGGTCATCAGTTGCTACATATGAACTCTTTGTGAGAGTGAGAGCAAGGACATTTTGATACCCATGTTTGAAAAATATGCTATATTTGTGAGTGATTATGGGTACTATATGGTGAGACACACATGGTTGATGAGTTTTGGATAGTTGTATATGATTCTATGCACTTTAACGTTTGCATGCGAGTTGATCACCATCACGAGTCTATACTTGAGGTTAAATTGTTTCTACATATAATCGAAAAGATACTCTTTGTTGATAATTGTTGTGCTTGTCTTGACGAATATTTTGTGTTGTTGCTGTAAAACCCTAAGTTGACGTTTAGAAGGACATGATAGTTTGTTCGAGGACGAACAAAGCTCTAAGTGTGGGGTGTTGATGATAGGCGAATTTACGCACCTATATCAATATATTTTGCCCATATTTTAGCCTAGTTTTGAGAACAAATTATATATTTCATGCACTTTTAGTCTTTTTTCCTGTAAATGAGCTAACGAACATGATTAGTAAAGTTTCAGGTATAAATGATGCATAATTCAGCATTTTATGGCTGACTTGACGCTAAAGAAAGCTCACGAAGGAAGGGAAGGGAGTTTACACGCCTAAGGACCAAAACTGCTGCATGGAAAATCTGTCCCGGGCTAAAACAGCATTTCTGAAGACTTTGGGGGACCAAACCTGCTGCATGGAAAATCTGTCCCGGGCTAAAACAGCAATTCTGAAGACTTTGGGGACTTACAGACACAAAGCTGGATTTTGACAATGATACATTAACCTAGTACAATTAGGTTATGTATTTCATTATTTTATTTGGATTATGATAATGTTACATTAACCTAGTACAATTGGGTTAAGTATTACATTAGCCTAGTAGGATTTGGTTAGATATTTTATTTATCTAGTAGGAGTAGGATATGGGTATTATAAATACCCTATCATGCTAGAGATTTTGAATAAGGAGGGAGGAAGGAGGGAGAACACAATACTTCCTTCCATCCCTCTCATCTTCTATCATCTTCTTATAACTTGACATCTTCTTAACTTCTCGTCTTACAATTCAATTCTATTTTTCTTCTTCTACTCTTCTATTCTTAAATTCCACAACAAGAGAATCGTTACTTGCTAAGGAATCACGCCTCACGCCTATCACTTGATCTACACGCCATTACTCAATATCGTGATATAATAACAATGTCAATCGTGATTTCCTTTGCATTCATGGGTAACTAAACTTCTCTGTTGGGGTTATGGAAGCCGTATGAGATACTATCTATTGCTGTGAGTTTGTGAGTTCGAGGCACGTATATTTCTTATATCATTATTCTCTTCATCTTAATCTACATTCTTTGCGGTTGCAAACGCAAGAATACGCCAGTCTAACATTTAACTTGTTCGAGAGAAAAGTTATTTGTCTGGAAAAGAGATAATGTCAAGGTAGTAGGACACCCTTTCCTATTAAAAAGCTAGTGCCGTAACTGGACTAACCTCTTGGAGAATTCGTACCGTTAGACACGCTTTAAGCTCGAGAGAGTTAAAGTGAAATAGTCCTTGTTTAGGTCGAGAGACGCTTGGATTTACCATCGACTACAATCCTCTATAAGCAATTGCATGACAGAATTCTACACACTCATAGCCAATAGAGACGTATACCTCAGAAGGTGGACATAACCCCAACGCTTCAATTCTCATTGTTTACAACCAACGTAACAATCTCTCTCTTTTTACTTTATTATTTTCAGCTTTTGTTTACATTACTTGCAAAACAAGAATCCCCCCTTCTTACGAGACTTGCACCAAAAGTTTAGTAATTTTACTTACTTGTTGGCCAAGCTATTCCCTGTGGGATCGACACCCAACCCAGGTTGGGTTCTATATTTGCTAACGACCGCTTTACACTCAAACGAGAGCTGTAGATTGAGCGTTATCAAGTATTCAGCAATAGATCAATTATAAATGCCGATGTCATCAATATATACCACCACAAAGTTGTCTACGTAATCAAATAACACATCATTCATCAAGTTGCAGAAAGTTGTCGGAGCGTTTGTCAACCAAAATAGAATAACAAGAAACTCATATGAATCTTACCTCGTTAAACATGTAGTTTTGGGTTCATCTCCTTCCTTTACTGAAAAATGCCAATAACCTGACCGAAGATCAAGTTTAGTGAACTAACATGCTTTGCTTAACCTTTCAATATTTAAGTGGAGATTCATCTTATTTCAATAATTAACGAGAAGATACGTACACTTTATACTCTTTTGAAGTTCTTTGTCTATTTTAACTGTCTTCTAGATGTCCTAAAGAAGTACTTGTGATAGTGTATTATGTTGGAATAGGACTTTAAAGGGAATCTGCACCAAAACCTAAATGTGCTCAACGGAATAATTCAGACAATCCAAATGATTTTCGAATATGTACGTTGATATTTTCTTGAACTTTGCCACACTATGATACCAGTTCAAGATAGACTTAATAAAATTATGGGTGATTTGTATCTTGCTAGGCTGTATAAAAGGCAACATTCAGCTATATCTCTTCGTCAAACCAGAAGTTCTTTTTCTGTCGAAGACCCTGAGCTTTTCCAAAATATTCCTTCCCAATATCAACATGTGCAACCCAAAGAAAACATTAGACAACGAAAAAACATTGAAATAACGACGTGCATGGTAAGAAATTAAATAATATATTTCTTTCTAGAGACTTTTTCTTGTTGATGTTTTGGATCCAAAACCATATGTTTGATACTAAAATAATAAATTAACTGACAAGCTCTTTCATTCTGTGTTGTTATAGTAATATTAACCAAACATATTAAGGTGAAATTTATGGTTCTTTTACTTCGTGATACTAATACATCGTACTATTTAACTAATTTGACATGCACGTCATCAGTTCTCTAGATTCCAGCTGAACAAAATTACATGTTGTATCTCTACATTTTGGCTTAGTTAACTCAAATGTACTATTTGATTAGTAGTTACTTATAAATGTTGCATTTTATTTACCTCAGTTTCTAGCCATAGCACGAGCTCTGATGAGATTTTTAAAGATACTCAACTGGTAAGTTGATAGAAATTGCAGAAGGTTCATTTATATATCATCATACCAATAATCCTTATAGTTCTTTATCGTACAATTCTGGTTGCCCACAATTATGCTGTCATTTAGAATGCTGTCTTAATAGAACTTTCTAGAGATTTTTAATTTGTCTATATCTGGCTGTTGCAGTAGAGACCTGACGCTAAAGAAGCATTATTATCGAGATATCTCAATAGGATAAGATGAAAATTTGTTTTAAACAGTTAGTTCTATTCCTCTTTTATCTTTTCCTCTCACCTTATAGGTATGTGGATATATTGGTCATATTTTCTCGCCATTTTCCATAATAAGGAGCAAATATGTATGAGGTACTCGAAAGTGCACTCAATCCATCTCCCCCTTCCCAAGGAATTTCAGATGTTGAACGGTTACCATCCACTAGGGTTGTGCCTATAAAAAATACTTCACAACTCATTCTTCTAAGTGCTAGATCCTGATAACTGTTTGATTAACTGCTTTCTTATTCCTATTCCTTTCCTAGCTATTTTTTCAACTTGTTAGTTTATTCTCTGACAATGTTATTTCTACATGTATGTGTTGAAATCCGGTGTTCCATGATTGTTCCAAGTATATTGACATTGATTTTAATTATGTTCGTGACAAAGTATCTCAAGGGAATCTTGTTGTTAAATATGTCCAGACGCAATTAAAAGATGCTAAAATTTTACGAAAGTCTTCTCCTCTGATGAGTGGTAAATCTACCACTCATTTACAAACAAATTTATGCACACAACTATGATTGAATTGTCTACATGAGGCAAATTTTGCATTTGAATCCACTAATTGCCATGCTTTTTCAGATTTACAGATAAATTAATGAAAACAAGTGAAGTGAGCATAAAAGAGAACAAAACGGGAAAAAGAGTGCAAAAGCTGGAAAATCGTGATCTGGGATTGACCTCAGTTACCGTGATCGTAGTTTGAAGGCCACGATTGAGGCCATCATGGTGATCATGATAGATCCATGCGATCATGTGATCCGCGATCGCAATCAAGCACCAAAAATTTTGATGGAGCTGAAAATATCCCAGGGGCAGTTTGGCAATTTCCCACTACTGGTTCCAGTTCTCTATAGGGCAAAAACACTCTCTTTTTTGATATCTTGAACTAAAATTCATGTGTTGGCTTCATAAAAACCCTACTAAATTTGGAAAGATTCTTGTATCTAATTTTCCAAGGATTTTAGTTGTAACTGAAGTTGGATTTGAAAATATTCTAGTTTGCATCTTCAACGGAAACATTGAATGACAATTTTTGTATATTTCTTTTCTCAAACTTCATGAGTATCTAAACATCTATCTTGGGATTATGTTGGAATAGGGTGCAAATAGTGTAGGTCTTTATTGTTAGTGTAGATTCTTGGTTTATGATGTTGGGTTTCACTAATACTTGCTTATTGAGTTGGAATTTGTCGGTGAAAGTCCCAAATTCTTAAAATCTTACATCATCCGTGAAAGAAGGATGTGGGTATTCTTGTAGATCCTCTATCATTCTTTAATGAGGGATTTGGGTGACAAGGTATTTGTAAATAATAATTAGATGTTAGCTTAGTCCATTATACTGTCTTAGAAATATGGATGAATTGTGAAGTTGCTATTTCTTGGGCATCTTCCTAGAAATGGTAATACCCAATTGAGGTTTTGGGTTGTTTTGTTTGCCACAACCATGAGGTATCTGAAAAGGGTCCATGAGTGAGATTTTGTTGTTTGGTTGAAAAACTAACATCAAAACCCCTAACATATCCTACCTATATAGTCATTAACTAGAGTTTGCATTTGATTATCATGAACCCATGCATTATTTGTCCCTAGACCAACATAATACCAAGACTATTCTCCTATTGGAATCTTATCTATAACTATTTCTCTTTGGTAGTACAAGTAGCCTTTGTTCAACAACCTTCAAACCATAACCCCCAATTTTAATTTATACATTTCATTGCACTTACATCGCAGGTATATACTTAGTAGCTTTCAACACCCATAAGATTCGAATACTAGTTACACTCCTCATGGGTTCGACCCAAACTCAAGTTGGGTTATTATATTTGACAATAATATCCTTGCCCATAAATCATGGAGTAAATTGAGCGTGATAAAAATGGCACCGTTGTCGGGGAGTGAAACTTAGTTTCGCTTGTGTGGTTAGATATTGACTTTGGGTTTACCTATAGTGTGTGTTATTTTTTTTGGTTGTTGTTTTTGTTTCGTTATAGGTGATTTTAATAGTGTCCACGACTCAATGAGTGATCATGCAAGTAATGCCGAGACTTTTGATGGGTCCTTTGATCATGAAGACTATCTCCATGATTTGGGGCATTCTAGTGCCATCCGCATCCCATTGAATGAGTGGAATGGGGTCTTTCACGTCACAAGTGTGATGTTATGCATTCCTCAAATACAAGGTCTCTTTGGGGGTTGATACAAGTCAAATGGGCATTAACACTTTTGATCACACAACTCGAGGCCAACGTAAGGTGTTCTAAGCATTAATCACCCATATGATCCAAGAATGTGCTTGGAGGACCTTCTCCGATCTCCTAATTAAGTAATGTCATGTTTGGATGATAGCTTAGAGCTGAGGAAAACAATTGCGTAACGAATAAAGAGAGCCTTTGTGGATTATTTATAAAATAGCCACTTTTGGGCTATTTTTGTAATAGGCTAGTAGTGCGAAGGTAACTACTATAAATAGGTGTCTTAGACATTTCATTAGTTACTTTTTGTTTAATGATGATGATAAATTTATGAAAATTGCATTGGGAGTATTGAAGGCTTGGAAAAGCCAATGTTGAACCTTGTTTTGAAATGGTGGTTGTAAGGGAGATCCAATCCCCCTTTCGATCAAGATAAGATCTAGGTGCTCATAGGTAATCAATAAGGGAGGTATTTGAGTTTGATACACACTTTGGTTTCCCTTTTGTTATCTTCTTGTGTCTATCTTTCTATTATTTATCCTTTTAATGATTTTACTTTTCGTTTGTCAATTTTGTTGTTGCTTTAGTGTTTGTGTTTTCCCTCGTCATCGAAGAATACTCTCATATCATTTGATTTCAGAGACGAGCTTTATTTCATTCCTACAAAGTCAATCTTGGGTTTGTTATCTTGAAAATCAACAAAAAAAGAAGTTTCAAAATTGAAAATCCTGAAACAAAGTTACTATTTACGTTTTTGGTCTTAGGTAAAAAGATGAGTCTTATATTTTATCTTTTTCATGTGTTTCGTGTGTTATATTTTGATTCTCTAACACTATTAGAGTCCATACATCAAATTAGAGCTAAATCGGAGCGAACTTGAGCCTTATACAATCATTGAAAGCTTGGATTTGAAAATAAGAAGTTTAAGGTGTGTTGCAAGATTTGAAGTGTTGGATGACGAATTTGAGCAAAATAATAAATAGATTGAGTTTAGGATGATGAAAGGAGCATAGGTTCGAATTATTAACTCATTCCGAGCTAATGTGTTCTTGAGATGATTGTTATCTTAATATTCAAGTTCAGCAAAAGTGAGTCTTTGATCCCAAAAGGATGAAGGAAAAGGTGAAACAGTGTTTTACCAAGGCATCTACAAGAAATTAAAAGTATATTCCAAAGTGAGGGACCACAAAGGGGAATTTTCGCCCATTCAAGAGAATGGTTCTTGGGAGTTTGATTATGTGTAT
Source organism: Capsicum pubescens (assembly GCA_030864215.1). Taxonomy (NCBI): domain Eukaryota; kingdom Viridiplantae; phylum Streptophyta; class Magnoliopsida; order Solanales; family Solanaceae; genus Capsicum; species Capsicum pubescens. The sequence goes on from CM061544.1 coordinate 77,498,335, forward strand.
GTTATGGATTTTGAAACAATTGAACTATGAACCCCAATGTTATGACAAGAATTATGTGTTTTACACTTGTTGTGGGTTCTCAAATGAGTACCAAAATACTGATTTGTTATTTAATTAGGGAATGATTCCTCATATAATTTTTTCCATAGAGTACTTAATGTATTTAAAAGAAATACTATTGTTTTTCATAGAAGTTGCATTAATTACGAAAGAGATTACCACCCTTTGTTATGTCTTAAAAGGAGAGTTTTTTTTCATTAGTTTTCATGTGCATTTGAAATAAGAACTCTTATGTGATAAGTAAGTCATTTGGTGGTCATTAACATATTTTTGAATAAGAAGGGCTATGGATATGATATAGTATGACATGATATGTTATGATATGGATGACTTTCAAGTTTGGGTAAGACGATTACCTTTTATGATATGCCCTTAACATAATAAGAAATGAATTCTTTCATAAGAATAAAGTATGGTTTTAAGAGGCAAAAAATGGAATGTAAGAGAGCTAGATGGTGACCCTAAGAAGGCGCGAGTTCAGACAACATATTGCCAGAAATTGTGTTTCTCTGACGCGGGATTATGATGTCCTGGATTATGGATTGTATAGTGGCGACGGTCCTGTGGTGTATTTGATTTCAACACTACATCTCTTGCAGGAAACTTGGGTTGGGTTCTTGGCCAATGAGCTAATGGCGGATTCATTGTCACGTCCCGAACTAGGGCCTGGCCGTGACGGACATGCCAAACCATGAAGACCCAAACATCCTAGTCGATCTGGTAGTCACGCACAATATTCATATAATAAGACAAGATGCAGAAATACTATCTGACACGGAAACATGGTCATTAACTCTGAGATTCAAGACATAAGAATGAAAGCTGTAATTCAAAACATCTGAATAAGATCTGACTCAGTCTGCGAAATCTCTACTACATCTCAAAACTGTTCTAAAAACTGGGACAAGGCCCCCAATAGACCAAAACAACCGAATAACATAATCTAAAATAACAGGCCTTCTGGAGAAAAGAAGGCTCACTACTGCACGAATCACTTCTCTCTAGAATCCTCTACTGATTAGCCGGAGGCTTGGACTGAGCCTCTAAACCTAGGAGGTAGGGGTCAATATAGATGTAGTGGTATGCAGAGCAAATCCAAAATAATAATTTATATTCAACATATATGAGAGCAATTTAAAATATTTCATAAACATATCATATAGTAACAAATCTCATGGGTATTTCTGAAAGACTCTATAAAATCATCTGAACTCTGTAACACTTTTTGTTTTACTTCTATGCTAGGTGCTATACCTTACAACTCTAAAACTCCATGGGCTATATGAAATCCGCCATTGACTCGGTGGGGAAGACCCCAACCCAAGTGTGTCGCAAAGGTTGGAGTCTCTGACTCTGCTACGCCACACAGCCATTGCCAGTGTAAAAATAATATACCTAGATCGACAAATCACGGTTTTAGGCTAAGAGTTACTTGAACTCTATCCCTCTTCAGGCAACCACCTAGATCTCTTTATGTCTATTTTTAACTCTTTAAGACATGCATTCTCTGAAAACATACTCTGAAAACTCTAACTCTGTTATGGCATACATTTATATGGTATCATCATACCATTGACTTGCAAGTCACATCTCTGATCCATTTTTAGCATATTCCCATCTTTGTTTTCAAAACATAAATTTGGGACCACCAAATCAATAAATCATTTCAAGGAACTCTTTCTCTAAAACTCATATAAACACATGTATGCAACTCTCTTTGTCAAACTTTTAATGATGCGAGGTGGTCATGTCAAAGCTCTTAATCTCATGCCAATATTTTTCTTTTAACAAAATATATTTACATCAAGAAACACCCTCTCTTAAATCTCTAAATCATGCTCAAAATACTATGGTATTTGAGTAAACTACTTTCAAGCCATAAATCATGCATTTCAATCAATCACCATAAGATCATAAACATAAGGTTATCATAAGAGAGGTATTTTTCATTATTTGTTCTCTCAAACAAATATTCAATTTAAAGTTTCACATATATACTTATATGTGTAAATCAATTTAAGGGGATAAGGCCTAAAGGCCAAAACAACAATATCAATAAATGTAATACCCCATACTTTTCCTAGATAATTTCATCTCACGAATGCCTAATATTAGATTCTAAATTGAATGATAACTATTCCGCGAGGAATTTTAAAGATTTTTACTTTTTGTCATGTGGAAAATTCATTAAGCTTTCCATCCGTATAAGATTCGCCCAAATTCGATAACCAGGTCAGAAGTTACTACTATTTAAAGTTTTCATCATAAAACAGGGCCATATTAGTCAGTGGCGTGCCACGTCACAAGAGGAAATGGAATTTGGCAAATTCCAGTAGGGGTCCGCATATATGGTGCGTCGCGCCAGGGCCCAAGTTCAGAATTGTCCTTTTTCCAGTGTCTCAGCGCGATCTCCCCTGCATTGCATTAAAGTTCTAGGTCACAAAGGAAGGGGAAACGCGATGACTCCGCATAGCGCCATCCCTCAGTTTCCCAATTGTCAGATTCCAGTGACACGGTACGATAGCGCCGCGTTGCGTCAGTGGTCCAATTCGGGAAATTTTTACTTAAATTAAATGATACGTCCAGGGTTAAAAGGGTCAACTTCCCACCCCTATTTAAGCTGTTTAACACGTGATTCATCTACTTTTCATCCACAATATACTAGTTTCTCTTAAAAACCTCTCAAGAACAACCTAGGGCTTTTCATAGAAGATTCAGAATCAAGAATTTCCTCCGTCACTCCTCATGAAATCACGAACTAAGGTATGCGTAGTATTCATTCATGGACTTATTTATTCCATGAAGCCCAAGAATCTCTTTTCTAAGTTTAAGTTTATGGACTTATGAATTTGATGTTGGGTTTGTTTTATTTATGTTGAGAATTATCAATTGAATTCAAATCCATGTTGGGGTGATCAATTTTATGTGGAATTGATTTGTATAAATGTATATTCATGTGAACCTATGAATAAACCCTAGATGGTGAAATTAGTGATGAATCATGATGATTAATTGTTGTATAATATTGTCTATATGTACTATACCTACCATGTGTTTGACTAAATGCCTAGATGAAGGAACATTGCCCAACTAGTATGATATCATGAAATCCCTATGTATGTGCAAGTTATGCCTATCACGTGTTTTGATGGAATGCTTCTATAAATGTATTATGGATTATGATGTTAGTTATATGTTCAAGTAAGTTATGCTTGGTCAGTTTTCCTTCCATCGAGTACTGGGTGTACTTGTACCCAAAATATTAGCTATATGCTTATAGCCATGTCATGTTTCCACGATACTCTCAGTCAAGCTATGAATCCTTAGACTTCAGATAGTCTTATGACTTAGAAAATCTCCATGATATTATGAACTCAGTCAGTTGTCAGATATCAGTAATTTTCGTCAGTCAATGGAATTCAGTAACTCAATCCATGTTCAGTTCAATAAATTATATTCAGTGTCTATTCAGATTGGAGTAGAAATTAGCACTGAGCGAACCCAAGGATAGGAACTTACCTGTTATATGAGGGTGTGATTCTTAGAATCAATCTTTGCATTCCAGAACTATGTAGCCAGCATAGGTTGAGACATCATATCCTACTATATGAGGGTAGATGAGGTGGCTTAGCCTGCTATATGAGGGTTCCCACCGTTCTCACTAGAGTTATCTGTTATATTAGGGTCACTCCCATGTTGTCCTTACTAGTGGTGCAGTATTGATACCCTTCCAATCAGGGCATAGATTGGACCCCAATTTATCTATAATACATCATTTGGGGCATGTCATTTAGATGACTACCTCCCACAGTTTCAGTAACACTCTCAGTAATATAACTCAAATTGTTCTTCAAATTTTAGGACTGTTAGATACAGTCAACTCAAACACAGTATGGAACTCAAATAGTTCCATCAGATTCAGGACTGTCAAATACAGTCACTCATGTTATCAGTATTCAGATTCAGTAATTATGTTATCACAGTATTAGTGTCAGTTGTTATGTCTCATGCATGTATTCTCACGCTCATGATAGTTAGTCAGTTATTATTATTGGTCAAGCATATGAACCCCATACATTCAACCTACCTCACATTCATACCAGTATATTCAAAGTACAGACACATTTGCGCTATGGTGTATTATACCATAGGTTCAGAGACACGAGCTCTAGATCAGCAGTAGATTCCAGTTTCATCAGTCAAAGTTAGAAGTGAGTCCTTATTATTCGAGGACATGATTATTCCCTATTATATCATTAATTAGTTTATTAGTTGGAGTTAGTTGGGGACATGTTCCATCAGCTCCTTACTCAGATAGTTCAGTTAGTTAGAGGCTTTCTAGACTATCATATTTCAGACTTCAGTATTTTTAGTTCTATTTTTGGTATTCTATTACCCCACACATATGTTATATTATTTATATTATGTTCAGTTTTGAACCTTACGGCCTTTCAGTTCATGTTTCTGCATTATTCAGTATTTTATGCAGTATATAAGTACAGATATCAGTCATGGGTTAGATTGTGGTCCTTCGGGGTCATGAGCACCGTGTTTCATTTCGGGTATCAGATTTGGGGCGTTATAAACTTGGTATCAGAGCCTAAGGTTCAATCGAGTCCTAGGAAGTCAGAAAGCAGAATCTAGTAGAGTCTTGTGCATGGGTGTGTTGCGCGCTACATTTATGTGCAAGAGTCTATAAGATGTTTTAGGAATAGTTTCCCCTCTTTGAGTATTCATGTCAAGCTAGTGAGCATCATCTCAATTCAATCTCTCAGTCTAATCTATTCTCCCTTTCTTCTACAGAATATGCCTCCTGAAAAAAGAAACGAAAATCAGTCAGCCCCTCAGCCCGAAAATCCTTTGGGCGATCATGTTTGCCATGCAGAGTTCAGGACAGCATTCACTACTCTTGCTCAGTCAATTACTGCTCAAAATAAATGGCCAAAAGTTATTCCGACCAACCCAGTGGCCAACTCAGCCGCAGCTAGGATTTAGGACTTCACCCGAATGAATCCTCCGTCCTTTCTTGGGTCTAAGACAGATAAGGACCCTCAGGAATTCCTAGATCAGGTGCAGTAGGTGACAAACATCATGGGGGTGACCACTGTTGAGGGTGTTAAGATAGCTGCATATAAGTTACAGGATGTTGCTCACACTTAGTTCAAGCAGTGGAAGTCAGAGAGGGCAGATAATGCAGGGCCAATTGAGTGGGAGGAGTTTGCGTCTGCTTTCCTCGATAGATTCTTTCTCCTAGAGCTTAGGGAATATAAGGTGCTAGAATTCATCAACCTCAAGCAGGGAAATATGATGGTGAAAGAGTATTCTTTTAAGTTTACTCAATTACCCAGATATGCCCCTCATGTGGTTGCAGACAGCAGAGCCAAGATGAGTAAGTTTGCTTCAGGGGTAAATGATAGCATGGTAAATAATTGCAGATCTACCATGCTGAATAGTGACATGACTTTAGCCAGGCTTATGACTCATGCTCAGTAAATAGAGGAGCAGAAGATTAAGCAGAGGGAGAAGCAGAATAAGAGAGCGAAGATAGGTAGTTTCAACATCGCTCAGCCTAAGTCAGAAGGAGGAAACCGTTCTCAGTTTCATCCTAACTCATCAGTTCCATCTCTTTCTACATCCAGTGCTCCATTTCCTAACTTCAGAGAGGGTAACAAAGATAGAGCACCAGGCTCTAACTCCCAAGGCAGTGTTAGCAGTGCCCGTACCTATCCTCTTTTCCAGACTTGTGGCAAGTACTATCAGGGTATTTGCAGAGCTGACAGTGGTATTTATTTTGGATGTGGCAAGCCAGGCCACAGAGTCAGAGACTATCCTCATCTAGGTCCTCAGGGTCAACAGGGTGCCAACTCAAGTGATACTAGTGGTCAACTTTCAAATCGTCTCTATGCTCTTCAGTCCTGACAAGATCAGGAAAATTCTCCTAATGTAGTTACTAGTACGTTACAGATCTTTCATGTGCATGTTTACGTTTTGCTAGATCCAGGAGCTTCTTTTTCTTTTATGACTCCTTATATAGCAGGAGATTTCAAAATCAGTCCCGAAATCCTAGCAGAGCCATTTTCAATAACTACCCCAGTGGGTAAAACTATCATAGCCCAGCGGGTATACAGGAACTGCCCGGTTATGATTTTTCAGAAAGTAACTTCAACAGACTTAGTCGAATTAGAGATGACTAATTTTTACATCATTCTCGGCATGGATTGGCTTCATTCCTGCTATGCCATAGTCATCTACAGAAATAGAATAGAATAATTTTAGTTTCCGAATGAGCCCATGCTTGAGTGAAAGGGTAGTGTATCCACTTTCAGAGGTCATTTTGTTTCCTACCTTTGGGCACGGAAAATGATATCTAAAGGATGTGTCTATCATCTTGTTTTAGTTAAGGAAACTAGTTCTGAAACCCCCAATCTTGAATTAGCCACAGTAGTGAATGAATATTCAGATGTCTTTCCCGAAGATCTTTCAGGAATTCCTCCCGAAAGGGAAATAGACTTCGGTAGTGATCTTCTTCCAGATACTCAGCCTATCTCTATTTTGCCATATAGAATGGCACCAGCAGAACTTACAGAATTGAAAGAACAATTGAAAGATCTCTTAGATAAGGGATTCATCAGGCCTAGCATTTCCCCGTGGGGCACTCCAGTGTTATTCGTGTGTAAGAAAGACGGTTCTCTTAGGATGTGTGTAGACTACCGCTAACTCAACAAGTATCCTCTTCCCAGAATCGATGACTTATTTGACCAAATTCAAGGTACTAGTTATTTCTCTAAGATAGACGTTAGATCCGGCTATCATCAACTCAGAGTTAGGGAATGTGACATTTCAAAAATAGCTTTCCGTACCCGGTATGGTCACTTCAAATTCTTAGTTATGTCATTTGGTCTTACCAATGCCCCAGCCGCTTTCATGGACTTGATGAACTGTGTGTTCAAGAAGTACTTGAACATGTTCATCGTAGTCTTCATAGATGATATCCTTATCTATTTTTGCAGTGAGCGCGATCATGCAGACCATCTCGGAACAGTACTTCAGACTCTCAGAGATTATCAGTTGTTTGCCAAATTTAGTAAGTGCAAATTTTGGCTAAGGTTAGTAGAATTCCTTGGTCACATTGTTTTCGATGATGGCATTAGAGTAGATCCTCAAAATACGGAAGCAGTAAGAAATTGGCCTCGCCCTATCTCTCCATCAGATAGTAGGAGTTTCTTGGGTTTGGCTGGCTATTAAAAACAGTTTGTTGATGGATTTTCTTGTATTGCATCCCCTATGTCTAGATTAACTCAAAAAAAAGTCAAGTTTCAGTGGTTAGATCCTTGCGAGAAAAGCTTTTAGGAGTTGAAGATGCAACTCACCTCAGCTCTAGTTTTAGCTCTTCCAGATGGTCCAGATGGGTTCATAGTGTATTGTGATGCATCCAGAGTAGGTTTGAGTTGTGTCCTCATACAGCATGGTAAGGTCATAGCCTACGCCTCCAGACAACTTATACCCCATGAAAGAAATTATCCTACTCATGATCTTGAGTTAGCAGCCGTAGTATTTGCCTTGAAGATTTGGAGTCATTATCTATACGGTGTTCATGTAGATGTGTTCACAAGTCATAAGAGTCTTCAGTATGCCTTTTCTTATAAAGATCTCAATCTTCATCAGAGAAGGTGGTTAGAGCTCTTGAAAGATTATGACATAAGTATCCTCTATCATCCGGGCAAGGCCAATATAGTGGACGACGCTCTTAGTAGACTGTCTATGGGTAGTGTTTCACATGTGGATGGCAGTAAGAAGAAGTTAGCTCAGGAAGTACATCAGCTTGCCAGACTAGGCGTTCATTTAGTCGATACAGATGAGGGTGATATATGGGTTTAGAGTAGTTCAGAATCATCTCTAGTTTTTAAGGTGAAAGAAAAGTAAGATAGAGATCCTAGCCTTGTCAAGTTGAAAGAGTCAGTTCAGGATCATAAAATAAAGGTTTTCTCCCAAGGGGGAGATAGTGTTCTTCGTTGTCAGGGTCGTCTTTGTGTTCTAGGTGTAGATGACTTAAGATAGCAAATTCTTGCAGAAGCGCATGGTGTGTGCTACTCTATTCATTTAAGGGCCACAAAGATATACCACGACTTGCAGTAAATCTATTGGTGGAGTGGGATGAAGAGAGACATTCCAGAGTTTATGGCTAAGTGCACTACATATTAGCAAGTTAATATAGAGCATCAGAAGCCTAGTGGGTCCATGCAGGAGTTCAGTATTCCTACTTGGAAGTGTGAAGTTGTGAGCATGGACTTTGCGATGGGTTTGCCTCGAACTCATCATCAGCATGATTCAGTCAGGGTCATTGTAGACAGAATGACCAAATCAGCTTATTTCCTTCCAGTTCATACCTCTTATTCACCCGAGGATTATGCCAAAATCTACATTAAGGAGTTGGTCAGATCGCATGGTGTTCCACTATATATTATCTTAGACAGAGGTATCTAGTTCACCTCTTATTTCTGGAAAGCATTCTAAAAGGGTCTTGGTACCCAAGTTCATCTCAGTACAGCCTTTCATCCTTTGACAGATGGTCAAGAAGAAATGACCATTCAGACGTTAGAAGATATGCTAAGGGTGTGTGCAATTGATTTCAAGGAAAGTTGGGATGACCGCTTACCTTTGATTGAGTTTGCATTCAATAACAACTATCATTCCAGTATTCATATGGCTCCATTAGAAGCTCTCTATGGTAGGAGTTGTAGATCTCCAATTGGTTGGTTTAAAGTTAGTGAGGCCTCAGTCATAGGTCCTGACTTGGTATTCGACGCCATAGAAAATGTCCAGTTGATTAGAGAAAGACTCTGGGCTGCACAGAGCCGACAGAAGTCTTATGCTGATGTTCGTACAAAAGATTTCGAGTTTGAGATTAGTGATCATATCTATCAAAAGATCTCTCCCATGAAGGGAAGGAAGATATTCGATAAGAAGGGAAGTCTCAGTCCTCGATATGTTGGTCCCTTCAAGATTCTCAGTAGCTTTGGCAAGCTGGATTATGAGCTTGAATTGCCTTCAGATCTAGCCTCAATTCATCCAGTCTTTCACGTCTCTTTTCTCAAGAAGTGCATAGGTGACCCATCAGTTGTAGTCCCTATTCATAGCATTGGTGTTCAGAACACTCTCTCTTATAAAGAGATTCCAGTCAAAATCTTAGACTATCACACTCGTAGATTGAGGAATAAAGAATTTCCTCTAGTTAAGGTTCTTTGGTGAAATTAGTCTGTTGAGGGAGCTACTTGGGAAGAAAAGGAAGACATGCGCACCAAGTATCCTCACCTCTTCTTCGCCAACTCAGATCAAGCTCAAGGTAACAGTTCTCCTTAATCTTACTCCGTTTCTTGTTCAGTGTTCATCACAAACTTGGTATGCAGTTTTATGCTCATGTTCCCTTTATAAACTTGGTATCAAGTACCATTGCATATTCTACCATGCACTCGTGTATCAGTCAGTTATGTAATTATGCATCAGACATGCATTCTCATTGTGAGAAACTTAGTTCTTCAGAACACTCAGTCATGTATTAATGAATCAGTTACACATGCATCAGATATGAATATTCAGTATAATATATTCAGCTTGTCAGTCATGTCCGTCATGAGATCATGTTCCAGTTAATCATGTACAGTATGTACTTTAGTTGTCTTTTCTCCCCTATCAGTCAGTCTTATTCGAGGATGAATGTTCTCAAGGGGGAGATATTGTAATGCCCCATACTTTTCCTAGCTAATTTCATCTCAAGAATGCATTATATTAGCTTCTAAATTGAATGATGACTATTCTATAAAGAATTTTCATGATTTCTACTTTTTGTCATGTGAAAAATTCAATAAACTTTCCATCGGTATAAGATTTGCCCAAATCCGATAACCGAGTCAGAAGTTATCACTATTTAAAGTCCTCATTGTAAAATAGCGCCAAATTAGTCTGTGGGAAGCAGAGGCAGAAATTCATGCCAAGTATCCTCACCTCTTTTTTGCTAACTCAGATCAAGCTCAAGGTAACAGTTCTCCTTAAGCTTACTCAGTTTCATGTTCAGTGTTCATCACAAACTTGGTATGCAGTTTCATGCTCTTGTTTCCATTATAAACTTGGTATCAAGTACCATTACATATTTCATCATCCACTCATGTATCGGTTCAGTTATGTAATTATGCATTAGACATGCCTTCTTATTGTGAGAAACTTAGTTCTTCAGAACACTCAGTCATGCATTCATGAATCAGTTACACATGTATCAGATATACATGTTCAGTATTATATGTTCAGTTGTCAGTCATGTCAGTCATGAGATCATGTTCCAGTTATTTATGTTCAGTATGTACGCCGAGTTTCTTTTCTACCCTCTCAGTTAGTCTCATTCGAGGATGAATGTTCTCTAGGGAGAGATATTGTAATACCCCATACTTTTCCTAGGTAATTTCATCTCAAGAATTCCTAATATTATATTCTATTTTGAATGATGTCTATTCCACGAGGAATTTTTAAGATTTTCATATTTTGTCATGTGGGAAATTCAATAAGCTTTCCATCGGTATAAGATTTGCCCAAATTCGATAATCAGGTCAGAAGTTATGACTATTTCAAGTTCCCATCATAAAACAACGCCATATTAGTTAGTGGGAAGCAGAGATAGACATACGTACAAATTATCCTCCCCTCTTCTTCGCCAACTCAGATCAAGCCCAAGGTAACAATTTTCCTTAAGCTTACTCAGTTTCATGTTCAGTGTTCATCACAAACTTGGTATGCAGTTTCATGCTCATGTTCCCATTATAAACTTGATATCAAGTACCATTGCATATTCCGCCATGCACTCATGTATCTATTCAGTTATGTAATTATGCATTAGACATACATTCTTGTTGTGAGAAACTTAGTTCTTCAGAAGACTCAGTCATGTATTCATAAATCAGTTACACTTGCATCAGATATGCATGTTCAGTATTATATGTTCAGCTTGTAAGTCATGTCAGTCATGAGATCATGTTCCAATTATTCATGTTCAGTATGTACATCAGTTGTCTTTTCTCCCCTCTCAGTCAGTCTCATTCGAGGCTGAATGTTCTCAAGGGGGAGATATTTTAATACCACATACTTTTAATATATAATTTCATCTCAAGAATGCCTAATATTAGCTTCTAAATTGAATGATGACTATTTCATAAGGAATTTTCAAGATTTTCACTTTTTGTCATTTAGGGAATTCAATAAGCTTTCCATCGGTATAAGATTCGCCAAAATCCGATAATCGGGTGAGAAGTTACTATTATTTCAAGTTCCCGTCATAAAAAAAGTGTCATATTAGTCATGGGGAAGCAGAGGCAGACATGCGTACCAAGTATCCTCACCTCTTCTTTTCCAACTCAGATCAAGCTCAAGGTAACAGTTCTCCTTAAGCTTACTCAGTTTCATGTTCAGTGTTCATCAAAAACTTGGTATGCAGTTTCACGATCATGTTCCCATTATAAACTTGGTATCAAGTGCCATTGCATATTTCGTCATGCACTCATGTATCTGTTCAGTTATGTAATTATGCATCAAACATGTTTTCACATTGTGAGAAACTTAGTTCTTCAGAACACTCAGTCATGCATTCATATCAAGAATGCCTAATATTAGCTTCTAAATTGAATGATGACTATTACACATGGAGTTTTCAAGATTTTCACTTTTTGTGATGTGGGAAATTTAATAAGCTTTCCATCGGGATAAGATTCGCCTAAATCCAATAATCGGGTCAGAAGTTATGACTATTTTAAGTTTTCATCGTAAAACAACGCCATATTAGTCAGTGGGAAGGAGAGGAAGACATGCGTACCAAGTATCCTCACCTCTTCTTTGCCAACTCAGATAAAGCTTAAGGTAACCGTTCTCCTTAAGCTTACTCAGTTTCATGTTCAGTGTTCATCACAAACTTGGAATGCAGTTTCATGCTCATGTTCCCATTATAAACCTGGTATCAAGTACCATTGCATATTCTGTCATGCACTCATGTATCTGTTTAGTTATGTAATTATGCATTAGACATGCATTCTCGTTGTGAGAAACTTAGTTCTTCAGAACACTCAGTCATGTATTCATGAATCAGTTACACATGCATCAGATATGCATGTTCAGTATTATATGTTTAGTTTGTAAGTTATGTCAGTCATGAGATCATGTTCCAGTTATTCATGTCAGTATGTACATCAGTTGTTTTTTCTCCCCTCTCAGTCAGTATCATTCGAGGCTGAATGTTCTCAAGGAAGAGATATTTTAATACCCCAAACTTTTATTAGATAATTTCATCTCAAGAATGCCTAATATTAGTTTTTAAATTGAATGATGACTTTTTTCATGTTCAGTGTTCAACACAAACTTGGAATGCAGTTCATGTTCCCATTACAAACATGGTATCAAGTACCATTGCATATTCCATCATGCACTCATGTATCGGTTCAGTTATGTAATTATGCATCAGACATGCTCTCTCATTGTGAGAAACCTAGCTCTTCAGAACATTCAGTCATGCATTCATCTCAAGAATGCCTAATATTAGGTTCTAAATTGAAAGATGACTATTCCACGAGGAATTTTCAAGATTTTCACCTTTTGTCATGTGGGAAATTCAATAAGCTTTCCATTAGTATACGATTCGCCTAAATCCGATAATCGGATCAGAACTTACGACTACTTCAAGTTCCCATCATAAAACAGCGCCATATTAGTCAATGGGAAGCAGAGACAGACATGCGTACCAAGTATCCTCACCTCTTCTTTGCCAACTCAGATCAAGCTCAAGTTAACAGTTCTCCTTAAGCTTACTAAGTTTCATGTTCAGTGTTCATCACAAACTTGGAATGTTGTTCATGTTCCCATTACAAACATAGTATCAAGTACCATTGCATATTCCGTCATGCATTCATGCATCAGTTCAGTTATGTAATTATGCATCAGACATGCTCTCTCATTATGAGAAACCAAGTATTCTCGCCTCTTCTTCGCCAACTCAGATCAAGATCAAGGTAACAGTTCTCCTTAAGCTTACTTAGTTTCACGTTCAGTGTTCATCACAAACATGGTATGCAGTTTCATGCTCATGTTCCCATCATAAACTTGGTATCTAGTACCATTGCATATTTCATCATGCACTCATGTATAGGTTCAGTTATGTAATTATACATCGTACATGCATTCATATTGTGAGAAACTTAATTCTTCAAAACACTCAGCCATGCATTCCTGAATCGGTTACACATACATCAGATATGCATGTTCAGTATTATATGTTCAGCTTGTCAGTTATGTCAGTCATGAGATCATGTTCCAGTTATTTATATTCAGTATGTACGTCAATTGTCTTTTCTCCCTTCTCAGTAAGTCTCATTCAAGGACGAATGTTCTCAAGGGGGAGATACTGTAATACCTCATACTTTTCCGTGCTAATTTCACCTCAATAATTCCTAATATTATCTTATAAATTGAATGATGACTATTCCATGATGAATTTTTAGGATTTTCACTTTTCATCATGTGGGAAATTCAATAACCTTTCCATCGTTATAAGATTCGCCCAAATCCGATAATCGGGTCAGAAGTTACGACTATTTCAAGTTCCCATCGTAAAACAGCGCCATATTAATTAGTGGGAAGCATAGGAAGACATGCGTACCAAGTATCCTCAGCTCTGTTTCGCCAACTCAGATCAAGGTCAAGGTAACAGTTCTCCTTAAGATTACTCAGTTTCATGTTCAATGTTCATCACAAACTTGGTATGCAGTTTCATGCTTATGGTCTCCTTATAAACTTGGTATCAAGTACCATTGCATATTCTGTCATGCACTCATGTATCGGTTCAGTTATGTAATTATGCATCAGACATGCATTCACATCAGCCGAAATTCGATAAACGGGTCAGAAGTTACGACTATTTCTAGTTCCTGTCATAAAACAGCGTCATATTAGTCGGTGGGAAGCAGAGGCAAACATGTGTACCAAGTATCCTTACCTCTTCTTTGCCAACTCAGATTAAGCTCAAGGTAACAATTCTCCCTAAGCTTACTCAGTTTTTTGTTCAGTGTTCATCATAAACTTGGTATGCAGTTCCATGCTTATGGTCTCCTTATAAACTTGGTATCAAGTACCATTGCATATTCTGTCATGCACTCATGTATCGGTTCAGTTATGTAATTATGCATCAGACATGCATTCACATTGTGAGAAACTTAGTTCTTCAGAACACTTAGTCATGCATTCATGAATCAGTTACACATGCATCAGATATGCATGTTCAATATTATATGGTCAGCTTGTCAGTCATGTAAATCATGAGATAATGTTCAGTATGTACGTCAGTTGTCTTTTCTCCCCTCTCAGTCAGTCTCATTCGAGGACGAATGTTCTCGTGGGGGAGATATTGTAATACCTCATACTTTTCCTAGCTAATTTCACCTCAAGAATTCCTAATATTAGCTTCTAAATAGAATGATGACTATTCCATAAGGAATTTTCAAGATTTTCACTTTTCCTCATGTGGGAAAGTCAATAAGCTTTCCATCGGTATAAGATTCCCCAAAATCCGATAATCGGGTCAGAAGTTACGACTATTTCTAGTTTCCGTCGTAAAACAGTGCCATATTAGTCGGTGGGAAGCAGAGACAGACATGCGTACCAAGTATCCTTACCTCTTCTTCGCCAACTCAGATCAAGCTCAAAGTAACAGTTCTCCTTAAGCTTACTCAGTTTCATATTAGTGTTCATCATAAACTTGGTATGCAGCTTCATGCTTATGTTCCCCTTATAAACTTGGTATCATGTACCATTGCATATTCCGTCATGCACTCATGTATCGGTTCAGTTATGTAATTATGCATCAGACAAGCATTCACATTGTGAGAAACTTAGTTCTTCAGAACACTCAGTCATACATTCATGAATCAGTTACACATGCACAAGATATGCATGTTCAGTATTATATGGTCAGCTTGTCAGTCATGTAAGTCATGAGATCATGTTCCAGTTATTCATGTTCAGTATGTACGGCAGTTGTATTTTCTCCCCTCTCAGTCAGTCTCAATCGAGGACGAATGTTCTCAAAGGGGAGATATTGTAATACCCTGTACTTTTCCTAGAAGAAAACAATAGCCTAGATATACGTTGTACCAATTCCAAAAAATGAAATATTTTTTGTGAAGAATTAACATCACAAAGTACTAAATATAGATTATGACAACCACGTAGAGTACAAAATGATCTAGGATTTATATCTAAAAGTCGTTGTTGAACTCCTTGGTGTTTTTTCTTCATATTTGGATCCATTATTATATTTTTGTCCATTTAAATTACTAATGTCAAGTCCAAAATATTTAATTTCATCTACAATAACTTCAAAAAAACTTTTTTATATCATCCTTTTTTAGAAATTCTAAAAAATATTCAATAATTTTTACTGCAGTTGTTGAAATACCCACACTTTGCAATATGAAAGACATTTGTTCTTGATGACTAGTAATCGGAGTGCAATCAAGTATTTCTATAACTTTTGTAATAATTTTATTTTTAATTTCACTCGTCAAAAGATTTATTAACTCAATTTGTATATTATATCATCAGTAATGACTATGAATTTCATCATGTTTGATTCGTCAAATTGGATCAAATTCAACAAGCATTTCAATTAGTTTTAGGAAAATTTTGTATTCTCTTGACAAATCTTCTCATTGTTTCTCCTAAATGTCAAATTATTTTTTCCAAGAGTTTTTATCACGGCAACAATTTCTAATAATACATTTTTTGTGTTCCTATCCCTATTGATTTGATCTTGAACATCTTTATCAATTGCTTTCTTTTTCTCCAATCTTATTTCTAAATTAATCCATGCACCCATATTAATAATATGTTCATTTGATATTTCATGAGCTTTAAGCTTAATATTAAGGTTTCTCCAATCTCTACTCCACCTGCTAGTTTACTATTACTAATAGATTTTGTATTAAACAACTTACAACAAAAATAAAATACTTTATCTGAATCTTTAGAATAAATTAATAGTTTTCTTTTATGCCTTTTTTCATTTGCTAAAATTTGAAAATAATGGGCATCAAAAAAATATCTTGATAATTTATCATTTGAAAAATTTGTGTCAACAATTTTTATCGATCCCATTTCTACTAATAAGTCTCTTAACTTTTTATTGATATTGATCGACTGACTGGGATCATATATATTTTAAGAAATATAGTTATTTGGTTCCTTAAATTCTTAATTTTTGTTTCTCACTTTTTCCTTCTCTTCTTGAATAGAATTACTCCTATCATCTAATTCAACTGAATTAATAACTTGCTCATCTCGAGACTAGTCTCCTATATTTTTTAATTCTATTTTTTTAATTATTTATTAAAAATTTATCAATATTTTCTAATTTTATTTTTTATTATTTATTAAAAAAATAATCTAAAATTTCTTTTTGAGATTCTATCAAAGTCTTTTTTTTATGTTTTAAAGCACTGCATTCATATTTTGTATTTGACATATTTAAATTTAAATAAATAGTAAAAGAATAATTTATATTAATTAAAAACTCAAAAATAAGTAAAAATATCCAATAAATAACAGAATATATATATATATAATAGAATATATAAAAAATTAAGCTGAAAAATAAAAAATAAAAAATTAAGATTATAAAACCTAATTTAACAACTTGATCTAAAAATAATAACTTTAATCCTCATAAACTACCAGTAATTTTAATATTCCATAAAATTAGATCAATAATAATATTAAAAAAATCTCTTAAACAATTGAAGCTTTAATTGTATAAAAATTAGAAGAAAATAAGAATTAAAGGTAAACAAATAGAGATGAATGAATATATACGTCATTTACATAACTCAAGAAAAGAAAATGAAAGTCTCGTTCTAATTGAAAAGATTTTTTAAAAAAAAAATTGTAATTATTTGTGTCCTTCCTTCCATATATTTTTACTTATACACTTTCACTTTGCCTTTTTCAATACTTAGTTAAATTAATTTCTGAAAAGTATTTTTTTTCTTTTCAGATGAATAAGAATTGTACCATTTTTTTTAAAACGTGTTAAGTGCTACTATGTGATACAAATGAGCCTCTGCACTAATTTTTTTAAATCAATCAAATTACAATTCATAGTTTTCGATTTGGTGAATATTAATAGTTATTATTTCTTTTTATAAAAAGCATTGTATATGGATCTCTAAAAATTGAAAGGAGGGAGCTGAAGTACATGTTTCAGAATTTTATCAAAAAGTCGACCCTATAAATAAATCAAGTGGATGTCCATGTGAGGCTACTAATACTGTAGCATACTCACTACTCCAATGTTTAAGGTCTATATTATCTTACACTTAAAAAAATAGACATCTTTGATAGTAGAAAGTTATTTTTTTTAATATCTCTCTTCCCTTTTTTCTTACTATTTAAATTTAATATATTGTCTTTATAGTATAATATGATTAATTTTGAATTGTTTCTTAGTTATCTAATTGTACATCTTTTTTTTAAATATTTCGAGATTAAGTCATTTTTCTTGAGACCTTTATAAAATTAATTTGTTATCTGTTTTATGGTATCAGAGGTCTAAATGCTGACACAAGTATGTTTTCAATTCACTCTTTTTTTTAATTTTATAGCTTTAGACATAAATTATGACCCCTAAAATTATTATTGTTAATGAAAAAAACATTGTCATCGTGTTATATGTTTTTTATTTACAAACATAAATTTTATAATAAATTTTGTATTCAATTAGTTTTGGAAAAACAACAGTTTTATTCTTTTTGCTATTCATACTTACTAATTTTAGTTTTCATGTTATTTAACTTATCAGTTATGATCTTTAATTAGACTACGGAGGGTGCTATTATTATAAGGATCCAATTGAACGTGAGTGACACCTATCCTATTTCCGGTGGGAGATCTAGTAACTCTGAAAGCATTAGCCAGAACCTAGATAAAGTAGAAGAAACTAACTCATTAATAGTGTTAAGAATCAATCAATCTAACAACTCAAGGAAAAGCGAAAATAAATACTAAAATGAAAACACTCCTAAAATTTAAAAATTGATCAATCAAAATATACTAAGAATATCAAAAAGGGATGCAACTCCAAAAGCTAAAGAAAGGCGAATAATGTCCAAACAAAGGACCATGACATAAAGAAAAGATTTCATGGTAGCCCGAATAAGTTGCTCACCCTTGAAATCTGAATCACAAGCAAGAATTACAATTAAGGTCTTGCAGGGACTACTGGAATATGCATTGCACTCAACAAAAGTAAGAGCAGGTGTAGTGTCAGCATACAAGAACAACAATGTATAGGTTCATTTGTCCAATCTACGATGAGAATATAAATATTTAACCAAAACATAGTAAAACAAGTTAATGTGCTCACTCTAACCTACACCTAGCAAAACAAGTATCAATTAAGAAATTTAGGATTACAAGCAACAATTCAAGCCATTTACCACAAAGTCAAGCCAAGTCATAATACGTTGACCAAGAATCAAACATATAAATATATTTTATGGTTCACTCATGGAACCGCTCAAACTCACCTGAACCTCGTAAATACACACTATGGGTATCATAACCACCCTCTAGTCATAACCTACAATAGATAAATTTTGTTCATGTACCAACACCCTAGAACAAGTAGGGCTCTCAACCACATGGATAGTTCAATACTCTCATTGGCGCCTGATCCTGAGATGTGGATCATCCAAGTCACATTAGCATGGCGTACTCCTCCTGTTCGAACAAAAAAAGAAGTTCATGACTCGTAGGACTTTCACCGGCCTTATTCCACGAATAAGCAGAGAGAATATTCAAATATTGAAGCACTCCTCATTTAATGATAAGGTAGGTTAAAAGCATACAACAAGGTGAATTCATTGAATTGACCACATCAAACAACATGCACTAACAAGCCATACTAAAAAGTAGTTAACATGCACATATATTACAAATTGAATTAAACTGCAATACCATCATGTAACGCCCCGAGATCCCATCCCGAGATGTCACACGGTGCTTATGAACCCGAAGGACCACAATCTAACCCTTTTCTGATATTTGTACATGTACATTGCATAATATCTAAAAAAAATACGAAAACTTGCCATAAGGTTCAACACATCTATACATACTCAAAACTAAAAATTAAATACTAATACATCCATCTGAAAAGCCTCTAACTGTCTGAACTGTGGAGTTTATGGGACATGTCCCCAACTAACTCCATCAACAGAAAATAAACAAAGTCTGAAACAATAGTAGTAAACTGAGACTCGTCCTTGAAAGAAGAGGACTCACTGCTACTGCTGCTAACTGGGACCAAACTGATGAGGATAAACTGGATCCTGTGCCTCTGAACCTATGGTGTCAAATAAAACACCATAGCGCAAATGCGTCAGTACAAAAATGTACCGAGTATGTAGACGGGGTAGGCTAATGCAAGGGTTCATGCATACACAATATCTAAACTGAATAATCATGAAAATATCGCATGAGAACACATACATGAATGCACAGAACATAAACACAATTATCGCAACTCTAGATACTGAAACTCAGATACCACTTTACCGCAGACTGAACTCACTACTGACACTGAGATACTGAATCACTGACTTATTTGATACTGATAACTGAGGATCTGAATGTGCTTACATTAATGATTGAATTCTTGTACTTACTGCTTTCGACTGACAGGATTAGAGATCAACCTTTATAACAGATGATTTTGGAAGCTTTATCAATGATAAGAAATATGATTATATCTGAATCTGACAACAAGAATACTCAATAGAAATCTGATACTGTGATCAAGTCTGTCTGACAGCATATCTCTAAATATAATATCAAATAATTGTATGTGAGACCAAGTCTATCTGATGGGATGGCCCATAAATCAATGGAACTATCTGAGTTCCTCACAATGATAGATGATTGTATCTGAAAGTACTGATTTCTAAAGCCTGATTCTGAAACTGAGACTGAAACTATGGGAAGTAGTCACTTAACAGACATGCCCCGATCTACCACATGTGGGGTCCAACCTGTGCCTCAGTTGAAAGAGTGTCATTACCGCGCCATTGGTAAAAACAACTCTATGTGACCCTCATCTAGCAGGTCCTCAAACGAGAATGGTGGAGCCCTCATCTAGCAGGTCAAGCCACCTCATCTACCCTCATCTAGTAGGTATGATATCTCTCATCCACCCTCAACTAACAGGTGTGATGTCTTAACCTACGCTGGCTACGTAGTTTTGGAACACAAGGATTGCTTCTAAGAATCACACCCTCTACTAGTAGGTGAGTTCCCATCCTTGAGCTCGCTCGGTGCTAGTTTCTACTTCCAACTGAAAGACTCAGAACTGAATTCTCAATTGAACACTGGCTGAATTGAAGCTGACACTGATCATATTACTCAAAAGGTCTGACTGAGTTACGGTGAGATCACTTGGTTCCTTATCTGACGGAAAAGATATCGAATCATGGTATCTGACTGACGATACAGAGCTCGAATAGATTACTCAAATCACTTCTGAGATTAGGATTGAATCACTTGAATACTATTAGAACTGATTTGATTACAGGTCTGAGGCTAGATTACTAGCGATATAGAGATTACAGAGATAACTGAGATTACTGAGCTTTATTAAGCTTCGCACTTGTCTGAGGATACAGAGTTCTATAGTTCACTGAGTTCTGAGACTCATGGCTCGATTGGAATTATCGAGAAACTGACACGGGCTCTAGACAACAGCTTTATTTTCGGGTATAAATACCTCCAGGACTCGATAACATAAAAGTAAGACATAATCATTCTTCATCACAAATCATTCATGCATCATCACGATCATCCATTCATCACTACAATCATTCATTCATCATTACAAGCAATCATTCATCATTACAATCATTCATGTATCATCACAATCGTTAAAGCGTCACTTCAAGTAGTTGGGCATCATAACATACTTTCTCTCTCAAGATCCTTAGGACATCGCATTAAGCATTTAGGAAACATAGACCTCTATTCATCATCACCACCTCAAAAGGGTCACTCCAAACCTTTAAGGATCATCAACATCGGTTCACCATCATATACTAGCCTAGGGAAGACATGTTATTACATTATACCCCATTCAACGAGATCTTACATCAAGTATTTCATACCTATATCGGTCTTGTCATGTATTTGGATATCACTTGATTTGGGGGAAACTTTATACTAACACGTCACTATTTACTTGCTAACCACTTGACATGTATTAAAAGCTTAGCATATATCAGAGAGCACAAAATTGAGGAATTTACAACAATCATATCTTGACTTGTTCACTAGGGTCTTTCAACAACCACTAGACACGACCGATTTTACACCTACTTGGGGATTTCATTCTATCTTGGCACATTTCACTCACTAAGGCATTTTATCAAACACTAGGCATGCATGGACTAGCTCACAATTTGGGGTTTCCTATTCAACATACTATAGTGGACCTTATGCTTCACCTAAGCTCTTTATCAAACCTATGGGGAACGTTCTTCACTTATTCAACCATTTTTACACCCAAAAGTCATGAACACATCACATGGAAAAACAACTTCAAGAGGGTCTATCACAAACATCACATGAATTCCACATACTAGGGTCAAAGCTCATAAATTTTGTAGGCAAACATAAATCAAAACTCAACAACACATTAAACATCCATTTCAACTCATACAAATCATTTACAACTCATAAACATAAAAATCTTTTAGTTTTAAAAAGGTTTCTTGAGCTTCTTGGATGAAAGGGACCCAAGAATCAACATCTACATACCTTAACCTTTGAAATTGGATGAACTTTAGTGCTTGAAACTTTATCCACGCTTAAAATAAATAAATTCTTGAAGCCCACACTATGAGAAACTTGATTCTTGAAGAAACCTTGAAGAATTTATGGATGAATTTTTTAAGATTAGGGTTCTTGAATGAAACCCTAGATATTCTTGAGAGAATTGGAAAAGAAAATGATGGAATTAGGGTTTGAATGAGGGTTTATCATATTTATAGAGTCTCAAAAAAGGTGAGAAATGACCAAAATACCCTTGTAAAAATGCCCTTGATTTGCTGGAAAAATATACTTAACGCCATCCGTGACAGGCCATCAGGTCCGTGATGGCCGTCACGAATGGTCGTCACATAAGGGGGTCCAAATTTTTGATTTTCTGCCCAGGGCTGACGATGTTGTCAGAAATGTCGTCAGAATGTGACATCGTCATCAAAAAGGTCGTTAGAAACGTGATAGCCCGTCAGAAACATCGTCACCGTTTTCCAGCTTGACATGTTAGAGTAAAATGGGCATAACTCTTTGGTCCGATATCGGATTTAGGCGAAATTGGTATCGTTGGAAAGATAATTCAAATATATTTCATTTAATATATATAAAGCCACCCAGTTCTTCATATACAACGAGTTATGATCGATTTAAATTGACCCAAATTTTGACGGTCACTAAAACTTGAACGATAGGAAAGTTTTCAACTCGTTCATGAGTTAGGGGACCTCTATGATCTTAATTCATTCTCAAATAGATTCCCACATGATTCAAAGTATTTCATACTTGGGAGGATATTTCTGAAACATTTTGACTCGGATTTTCGCTTTACCAAATACGCTCTAAGGCTCAGACTGGAAGAGGATTTTGCGGGGCATTACACATCACCTACTTGAACCAAGCTTGCACAAATCCACTAAATCGGGGTCTTGCTCTTCCGTGCAATTTCTGCATTTGGGATTTCCATCTGGAAAATATATATACAAATACTTAATTAATGAAATGACCTACTGCGTTGGGGATTATAACTCATACCCAACCCCCTAAGGCCAAGTTCATGATCATCCCTCTCTGTTCTAGGGTTTTTCTACCTTAATTCACCTAAAACTATTAATTTCATGAATAATTTAGTGAATTAATGACATGCAATAGAAAATTAACAATAATTAATCAAAAACCATTGATTTTATGCTCAATTTAATCCTTTGCACCAGAAAATAAATAAAAATCAGCTCTTAACTCTCACCAAACTACTAAATTAGCAATTCTAAGACTAGATTATTGAATTACTGGTTAACAAGGATGAAATCCTTACCTTAATGAAGCAAAACGATGATTAACTGATGATTTTTGTCCAAAATTATCTCTCTTTTCCCAAAATAAATTTTAGAAAAATAAATCATTTTGGAGAGTTCTTAAAATAAATCGGTGATTTTCTCCACTATAGCGACGTATAGCGACACATGTCGCTATAGCGGCATTGACCGTGTTGACTGGCAGCTATAGCAAAAAAAATTTGCTTTTGGGCATGTCGTTGTAGCAACATGGGCGAGGCAGAATGTATGGTTTCCCCCAAAATTCCTCTTTTAAACACACCTTAATTCCAAGGCATCTCAAACAATATCCTTTACGTTAAGGCCAATTTTTGGAGTTCTACTTACCAAAACTTAATTTTGTAAAATCCTATGGGTTTCTTACCGTCTTAGATAATTAGGAATCAAATCAAAAACCACCATACTTACACAATTCATTCTTGAATTTCCTTAGATTGTACCTCGCTCAGATTTCATCAGAACTAGCCTAGCCTGAAATGCATTCGGGAAGAATTATGAAGTTTTAAACTAGAGTCTTATACATAACAATGAAAAAGGTCGTTACTATTGTAAAAAAATTAGAATGAAAATATTGTTTTCTGTAATAAATGTTGTTTTCCTAAACCAATAAGGTGAATTTGTGTATAACAAAAAAGATTTATTTGTGATTGTTTTCTTACGTTCCTAAATACTTATCATATTTTTAGTTGCACATTCCTTAAGAAAAACATTAACTAAAGGATAATTTGACTAAATTATCAATATTCATACTCTTCTCTAGTCTATACTTCTATATTTTATAATATATTAATACCTCTCCATAATTATAACTAAGGATAAAGGTGAAAACAAATAAATAATTATGTCTTGAAAATGTAAGTATTATAAAATATTTATTTTTAATAGGAACGAAGAGAGTGTCTTTTATTCCACTAACAGTGAATGAGTGTATATTCTTCAAAAAATATTACTCACTCCATCTAATTTTGTGTGGCGCCATTTGACTTGGCATGGAGTTTAAAAAAAAATGAAGAGTTTTGAAACTTGTGATTCAAAACAATTCTTAGAAATTTGTGTGGTTGAAAATCATTTCATTAAAGTAAAAAAGAAATTATAAAGTTAAACTATTTCTTCGTTTCAAAAGAATGATCTATTTTGACTTGACACGAAGTTTAAGAAAATAAAGAAGACTTTTGAATCTTGTGGTCCTAAATTAAAGTTTTGTCAAATGTACCAAAATATCATTTAATCTTTATGTTCTTAAACATGCCTCGTGAAAAGTTGAAATTAAAGTGTTGGCATAAAAGGAAAGAGTCATTCTTTTTGAAACATACTAAAAAGGAAAGTAGGTCATTCTTTTTTAAACAAAGAAAATACTAATTATGATAAGATGACGTTTTCTTGAGTCAGACTAACAAAAGGTTCGCATAAAATAAAAGGGAGGAAGTATAACTTTTTAAATTCTTTCGATCTACAGGCATGCTCTTTCGTTTGTTTTTCTATTTGTTTCTCTTCAAAGAAGGAAACTTGTTTAAGTTGTCTTTAGCTAAAATTGTTGGTGTAATATACCATAAATTATAATAATTCCAGTTGAGTGTGGATATCTCCCTCTCTTTAAGGAGATTCAAGCCAACTGTGGCATAATCTACACCGATCAAGCAATATCAATTCTTGACTTGTCCCCTCCAGGATACAGCAACTCATCACGATGTACAACTCAAGCAACTCCGAATTAGTTGAAGAGTTCAAATTCTACCACAATAACGCCTACATGTTAAACTCTCATTGTATAGTGAATATAGTTAAAGACTTAAAATATTTTCTTTGTCTCAACCCCCTTTTTCACTAATATAACTACTCTCTATTGTACAGTGAATATAGTTGAAAACTTAAAATATTTTTTATGTCTCAACTCTCTCCTTCACTACTACACATAATAATATTTTCTCGTACTTTTGATCTTTCCTCATATCTGTAATACCTCGATCGTTTCTTAAGCCTAAATCCATCTTTTGAGTGGATATGTATGACTTCCAAAGTGATTGATTCTTAAAACATGTTGTATTTCTCTAATTTCTAATTTCTCATGTATAGCATTGAATAAGCTTTCCATCGATACCAATTTCATCAAAATCCGACATCGGACGAGGGAGTTATGGCCGTTTTACTAAACAGTATCGGATCGCCCAGGTTTGACGGTCGACCTGGCGGACCGTCAGGTCCCTGGTGAACCATCAAGTTCCCCGTCAAGACAAGGCAGTGGCCCCTATTTCAGGCCATCGTGCGACGGCTAAGTTGGTGGACCGTCAAAAGTTGACGGACCGTCAAAAGTTGACAGACCGTCAAGGGGTCGTCAGGTCGAGACAGAATGTCTCGTTTCTGTCCCTCGAGTGACGAACGAATTGGTGGTCCGTCAGTTTCCTGACGGACCATCACTTAGACCATCATATCGAGGAAGAACGTTCTAGTTTTGGAACTCGAGTGACGAACAATCTGGTGGACCGTCAGGAGACTTGAGGATCATCAGATCGACCGTCACAGGCCCCGATCAGCGAATTTCAGATTTTTCAAAAGGGCATTCTGGTCATTTCCGCCCAATATGGTCTTATATATATATATCCTAGTAGAGAATAGACATTCATTTTTCTCCTTTCCTCTTCCAAGAAACATCTAGAAATTAGGGTTTATTCCAAAACCCAAAAATTCAATCTTCTTCCAAGAAATTCAAGGATCTTCCATGGATTTCTCCAAGTTGTTCGAGAATTAAGTTCCCCAAGTCAAGGGCATCAATAATATTGGTCTAAAAGTGTGAGAAAGAAGTTCCAAACAATTTTCTACATCTCCAAAATTATAATCCAAGGTATGTAGGGCTTGAACAAGAACACGCCTTTCGTTCTTGTGCCTAAAGATTTATTTTCTATTATTGATTTACATGATTTTGCAAGTGGGTTTACACCCAAATTTCTTTATTTATGATTTATGAGATTTGAGTTGAATAAGTTTGATATTTATGATTATTTTACCATCATGTTTCTTAAATTAAGAATTTATTCCATGAGTTGTATATTGTCATTATGTATTAATGATTTCTAAGCGATTTAAGACAAGTGTCATGAGTTATGCCTTTCCATGAGAAATTTGGCTATTGAATATATATTGATATTTGAGATTGAAAGTCAAGAATGATTCCTATGATGTTTCCTTGAAGTTTTTGATATTTGAAAATGATTCGAAAAGCAAATGTACTTGATGTTGAGAAAGATTGTATTGAGTTGAGTTGGGTTAGGAATCCACAAGATGTTTATGATTTACAGATGAGATATATATTTATGTTTTGGTCTCTAATATAGACCCATGAGTTGATATTGATTAAGGTGGATTTCCTAACGCGTTCTGAGCTGAGTCTGGGAGGAGTATTTAGCACCGAGTGGAAAATATGGTATTTCTCCAAAACTATGTGCCACCATAGGATTGATTTTGATAATTGTGGGCCAGAGTCTGAGTATGGTATTGTGATAACGAGATTAACGTTGTACTCCCTGGCAAGAGTACGACACCCTCGCCAATGTGGGGTTCTCTCCTTAGAAGGGAAAAACGTTTGACTCCATGCAACTCACATGGTGTAGTTATGTCGGTTATAATAAACTCCCACGTCCATAATGATCTAAGTACCATAAGTTACCGAGTCACTCTAAGTCATGAGTCAAAGAGTTTGAGTTGAGTTAAATGACTTATGAGATTTATGAAGCATATGTTATTACTGATGACTTTCGAAAATTATGTTTTAGATAATTCAAGCGAAGAGAGTTATTATTGTCAGCATGCATGATTTTTTTATACATTTATGATATTATTTAAAATGTTGCATCCACCCCCACATACTCAGTACATTCCCAAGTACTGACTCTCATACTCTTT
The DNA here is from genome assembly GCA_030864215.1 of Capsicum pubescens. Classification (NCBI taxonomy): domain Eukaryota; kingdom Viridiplantae; phylum Streptophyta; class Magnoliopsida; order Solanales; family Solanaceae; genus Capsicum; species Capsicum pubescens. Next base: position 77,525,505 of record CM061544.1, read on the forward strand.
TGTACTCTATATTTCCTCATGATATAGGTTCAAGTGCTCAGTCTCAGTAGCGATAGTGATCTTTGAGTACCTCCATCTACATTTCTGCGGTTGGTGAGTCCTCATGGTTCGAGTACCTGTGTCTCTGATTTTGTCTTGTTAATAGATGGTTGTTTACTTTCATGTTCAGTACGAGTCAGTTAGGGATCTATCCCAATGGCTCCTCAGTCCTATGTAGTAGAGGCTTTGTCAGACTAGTGTACCAGCGTGTATAGAGATTTCAGTATTTTATTTGTACAGGGCAGTATTACTTCTTATTTCAGTATGTTCATGACATGGTTATTCCTCTTTATCTTAGCATGATTTGTTCTATAATGAGTTCTGAAAGTAATGACAGGCTTAGAGGGTTAGCTTGAGGCCACGTGTGACCTTGAGCACCATGTGACGTCTCAGGATAGGTTCTTGGGGCGTTACAATATCTCACAATATACTACAACTCATCTCTTTTCTTCTTACAACACAAAGAGAAGAAATATCACTATTTATAGGTGATGAATCTTTCTTGCAATGAATAGGTAGAAGTTGTGAGAAGATAAATGAAATAGAGGTTACAAGTGTTACAAAAGTAATGAGGTAGAATAATGGTAGAAGGTATAAGAAACTTATGACCATATTCTTACCACTAATTCATAAGATTATGTTGTGTTTTGAGTTTAGTAAAATCTATATTTTACAACAAGAACTTCAAACACATGTTCAAACTAATCATATGAACAATAAAATGAAGTTTTAACTCTGTATTCACAACTTTTAACTTCAACAATAAGTTCAATCAAACTAATGAACATCATCAAATTGAAGCTCAAACTATTTTCTCAAAAATAGCAAAATCAAATGTTTAGAAAAAAATGAAGATTAGAAGATTCAAGTCCACCGAATTCACAGTGTGTACTTAAGTAAATTATTCCCCTCATGTAACCAAGGTTATGGAATATATCCTTCCAGGATAAATGAATCACTTCGACAGAATAGCGGTACCTCAAACTCTGCGAACTACGAACGCGCTCAATGGTAGCGAATCAAACTAGAGTTTTTAAGAAACATGAGTATTTTGTTTTTAAGAAACATGAGTATTTTTACTTGAAAATTATATGTCTATACCGGAGAAAAATTTTAGCTATTTATATCCATCAAGGTGTTATTTTATGAAGAGAAGCAATGATTCAGAAAGGTGCAACTCTTCGTAAAGGTGCAACTCTTAAAAGTCGCAACCCATTGAAAAGGTCATAACCATCCAAACTTAAAAAGTCTCTATTCAAATTTAATAATTTCTCTTGGTGTCTTTTCAAAAAAAAACACATATTCATTTTCCATTCACACCTTTTATAAAACTAACAATCCCCTAATAAATAAAGAAATAAAGACTAGTTGTATCTGGATAAGTAGGTTTTCCTTTGAACTTTTTGTAGTGAACTTGTATCAGATGCACTCGGCCAATTGGTAAATGTGATATATTTGAACTGTCAAGATTTAATATATACCTAGACAACACAAGTCATACAACTAGCCCTTTACCGTCTATGGTTCTCACGGCTTTGTTTATTTCAGTCATGAACACGACCTGGTTTCATGAGAGCTTAGAGAATATGCCTTTTTAATCAGTCTCTTGTTCCACTTCACCCTCACATAGGTGATTCATAAATGTTTACTCCTAGAAATTAAATTATTTGATCAAACCTACAAAACTAGAAACCTTTAAAAAACTTCAAACCATGGGCCTTATTCTTGTTTCATGAATATTGTCGTCATCATGAGAATGGGTTGAGTATATTGACAATGTTGAACCGTCAGTCACAACTTTATTTGATCTTCTTGAATCTATCTCTTGGGATCTCCAGTCTGCTAGGTAGAGTTACCATCATGATGACTTATACTTGGCCGAAAATCCATTTCTTTCAATGATCTTTCAACTTCCTCTCTAATTAGGCCTTTTATAAGTGGATCTAATACATTATCCTTTGACCTCACATAGCCAATTATGATAATTCCACTAGAGTAGTTCTCTAACAGTGTTATACTTTTATCTGATAAGACAATATTTATCATTATACATCATGCTTCTTGACCTACCTATTGTTGTTTGAATAACACAGTGTATGCATACTGGTGCCAAAGATTTGGACCAATAAGGAATACCTTTCAAGAAATTCCAAAGTCATTCAGCTTCTTCACCTACTTTATCTAATGTGATAAATTCAGATTTCATTATAGAGCGGGCAATAAATGTCTGTTTGGATGATTTTTAAGAGATGTTTCCTCCACCTAAAGTAAATACATATCCACTCATGAATTTTACTTCACTAGATCCGGTGATCCAATTTGCATCACTATATCCTTCAATTACTGCTGGATATTTGTATTAATACAAATCATAGTCTTGGGTATGTTTTAGATACCCCAAAACTCTTTTCATTTCCATCCAATTAGTTTGATTAGGATTACTCACGCATCAACTCAATTTACTAATAGCGCATACTATGTCTGGTCATGTATAATTCATGATATATATCAAACTTCCCAACACTCTTGCATAGTCCAATTATGGGTCACTTTTACCTTTATTCTTTAAAGTACAAAGCTCGCGTCTAATGGAGTTTTGGCAATATTGAAATTCAAATACCTAAACTTGTCAAGTACCTTTTCAATGTAATGAGACCGTGATAATGTTTACGCTTGTGGAGTTTTATGAATTCTTATTCCTAAGATCACATCAGCAACTCCTAAGTCTTTTATATCAAACTTACCCTCAAGCATCCATTTCATAGAATTTATGTCAGAAATATTTGTAGATGATCAACATATCATCCACATATAAAAAATAATGACTTTGTGATTTGGAATGTCTTTATTTTAAACACATTTATTACATTCGTTTAGCTTGAAGATGTTTGCCAATATGGTTTGGTAAAACTTTACATGTCACTATTTAGGTGTTTGTTTTAGTCCATAAAGTTACTTAGAAAGTTTGCACACTTTTCTTTCTTCACTAGGAACCACAAAACCCACGAGTTATTCTTTGTAAATTTCTTTCTCCAATTCTCTATTTAAGAAAGTTGTTTTCATATTCATTTGATGAATTTCAAAATTATATACCATCGCTAAAGAAACTAACATCTGAATGGACATTTTCCTTGTTACTATAAATTATGTGTCTAATTAGTCAAGGACTTCTTTTTGCCTAAAGTCTTTCGCAACAAGTCCTGCCTTATATGTGTCAATAGTACCATCAACCTTCATTTTCCTTTTGAAGATTCATTTAGAACCTAAAGGTTTATTTTCTGAAGGAAGATTAGCCAACTCTCAAGTATGGTTGCTCATGATTGAATCAATTGAATCAATCTCACTATTGATCGCCTTTTTTTAAGAGGATGATTTTTAAGACGACATTGTTTCTTTAAATATTTGAGGCACATATTTAAGAAGAAATATTACAAAATCTGATGCGAAGAAAGTCAACCTTCTTTGACATGTACTACTCCTTGGATTCTCATCATTAAGTACATTTTTTCTTTAGTTTATCTCGAGGTCGTTTAGACCCTCCATAGACTGTTAATGTTTAGTTTTATGCAGATAAATAGATTCAAAGAACTTAGCATTACCTGATTCAATTACCGTATTTTCATAAATATTTGGATGTTTGAATTTATGAATAAAAAATTATCATGTTTTACTACTTGTAGCATATTTGATGAAAATGCAGTCCACAGTGTTTGGTCCTATTTTTACCCTTTTAGGTATATGAACTTGAAATTTTTCTAGACACCCCTACACTTTGAAATATTTTAAGTTGAGTTTTCTTATTTTGCAGTTTAAATATCCAATAGATTGTGTCTTGCTATGGGACATTCTATTGAGTGTTCAATTTGTTGTAAGGGTATCTTTCCGCTACAAGTTTTGTTGTAAATCTAGACTTATGAGTAAGACATTCATCATTTCCTTCAATGTTCAATTTTTTATTTCCGCAATTCTATTCATTGAGGTGAATATAGGGTAGTAGTTTAATGGATAATTTTATTTTTCAAACATGTCTCTGTAAAAGAGGATTCATACTCTCCATCCCTATCACTTATCATTTTAATTTTTTAATTCAACTGATTTTAACTTCAATTTTATATTACCTGAATGCATTTATTGCTCCACCCTTACCATTTAGCAAATAAACATAACAATATCAAGTTTCAATAAAAGTTATGAAATACTTTTTTCAGATCGAGATGGTGTTGACTTCATATCACAAATTCAGTGTGAATTAAGTCTAAGGGATTTAAATTTCTTTTGATAGACTGAACGGATGCTTAGCATACTTAGATTTTACACATATTTGACACTTTGATTTATTGCGCTCAAAGTTAAGCAATACTTTCAAACTGATTAGTGTTCACAAAGTTTTGTAATTGATATATCCTAAACGACTATGCCACAAATTATTTAACTCCAGCAAGTAAAAAGAAGTCTCAGCTTTGTTCATTGCAATAGTCATTACATCAAGTTTGAAAGGCCCACATTGAGGTTGACCTTTTCTACATACATTTCACTCTTACTCATTACAACTTTCTCCAAAATAAACACAAATTTAAAACTATTTTTAATGAGAAGTATTGTCGACACTAAGTTCTTTCTAATAGTAGGAACATGGAGAACAATGTTGAGAGTCAACACCTTATCAGAAGTCATTTTTAGAAATATTTTTCCACTTCTTTCAACCTTAGTTGTTGCATTATTTTTAATGAAAATTACTTCTTCGGGGCCAGCGATATCATAAGTAGTAAAAGATCTTTTATCCTCACAAACGTGTCTAGTGGCTCCTTAATCTAACCACCATTCATTTGGATTTTCAAATAGATTGTATTCAGTGATCATAGCACACAAATTTTCAATATTTGCAGTTGCTTCCAACATGTTTATTTGTTTTCTTCTTGTTCTTATTAGGATTTGACTATTCAAAGCTTTATGGCCAACATCACTACAATTATAGAAATTGACATTGAACGTTCTCTTGTTCTGTCTTTTCTCTTGTCCAGAAGACTTCATCATCTTTTTATTATTTGGAACATCATCCTTAACAGTATTTGTAACCATCATCGATGATTTCTCATTCAACTCATTATCGTCTTCTATCGTGGGACGACACACAAGATCTTTTAAGCTAGACAATTGATTTTCAATCATAATTTTTTTCGCAACATGAGGATCTCTACTTATGAACATTTGTATTTCAAGTTTGGTCATCCAAAATGACATCATTTGCTATCATTCGTTGAAGTTCACACCAGAATATTTTTCTAGTTTCTCTGTCATTTTCATTGCTAGAGCAATTTCTGAACAACTTAATGACACAACATTGGTTGTCGTTGGGACAATACTATTCACATCAAATCATTTTATTATGTAGTTTCATTCGTCATTTTCATATCAATCTTTGACAAGCACTTTAGTATTTCTGAATACTAATAATAAAGACTTTAATCTTTAACCAACTTGTTTCTAGTCAACGATGAAGTTTTTATATCTTCGAATCATCAGTCAAATGAACTTTGAAACCTGGTGAAGTTTTTATGATTTCAAATCAAAATCAACTGTAAATAGAGTGAAAATCCATAGATTTTAAACTCCAGAAATTAATACAGAGAGTTTAACAAATCGTTGAAGTTTTTATATTCTTCTAATCGAATTCCCACATTGATTTCTTGGTGAAGGTTTTTATATTCTTCTAATCGAGGGAGTAGATATCAAAAGATTTTAGTCTCTACAAAATGAGACACAATACAGATTAATCAAGTACTTGATTAATAAATGGTAATTTTTTTATTATTTTATTTCCTTAAGACTATTATTTTTCGTATTTAGTAAAATTCATATTTTACAACAAGAACTTCAAACACATGTTCAACCTAATCATATGAACAGTAAAATAAAGTTGTAACTCTATATTCACAACTTTGAACTTCAACAATAAGTTCAACCCAACGTATGAACATCAACAAAATGAAGTTCAAACTATTTTCTGAAAAATAGCAAAACCAGACATTTAGAAAAAAATAAAGATTAGAAGTTCAAGTCTACCGAATTTATGGTGTGTCCTTAAGAAAATCATTCCCCTCAAGTATCCAAGGTTATGGAATATATCCACCTAGGATAAAATGAATCACTTCGACGGAATAGCGGTACCTCAAACTCTATCGATCTAAGAATGCACTGATCAACGTTAGCAAATCACACTAGAGTTTTTCAAGAAAGAGGGGTGTTTTTACTTCAAAATTTTATGTTTGTACCTGAGAAAAAAATCAAGTAGTTATAGTCATCAAGGTGTTGCTTCACGAACAGAAGCAATGATTCAGAAAGGTGCAGCTCTTTGTAAAGATACAACTCTTCAAAAAAGGTGCAACTCTTCAAAAAAGTTACAACCCATTGGAATGTCATAATCATCCAAACTGAAAAGGTGCCTATTCAAATTGCATCATTTCTCTTGGTGTCTTTTCGAAAAAAAACATATTCATTTTCCATTCACACCTTTTTAAAAACCTAACAGATTAAGGACACAAAAATAATGAGAGTAAAGGGATATTAAGTGGTAGAATTATGAATGAATAAAGTGGGATGTTATAAGAATTATCACAAAATAATGATCACCACTTTCTCCACTTTATAATGTTCAAAAATTATCATGCAATTTAATTTTAATATTAAAATACACCAATAAAAACCTACATGAATTCAGAGCAAAAGATCTTTTCAAGAGTAGAACTAGGTAAATAATGTGTTAGAAGGGGGGGGGGGGTTAATAGTTATGTAGTTGATCGTTGATAATAAAATTTATAGTACAAAATTTTCTTTTTGTAGTAGCAAATTATTTGTCAATCTTGTTCATCTTTGTTAGTGTGATTGGACAAAATTCAAACGCATACATATCTATATCTATAATCTATAATCTATATCGATATCTATATCTATAATCTATATCTAAAATCTATAATATATTAAAAGTGTGAAGGACCTTAAAAATATTGCTTGAACTTTTTGCCCTTCATTAAAAGTCTTTGCTTTAGACAAAATTGTTTTTTCACTATTTTTTTAAAATATTTAAGAGTTGAAAATTAATTAAATATATTTATGGTAAAACATTTTCTTATTAGAAGTCATCATAATTTCACTACTTTTTTCTAATTTAAGAATTGAAAATTAATTGAATATATTTATGGTAAAACTTTTCCTTATTAGAAGTCATCAAAATTAAATCCAGAAATAAATATAAAACCATTAGAATAAGAAAAGTTTAAGAAGTACCAACATTTTAAAAGCTTAACTACATAATAAGAATGTAATCAATAATTTTGTAATATGAATGTAATCAATGATTTTGTAAAGATTTGAATTCAAAAATAAGGAAAGATTTTAAATATAAACAAAAATAAATAATGTAAGAAAGTTTTGAAACTTTTGAAACTATTTTGAAAAGTTTCAACCCTTCAAAATCGAACAAGGATAATTACAGAGTTTCAAGATGTTATAAACTGTTCGGTCTTAGATCATCAAAATAGTTTCAAGATGTTATAAACTATTTTGAAACTTTTAAAGAAAATTTTGAAATAATCTAAGAAATTACAGAGTCACCACTTAATTTATTTGAAAAGAAATTAAGAAAACTTTTAAGGAAAATCCTAAGTCTTAAAACAGAAAAAAGACTTAGGGTTTTAAGAAAATCTCGGGTAAGAGGTTCTTATTAACATCTTAGGAAGGTTTTTAAGGCACCTAAAATGTCTGCTAACTTGCAGTTATCCAGACTATATGAAAATCACCTTTGACTAACTTTGTAAAAGAGAAGTTGGTTTTTGAAAAGAAAGTGATTTTAGGAAAAGACTTGTATAAAAAAAATTGACGACTTAGTAGGGAATTTAACTAAGTCTAAGCAAATTAATAACAACTAGCACGTAAAAGGGAAAGGGAGAAACTAGAAGACTTAGGCCATTAGGCACAAATCAATAAACTTGTCCTAAGTTATTTTGGGGTTTTGGTCCATCTTCACCTGTCATAATCTAACTACTTGGGCTTTTGGCCCATAACATGTCCTAATCTAATCATTCGGGCTTTTGGTTCACAACCTGTCATAAACTAATCATTCAACCTTTTGGCCTACAATCTGTCCTAAACTATCTTTTGGGGCCTAAAATCTATTTCACATATATTAAATTACAATTTTGGCTTCGAGGCCCCAAATAAATAAATAAATAAAAAGAAGACAATAATAAAAATCAAGACTTTTCAAGTCTCTTAGTGACTTCTTCAATGGATTTTGACCTATTTTCCTTCTTTGTCTATCTTCTAGCACTCGCATGTCATATAGTCGACTTTGGGTTTAAACTTTGAACTTGACTTGAAGAGGTGGGCCTCATTGGCCCATTATGAAATGCAAGAGGAGAGGAGTCCATTTGGAATCGAGACATTTTTTGCATGCAAAGAAAAGATAAAAAAAATTAATACACGTTCAAGGAATAAAAGTGACATATTTCAAAGTAAAAGAAAATATCAAGAATCAATTTTTGAATGACAATGATAAACAAATTTTCACACGTATAACAAGAATGAGAGTCAACAGATAAAATTCAAAGCAAAGACACTCACTTATATACCTTATGATTTATATTCATATTAAGGATAAATAAAGGTAAAAGGAAGAAGGTCATATTCAATTAATTAATGAGAGAACAAATAACGTAAGCTTGCGAAAGTAAAGGGACGAGGCAATGAGAAAAAATAACCATGACTTCTAAAGTTGAACAAACGTAGACACTAATCCATATAACAAAATAAAATAAAGACTAACTTTTCAAGAAAGGAATCTTTAAATTTCAATTAAGGCGACATTAACGAAGATTCATACATCTAAATTACAACCAACATTTTAGGGTAAAACGTGTAACGACCTATGATTAATCATTCTAAGCCATCGTTGATTCTCTTTTAATATTATGAATCAAAAAGAGACACAAATCAAGTCTTTACACACACAAAGAACACATATAACAATCCAAAGGGAGCGAGAAAATTAGAACAAAAGTTTAGCATTCCTAAAAGTGAAATATCGTTCAACAATCATACTATGCATGACTCGAAAAATATCTAAATAATTCTATTTAGCCACAAAAGCTCAAACATTCTCATCATTTTCACAAGTCAACATGTGAAAAAAAAGGAATAAACATCTTGGATGAAAAATAGCTAGCACTTCATCTCTCATATGAGGATTTTGAAATCCATTAAAATAATTAGCAAGCAAATAACAAGTTCTTGACTTAACCAATTACTATTTTATTAAAGAAAAACAAACAATAGTAACTATTCTTTTTGATATAAAGAAAACAACTTTACATTCTAAAAATAAATATATCCGCCAACAATGAATTTAAACAAAGCATAAGAATGTTTTTTAAGCAAAGATTGAAACTTTATCCATAATAATCAAAAAATAAAGTCAAAAGTGAGAAACAATCAATATTATCTATTCTTTTCAACATAAAGGAAACAACTTTACATGTTAAAAACAAACATATCCGCTAACAATGAATTTAAACAAAACATAAGTACATCCTTTAAGCAAAGATTGAAACTTTATTTATAATAATCAAAGAATAAAATCAAAAAGGAGAAACAATCAATATTAAATATTCTTTTCAACATAAAGAAAACAACTTTACATGCTAAAAATAAACATATCCGCCAACACTGAATTTAAACAAAGCATAAGTACATCTTTTAAGCAAAGATTGTAACTTTATCTATAATAATCAATAAAGTCAAAAAGGCATGTACAACTATTGCTAGCTCATTTTTATACCATGAACATGAAAATAACCATAATATCAATACCACAACGTCCTATGGCCTTCAAGACGGTCTACAGCAAACAATCCCAACAAATAAAATTATAACTACGAACTATGAAGAAGAAAACGATAATAAAACTTTAAAAAAAAAGGTGTGTTTATCTTTTTGGGGTAGCAAAATGGGACTACAAGCTTTCTTGAAGTCTTAATCACCACCGGAAAGCGTTCAACTCAAGAACTTCGATTAGCCCACGAATTGCATGGAAAAGAAAAAAAAATTACTAAAATAAAAACTCTTCTTTGCTCAAAACTTTTTTTCCAACCTTGAGACTTGGTCTTTCTATCAAAATAGTGGTAATATTTATAGAAAAAGATGGGGATTCAATTCTTTTCATCCACCAAAGTGGGAGAGAGAATTTAGGAGTGTTTTTGAAATTTTAAAATTGAAGATAAAGTGAGGTGGAAGATAAAATAGGGGGAAATTGTACAATGCAATTCAATTTTTGAATTTTAAAATTAAAAAAAAAAAAAAAAAAAAACAAGGCTGAGGGAGGATTGTACAATGTAGTATAATTTTAAAATTTTAAAATTTGAATTTGAAAAAAGGACAAGGTTGAGGGGGAATTGCACGATGCAATACAATTTTAAAATTTTAAAATTGGAAAAAGGATAAAGTTGAGAAAGAATTGTCCAATGTAGTACAATTTTTGAATTTCAAAATTGGAAAAAGGACAAAGTTGAGGGGGAATTGTCCAATCTATTACAAATTTGAAATTATTTTTGGTGGGAATTGGGTAGAAGTTATGAGAGTTTTTGAGAATTTTGGGATTATTTAAAATATAACCCCAATTGAGATTTAAAATTTAGCCAAATTTATTTAATTTTGATCAAATTAAAAAATTAATTGACGGATTGCATTGCAATTATGAACAATTTGATTTCAATTATAGCCAAATTTAATAGATTGGCTAAATTAAATTGAAATTCGATACGAATTAATACTTTGTTCAATCCCCGAGCTTCTTGATGAGATAAAACCAAATAAATATTCGTCTAATAAATTATTTTTGGGAACAAAATATATTCAAATTAAGATCTTACCCATTTGAATTAATTTTTCAAGATAAGGTTTGATTAAAATTTGATATTTCGTAAATAGAAAAACTATATAATTTCGTACAATTGAATACGATAATATATAATCGCTACTTAAAATGAAAAAAAAATTCTAGATAAATGTTTTGAAACGCTTTTATCCGGACAAAATAAAAATATTGTAATTTTATTTAAAATAGAAGAAACTTGAAATTAAACTTAGTTATGAAGAGCAAAAATTAGGTGTCAATAAATAGGACCTCGAGTCATCAATCTTCTAACTTGTTGAGTAAGACCATGTAAATGTATGAAGACTGACGCCTACCAGTGTCGGAAGGTCAAGAAATCACCCATTCTCATTCGATCTCCTAGTTAGTCATGAACAACATGTTGTTCATATATACGTGTGAGCAAAGGGGCAGATAAAGAAAAGATGGGTTAACAGTTTCTTTTTTATGCCGATAAAAGAACATATTTCATAAATGATTGAGCTAGAATTTTCATAAAAGAAATTTACAAAATAAAAAGTAAATACACGACGAGGTCGAAGGACTTTACATTACTATCGATCTTTTGGACAAGAAGAGTTCATCAAAATAGGATTCAATTTGCTAATAATATTATGTGTGTTTGTTTGAACACAATCCTTTTCCTTTTAAAATAAAAAATGAAAAAAAAAACCACAGAATAGTGTCAGACCATTTTTTTTTTTTCTAAAAAAGTGATTTTGATTAATTTTTCAAAAAAACTTTTCTACTAATAGAACTCTTACTATTTTTCAAGTTAAATGCATGTCCAAACATAATTTCAATTTTTAAATACCCTTTTCTGAACTCTTTTTTTAAACAAAGTTTTTTATATATATATCCAAACACTTATTACCAATCTTTAAGAAATGTTTTTCAGAAAATATACTACACCCTCCAAACACACGCCGATATTTTATTTCAATAACATATTTTCGAAATAACATATTTGAAGAAAGCGTTTCCTCTTACCAAAGACATTAAATAATTTGATTTGATACTCCTGCTGTTTTAAAATAGTTGGTTCTTTTTCTAAAACTGTTTATTTAAATTTAATTTTTTTTAATGAAATCAAGATGATTTTATTATATTTTCTACTATTATCTTTATTATTAAATTACTAAACAAAATATATATATTCAAATTTATAATTTTAAAGAATAACTAATGAGACTAATTTGATAATATAAACTCTAATAAATATTTTATGTCAAATCAAGGATCAACTATTTCAAAATGAAAGAAGTATCTAACCAATCTTTACCACATTTTTACGGATCATATAAGTAAAACACGATCACTATACCCACTATTTTTTATTTTTTATTCTTTTAGAAAAAGGCAGGAAAAAGAATACTATTTTTTAGAATGTCAATTCTCTAAGCACGAGTATTTGACTTTAAGGTAGTAAAATAAATAAACAAATAAAGAAAGAATTAATTTTTTTTTTCTTTTATTAAGGCTTGCAGTACGCGCCACTCAGTTGAAGTCTTCGTTGATGGAGTTCTCCAATTATTCGTATTACTCGTTAGATAGTTGTTACATACTATGATAATTTCACAATGTATGGTTGTATTATATAGTATTATGTTATTTTGATAAATATAATGTTTAGATATATTATGTCATATATCTGTAATTTGAAATTAAATACAAGAAAAAATGAATACGAGGTAGAATTTCTATAAAAAAAAAAAAAAAAAAATAGGAAAAAGAGTAGAATGTGATTTTATTCTCCTTACTCACTTCCTCTCTCTTTTGAGATTTTATTTTATTTTATTTTATTTTTAGTAGGCATTTGGACATGTGATTTCATCTCGCTATCATGTAAAGAATAGATTTTGGGTCTAACTCATTCTCAAAAGCTAGTCCATAAGGGAAAGATTGCCCAAGTTATAAGGAGATTAATTACCCATTCCTTTTTCGATTTGGGATACTTAGCAATCCCCCGCACGCCCAGGCCTCGTTAACTGGAGTGTGGACAATATAATGGAGGACAATATAATATGAGGGTCCAACGTCGGTGAACAAAGATTTGGGATGGACCTGACTCTGATACCATGTTAGTATCGACAATCTCGAGATCGTCCTTGATTTCCATGGAGAAAACTTAATCAGTGAAGAGAGAAAATGGAAGATGAAGTAATTGACAAGCTTCTTTATGACAGTTGTATTCATCTTATTTGATGTTGCCAAAATATGGGAAAATTAACTATATAAACTTATTATATTAGTTATTACAAGTTTTTAAGTTTTCAAGTTATAGCAACTTTCATTTAAAAAAAATATATAAAAAAGGTTTTTTTGTTTTGTTGAAAATACAAAAAAGTAATTAACGAAAGAGGAAAATTAAGATTTAATACAATTAATATACAATTTACCTTCCTTAAATATAGTTAACCTTTAATTACTAATATTATCCACCCCAAAATCCCTCTAACCGTTGTTTTTCCTCTTATTTTAATGCTTGCATTAAGAGTTTTCATCTTCATACACTACCTTCCTCTTTGTAGAAGATTAATTTCTGTCAGTAAACAAAAATACCGTAATTTCGGCGTCAACAAATTGCTGAGGATTATAATTTGAAAGAAAAGCAAAAATAAGTATTTCTTTTGATAACAAATATGAATTCTGTTAATTTGTATTCAATCATGATACGTCATGGAAGGAGATGGAATAGTTTGTTAATTTTTTTTATGAAAATGGATATTTTTCATTCAAAATGAATTTAATTTTTTTTTTATGTGTTTCTTTAATTTTCTATTTTTTGTGTTTCTTCAATTCTCTATTTTTACATTCTCGAACTGAAAGGTCAAGCGCAAGCAGGTAAAAACGATTGTGTATTTTTAGTGTATTTAATTGGATAGTAGATTTGTATGTAAATCGAGCATCTGTTTTTTGAGTATTTTTTTTTTTTTAATTTAATAGCTAATATTTAGTTTGTGTGGGGGAGGACTGTACTTTGTTTCCTCGTTCTTTAAGAATTAACAAACCAAAGATTTTTAAGATAAGAAAGTATTGTGACATTCATACATGCTCAATAAAAGATTTTCAAGTCTTTTTTTATGAAAATAAATAGGGTGTTTTACACGGATATGTTGCCTTCCCTGTGATGCTCAAAATTTTCACAAGGAGATAATATTATTTAGCAACTTAGTATACCCTTAGTGAAAAATATATAAAACATTAAAATGAGAAATTTTGGATAGACCTTTTATTTAGAGAAATTTTGAATTGTTTGTTTCAAATCTTAATGCTTTTGTTATTCAACTCCAGGTATTATGTAAAGATGATACCGAAACTTTAGATTTGTGCAAGGACATGATGAAACAAGGTGAATGGCCACCATTTATGGTTGTTTTTATTCCAAAGAGGGGTATGTACTTGAGCAGACGTTGGATTTTTTCTGTGTATGATCAATATGGGATGCTTCATTTATCTATTTGTTTTTCATTTTTTCAGATTTACTGTTGAAACAGATGTGTTCATAAGAGACTGGATAATAATTACAGAGTTGGAGATGCTGATTACTTGAATAACCGTGAAGCTGATAATGGAGATAGCATGATGACTCTTTTAAATACTAATGATACGTCAAAGGACCTCGTCATTTGTCCTGATAAGCGTAGTAATATTGCTCGTTTCATCAATAACAAGCATTTGAAATCGGGTAATACATGGTATTTGCACAAATACCAATAACATAATACCAATAACAAACGATTCTCAATGAAAAAGACAATGAAACGAGGTCTTGAAAGATTAATCGAACTATTTTGTTGTATAATTCTAGGGCTTTTCCTACTAGGAATATAATCAAACTTGATTTTTTCGGACATTGTCTCAAGAAAATAAAAAAGAAAGTTTAATATATTAAATCAAGCTCAAGGGTGAATGAATGTTGGGAAACCAATAATCATACTCAAAAGAAGGAAAAATAAGTTGAAAAGAGTGAATAATAATGAGATGAAGACTTTGTTTGATATTTGGTAAAAAATTAAAGATCTTGCGTATGTTTTGGATTTACAGCTGCCGTAAAATGTGATGCTCTGTAGAAAAGGGTAAAAAAAGAAGGAAAAAAGAAGTTAAAAAGATAAAGAGATAAGACTTCTATTGATAATTAAAGACAGTAAAATATGAAAAAGTGTATAATTAAGTTAATTATTCAATTTAATAAAAAGTATGGAATCAGTTCTTAACTTTACAAAATATATTTACCATATATAACTCCTTAAATTGTGAACAAACTTTGATACTTAATTATTAAAAAAATATTGATACCTTAACTTGCCATAATTATCCAAGATCTTCAATTAAGAGTAATAAATGTTAAATGCTAGATATAAGGAAATAATACAAATAATAAATATTAAAAAAATAATTTTTGAAAATTTAATTAAAATATTTTTTTTCAAAAGTTGCTATAGCTTGTAATTATTTCTAAGTCTAGTAATTAATGAAAAATTATGCTATAACTTGTAATTAACAATCTAAAAAATATATTTGGGATAATTTTCACCCAAAATATCTAATCCTCTATATATCTCTAATACAATACATTGCAAACATAAGTATGGTCCTTTAACTATACTACTGGGCCACAATGTATATTGGGCCTAACATGACATAAGATCAGTGTTTAGACGATTTGCTGATTTCATATTATGAGATGAAATCCCAAATTCTTTAAAAAGCTTGACTGGGATTTCATACAACGATTTAAGATTTTTCAAATATAAAAATTAATCTACAAGTATATATTTGTAAAAAAATACCAACCATTTATATTTGTCAATTATTTTTTTCATATGTAAATAAAATTTATTGTTTATATTACTACTTTTTAAACCATTTATATCTCATATAATCATTACCCTCACCAACATAAAATTTATTATTACTTCAAACCAAAAATCTTATTTTACCATTTATTATCCACCAAATTTATTATTTTTGATGAAATTCATCACCAACCAAATTTATTACTTTTGACGAAATTCGTTCTCCAATCAAATTTATTATTGTTTATAAAATTCATTCAACAATCAAATTGATTACTACTTCATTCAAACCAACACATAATAAAAAAATAATTTAGAGTAACAATATTGATTTGTCTTCTCGGTCATTTGATCGAAAAATGCAACCTCAACAAGAGGACATTGTCCTAACTACGTGGGAGGATTATATTAAAGAGTAGAACACTAAAATTCATGTTCAATTTTATTTTTTATTGAAATAAAATTTAATCAATAAATATATTATATTTTTTTAGAATAACTTTGTTACAATGTATTACACTTTTATTAAAAAATTTTACCTATTTTGTAAGATGGTATAACGGATTGGGACAATTTTGATAGTCTGCACACCGTTTGAGATTTTTATCTTATGAAAAGATATATCATATAAAAAATTCAAATTATATATCGAAACAAAACTTCATCTCATGATATCATATCACATGACTAGACTAACCCTTAAAAATATAAACACTACCATGAGATCTACTCCTCAAGTATGGAACTTATGTTCAACTCAATGAGAGTTGACATAACTGATGGAAAATTAGGATTGACATCAAATATAGATTGGTAATTATACATCAAATACTTGATTTATTTGGGAAAAGGAATAAAAGAAAATAATGGAAAAAAGTAAAAATTTGGAAGTCACTAGATCTAGAATAAATTGCTTGGGCGCTTTCGTCAAGCAAAGAGAGAGGAGACTAGTGTCGAATAAATCATTCACTCTAAAAGCCTGGAATCATGACTTTAATTTCATCGATTTACTTTGTTAATGGGGTACAACATTTATGACACTTTGAATGAAATGATTCGCACGTCCCTTTTCCTCATCAAATCCGAAAAAAAAAATGATTTAGATACCTTTTGTTAATTATATTCCTAATTTTCTTAACGGGTCCTTAGGCTCGATCCATTTCTATACACTTGATGCAACAGACTCTCAAAAGTGACAAAAGAGTTTGAAAATGAGGTGTAGGTGACTCAAGTTTTAATAATTGAGTGTCGGTGATAATTACTTTATTAGTGATTAAGAAAGTTGAGAAAGTTTGAGAATAGTTCATAAGTTTTTTAATTTACACTTTGATCTAAATGTTGACCTGATATAACTAGAAACGAAGGGAATAAAAATGTGTGTTTTTTCTCTCTTCTCATTATTGTTGTTTTCTCTCTCTTCACCATTTTTGTTGTTCATTGTTGTTGCTGCTTTATTCATCATCTTGCGCTTCATTATCATCATCCTCTTCTTTATTATTATCATCATCTTCTTCTTGTTAACCATTGTTGTTGTTGTTACCACTATTGCTGCTACTTGACCAATTTTATAGGTCAAATTTAGTTTCATACATCACTTTGGCATTACTTCATAGGCGACATTGGTAAGTAAAACTGTGATTTTTAGTTGAATTTCTCATCTGGGTATACTACTATTATTGTTTTTTAAATAATGGATAGAACCATAAACATGAACCCAACAAAAGATTCAGCTGTTGCGACAAATGAGTTACCTGTTGCAACGGAAGACTCATATGTTGGATTCATGTTTATAGTTTTATAGTGTTGTAACATGAATCAAACAAATGGATCATCTGTTATAATAAATGATTTATCTATTACAATAGATGAGTCACCTATTGACATAGATTACTCACGTGTTGCAATAGAATCTGAACTCGGTTCCAACAGACGAGTCATCAGTTGCAACAGGTAACTAATCTGTTGCAACAGGTTATTTATCTGTTGCAACATGTCACTCATCTGTTAGAATCGGCTTCAAAGGTTCTATAGTACATCCCAACATATGATTCATCTGCTGCAATAGATGTATAAGTTGTTGCAATATATGAGTCAATTGTTCCAATAGATGACTCTTCTGTTGGAGTAAGTTTCAGGTTCTATAATACAGTAACATGAATTAACAACGTGTGAGTCACCTGTTGCAATATATAACTCACCTATTGCAACATATTATTCACCTATTACAACAGATTATTCATCTATTGGGGTTCATGTTACGACACTATAAATCACTATTAATTTTATTATGATGTCATTATTAACTTTTTTTAACAAATGTCTTTATTTAGGTACCACTAACGGAGGAATCAATAACAATAGGGGTGTATTTTCATGATGAATGGATTGAGAAGAGCAATCAATATGTATGGCATTTAAAGGAGGGTGAATGTAAGACCCCGTAAAGTTCCCTCATAGTCTAAGCCTTTAGAACATGTCAAGTAAAGCCGTACTCAGTCTTTAAAAGATTTAGGAATGACTTTCAAAGTGATTAATGTTTAAAACATATAGAATTTTCCTAATTTTGACTTTTTATCGTGTGAGAAATTGAATTATCTTTCCAACGATATCCATTTCGTCAAAATCCGACATCGGAAGAGAAAGTTATGGACGTTTTACAAAAAGCAGTTGAAACTGCCCAGGTGCGACGGAGAGGTCCGATGGACTGTCGATAACCGTCGCAGAGGAGGCAGTGAGACCTCATTCTAGTTAGGCATGACAGTAAGGTCGATGGACCATTGCAGAAAGTCCAAATCTGGCCTAGGTGCGACGGTCAGGACCGACGGACCATCGACCCAGCGACAGACCGTTGCACCCACCATCACATATTTTGTTCAGTGATTTCAAGCCATTTTTAAAAGGGGGTTTTTGGTATTTTTCCGCCCCTTTTTACATTTTAATATACCCAAACGAACCAGATGACTTCAGTTCATCCAAAAGCATCTCAAAGTTAGGGTTTTCTCTCAAGATTAACCCTCTAGAGAAAATCCAAATCTTCCTCCAAGAAATTCAAGAACTCACCATAGATTTTACAAATTGAGTTAAGATTCAAGGTTCCCAAGTCAAAGGCTTTGATAACCCTTTCTCAAGAGTTCCAAAAAGAGTCTCAAGCAAGTTTGTTCATCCAATTTCACAATCTAACGTATGTGGGGTTTGAACAAGGGTAATCCTTTCACCCTTGTGCCCAACAGTTTATTTTAAATTACGAGTTTTCTGCAATTTATGAGATTTTACATGAAATTGAGTTAGGGTTTTTCACCCATTATCATTAGTTGCAAGGTTTTGATACTTCTCATGAATTGAAAGTAAAATAGCATAATTTTGCGTATGTTTCTATGCTTATTGATGAGACTTACAGATTTCAAGATACCTTATGAGTAATTGCATTCTTAAGCATGAATTTTGAGATGTTGACTTGAGATTTACTGTTTGGGTCAATAGACCCCCATTTTAAGATTTATTGTTCAAGACTGTTTAGGTCATGAGTACCCCATAACTAAGTTATTTTCAAATTTTAAGTAAAGATTTGACCCCTTGGGTCTAAGCTAAGATAGGAATCCATATTTGATTATGGTTTAAAGAAAAAAGGAATATATTTTGGTCTACATGATAGACCCTTGAATTATTTTGAGGTGGACTTCCTAAAAGTTCTGAGCTGAGTATGGGAGTAGTATTTAGCACCGAGTTGGGTATGATTCCAAGGTTTCATGCCCCAGAACTATGTGCCACCGTAGGATTGAGATTTATAGGCCTGAGGCCGAGATAGTGATCACTTAAATTAAGGTTCTATTCTGATGGCAAGGGTAGAAAAGCTCTCCCCAACGTGGGCAAGACGTTAGAAGTTCTTAAGTTGGTTAGAAGAAACTCCCAAGTCCAAAAGAGTTCCAGAGTTCCCGAATGTTAAAAGTTCTAAGTCCTTAAGTTTTAAAGAAGTTTTACTCTCCACAAAATAAAAGCATGAGTTTGAAAGTATTGTTTAAAGCTTCATTTTGCCTTCAAGTACTGAGAATAAGAGGAGAGTATAGATTTTAAAGTTAAGCATAATGACTCACGAGATTCGTGTTACATGTTTCACTATTCATGATTTATGATTTTTATATTTTAGACTTATTCAAGCCATGTGAGTAATTCCTATTTGCATGCATGATTTTATTAAAGAGTATTGATATTGTTTATGTAAATGCATCCACCCTCATATACTCAGTATATTTCCAAAGTGCTAATCAACATATACGTCTGTGTACTACATTGTCTCATATTGTAGGTTCAGGTGCTCAGTCTCAGAAGTGACCATGATTTCCAAGTACCTTTGTCTACATTCCACAGTTGGTGAGTCCTCATGGTTCGAGGACCTATATTTGCAGCTTTCTCATTTTCACAGTGTTTTGAGTTTTACTTTCAGGTCATTGTGAGTCAGTTGAGGGTCTGTCCCAATGGCTCTCCAGTTTGAGTAGTAGAGGCTTTATCATATTAGACTGTTAGTTGAAGTTGTGTTCCAGATTATTAGTATTTTTGCTATTCAGATATTATGTCCAGTTATTTCGAATTATAGTTGACCCAATAAAGTATCATGGTTTAGCTTATTTATCCTAAAGCAAGTGTTAGAAGTAGTAACAGACTCAAAAGGTTAGCTTAGGTCCACTTGTAGCCTTAAGCACCGTGTGACGTCTAGAGATGAGATTTTAGGGCATTACAGTGAAATTCTAGAGATGATAGCTATGACAGTCCAAAGTGATGTTTCGTATGATGATTTTGTAAACTTAATCATCATCTATTGTGGACTGAATTGTCAAGCGGAAGAACTCATCATCAGTTACATGTACAAATCCTTTGAAAATCAAAGGGTACTACCATTCAAGATAACCAATCAGGTTCGATTAGGTTCTTATCTTAGTAATTAAGCTAGGCCGATGTTAAGGGTGTCCGTAGTTGAAAAATCGAGAGAGAATGAGAAACAGAATGTAGAAGAAGAACAACAACAAGACATCTTTGATGATAAGTTGGATGATCTGGATATGAATATTCCAAATGATGATCAAACACCTACGCCCGTTATTACGAGGAATACGGTGGGCAGTTCTTCTCAATCAACACAGCCGGGCAATCGTCAAGATGACGATACTGGATTTTGCAAGGGAATGTCATTCAAGGATAATAATGAACTATCTACTTCTTTGTTTATTGCTTGCTTGAAAAAAGATTTCAGAGTAAGGAAGGTGATTAATTTGAGCAAAGTCTTTTCCTTCAGATATGCTAATCCAACCTGCAAGTGGTGGTTGAGGGATGTGAAATACTTAAGCTCTGAAAGATTCGTCATTAATGTTTATCAAAAGTATCACATATGTGGTTCGAATCACATTATGGGAAAAAATCCTCACGCCACGGCAGAGGTCCTCGGTCAATATTTCTAGAATAGATTCCACAACGGTAAAGGCCCTTCTACACGGGATATGGCCAATCAACTCCTTACAGAATTGGGTGTTATGGTCAGTTATTAGAAGATATATACGACCATGACGATTGACAAGGACTTGGTTAAGGGGACATACGAGCATGGGTATGCAGTCCTCAATGCCTAACATTATATGCTTGAGTTCACAAATCCTGGAAGTAAGACGGCGTTGCATGTTGATGAAAACAGAAGGTTCAAGTACTTTTTTTATACCCTATGGTGTTTGGATTCTTGGTTTTCAACATTTGAGAAAAGTCATAGCCATCGATGGGACCTTCTTAAGGAGCAAATATAATGGAGATTTGCTAGCGGTGGTGGCACAAGATGCGGAGAGGCACATCTTTTTTGTTGCTTTTTATTTAGCAGAAAAGAAATGTGATGCCTCGTATGGATATTTTTAAAAAAAAATGCGAAGCTGCATCGAAGATACTGAATAGTTGTGTTTTATTTTGGATAGGCATCCAAGTATCCCAAAGATGGGTTCAATTTTCTACACTTCAACTCACTTTAGTTGTTGCATGAGGCATCATAGAGATAATATTCGAAACAACTTTCACAATGAAAGGGTCGTGACCTTTTTTATTGAGCTGCTAAATCATATAATAGATATGAGTTTTGGACCATTTTAATCAAATAATGGATATGTATCCCAAGATAGCAGAACATCTCGTACGCATCGGTTTGGAGAGATGGAGCCAGGCATTTTGTCCGGTAAATAGGTACATTCTTATGAATTTAATGTCTTGTTTGAGTTACAAGTTTAGTATGATGCCATATTAAGTGATTTTTTACAGGTATAATATTATGATGTCAAACATAGTTGAATAAGTGAATTCATTGTTTGGCGCTGAAAGAGAATTTTCCATCGTGGCGCTATTTGATGAAATAAACAAGAAGTATGGCAAATTATTTCACGAAAGGCGTGTGTAGTTCGCAAACGGAGGAACCAATTTTTTTCTAGAAGCTAAAAAACAAATATCAACAAAAATAAATCTGGGGAATAGATTATTTGCTCATCAAATAGCAGATTACAAGTTCGGTATCGACGGTCATGGTGATATTGCCATGGTCAATCTTCAAACAAGATCTTGTACGTGCAGAGTTTTTGACTTGGACATAATATCCTGTCAACATGTTATGGAAGCACTTTGAGCCCAATACGGTTCACAATATGAAACTAAAATTTATGAGTACTTGTCTCCATATTATTCGGTGGAAATATATATAATGGCATATAGTGAGAATATTAATTCGGTGCCTCCCGAAGAATCTTGGGTTGTTCCTGTAGATTTTTTGGAGAGATTAATACCTCCTCCATATAGTGACCCAAGTACAATCAAATCAGGAAGAAAGAAATATAAGAGGAGGCGTGGTATAGGAGAATCATTCCCATCGAGAAAATATAAGTGCTACTTATGTATGAACGATAGCCACAAAAGAACTACATGCACGGATCGTAATCCACCATGATCGTTGTAATAGCAAAACTTGTGTTGTTGTTTGTTATAGACTTTGATATTTTTAACTCATTGTTGTGAACGTAAATTTTATTATTTATTATATAAAATATATTTTTTATTAACTTGTGCATCACTAAAAAGAAGTAAAACAAGAACTAAATACAGCATACCACAAAATTATTTTCAGTAGACTACCCATCTATTGCAACAGATAGATATTTGCTGGAAGAACACAATACAATTCATCAAACTAGAATGTGTTCCTCCAACAGATGAAAAATATGTTGCAGCAGATGAGTAATCTATTGAAGTAACACAATATAGTTCTTTCCACTGGTTTGTGTTATTCCAACAGATGACCAATTTGTTTAAACATATGGCCCATTGTTGAAAGAACTCAAAACTCTTACAATTGCTACTAGATTTAAAATTTGTCAAATGCTCAATCCCTACCTCCAAACATCGACATGTTGAGAAGAAGAAATAGACAGAACGAAAATTAAATAAGAATTAAAAAGTCAAAGTCGACCAAACATAAATTCTTTCATTAAACAAAAAACAAAATACACTGGTAGGTAGATCGGATATAAATTTAAAAAATACATACGCTAAAAGAAAAAATACAACCTAATTATTATTATCATCGTTATCATTATTATTATTATTATTATTGGCAGACAGTCAATTGTCATCCGACAGCAGCAGGGCCCTCCTCAGCCTGCGAATCTCTCGAAGTATCCTTGCTCTCACGGTGCCCAACTCCCACTACAGGTCATTAACCTGCCTCTGAGGTTCTCACACGGTGTCACACAAAATAGCAATGTCCCAAATAGGATCATTCATATCTAGAACATGTATGAATTGACAAAAAATGTAAACACAAAAATAGAAAAAAAAGTCTGAATGTAATACGACGTGCACTACAAACTAGGTAGATTTACACCCAAAAAAATTTTACTTGAGACAGGGAAAGGAATATGGTCTTTGAAGATAAATAGTTGAAGATGTAATATGAAAGACAAGTTGCAAGAAATAAATAAAGTGTAGTAGAATGAACGAGTAAGAAGGAACCGATTTATAGAGGACTGAATTTGAATGTGTTAGGCAAAAAGGCACGACTGTTCACCTCAATTTTATTAATTACATTCAAGCTGGTGACTTTTTTATTACTATGAAAAGTCACGACTTAATTAAATCAAGCTGGTGACTTTTTTTTTATTATTCTGACAAGTCATGACTCTTCAGCTTCTTAATATTAAATAGTTCTTAAAATTAAATAACCATTTTTCTTAATTAAATAATCGAAGACTTCTCACCTTTTCAATGACCGTCTTTTTTAATAATATCAATTTTTATTGAGTTGTGGCAGTAGATGGTCCATCTATTACATCAGATAACCCACCTGTTGCAACATATTTTCCATCTATTGCAACAGATGATCATCTATGCAATAGATGGATCATCCGTTGCAACAAATGAATTATTTGATACAACAAATGGATCATCCGTTGGGGGCCATCTGTTAATTAAAATTAAATAACCATTTTTTTATGATTTTGTGTTTGTCATTTATTTTCTTATTATTTTTTTATGAATCATTTTTCTTTATTAAATAGTTGAAAAGTCATGACTTTTAACCCTTTCAATGACCTTTTTTTATTAATAACCATTTGTAGTCAATTTTTCAACAGATGAACCATCCATTGAAACAGATTTCTCATCTATTCGAAGAACACAAACCAATGAAAAGAACTATATTGTGTTCTTCCAACAGATATGTGCAACAGATGTTCCATCTGCTGCAACATATTGGTCATGTGTTGGTTGAACGCAATGCAGTATGATGAAGTGTACTGTGTTCTTCCAGCAAATATCCATCTATTGCAACATATGAGTAATCTGCTGAATATTTTTTTTGTAGTTAGTCGTGTAATTAGCTCCAGTTTGGTTATCTTTTTTATTGATGCAAAATTTATTAAAACATATTTTATATAATAAATAATAACATTTACATCCCCAAAAATGAGTTAAAATTATCAAAGTCCATAATCAAACAACAACATAAGTTTACTATTACAACGATCGTGGTGCATTACATATGTAGCACTTATTTTTTTCTTGACGGGCATGTAGTCCCTTGACGTTCAAGATGGTTACCCGTTGAGCCTCCATAGTTTGGTACACTACTTCACGAGGGAAACTAAAGATTAAACAATGTTTGACATTGATAGGGTAGGAAGAATAAAGTGCATGCAGATTGATGGATCCACTTTCATGCGTAAGAGTTATGTATTACTAATCAGGTTATCGTTACAATACACATAAAGTACAATGATTTTGTGAATGCAGTTTTTTACCGCTTAGGCATTGATCCTTCAAACAAGATCATGCATTTTATAGTTAAGTTTGATAGGTGTGAACTAATAAGGCTGAAGGGTTCCAAGAAGGGGGTGTCGATCCCCTGTTATAATTTAATAGTGGTTTTGCTTATGTTAATGCATCAAGTTCTAAGAAAGGATCAATATTTGATGGCATTGTAGATATTTAATATTGATTGGATCGATTTTAATGGTGCAATGGACTTTGAGAAGGCCATCTAATCCTCCCTTTACAGCAAACAAGAATGGAAAACCAATGGAAATTACCCTAGGCCAAATTTATATAGATGGATTGCTCGAGGAGACTATTATACAATAGAAGGTGCTTGGGAGAATACTTGTGCGGGAAAGGAGAGGTAGAGAAGAAGATATATTATCTCAAACCTTGTTTTAGAGGAAATACAGGGCAACACGTAAGGGACTTCTAGCCACTCTAGCCAATGAAATTGACTTGAAAGATAAAAAAACTTAACGAGTTGCAAATGTGAAAGTGTGTCCTAAAATTAAAATTCGCCAGTCGTTGTTAAAAAGAAAAATGGTAAAGTAGACTAGAGTTGGACACTTTTCTAGGGAATAGGGACTAGCTAGCGTGGCCTAAATAAAGATCCACAAAGCGCAGGATCAGAACTCTAAGGAAATATCTTGGCAAGCATCGAGGAATGGTAAGAATTTCAGTCAAGAATGAAAATTAAACCAACAACACCTGAAGTAAAAATAAGGGAAACTAATGCGTCAATTTTTAAAGTCTAACTTGCATCCCATGCCTTCTGTTTGTGGTTCTGATCAGGTCAATAGCAGTAGAAACAAAAAGGTCTGAAGTCGGGTAGAAATCACATGCCTTATTATTTCCACTGCCTTTGACCTGACTAGAACAACAAGCAGAAAGCCTGAGATGTAAGTTTAACTTTAGAAATTTACACCTTGGATTGATCCCTTATTTTTACTTTAGGAGATGTTGGTTCAAGTTTCACTCCCGACTAACCATCTTACCACCCTCAATGCTCGCAAAGCTACAAACTTAGAGTTCTGATCCTGTGCTTTGTGGGTAACCACTCAATCCACGATAGCTGGTTGTAGTTCCCCAGTAAAGTGCATAGCTCCAGTATACTTCACCATTTTTCTTTTCAAAAATGATTGATGGATTTTTATTTCTGGATACACTATCATTTTTTTAGCTAATTCGGTATTTTCATTTTTTATGTCAATTTCATCAGCCAGATTTGCTACACGTTCCTTGCTACCCTGTGTTTCTTCTTTAATAAGGTCTAACTTGATATATGGTCTTCAACACCTCCCCTTTCCCTCGCAAATATTCTCCCAAGAACCTTCTATTGTATATCACCCCAAGCAACCCAGCCATATAAATTTGGACCAGGGAAATAACTATATTGATTTTCATTCTTGGTTGCAGCAGTGCGAGGATTTAGAGGCCTTTTAAAAGTCCATTGAACCATTAAAATTAGTTCAATCACTATTGAATCTTTACACTGCCACCAAACTTGGTCCCTTCTCCTAACTTGACACATAAATATTAGCAAAACCATGATTAAACCATAATAGTGTATAAATACCACCAACTTTGTCCCTCGGCCTTATTAGTTAGAACCTATCAATCTTAACTGTAAAATACAATACCTTCTTTGAATGATTAATGCATAATCGATTAAAAACTTCATTCACAAAATTGGTGTACTCTATGTGTGTTTTTACGATAACATGATCAGTAATACATACCTCCCACATATGAAATAGTTCCATCTATAAGCAGTTTATTCCCTAAACCCATCTTCACTCTAACCTTTTATGTTGGTCGGGCAAAAATTGATCCACTTTTATTTTCTTTTATCTGCAAACAAGAGAAAAACAGTTGATGTTAAATAAGAGAAGAACAAAAAGCACATTACAATTGATGTCTGTATAATTTTTAAAAAGAGTAACAAAAAATTAAATGAATACAACATATTATAACAGGCGTTCCAATAGATGACCCATCTGTTGCAATAGATTCTCTATTTGTTCAATAGATAAGTCATTTTTTGCAATAGGCAACGCATTTGTGGCAACAGATGACTGACATGTTACAACAGATGGGTCATCTATTGGAATAAATCAAACCATCCTTGCTACTGGTTTGATTTCTTCCAACAATTGCTCCATCTATTCCAACAACTGATTCATCAGTTGTAACAGTTAGGGAATCTATTGCAACACCAGCAACACCAACAACAACATCAACAACAAAGGAATAACACCATACATTCCAACACTACCAACAACATAAACACCACATGTTCCAACACCATTAACAACACCAACACCACACATTCCAACAACACCAACCCCACCAACAACATCAATAACAACATTAAGAACAAAGAAACAAACAAAAGTTATACAAAACAATGATACTACCAACAAGGTTTTTTAAGTTCTCCCAACAGATGAATTTTTCACATATTTTAATAAAAATAATGGTTCGTTTATTCAAGACTTAAAAGTTACCTTTACTTTAATTTTTTAACAAATAGGATATTGGTAATGGGTAAATAAATAAAAATAACAGATGCAAATATCTAATTTAAATAACATACAAAGAAGATGACGAGAAGAAAAGGGAAATAGTGAACCATAGCTGTAATGTCAAAAAATAAAAGGGATCAAAAATCCCATTTCAGTCGAGAAAATACATAGATATATTGAGATCCAAAAGGATCTTCATGCGAAAGACGAGAGAAAAGAGTGAAAAGAGAGAGAAAAAAGAGACGGTTGTGATTACCCTAAAGAGGAGAGAAAGAAGAGAGATGAATTAATTTATGATTGAAGGAGATATAATTCTAGAGATGGGTTTTAAATATTCATTAATAACTTTGAGGGACATAGGAGTCTATGACATTGAAAAGACAAGATAAGACTACTCAATGAGGAGATTTTTGAGTTATCCAAGAAATATTTTTACCGCCTTAGCATTTTATCTTTTTTATCTCAGACATAAAATAGCTTTAAAATAAAAAAGATCTTAAAACATATAATTCATTTGTTGCAACAGATGTCAATTTATGTTTGAAATTTTCCAACAGCTCAATCATATATCGCAACAGATGGCAAAGTCTATTTGATGATTTACAATAAATAGGTAATATGTTGCAATAGTTTTATTTATATATTTTTTAATTTCCAACAGATAAGTCATCTGTTGTAACAGATTGAACATCTATTATAATATAATTTCAATTGAGTTCATAGATTCAACTACAATTTCAATCTGAGTTGAAATAATTCATATTAGCTCATTATTTGAAATACCTTAATTGACTTTGCTAGAACTAGGGATGATATCATAGGGTCAACTACAGTTTTAATTGAGTCATTGCAATTACATAATGTTGGTATTGCATTCCTCTTGACCTGAGTCGTCAACCGATCAATCTGAGTTGAAATAATTCATATTAGCTCATTATTTGAAATACCTAAATTGATTTATCTAGAACTATAGATGAGTTCACAGGGTCAACTACAGTTTTAATTGAGTCGTTGCAAGTGCATGATGTTGGTATTGCATTTCTCCTGACTTGGGTCGTCAATCGATTAATCTGAGTTGAAACAATTCTTATTAGCTCATTATTTGAAATACCTAAATTAATTTAGCTAGAATTAGGAATGATTTCACAGGGTCAACTACAGTTTCAATTGAGTCGTTGCAATTGTATGATGTTGGTAATGCGTTCCTCTTGACCTAAGTTGTCAACCGATCAATCTGAGTTGAAATGATTCATATTAGGTCATTATTTGAAATACCTAAATTGATTTATATTGAATTAGGGATGAGTTCATGGGGTCAAATACATTTTTAATTGAGTCATTACAATTGCATGATGTTGGTATTGCATTCCTCTTGACTTGAGTCGTCAACCGACAAATCTGAGTTGAAACGATTCATAATAGCTTATTATTTAAAGTATCTAAATTAATTTATCTAGACTATGGATGAGTTCACATGGTCAACTATAGTTTTAGTTGAGTCGTTGCAAGTGTATGATATTGGTATTGCGTTCCTCCTGACCTGAGTCGTCAACCGATCAATCTGAGTTGAACTTGATACAATTTATTATAATGAAATGATTAAAATTTATCTCTATTAAAAAATTAATGAAGAACAATTTGGATCAAATTAACATTTTCAAAACTTGTCATTCTTTTCTAAAATACAAATCAACCCATATAAATCATCCATTTGTGGGGAAAATGCTTCATCATTTCAGATCTCGAGTTCTCGCTCTTTTCTTTCTCTCTCAACAATACAACAACAACTGCTCAACATATTTCTCAACGCTTCACAACATATTATTTTTTTCCCATTTTCGACCATATAGTTGTTATTTTCAACTTTATTCTTGCTTGTATCCGT
The DNA here is from genome assembly GCA_030864215.1 of Capsicum pubescens. Classification (NCBI taxonomy): domain Eukaryota; kingdom Viridiplantae; phylum Streptophyta; class Magnoliopsida; order Solanales; family Solanaceae; genus Capsicum; species Capsicum pubescens. The sequence goes on from CM061544.1 coordinate 77,555,001, forward strand.
CATTTTCTCTGTCTTTACAGGTAATAGAGTTCGAGAAGAGTTCTAGATTTTTTCTTTTTTCTAAAAATTAGGGCTTTTTATTCAATGATAAAAAATACTTTTAGTTGTATTATCTTTGAGAATGGGTTAACAATTTTGAGTTTAGATGATAAAATCATAGGAAGAACTCGAGAAAATCCTAATTTTTATTGCAGTATTTCATTGACTATCGTGGTATTATTTGATAGTGTTTGTGGTGGTGGTGTTGTTGGTAGTGGTGGTGGTGGTGGTGGTATTAGTGAAGGAATTGGTGGTCTTCGTGGTGGTCTTGGTGGCATTAGTGGAGGTGGTGGTGTTTATGACATTGGTAGTGGTGGTGGTAGTCTTAGTGGTGTTGGTGGTATTGGTGGTGGTGGTGGTGGTCTTGTTATTTTTATTGGTTGCATTGGTGGCATTGGTATTGGTGTTTTGGTGGTGGTCTTGGTGGTCTTGGTGGTGGTGATGGTGGTGTTAGTGACATTGGTAGCGGTGTTGGTGTTGGTATTGGTGTTGGTATTCATATTGGTATTGGTATTGGTGGTATTAGTGGTGTTGTTGGTGGCATTGGTGGTGGTATTGGTAGTGTTTGTGGTGGCTGTTGGTGGTAGTATTGGTATTGGTGGTGTTGGTGGTGGTAGTGGTGTTGGTATTAGTAGTGTTTGTGGTTGTTGTTGTTGGTGGTGGTGGTATTGGTGGTGTTGATAGTGGTATTGATGGTGTTGGTGGTGGTATTGATGGTGTAGGTGGTTCATCTATTGAAACAGGTGGAACAATTATTTGGAGATATTAAAATAGGTCTTCAAATAGATTCTCCATCTGTTGTAATAAATGTTTTAGTTGTTGGCATAAAACAAACCAGTATCAAGACTGTTTTGATCGCATCGGTCAGGTGTTCATCAATTGCAATAATTTATTCATTTGTCGTAACAGATGATTTATCTATTCCAACTAATGAGTTATCTGTTGGAATATTTTTTTTGTAAGGTGGCGTATGAAAATTTATTGAAAATTTGTCTTACCTTTTTTAAAAATTTATGCAGACAATAATTGTAATATATTTTTTGTTTTTTCTATTGTTTGTAGGTAAAATATGTCTCCCAAAAGAAAAGAAAGTGAAAGTGGATCAACTTCTGACCACCTAACAAAAAATGCTAGAGTACAGATGGATTCGGAGGAGCTTTCTGAACAATATCAGTTAGGGAAAAGTGAAGCTGGGGAAAGATATGAAAACAATGTTGAGGGAGATAGAGAAGGGTTTGTAGAGGGTGAAGAGAAGAATAAAAGTGAGGAGAAAGAAAAAGAAGAGGAGAAAGTAAAAAGTGAGAAAGAGGATGATGATAATGCATCATCAATTGGACGTGAATTAAGAACGAAATCCTGATATGATCCTGTTCAAACTATTAGTATTGACAGGTTTCAAGTTTATATGCCAATAGATAACCCTGCATATTTAACGGGTGATTTTGTACTTAAACTTCAGTTGGGGAAACACTTTGATTATTTTAGGAAAATAATGAAGGAGGAAAAAATAGACGACCTTCTTAAGAAGACCTGTTTTGGAAACTTTCTTGAGCTGCCTGAGGACAACAATGCCCATTTCTAAATGAGAATGGTATGTGGTTTTCTCAAGTGCAGGATCAAGTATGTGGGGGATGATAAAGATTCGAAGGAGGGGGCAAAAAGATAGATGAAATCTGGATCAACTACTGTGGCATGCCAGTTTGTTTTGGAATGAAAGAGTTTTCCATAGTGACAGGCTTGAGATCTGATCATCCAAAAGAACCTCTCATCAAGGAAATTCCCACAAAAAGTCCAAGGCAAGTAGGAAAACCAAAACACTACCATCAAATAAAGGTAAGGCATTGTCCAAGCGATCACCCACTAAAACCAACAAATGCAAGGATAAAATAGATGGGTTGTTGGACATTGCTGGACGTGGCTATAGAGCTACGATGTTGTTAGAAAATCTCAAGGATAAAACCATACCAAAGAAGTACAAGGAGCAATTGTTCTTAGTTTACTTTGCCCATTCCGTTATATTGGCAACAGACATCAACAAAGTCATAGAAGATGATTTGTTGAAGCTTGCTGAGGATTTTGAGAAATTCAACAATTATTCCTAGGATATGACAGCTACAAGTTGACTGCCAAATGTTTATTGACAAAGATATCCCCAAAGTCGATCACATTATAATGCTTTCCTTGGGCTTTTATGGTAAATTTAATCACTATTTGTTTACTCTTCCATTAATTTATATTGAATAATTATTACGACTTTTTTTGCTTGCTTTCTTTTTACATTTTTTAGGCTTGGGAATTTGAAGCCATTCCTCTCATCCAAAAGCAGGTCAAGGATTACTCAGATGAGGATTCTCATCCAAAGATCCTTAGGTAGTTGGCTGCAAAGAGAAACACAAGAATTAAGGAGGTTGATCTCTTTAACTCTCCGAATGATGCAGTAATTCTTCTTTCAAGTAAATTAATTTGAGTCAAAGAAAGATTGAAATAAATGGGCCATCTGTTGCAACAGATAGGTCATCTATTGCAATAGATTACCTATTAGCTGCAACTAGTGCAACAGATGGGTAATCTGTTACAACAGAGTATTTATATTTCGCAATCGATTACCCATCTGTTGCTTTGGTTCTCTGAACCCGACTCAACAGATTACCCATCTACTGCAAATTATGCAATAGATGGGTAATCTAATGCAACATATGGTTAATTTGTTGCCACATATGAATCATCTGTTGCTACCTAAAGATCATTTGTTGCAAAAGTTATTTGTGTTAACATATAACCCAACTCTACAAATTATTATATGATTTAAATGTATCTGTCTTTTTATATAGGTTGTACATCTATGGATCGTGCCTACTGAGTAGGAATTGGGATGACTTCTTTTATTACTCTAGGTATTGTTAATACAATAGCAGACCTAACGGTGGAGTTAATAAAGAAGGATTGGCTGGAGCAACAACCATAAGAAGAGAAGTTAGGCAAGGTCAACCTAATGTTGAGGATCTTCATGACCAACTTGCTGTAAAAGATTCGGGTGCTGCTTCTGGGGTTGTTGCTGGTGGAGTTGTTGATGTTGGTGGCAACCATGCTGATGTTGATGCTGATGCCAGTCGAGATGATGATCATGTTGATGCTCAAGAAAAAATAAATATGTTTGAAAACACCCTTAGTAAAGGTATATCTTACCCTTACATAGGTCCTCACCCTTACACCGGTCCCTCCCACCTTTATAGTGGTCCCTCTCACTTCTCTTCGCCCTTATGTTCTCATTACAAATGCAAAAAGTACATGGATAGACAGGATAAACTCATTCAAAAAGTATAGGCTATCGCTAAAGCTATTGAGGAATTAAAATCCAAGAGGAGTTTCATACCATCCAAGAAGATGAGGGAGCCATACACTCCTACAGTGGCGATTAGGAAGAAAAAAGAGTAATTAGACAAATACTCTCCAATATAAAACCAAAAAAAGTTGAAACTCCTCCCTCTCCAAAAATGTTGAAATTCAGGGTCTATTGAAAAAGGTGGACATATACGCGGAACTTGAGAAGAAACAAAAGGTTGTTCTATAAAAGACCATGAACCCCAAGCAATGTGCAAAAGATTACCCCATGCATACCTTTTCCCCCAAGACTTCAATAATATCACAGATATGCATAAGTGGTACGTGGACAAGGTAAGTTTACTTTTCCTAACCTAGCCTTCTAATATACTCCATGAAGAAGAAGCTACACAACAGATGTGTTATCTGTTGCAACAGCTGGGTATTATGGTGCAACTGGTGGTGGTTCTGTTGTAATAAATTACCCTTCAATTGGATAAGTTGTGTTACATGGGTAATATGTAAACAGATTCAGAGAACCCTCTGCAAAAGATAAATCATCCATTGCATCTTTCCACTTTGTTTTTATTATTTACAAATACTAACCTATTTAAAAATTATCTTTTTATATCACAGTATGTTGATGAAATTCTCTACCTCATGAGGGGTAGGAAATTAGTGTACCCAGATGTTTATGATGCTTCTGATGAGATAATGGACCTTAATTTCTACAATAATTTCAAGGATATGTACTATGATCTCTTTAAGATAACGTCAACTCCTGGTGACTCAGGATTTGATTCGTTAGTTTTTGGGTTCTAATGGGATGAAGATATGATTAAATATGTTAGAGAAAAAAGGCCATATCTACATGATAAGAGTTGAGCTAAGGCAAAGAGAATTGTTGCAATCATAAACGTGAACGTCTAACATTTTTGGCTCTTGAGATACTATTTGAGGAGGGAAAGATAAAGGTTTATGACTGTAACTTACCTGTCTTCGATGAGGCCATTTTTTTTACCCACATGTATACACTGTTGGAGTTGTTCCCCAACTTGTTGAGGCAGAGTAAACTGATGGATCATTTGCCAGTGGATGTATTGATGAAACAAACATGGGATTTTGAAAGTCGAAGCAAGGACATGAACCTTCCAAGAAATAAAAACGTTGCTGTGAACGGGTCGTACGTGCTTGCACACATAGATTATTTATTGACTGGCACAGAAATAGCAGAGCCAATGATCTTTCTGTGCAACAATACTGTGGAAAATATGCAAGAGGTCTGGGCTTATGGGGTGCTAACTAGACTCTTGGAGCCTATGTATAAGGAAGAAGATGTAGAAACACAAACACCATAATAATTTTTTATTTCAATTCATTTCACTTTACATGTAGTGACAATTTTTAATATTTGATGAAAATTGAATTTTTTATAATGTAACAAATTGTTTAACTGCTATAACAGATAGTCTATCTTTTCTGATAGATAGTTTATATGTTGCAATAGGTTGGTCATCTGTTGCATTATGCAGATGTTTATATTAAAGTATATCTGTTGCAACAGTGGGAAGGCCTGTTTGATAATTTCCAATAGATGACCTACATGTTGCAACATATGTCTAAATCTGTTTGATATTTTTCAACAGATATTTTATCAGTTACAACAGATACCTTATCTGTTGTAATATTTGAATATAGTATTGTATTTCAATTAATAGGTTCAAATCTAATGATAAATAAAATTCATAGACAAAATAAAATAAATCAAAGCCTTCAGAAATTACATGAAATAAATCAACAAATAAATGAAATGTAAGAAAATTATTATGGGTACAGATCTCAACAAATAAATCAACAATTTAAGTTTTGATACCAATAATTCCTAAGGAGAGGTGAGGTTATTACTTTGACAGACTCAAGCTAAAAATATCTACTCAATATGGACAAGTTATTCTTCATCCAGTGCTATAAAATTCAGCTTTGGTCATCGTGGATCTTTAATGTCGGTTGCGTATGACTTCTGTGCTTTCGCTTCTCCGTATTTTCATAAAAGAATAGCATATTGTCAATACTATTCAGCAGTAGATTTTACTGTGAAATCCACCTGGAAAGACAGAATTGTCAATGCTAATCACAAAAATAGAAAAAGATAACTCATCTATTTTAGCAAATCAAACAGGTTTTCCTCTTATTTTAAATTATCCCAAACAGATTATCTATTTGTTGCAACATATGGATCATCTGTTGGGACAAATTAAAACATGAAGAAGACCTGTATGATAATTTCCAATAGATAACCCATTCGTTGCAACATATGACTCATCTGTTTGGAAAAACTAAAACAGTAGGAAGTTTTAATTTAATTTGTCCCAATAGATGACCCATCTGTTGCAGCAAATTGGACATCTGTTGGTACAAATAAAAATGGTATGAAGAGCTATTTGATTTGCTAAAACATACGAGACATATGTTGCAACAAATACTATATCTGATGCAACAGGTTAGTCAACTGTTGAAACAGATGTATATATCTATTTGATAATTTTCTGCAAATGTGTCATCTGATGAAACAGATATGTGTCTGTTTATTAGTTGGAACAGATGATATATATTCATCTTCTTTGGCTCATGCTGCTCTCTTTTGGCCTTTGTACATTTCTCACTAATGCAACACAAAGACAGAGGAGTTGCAATTTTGCTTTTTTGGATGTTTGATAATGCCTTGAAAATTACTTTTCTTCTCCTCTTAGCCTTAATCTCTAATGGAGTAGATGAATATGAAATCATATTTGATTGAATGACACCTCTCTTAGATGTCAATTCCTCTATAGAAGTAGTTAATGCATTAATATCTTTAATCACTCTATCATGTTTCGCCTTGCAGTCTTGATATTTGTATGCAGAACATTTGGTAGGAGGGGCAAAATCTGTATAACTAGTATGATCATACTCATAATGGTTTGTTGTTTCAAAAATTTTAAGAGGAGCATCATTAGCCCCAACAATAGCAACACTACCACCACTAACATCTTCATCATCACTAACACCTTCAACAATAACAAACCCACCCTCCAAAATTATTTTTCTTGTGATGGTTGTTGCTCTAAATAAATTCTTTTTATTCTGTCAATGACCTTAAGGTCCGATAAAGTTTGCACAGACCGTAAAGTAAGAAAAAATAGCATCTTCAACTCTCGATTGATCGGAACAAGCAACGAATGCATAATCTAAAATAAATCAGTACATATATTAGAATGATGATTAGATCATTCAAAAAAAATATTAATTAAAACAAAAACTTAATTAGAATTAAACTTACTACATCTTTCGGAAGGTTAAAGAGATTAAGAAATTTAACATTTTTATCAGTTTTGGCCTACAACCATCTCAGGATTCTTGGACATGAAATTTCTTCCTAGTGGTTCACTTTTTGTCTCAAATAAGGAATGACTTCAAATGCCCGAGCCTAAAAAATAACGCCAATAAATCAAAAACATTATTCAATAAAATATAAATGAATCGTTATAAAAGAAATATTTATCATGCAAACCCTATGGAAAGCCATATAAGTTGACTGTCTTTGGCGTTAACGGAGTCAACAAATATTTGACAGACATTTTAAAACTTTCATAACCCCAAGTATAGTTGTTAAATGCCTCAAGATCCTCGGAGAGCTTTATTAAACAAAGCGGTATGTTGTTGTTAATGTCTCTCACCCAAAGAATATTATGTACAAACCAAACCAAACCAAGCACAATGATTACTTGCGCTTTTTTGAAAGTCTTTTACCTTTCAACGTTTCTATCAAAAATTTGTTTTTAAAGCCTGGACCAACAAGGAACACCAAGTCATCACCATCATTTGACTTACCTTTTCCTTTTTTGGGTGTGTGGGGTGCTTTTTTGGTTAGAATAGGTATAACTTAAGAAGGAGAAGGAGGATAACATTTCTGTCCAATAACTATGACAAACTCCTTCCATCCAAAACAAACAAGTATGCCACAATAATTTATCTACACCTCATCCATCTTATCCTAATTTTCATATATAAATATATGCTTGAGAAGATCATATACCATTTTCATTTGAAAATAAGCATTGTTGTTCTCCGACAAATCAAGTTATTGTCCAAAGCAGCTTTTCCTAAAATAAGCATCCAATTTTTATTCTCGAAGTATTTTTAGGAAGGCGTCGAAAGATTTTCCAATGACTGACATAACCACGAAATCACTAGTTAAATCGGTGGAACTATCGCACTGCATTCTCATAGGACAACTATCAAAGCTGAAGGTTTTGACCAAGTTTTTAGGGGAGACATATTAGTATTTGGATCATCTATTTTGAAACATTCATCATCCCCATGTTCATTATCTTCTACTTCTGATTGAGATATTGCCTGTAAAGCAAGTTCATAAAGTGGTGGATGTAGCCTAGTTTCTTCACTTGTTCTTTTACTTGGACATGATTCGGTTTTATTTCTTTTAGGACCCATATTATCTAAAAATAACAGGAAAATAAAAAATATTATAATTGATTAATGCATCGGTAAAAAAATAACAATAGTATATCTAACATGTACAATAGTAAACTAGCAGTTCTAATAGATCACACATTTGTTAAACCAGGTAGATTATCTGTTGCAACATATAAATAACTTGTTTGACCGGATAAGAAATTTGTTGCAAATAATAAAAACAAATCACTCATATGTTGAAATTGATGACTGGTCTTGCAATAGATCAAACATCTGTTGCAACATATGAGTGATCTTTTGGAACTGTTATCAACTATCAATATTATTTAGATTTCTTCCAACAAAAAGGTCGTCTATTACAATAAATGAATGTCTGTTGGGAAAAATTAAGTCTTGGACATGTCGTCCTATTGGAAAAGATGATATGATTTTATCCAATAGATGGTTCATCTATTTTATCAGATGGTTAACCCGATGGTAAATCTGTTACATCAGATGGTAAATCTATAGCATCAGATGGTAAATCTATAGCATCAGATGGTTAGTCTGTTGCATCAGATGGTTAGTCTGTTGAAGCAGATGGTTAATCTATTATATTAGGTTTTTAATCTGATGGTTCCTCTGTTGCATCAGATGGTTAATTTGTTGCATTAGATTTTTTTATCTAATGGTTTCTCTGCTATATCATATGGAAAATTTGTTGCATTAGATTTTTAATGCGATAGTTCATCTGTTGCATCAGATGATTAATTTGTTGCATCATATGGTTAATCGGTTGCATCATATGATTAATTTATTGCATCAGGTGGTTAATCTGTTGCATCAGATGGTTAATCTGTTGCAGAAAAAAATAGTAGCTAGATTTTGTTCAATAGAACAGTAGCAAGATTTTATTTAATAGAACAACAGCTATATCAAATACACCATTTTTACCAAGAACAAGAACAAATCAACCCAACAATGGGCGCAACACCAAAAACACCAACACTGTTGTTTTGTTTGTACAAACACAAATAACAAAAATCAAACTTCAAAAAATACAACAAACAACAAAAAATCAAATTTTACTCCGAAAAGAGAAGAGTAGAAATACCATAAATTAGGATTTTCTTCAGACTACATGTCAAATTAAAGCAATAAATATTGAAATTATTGACCAATAGTAGAAGAGAAGTTGGCTCAAGTTCCTCTTTTTCTTCAAAACTAAAAAGATATTTTTTTTACCTGTGAAAGAAAAAAATGGACGATGAAGAAATCAAAAGTTGTTGTGGCCGGAGAACAAGGCTGTCACGTCAATTGACTGTAACGACCTAAAAATTTGATGAAATATGTGAAATTTGTAATTTTATGTGATTTGACTGTTTTACCCCTTTTCGTAGTTGTATTATGGTATTACTAAGGTGTGGGAGTGATTGGCATAATTTTCAATGCATTTTGGTATCATTTATGCGATATTGTATTTTTTTATGGCTTCGAAAGCCTTATTTTGAACTTATGTGGATATCTTTTGATCCGTGCGATAGATGGTCGCATGGACTGTGCCAACAACTCTGGAATATCTATTTTAGGCTAGGTATACCTTTGGTTCAGGTTCCGGTGTACCCAAGCTCATTTCGACCTATTGGTCAGAAAGTTAAAAAATTAGAAATAGGGTGTGGGACCCATATTTGATCGAAACGACTTCGATGTCAATTTTAGGGTATTAGCATGTTTGGTGTGATTTACAGCTTTTAAATCTCATTTCGACCCTCTATTTAAAAAATTGTATTTTCGAGTTTTGGGGGTCAACTTTTTGAAAATGATGTTTTTTTCAAAAATCTGACCTCACCAACGCGTCCGGAGCATCGAATTTAATGTGTTTGCATAGTTCTTTTGCATATATCGAACTCCGAACGAATTTCGAACACCCCGTTGAAGTCCGAATTAGACTAAAAAATATTTTTTTTGCAAAAACTGTGCCGAAAAATCAGCACTATTTATACCAGTTTTTAGGCCTATTTTGCTCAATTTTCATCTTGTTTCTTGAGAGTTAAACCCTAAAATAGTTTGGGAGCTTAAAAGTGAAGCTTGTGGGAGCTTGGAATGCTAGATTAACATATATTTCTTAATTTTATTACGGATTTAAGGTAAGAATTCACATTTTCTTAGTAATTTCTTGATAAAATTCTCAAAACCTCCAAAATTTTAAGGCTTGATTTTAAGCCCCAATTTCACTCCTTTTCACTTGAATAATGTTTTTATTTTATAATTACTAGTTTTTCATCAATTTAACCTTCAAAACAACCTCGATTCTTGATTTTAACCCGGATTTCAAAGATTTTACCCGGTAAAGCTCAAAAATGGTTTTTCTCCAATTTGAACCTCTCTTTTTACTCGATTTGTTTTGGGTTGTCATATGTATATTTCTAAAAATATTTTAAATATTTTTTTGAAGTATTGATTTTGCCCTTCTTTTTTGAAAATCCGTTCTGGAGGTCCATTTTGACAAGAACCAAAAGTAGTCAATATGGGTGTCGTTAGTTTTGTTTTGACGCGTAGATTTCATGTTTGATATTTTTAGTGTAGTTTGGGATCATTCGTGAGAAGTAAGGTCGTGGGTTCAAAGTGTAGTGGACCGATTTCGGCATTCGGGGTAGGTTATGGCTTAACTCTTTTAGACTGGGTTGGATAGTAAATAATGGTACAAAATATATGTTAAGAGTGAGAACTAATTATAAAAATGACTATCTATCTTTTATGATCGTGTGGGAGTCTATATGTGATGTAATTGTTGAAATTGAGATATGATGTGATATGTTTGATCGTGTGGCGTCCTACATGGTGTTGATAGCCTTGAATACATGTAAATAATTGTATTGTAATGTTGAAATGCCTAATGTGTTTTTATTGATATATTGTGATATATCCATACTTATTGGTATATGAGACATGCAGAAATTCATGAATGAAACGGAAGTAATGAGTGGATATTAGCTCACGTGGTTGTAGAATTATAACATTGTGGTTGGTTGTGGAAATACATCATATCGATTGGGTGTGAAAATACATCACGCGGATTGGGTGTGGAAATACTCATTTTGAATGGTTGTGAATATTTCATCTTCATTCTCGTGTCATCATACGCATCATTTCACGTGTTCGTTTTACTATTTTATATATACTTGTTGTTGTGTATGTGTAATTGATTTATGTCCTATGTTATGTATGTGCTCTGAAAATACTGGAAACACAGGAATAGTAGATATTGGTATCGAATATTGGATTTTATGGACCATCTCCGAAGGATCATGTCGGAGAAGAGTTGCAGATATTAGTGATCTTGAGGTTGTGTGCCAAACTTGAGGTTGTGTGCCAATCCCATGCATTATCATCATCAGCATCAGCATCATCATACACATTGCACCTATTTTATTATGTTAATGTTGTGTTTGAATTTCCATATTGACTTGTCATCTACCTATTTGTTCTATATCTTGACTTGTTAACGTCTAATTGTTCTATCTTCCTTTAATTGTACTTGAAGATTTTGATTACACATGTCCCTCTTTTGTTCTACCTATATGTGATATTGTGTATATTTGTATCCCTATCATATGTGTTGTTGTGTTATATATGGATACTATAGAACTGTTAGTGCAAGCAGTGTGGGCTACCGTTGTGGGATATTTTTGGATTGCAGGTGACGTGCCCTTAGTGTATATTTTGTATGCTTTATTTACTACTTTGCTTGGTCGGCCTATTGTAACACCACGGGAGTACACCCTGGATGCCACACGGTGATAGGAACCACAAGTGATCTCAAGCTAACCGATGAACTGGCATACTGTTAAGCAACTGAATTATAATACATTAAATAACAAGTTTTGTTGTGTGGAAACATAATCATAACAAAATATGAATAATTGCAACATTGATACAATTTATAATCTGATTAAAACTAAGGAGACAAATGAAATTTACATGACTGACTCTAACTGACATCTGTGTAGCCTCTACTATACTGACTATAGATAGCTAGGACATGATCCCAGCTACCATTAATCAATACATATGAGTAATAAATGAACTATACATAAATTAAAACTATCTGGAGTTCCCGAAACAAGAGAACCATCCCTGCTGGATGAAAACTGCAACTGTCTGATCATGATACGTAGGTTATAACTGATACCTACATTATGAGACAATGTAACACATAGACATATATGTGGATCAGTACTACTGGAATATACTGAGTATGCAGGGGTGAATGCAATAAGTAAAACTGATTTTATACTTAATCTTAAAATATGCATGACTAGGTGTAAGTAGACTCACCAAGAGATTGAAATAAACAGAAAGCTGAAAAAATCTTAAAACATGAGCAACAAACTTAATCTGAAAAAATGGTGAATCACTACACTTAGTTTCTTAAAACTCTTTACTTTTGTAGAATAAGTAGGACTGAAGCTGGTATACGGTAAAACATGGATACTGTATGAAGATTGAGTCTGAAACTACGTGATGGAAACTGACATAACATCGAAGATCTGAATATACAATCATACTGAGAACGAATACCTAAACATACAGAACCAAATGTAACATATACTAAGCTAATCTGATTAACAAAATGACTGATAATTGAGTACTGGTGATGTATGGCTGGGTTGTACTTAGTCTGAATAACCGAACTGGAATTGGGGAGTTTTGTGCCTATGAGATAAGGACTAACTAAAAAACATGATATAATTAGACATGAACGCATGAAACTGTAAAATCTAAGAATGCAAGACTAAGTATATAACATGACACTAAAACAATCTGTAAACTGAAATACTGATAACTGAATAATTGATAGTTGTATACTATGGTCAAGCAAACCAGAAACTGAAATCTGAACTAAATACTGAACTGAGACTATAACTGAGACTGTGGGAGGTATCATCTAACCGATATTCCCCAATCTGAGCTAATCGGGGTCCAACTTGTAACCCCAGTTAGAAGGGTATTAGTACCATGCCAAGGGTACTAACGCTGGATATGTGGATCCACTAAACTGGTGTCCCGAAGGACTAAGGAGTAACCCTATACTAGCAGGAAACTCATGAGATATGTGTCAACCCTAACCTGGCAGGAAGATATCTCAAACCTACATTGGCTACGTAGTTCTGTAACTCAGAGATTGCTACTAAGGGTCAAACCCTAAACTGGCAGAAATGCCCCATCCTTGGATTTGCTCATTGTTGAATCCTACTCCCAACTAAATAACACTGGAATACTAACCGGAACATGTACTATTAACTGATAACTGATAAGCTTCAGTCATGATATTCTGAAAATAACAGTGCATATAGATTTTGAGGAAATTATTAACGTATAAATTGATACTGGGACTAAAATCGGACTGAGCTAACTTAATTGGACTCACAACTGACCATATTACTGACTGAATGATATTCCCTATGGTATAACTGAAATCATTCTATAGATACTGAAAACTAGGTAAACGGCTAAATTTTGGGTATTCATAACCCCTAGGACTTGATAGCAATAAAAATAAGAACACATGAGAGCATTTTAAACCATAATAAGTAAGCATTATTTAAATAAACCCATCACTTGGGAATTTCATCAAGCATGTGGATATTAATACTTTAACATGGGGCAATTCACCAAACACCTGGGGATCATGAACTTTGACATGGGAAAATCTTAAACATGAGAGCATAGCAATGATTACATAACTAAAATCATGAATTCAGGAATTCACATGAAATTCGCTTGAAATAGGAAATGGGCATTTAATCATACATGCAAAGATAATAGCTTGAACCTAAGAATGCCTTAAACATGGGTAAAGAACAGAGTTACATGGAAAAAATCATAACTTGGGAATTCATCTTAAAATTGATTGAACATGATATAAGAATTTCATCAAACATGTGGAAAGCATGAATTTAAGACATGGGGATGTTGCTAAAAATCATGAATTTGGGATCTATCATGGAATTCACTTGAATAAAGCATGAAAAATTCAAATTCATAGCATGAGGAATTCAAACTCTTGCATGAAATCACACATAGGCTGAAATTAATTAAAATCACCATGAAAACATGCAATTGAATATTTCTTGAACAATTAAAATAATATAATGGTCGAAAATTCCTTCTTTAATTGAAAAAAAAAGGGTTTTGGGCTCCATGGGTGAAAGAGGACCCATGGATGAACTCCCACATACCTTAAAGCTTTAATCTTGAAGGAGAAACACAATCTTGAAAGCTTTCTTGAATTGGGAAACTTGAGTTCTTGCTTTTCTTGAAGAAAAATTAATAAAGTTCTTGGTTTTCATGAGGGGGCTAGGGTTTTTTTGGAGAGACAAATATGAAAAATAATGTGTATAATGCTTTTGGAGGCTGAAATTAAGTGTTATGGGCGGATTTGGGTGGAAAAGTGACCAAAGTGCCCCTAGACCCTTTAGGAACTGAAATAGCATATGAAACAGTTCCTTAACATGGTTTCCATCGCGTCGATGACCGATGTGTCGCGTCCCAATCGCGTCGGCTTACTGCCTCTCACGAAAAATGTCTTAACTTTTTACTCGGGTATCGGATTTAAGGCGAAATTGGTATCGTTGAAAAGCTAATTCAATTATCTACAATTTGGTGGGTCTTGAGTAGCAAAATTCTACTTATATAAAAAGTTATATATGTTTAAAGTAAACCCTTGTAGAATCGAATACCAAACTTTGAACGAATCAAAGGCTCTAGGCTCAACTTTGTTCTAAGTGATTCTTGTGAACATTTTCACCACAAAATCACATCAAACACGAGGATAAAAATCATGAAACATATATTCACATGGGAATCATTTGGATTATAGCTTTTACATGTAGGAACGATGGTTCATAGACTAGCCCGAAAATATGGGGTGTTACATTATCTCCCCCTTGGGAACATTCGTCCTTGAATGGGACTGGTTAGACTTAGAGTACTGTACGAAGGTAACTGAGATCATATTCTGAACATGCATGACTTGTAACATGATTGCATAACTAATTTTGAAACAGTATACATAAATCGAACTGATTTTCGTGAATACATGCACTGACATGAGAATGGTTGTATGGCTGAGATAGAAACAAGAAAGTTAACTTATGAGTAACTATTACTTCAAGATGGATCTAATTTCCTAAATAAAATATGAGAGGTTTAGGACATGAATACTCGAGGTATTACAACATCCCCCTTGGGATTGTTCGTTCCCTGAATGACGCTGAATTGACTGAAATACTAAGAAACACTAGGATGAGGCACAAGACACTTATGAATAGAATCATGACTGAATATCTGAATCTGAAACATGATGCATGGATTAAACTGAATTTGTAACTTGCATGGACGTAACTGAATTATCTCATGGAATAGTTAAACTCATGAAACATCGGATAGTAAGACTAAATGGAAAGATGGAAAACCATAGGAACTTGTATATCTGACTGCTAAACTGGATTGCTGGCCATACGGATGAATCTTACTGAACTCTTATACTCAACTATACATTCCACTTGTACACCAACATGACATTCAAGCCTGTCTTCATAACCACACATGAACTTGTAGGCAACCAACCACAAAAGTATCTTTATTATTTTCTCTAAACCTCTATCCTTAAAACTTTCATGCACTAGCCCAACAAAACACACATAGAATTTAAACTAATCATGACATAAGGAGAAGTCACTGAAAGATTAGAACATAAGGACCTGAAGCATGAAAAGATAACTATGCATAACTTGACACTTTATTGAGGCCTAAGGAATAAGGTATCAAAAGCATGAATTCATCGAAGAGAGCTAAACTGAGGGCATACATGACATAACCTGAATTTTGCTGATCATTAAGAGTATAGCATGAGCACCTGAAACTGAACATACTGTAAAGCATGCGCTGTATGACCTGATTTTGGAGTTAATGATTTCATGGAACATGATTCATACTACTGAGTGAAATAGAACTCCTTATACTAGGAACTGGAAGAGTACATGATTTTTCTATAAAGTGCATGAATATGAGCTATGATCATAGAGCTGATATATAAGGCATGAGTAGATGTCATTGTAACGCCCCAAAATCTAATCCTGAGATGTCACACGGTGCTTAAGACTACGAGTAGCCTTAAGCTAGCCCTGTTTGCACACTATTGAGCCTAAATCTTACAGTAATGGAAATATAGACATAAAAGTCATACCGAATGCGGAAACTGTCTAAAATATCTGAAACATCAAAACTGAATAATCTTCATAAAAACTAGTAGTCGGACAAGCCTCTACTACTAATACTAGAGAGTCACTGGGACAAACCCTCAGCTAACTCGAACTGTCTGAAAGAAAATGCTAAAACTCATAAACTGATAAACTGCAAAATCTGAATGAATAAGTCCCCAAATTATGAGGACTCACCAACTGTCGGATGTAGATGGAGATGCTCGAACTACTCATACTGCTAATATGGAGCACCTGAACCTATATTATGAGATAATGTAGCACATAGACGTATATGTGGATTAGTACTTTGAGGATGTACTGAGTACATGGGGGTGGTATGCATAAGTAAAACATCATCTCATAATTTTCATTTATAAAACAATGCATGCTAAATGTAAATGACTCACATGAGCTGAAATATCTGAAATACTAAAATATGTGGCAATAAGAAGCAAAGCATACTTTATAAATCTTGTGAGCCATAACACTTAGTTCTAGAAGTTGTACTCATATTCTTCCTTTAACTCATTCTGTCTAAGTGTAGAAGGACTCACTCTGAAATCTGAAAGCTGAAATTCATAACTATTATCTTTTCTATCAAACATAATCTGAAATAGACTGTGAGCCATTACACTTGGTTTTATAAAAGCTCTTTCTGTTACTCTTTGCTATTAAGGAGAATACCTTATCTTTTATCTAAAGGGAGATACTTTAAAACTATTCTGAAAAGCTTGTTATAGAAAAAAAAACTATTCTGCAAGGGAGGTTCTCTTAACCAACATAAACCATGCTAGCTACATGGAGTCCAAAGTCTTTCCCTCCTAAGGAAGGAACGTCACATTGGGGAGAGGTGTCATACTCTTGCCAGGGAGTATAACATCAGCTTAAGTGATCATAACTCTGCCCATTAAGGGCACTTAATCTCAATCCTATGGTGGCACGTAGTTCTGGGGCATGATACCTTGGAATCATACCCATTTCGGTGCTAAATACTACTCTCTTTAATTTGCTACGCTCATCTCTTTGGAAATCCACTTTAAAACTCGCATAAGGGTTTATTATGAAACCAGTTATGCATCTATCTGAATCAATATGTAAAAGAAGCTATTTTGCTTTCTGTAATCTGTAAAGTGGATTCCAAAACTATTTTGAGGATCAAAAGATCAAAACTTTATTACAAATTTGATATAGTCAGCTCATAAGATGCTTAAAGCATCACTTTTCTCAAAATCTCAACATATAAACTTGGGGCTTAAAAACCCATGTATCAAACTCATGTAAACATATCATAATAATCATGCTTGATAATAAAACAATGATAATTCATCTCAAAATCTAGAATTTACTACAATAAGAATGAAAATAAGCATGCAATTCAACTTATAATTCACTTGAAATCTCATAATCTGGTAAATGGCAACATTGGGTATGAAACCTAATTTTAATTTCATGGAAAATCATATAAAATCAAATAACTTTGTAATTTAAAACAAGTTTTGGGCACAAGGATGAAAGAAGTATCCTTGTTCATAAACCCCACATACCTTAATTGATGCTTAGATGAAGAAACCTTGAATTTTGAATTCCTATTGAGTTTTTTGATGATGGGTTCTTGACTATCTTGCTTTGGAAATCATTAATTTGGAGCTTTCTTGAAGAATCTATAGAGGATTTGATTTCTTTGAGAAGAATCTCTTGGTTTCTAGGGTTTTGCTTTTGAAGAGGATGATGAATAATGAGCATAAAGTGCTTGGGATATGATTAATCCCTTGTTTTGGATGAATTGGGCGCTTAGGGATTTACCAAAATGCCCTTTTAAAACCTAAGTCGGAACTGGAAAAATGAAAATTTTTCGAACTGGGTGGCCACCGCGATGTGCCACAATCACGGTGGCTCACTAGAAAAAGGACGACTGAGAATTGGCCTCCCTCCGTGATGTTCTACCATCGTGGAGCCCCTATTGTTTGCCATTTCAACCACTAGTACGACGCGCCAGTATCGCGAAGTGACACTAGAAATTGCCAAATGAGAAACTGGGCCTCTCCGCAGCGTGCCAAAATCACGGAGTCTCACTGGAAACTGACAATTATGATTTTACGCTTCTTCGCGATGCGCTAAGGGCCTAAATCATGGTATTTTATGACTGGAACTTAAAATAGCCATAACTTCTTACTCGGTTATTAGATTTAGGAAAATTTTATATTGATGGAAAGCTTATTCAATTTTCCACACAATGGGAGGTCTAAATATAAAGAATTTCACACGAAATAATCAATATTCACTTTGGAAGCTCTCCCTTAACATTTTCGAGACGAATGTAAGCTAAGAAAAGTTCGGGGTATTACAATATCTCTCCCTAGGGAATATTCGTCCTCGAATATGGCTAATTAAGCTGAAAATACTGAGGAATCTGAGGCTATAAGCTATCATGAACAATTGAGATAAACTGAGTAACTGAATCTCAAATATAAAGAGCCACTGAACTGATCTGAAAGTGCATGAATTCTCAGGAAAATAGCTATATAGTTGAATATGAGACTTAGAAAAGAACTGAATGAAGGAAGAGTTATTACCTTCGGATGGATCTAAGTTCGTGGAGAAGAGATGAGGATACTTGGTACGCATGTATGCTTCTGCTTCCCAAGTAGCACCCTCAACGGACTAATTTCGCCACAGGACTTTGACCAAGGGAACTTCCTTGTTCCTGAGTCTACGAATCTGACGATCAAGAATCTCTACTAGAACTTCTTCATAAGAAAGGCTATTCTGATTATTCGTATCCTCTAGAGGAACTACAACAGTGGAATCGTCCATGCACTTCTTCAACAAAGACACATGGAAAATCGGATGAACTGAGGACAAATCTGCGGGTAGCTCAAGCTCATATGCTACCTTCCTAACATGACTCAAAATATGAAATGGTCCAACATAGCGGGGACTAAGTTTCCCCTTCTTGCAAAAAATTTTCACCTCTTTTATGGGTGAAACTTTTAAATACACTAGATCATCAACCTCAAACTCAAGATCTCTTCTTCTCACATCTGCATAAGATTTTTAATGACTCTGGGTTGCTTTTAATCTCTCTCTAATTAATTAAACTTTCTCCATGGATTCAAACACCATGTCTGGCCAAATCAAAGTGGCCTCACCCACTTCTAACTAACCAACCGGCGATCTATATCTCCGCCCATAGAGAGCCTCAAATGGAGCCATCTGAATACTACCATGATAATTGTTATTATAGGTGAACTTAATCAATGGAAAATGTTCATCCCAACTACCTTTGAAATCAAGAACACAAACTCTCAACATAACTTCTAAAGTTTGAATGGTCCTTTCTGCCTAACCATCTATCTGCGGATGAAAAGCTGAACTGAGATGAACTTAGGTACCAAGACCCTTCTGAAAGGCTCTCCAAAACTGAGAGGTAAACTAAGTACCCCTATTTGAGATGATAGACAAAGGAACTCCATGCAATCTAACCATCTCTCAGATATAAAACTTAGCATAATCCTCAGCTGTATAAGATGTATGAACTGGCAGGAAATACGCTAACTTAGTCAATCTGTCTATAATAACCCAAATCGAATCATGATGACGACGCGAATGGGGTAAACCAGTCACAAAATCCATATTCACCTCTTCTCAATTCCAAGTGGGGATACCAAACTCTTGAAACGTACCACCAGGTCTTTGGTGCTCTACCTTGACCTATTGCCAAGTAGCATACTTTGCTACAAACTCTGTTATATCTTTCTTCATACCACTCCACCAATAGATTTCCCGCAAGTAGCGGTACATCTTAGTAGTACCTGGCTTAATGGAATAACGCGCACCATGCGCTTCATCTATAATTCTCTGTCTCAACTCATCAATACAAGGCACACACAATCTATTTTGGTATCTCAACACGCCATCTCCCTCTTGGGAGAAAACCTCTACCTTTTGATCCTTAACCGACTCCTTCAGTTTGACCAAACTAGAATCCATATCTTGCTTCTCTTTCACTTCAGAAACTAGGGACGATTTGGAACTACTCTGAACCCAAACATTCCCTTCAGCTGAATCAAACAACCTAACACCCAATCTATCCAATCGATGAACTTATCGAGCCAACTCTTTCTTATCTTTTTTCACATGAGCAACACTGGCCATGGACAACCTGTTAAGGGTGTTTACCACTACATTGGCCTTGCCCGAATGATACAACATACTTATGTCATAATCCTTCAACAACTTCAACCATCTTCTCTGATGGATATTCAACTCCCTCTGAGTAAACACATACTGCAAACTTTTGTGATCCATGAACACATCAACGTGCACAGCATATAGGTATTGTCTCCAGATTTTCAAAGCAAACACCACAACAACTAATTCAAGATCATGGGTTGGGTAATTCTTTTCATGAGGCTCAAGATATCCAGAGGCATAGGCTATAACCTTACCCCTTTGCAACAAAACACAACCCAAACCAACTCTGGAGGCATCACAATACACCACGAAACCATTCGTACCATCGAGTAATGCTAGGACTAGGGCTAAAGTGAGTCGAGTCTTCAACTCTTGAAAACTCTTCTCGCAGGAATCTAACCACTAGAACTTAACTTTTTTTGGGTCAATATTGACATAGGAGACACGATAGAAAAGAAACCTTCAACAAAACGGTGGTAATAACCAGCTAGACCCAAGAAACTCCTAATGTCTGACGGAGAGATATGTCTAGGCTAATTTCTTACGGATTCTATCTTTTGGGGATCAACTCTAATACCCTTACTGGAAACAATATAACCAAGGAAAGATACTGACCTTAGCTAAAATTTGCACTTGCTGAATTTGGCAAATAACTGGTGATCTCTAAAACCTTGCAACACAATTCTAAGATGGTTTGCATGATTATCCTCACTACGAGAGTAGACAAGGATATCATCTATAAAGACTATGATAAACATGTTCATATATTATTTGAACACTCTGTTCATCAAGTCCATGAAGGCTGTTGGGGCATTGGTTAGACCAAAGGACATGACTAGAAATTCAAAATGACCATAACGGGTTCTGAATGTTGTCTTTGGAATATCATATTCCCTTACTTTAAGCTGATGATAGCCGGATCTAAGGTCTATCTTTGAAAAATAACTGGCACCTTGGAGTTGGTCAAATAAGTCATCAATTCTAGGAAGAGGATATTTGTTTTTTACTATAACTTTATTTAACTGACGATAGTCAATGCACATACACAAAGAACCATCTTTCTTTCGCATGAATAGGATGGGAGCGCCCCATGGAGAAATACTAGGCGTTACGAAACCTTTATCTAGAAGATCTTTGAGTTTATCTTTCAACTTCTTAAGCTCTGTAGGAGACATATGGTAAGGAGGGATAGAAATAGGCTGAGTATCAGGAAGAAGGTCAATCCCGAATTCTATCTCTCTATCGGGAGGTACTCCTGGGAGATATTTGGGGAAAACATCAAGAAACTCATTAACTACACCGACTGACTGAATTGTTGGAATCTCGGACTTAGTGTCTTTAACTCGAATAAGAAGATAAATGCACCCTTTAGATATCAACTTTCTGTCCTTAAGATAAGATATGAAATGACTCTTGGGAGACATTGAATTACCTGACCACTCAAAGACTGGCTCATCGGGAAACTGAAACTTCACCACACGGGTGCGACAATCTATAGTTTCATAACACGAATGAAGCTAATCCATACCAAGGATAAGATCAAAGTCAGCTATGTCTAACTCTATCAGGTCTGCTAATATGACTTTATGAAAAACAGTAATAGAATACTTTTTTATAGATCTGCTTGGCAACAACTGACTCACCTACTGAGGTAGAAACTAAGAAAGGCTCAGGGATCTTTTCAGAACTTATCTCAAAATTTACTGCAACTAATGGGGTCACATAAAAGAAACTCGAACCAGGGTCTAACAACACATAAACATCAAGATGAAAGACACAAAGCATACCAGTAACAACATCTGGTGAATCTTCCTGCTCCTAGTAGGATGGTAAAGTATAGAACCGATTCTGGCGCTGACCGCCGCCGGTACTAGATAATGCGCCCTGGGGAGGAGCTGGGTGACCTAAAGGAGCTGGTGCATTAGTAGACTGAGTCTAGGGATGAACATCTCTGTTTTCCTGCTTAGCATATGGACAATCTTTAATTCCGTGACCCGACTTACCACAACTAAAACAACCCTTCTGTCCAACCAAGCACTCATCGGGATGATTTCTACCACACTTAGTATAAGGAGGATAATAAGGCCTCCCACTTATAATGTTCTGAGATATGGACATCAAAGACTTACCCCACTGCTCCTGTCTACCTCTGGGAGCGGGAGCACTAGCTGAAGATGGCGCTGGTATAAATGAATGATTCGGAAAATGCAAATGATTTCCTCCTTGAGACCTAGTCTGACCATACTCAAACTGCCCTGTTCTAGCCTTTTTATTTTCCCTCTTATTTACCCTCAACTTCTCTGCCTCAATCTGCTGAGCATGGATCATCAATCTATAAAAATCCATATCTCCAATAAACATGGCAGTCCTACACTCCTTGACCACCAATCTAAATACTCCAGTCACGAACTTACCCATGCTTGACCAAGGGTCAGTCATTTGATCAGGGGAATACTTAGATAACTAGTTGAACTTGAGGTAATACTCATTCACTGTCATCAAGCCCTGCCTCGGGTTCATGAATTCTTCTATCTTAGTTTCCCTTATCTCACATGGTAAAAACTTATCTAGAAACGCATTCTGAAATATCTGCCAAGTCATGGGAGCTACATTCTCCCCTATACTCTTCTTCCACATCACTACCTAGTCATGTGCAATATCCTTCAGCCTATAGGATGCTAATTCTACACTCTCCTTTTCAGACACATGCATAATTCGGGTGATCTTCTTCACCTCATCTAACTAAAGCTATGGGTCCTCACTTGCCTTGGACCCAAAGAATTTTGGCGGGTTCATTCTCATAAAATCTCGAATTCTGGCTGCGGCTAAGTCCTCATCTTGCTGAGGTGGGAGTGCAGCCTGATGGTTGCCCTGAACATTAACTATCATAGCTTGGGCTAGCGCCTGAAAGGCAGCCCGAAACTCTCCATGTGACACATTCTCATTCAAAGGATTTGCATACTGGGGTGGCTGGTTATCGTTTTTGCGGGCATTAGCTCGACGAGAAGGCATGATCAACAACTGTCATGTGAAAGCATGAGTTAAAAGTAGATAGAGATACTGTAAGAATGATAGATCATGAAAGACAAAGATGATTTCCTAAGAACATTTCGTAGCCTCTCGTTCATAAATATGGCGTGCTTCACATCCATGACCAAGACTCTATGTAACGCTGCTTGTCTGACTCCCTAGGACTCTTAAAAACCTTAGGATATTATACCAAGTTTATAACACCCTGAAATTTAATCCCGAGATGTTACATGGTGCTTAAGACTACGAGTAACCTTAAGATAACCCTTTCTGCATACTATTGAGCCTAAATCTTATAATAATAGAAATATAGACATAAAAGTCATACTGAATGTGAAAACTGTCTATAATATCTGAAACATCAAAACTAAATAATCTTCATCAAAACTAGTAGTTTGACAAGCCTCTACTACTAATACTAAAGAGTCACTGGGACAAACCCCCAGCTAACTCGAATTGTCTGAAAGGAAATGCTAAATCTCATAAACTGATAAACTGCAAAATTTGAATGAATAAGTCCCCAAATTATGAGGACTCACCAACTGTCGAATGTAGATGGAGATGCTCTAACTAGTCACACTGCTGATATGGAGCACCTGAACCTATATTATGAGATAATGTAGCACATAGACTATATGTGGATCAACACTTTGAGGATGTACTGAGTATATGGGGGTGATATGCATAAGTAAAACATCATCTCATAATCATCATTTATAAAACAATGCATGCTAAATGTAAATGACTCACATGAGCTGGAATATCTGAAATACTGAAATATATGGCAATAAGAAGCAAAACATACTTTATAAATCTTGTAAGCCATAATATTTAGTTCTACAAGTTGTACTCATATTTTCTCTTTAAATCATTCTATCTAAGTGTAGGACTCACTCTAAAATATGAAAGATGAAATCTGTAACTATTATCTTTTCTGTCAAACATAATCTAAAATAGACTATGAGCCTTTACAATTAGTTTTCTAAAAGATTTTTCTGTTACTCTTTGCTATTAAGGAGAATACTTTATCTTTTATCTGAAGGGAGATACTTAAAACTATTCTGAAAAGCTTATATAGAAAAAAAAAAACTATTCCACAAGGGAGGTTCGCTTAACCGACATAAACCATAAGAGATAGATAGAGTACAACGACTAGCCCTCATAAGGAAGGAGCCTCACGTTGGGGAGAGGTGTCATACTCGTGCCAGGGAGTATAACCTCAGCTTAAGTGATCATAACTCTGCCCACTATGGGCACTTAATCTCAATCCTATGGTGGCACATAGTTCTGGGGCACGAGACCTTGGAATCATACCCATCTCGGTGCTAAATACTACTCCCTTTAATTTGCTACGCTCATCTCTTTGGAAATTCACTTTAAAACTCGCATAAGGATTTATTATGAAACCAGTTTTGCATTTATCTGAATTAATCTGTAAAAGAAGTTATTTTGCTTTCTGTAATCTGTAAAGTGGATTCCAAAACTATTTTGAGAATCAAAAGATCAAAACTTTATTATAAATATGATATAGTCAGCTCATAAGATGCTTAAAGCATCACTTTTCTCAAAATCTCAACATATAAACTTGGGGCTTAAAACCCCGTGTATCAAACTCATGTAAACATATCATAATAATCATGCTTGATAATAAAACAGTGATAATTCATCTCAAAATCTGGAATTTACTACAATAAGTATGAAAATAAGCATGCAATTCAACTTATAATTCACTTGAAATCTCATAATCTGGTAAATGGCAACATTGGGTATGAAACCTAGTTTTAATTTCATGAAAAATCATATAAAATCAAATAACTTTGTAATTTAAAATAAGTTTTGGGCGCAAGGATGAAAGGAGTATCCTTGTTCATAAACTCCACATACCTTAATTGATGCTTAGATGAAGAAACCTTGAATTTTGGATTCCTATTGAGTTTTTTGATGATGGATTTTTGATTATCTTGCTTTGGAAATCCTCAATTTGGAGTTTTCTTGAAGAATATATGGAGGATTTGATTTCTTGGAGAAGAAGCTCTTGGTTTCTAGGGTTTTGCTTTTGAAGAGGATGATGAATAATGAGCATAAAGTGCTTGGGATATTATTAATCCCTTGTTTTGGACGAATTGGGCGCTTGGGGATTTACCAAAATGCCTCTTTTAAAACATAAGTCAGAACTGGAAAAATGAATTTTTTGCGAACTGGGTGGCCACCGCGACGTGCCACAATCACGGTGGCTCACTAGAAAAAGGACGAATGAGAATTGGCCTCCCTCCGCGACGTGCCACCATCGCGGAGCCCCTATTGTTTGCCATTTCGACCACTGGCGCAACGCGCCAGTATCGCGAAGTGACATAGTAAATTGCCAAACGGGAAACTGGTCCTCTCCGCGACGCGCCAAAATCGCGAAGCCTCACTGAAAATTGAAAATTATTATTTTATGCTTCTCTGTGACGCACTAAGGGCCCAAATCATGGTATTTTACGAATGGAACTTAAAATAGCCATAACTTCTTACTCGGTTATCGGATTTAGGCAAATTTTATATCGTTTGAAAACTTATTCAATTTCCCACACAATGAGAGGTCCAAATCGAAAGAATTCCACACGAAATAATCAATATTCACTTTGGAAGCTCTCTCTTAACATTCTAGAGACGAATCTAAGCTACGGAAAGTTTGGGGTATTACAGTCGTGATGACTGAAAAACTTTGCACTGGGATAAGAATAGGTTGGGAATCATCCTCCCTTACTACTTTTCTATACATACTGCACTACTACTAGAATCTAAGATCTTGACTTGGTCACTTGTTTTATCATTTCCCCTTAGCTTTAAGCCATCATTCTAAGTTTGTGAACCATTTTACTAAACTCTAACTAAACTGCAACCACCTTACTCTAGAGTCTGGGATATAACAATACAGATCAATAATATATTCACCCTGAAAGACTACACCTGAAAGTATAAACCCACTGCTAGTACTTCCTTCTAGAATTCGACTCTTAGCTTTTTATAGCCCCAATAGTCATTATACAATAGCTTAAACACTTACTAACTTAGAATCTTTAAGAGTATCATTATACCAACATACCCAACATTAACAACATATAAATTTGAATCAACATACATAAATTTTTGCATACACCATTTTAAGCCTACTGATTCACCTTTCATACAACTAGCCCAATGAATACATCATACACCAAATTCAAATATCACTATCTCAACTCTACTACTGCTAAACTTTTGGGTTCATGTTTCTAACTCTAGATCATATACTATCATAGGATTCTGAGGAGGAATCTGAAAGCACATCTAATTTTAGCTTAGTGCACAATTTTCATGAACATGAATGAAGTCCTTCAAACTTCGGAACTTAAAAGAACTGAGGGGATACATTCGAGTCTATGTATAATCCCATAATTATCGGTGGGGATTCTCTGAGAAAAATCTGTCTATAGGAACTTGAGCTTGACTGTTTCTGTTACCTTTAAAGTAAGGTAGAGATGGCATGAATAGAGCAAGATGAGAATTTGTATAAGTTTCTTAGAGAACCTTTCTATAGCACGATATGAGACTTGAAAGAAGGAAAACATTCCCTAAATTCCCTGTAGCCTCTCAAAGAAAAGTACAGACGTCTTTATACCATTCTGCAAGACTCTAATAGACACGTCTTCATAGACACCCTAGGACACTTGAACTTTGTACTCTGATATCAAGTTTGTAACGCCCTAGGAGTACACCCTAGATGCCACACGGTGGTAGGAACTACAAGTGATCCCAAGCTAACCCATGAAATGGCATACTGTTAAGCAACTGAATTATAATACATTAAATAAAGTTCTGTTGTACAGAAATATAATCATAACAAAATCTGAATAATTGCAATACTGATACAATTTATAATCTCATTAAAATTGAGGAGACAACTGAAATTTACATGACTGACTCTAATTGACATCTATGAAGCCTTTACTAACTGACTATAGATAGCTAGGACATGACCCCAGCTACCATTAATCAATACATATGAGTAATAAATGAACTGTACATGAACTAAAACTATTTGGAGTTCCCGAAACAAGAGAACTCATCACCTGCTGGCGGCTGAAAACTGCAACTGTCTGATCAGTATGCGTAGGCTATAACTGATACCTATATTATGAGACAATGTAGCACATAGACATATATGTGGATTAGTACTTCTAGAATGTACTGAGTATGCAGGGGTGCATGCAATAAGTAAAACTAATTTCATACTTAATCTTAAAATATGCATGACTAGGTATAAGTAGACTCACCAAGAGACTGAAATAAACTGAAAGCTAAAAAGATCTTAAAACATGAGTAACAAACTTAATCTGATAAGATGGTGAATTACTACACTTAGTTTCTTAAAACTCTTTACGTTTGAAAAATAAGTAGGACTGAAGCTGGTATACGATAAAACATGGATATTGTATGAATACTGAGTCTAAAACTATGTGATGGAAACTGACATAACATCGGGGATCTAAATATACAATTATACTGAGCACGAATACCTAAACATGCAGAACCAAATGTAACATATACTAAGCTAATCTGATTAACTAAATGACTGCTAACTGAGTACTGGTTATGTAAGGCTTGGTTGTACTTAGTCTGAATAATTGAACTGGAACTGTGGAGTACTGTGCCTATGAGATAAGGACTAACTGAATAACATGGGATAATTGGACATGAATGCATAAAACTGTAAAATCTGAGAATGTAAGACCAAGCATATAATATGACACTAAAACAATCTGTAAACTGAAGTACTGAAATATTAATAACTGAATAACTGATAATTGTATGACATGGTCAAGCAAACCTGAAATTGAACTCTGAAATGAATACTGAACTGAGACTATAATTTAGACTGTGGGAGGTACCATCTAACCGACATGCCCTAATCTGAGCTAATCGGGGTCCAACCTGTAACCCCAATTGAAAAGGTGTCAGTACCGTGCCACGAGTACTAACACTGGTTGTGTGGATCCACTAAACTGATGTCCCGAAGGACTAATGAATAAACCTATACTAACAGAAAACTCATGAGATATGTTTCAACCCTAACCTGGCAGGAAGACATCTCAAACCTACGCTGGCTACGTAGTTTTGTAACTCTGGGTTGCTACTAAGGGTCAAACCCTAAACTGGCAGGAATGCCCCCATCCCTGGGTTCGCTCGGTGCTGAATCCTACTCTCAACTGAATGACACTGGAATACAAACTGGTGCATGCACTGATAACTGATAAGCTCAGGTCATGGTATTCTGAAAATAACAGTGCATACGGATTCAAAGGTAATTATTAACGTATAAACTGATAATGGGACTGAAACCAGACTGAGCTAACTTAATTGGACTCACAACTGACCATATTACTGACTGAATGATATTCCCTATAGTATAACTGAAATCATTCTGTAGATACTGAAAACTAGGTAAACGGCTAAATTTTGGGTATTCATAACACCTAGGACTCGATAGCAATAATAATAAGAACACATGAGGGCATTTAGACCATAATAAGTAAGCATTATTTAAATAAACCCATCACTTGGGCAGTTCATCAACCACGTGGAGATTAATACTTTAACATGGGGCAATTCACCAAACACCTGGGGATCATGAACTTTGACATGGGAAAATCTTAAACATGAGAGCATAGCATGATTACATAACTAAAATCATGAATTCAGGAATTCACATGAAATTCGCTTGAAATAGGACATGGGCATTTAATCATACATGCAAAGATAATAGCTTGAACCTAAGAATGCCTTATACATAGGTGAACAATAGAGTTACATGGCAAAATTCATAACTTGGAGATTCATCTTGAAATTGATTGAATATGATATGGGGATTTCATCAAACATGTGGAAAGCATGAATTTAAGCATGAGAATATTGCTAAAAGTCATGAATTTAGGATCTATCATGGAATTCACTTGAATAAAGCATGGAAAACTAAAATTCATAGCATGAGGAATACAAAATCTTGCATGGAATCACACATGGACTACAATTAATTAAAATCGCCATGAAAACATGCACTTGAATCTTTCTTGAACATTTAAAATAATATAATGATCAAAAATTCATTCTTTAATTGAAATAAAAGGGTTTTGGGCTCCATGGGTGAAAGAGGACCCATGGATGAACTCCCACATACCTTAAAGCTTTAATCTTGAAGGAGAAATACAATCTTAAAAGCTTTATTGAATTGGGAAACTTGAGTTCTTGTTTTTCTTGAAGAAAATTTGATAAAGTTTTTGGTGTTGTTGAAGGGGCTAGGATTTTCTTGGAGAGAAAAAGATAAAAAATAATGTGTATAAAGCTTTTGGGGCTGAAATTAAGTGTATGGGCGGATTTGGGTGAGAGAAAGTGACCAAAGTGCCCCTAAACCCTTTAGGAACTGAAATAGCATGTGAAATAGTTCTGTAATGCGGTTGCCATCATGTCGCATCGCTAATCGCGTCGATGATCGACGCTTCGCGTCCCAATCGCATCGGCTTACTGCCTTTCACCAAAAATGTCGTAAATTTTCTCTCGGGTATCAGATTAAGGCAAAATTGATATCATTGGAAAGCTAATTCAATTATCTATGATTTGGTGGGTCTTGAGCTACAAAATTCTACTTATATAAAAAGTTATACATATTTAAAGTAGACCTTTGTAGAATTGAATACCAAACTTTGGATGAATCAAAGGCTCTAGGCTCAACTTTGTTCTAAGTGATTCTTATGAATATTTTTCACCTCGAAATCATATCAAACACGAGGATAAAGATCATGACACTTATATTCACATGGGAATCATTTGGATTATAGCTTTTACACGTAGGAACGACGGTTCATAGATTAGCCCAAAAATACGGGGTGTTACACCTATAATACCTACTGAGTACAAGTGGACTGTACTCATGTCTATTACACCCTTTCGGTGCAGGTCCTAACCCAAGTGCGCCTCAACTTGCTTGAACTCGGGCGATTGTTTGAGCATTCAAGGTAGCAGTTGGATATTCATGCGTCTAGAATTCATTTCTATCTTTTTGTATTAGTTATGTCTTTATTAGTATTTGGAGGCAGATATTATTTCTTTGTAGTTATTTTTTCATGTATTTAATTCCTGGATAGTATTAGTAGTTCGTACACCATTGACACTACGTTTTAAGAGTTATGGCTGCATGTGTTAATTTTATTCTTTCCCTTTGGATTATATCTATATGGTTTGACTTCATGCTAAAAGCCTTACCATAGGGGCATTTTTGTCTTTTTATTGTGTATATCAGTTTGGGTCAAGGGCTTACTTGTCAAGGTTTGTCGCGACAAGTGCCATCATGACCCTTGTTTTTGGGTCATGACATTGACGGTTGAAAGTCGAAAAGGAACTCGAAGCTCAACTATTTGTCGTGAAGGTTGAAGTCGACGGGGATTAAAGGAAGAAATTTGCAGAACTGTTGGTTGGGAGAAGTTGAGAGAAACTGTCGAAAGAGAGGGAAGAGGCGGTTGATTTGGAGAGGAGAGGGGTGTGAGTTGATTTGTATTTTTTAAAAGGTTAGAAAGTTTTGAAAATATTAATCAAGTTCACAATTAACTTAATCAAGTTTCTTAATTATGTTTGACCCTTTAAGTTGGTCAATGTCATCAATCCTTCGTTCAAGACTTAAATGACACCTTTCCTTCAATTTTCTCAAGCTACTAAACCACTCTTTTTTATGCGATAAGAATTGAACCTCATTCTAATAAAATTTTATCTTTTAAAAAAAATAAATTAAAACTAATCTTATAAAAAGAGTGGTGCTATGTGTCATTAAGTAAAGTATGGGTGCAAAGTTTTATTCGTTAACATTGAATAGTATGATGGAAAAAATTTCATAAGGAGCAAACGTAAGCTTATAATTAGGAGCTTTATAACAACTATTTCATAATTACCTGAAATAACAACTTGTATTTTGTATTTTGTATTTTATAAAAGTGTTGCTACTAAAATACATATACAACGAGATTTACTGTCCTTCTTTTACTCAAATCAGTTGAGTTAAATAAGAAATAATTATCTCATGTATTTAAAGTAGTAAATTCTTTTTTCATAAATTACTCTTATTTAAAGCAGTAGGTTCCTTTTTCATAAATTACTCTTATTTAAACTAGTAGATTCTTTTTGCAAATCAAACTTAAGTCTGAAGATTATTATCTTCATGATCTTTAAAATCTCAAAATAAAGCATCATTACTGTTTTTGTCTCTCTTTCACTCTCTTATATCTCTAACTTTTTTTTCTTGTTAGCTTTCTTAATCTTTTTATTGTTTTATTTTTTTATTTTAATTTCTTTCTTTTTTTTATTTTTTATTTTCACTTTATTTTCTCTCTTCTATTTCTCTTCTTTTTTCCCTTGTTCGTTTTTTCTTTATTTTGTTCTTTTTTGTTTTCTTATTTTTTTCCTTTTTCTTTTTCTATTTTCGTTTTCTCCTTCTTTTTTTTAATTTCTTTTTGTGCTTTTATTTTTACGCTTCTATTTCTAGCTTCTATTTCTATTTTTCTTTTTCTTTTTTTCACTTCATTTTCTTTTTGGATTTTTTCCTTTTTATTTTTTTACTCTTCTATCTCTAACTGATATTTTTAAAAAACAAATATCTATATCAGATATACATATTCAAAAAATATACAAAATAAATAGACATATAGATCTGCATATGTATTTACAGTACAAAACATACATATATATATATATGCATATGTATTTACAGAAATACATATCAGACTCATATATATATATATATATATATATATATATATATATATATATATATATATATATATATATATATATATATATAAATATATAGGACACAAAATCTCTATAATGAAAATGACAACTTTATACATATACATGTACATATAGGTAATAAAAAAACACATGATATATATCTTAAACAATGAAAAGTACAAACAAATACCTATGTTACCCTTTAGAATGACATAGAACAGTTCAAAGACAAATTTAACATCGTACAAAAATACATATGGATATGCATTTGTATATATAAAATACAAATACCTGCACATGCCTCCAAAAAATTTATAATACATTTGTGACATAATACATCTGCCTACTTGCGCTTGAACTACACATTTCTTCTTCTTCTTCTTCTTCTTCTTCTTCTTCTTCTTCTTCTTCTTCTTCTTCTTCTTCTTCTTCTTCTTCTTCTTCTTCTTCTTCTTCTTCTTCTTCTTCTTCTTCATGTAGACACCATAAATATTCTTATGACAAAAAATCTTGTACTGCTCCTTTGATAACATCATCTTAATACGTTCTTCAATATTATTGACTGTGTGTCATCCAATACATGGTGCAAACTTTGAAAGTACTCTTGCCATGAATATATGATCACGCGACACCTATAGAACAAATTAGTGACATAAATCTATATTACATCTACTTTTCACAAAAAAAATAATACAAAATACTTAGTATGCATATGTTTTCTTTTACATAATAAATATTACATTACAAAAAAAATACATATAGCTCTGCATATGTATTTAGAGAATAGATGGTTGATCCATATGTATATACGAAATACATATCAGATTTATATCAAACAGTAACAAACATAGCTATACTATATATCTTCATATGTATTTGCGAAATACAAAGGTGACTCATATAAAATAATAAAATACAAATGCATATCTTAAACAATAACAACTACAACTATACACATACATACATATACATACATACATACATACATATATATATATATATATATATATATATATATATATAGCTAAATAAAAAAATACATAATACATATCATACATATACCTGCACATGACCCATAAGCTAATAAAATACAAATACAAATACAAATACAAATACAAATATCTTTTTAACTTTATCTTCTTCGAATTCATATTTAGATGAATTTTGACCAGCAAGACTTGAAATTTTACTTGATTCTCCCATTTTCCTTTGTCTTTCTTTTTTTTTCTCAGATCTTTGCATTTTTTTTTGGGGGGGGGGGGAGGTGGAGATGAAGGTTTTCTCAATCCTTTTCGTTTCATAATTTCCACAAGCTTCTCCGGATCATTAAGATGCTTCGATCTCACCTCTTCTATGCTCACTTCTTTCTTCGACTGAATAGGCATAGAAATCAATTTAAGATCTTCATCTTGTGTTAATCCAAGACTAAATGATGGTGGAATATTAGAAACTAAATTAACGGGTGGTATACTCCTATTTGGACTTCTAAAATATGTGTATTCTGCCGTTATAGCAAACCTCCACAATCTTATAACAAAAAATTCACAAAATTCCTTCAAAAAAAAAAGCACAAGAGCAAGTTTGAACCAAAAAAAATACAAAAAATTAAAAAATAAAGAATATATGAAAGAGATAACATGTAATAATTGTAATTTGATAGTTACCTTATTTGATGGAGCACAATATTTATCTACAATGTGAGGGAAAAAAGATACGGTTGAATTGGAGAGAGGTGAAATAATAGAGGGAAAATAGAAAAGAGGTAAAGTAAATGACGTAAAACACGTCTGTGTGGAGTTAATGGACAAAAAAAAAAAGTCACTATTGCTATAAAATGTAATTTTGTGAAAGTGTTGTTATTTATTATAATTATGATTTAATGTGAATATTTTTAAAAATTTGTGTGTGACAACAAACAATATTCTCCAAAATAATTTATTACAAGTGTGTTTTGATGGATTTCATGGATGGACAATTATTGCTTGAATAGGGTCCCCCTTTGATGAGTTTGACCATGTTAAGAAAACTTGTCCACCTCTGAAATAGTCACCGTGTTTAATTTTTATTTTTTGAAAGGCAAATTGTATAAATTTTAGATAATATTTTAAGATAAATTTTTTTATTATATTAATATAATAAAAATTATATTATAAATTATAATAGTATTTTTTATATAATTTTTAAATATTTAAATTTAAAATTTAAAATATTCATCTAATTTAATTTAACATCCCACACTAGTCAAATTGACGCTCATGATACTCTCTCCGTTTTATTTTATTCGTCCCAAATTGGTTAAGTTGATGTTTCATTTTACTTATCAAGATAAGACAAATTTTTCTTTTCATGTTTTATCCTTTGCATTAATTACCTTTTCTTTAAATTAAAATGTAAACATCATTTAATAGGGGTACTTTGGTAAACTAGCCATGTTATTTATTATTTTTCTTAATTGTTGTGTCATCCCAATTTGGGACAAGTAAAATGGAACGGAGAAAGTATAAAACATGAAAGATAAAAATAAACATCTAGTACTAATGAATTTGTGATGGATGTAATGATCACTCTTTTAATATTAATGATGATCAAATCACAACTTTAAATGATAGCCACATTTAATGTGTAAATGATTTATATTATAATAAGGTTTAAGATCAGAAATGTGTGATCCATTTAAGCTGTTTTTTAAAATAGGCATTTTACCATTACTGCTACACCGTTAACTCTGATTATCACCCGCTATTATCAGATACAGCTCAGTAATTATCATTGTCCGCAATTGCCACAATTAGTTATTACCAATTTATCATATACATGAATACATTGAGTTAGAAATTAGAATAGACCAATATAAAAGATTTGTATAACAAATTCCAACTAATTTGTGATTGAAAAACAATTGCAACTGCTAGTAATAAATACTCTAAGGGGTCATTTGATACAAAGAGAAATTATTTAGGGATTAATAATGGTGGGATTAGCAATGTGGGGATTAGCAATGCGGGAATTGTAGTGTTGGGATTATTTTTTTATCAAGTATTTGGTTCATTGTATTAAAAATTAGATATATTATGTATTGTGTTTGGATTTAAAACTCTACAAAATTTTCTTTACATTTATACCCTTAAATTTTTGTGTGATTTTTCACTTCATTTAACTAGCCAAATTGCTCACCCTTTGCGCGATCTTATAGAAAAGCTAAAATATGAAGGAAAAATATTTCGTTTCCATCCTGAACTATACACGAAATTGCTAAGACACGTCCGAACTTTAGGAGGGTCCTATTACCCCTGAACTAATTAAAACCATATTTTTGGTAACCTTAGTGCCTACGTGGCACATCAGTGAATCAACACACCGAAGGTCCACGTAGGCACAAGCATGTGCCACGTAGGCACTAAGTTTGCCATAAATACGATTTTAATTAGTCCAGGGGGTAATAGGACCCTCCTAAAGTGCGGATGTGTCTCAGCAATTTCATGTATAGTTTAGGGTGGAAACAATGTATTTTCTCAAATATAAATAATAATTCTCACTCCGCTTGGTTGATCATTTAATTTATTTATTTATTTAAAAATGAGCCTACTTGATGAAAGAAAATTTAAAACAACAAATAATTTTCATATTATACAGATTCTTTTCTAAAAATAAAAAAGATGTAAAGCACACTATTTAAGAACAACACAGACTATTGATAATATAGTTTCAAACTTTCAGATTGGCATAATACATAAAAATGCCCTTTAACTTGTTCAAATCATATCTATGACGTTCAACTTTGAGTGTGTACAAGTAGACACTTAAACTTGTATAAAGTTGAACAAGTAGATACACACGTCCTATGTGGCATAGTACATGTAGGACGCCATATAAGACAAGAATTGGCTATGTTGGACGCCACATAGGACATGTGTTTTCTTGTCCAACTTTATACAAGTTTAGCGTCTACTTGTGCAAACTTGAAGGTCATAGATGTGATCTGAGGCCAAGTTAAATGGTATGTTTATGTATCGTGCCTTTCAGATTATATATTTGATAATAATCTTTTCTATTTAAACTCATCCGCCTGTAAATTGAATAATTACAGAATAGCATAAATGTTGCTCACATTCAAAGCTATCATCCAACATAAAAGAAATAATGGTATTTAAGCAGTTGATCCGCATACGCAAAGCAAAAGGAGGCTAACAAATTGAATATAGCATACGACCAAATTTGTAGAGATTAGATTTAAAATGGAATTAATTAAAAATTTAATAAAAAGAATTAAGGGATAGTTAAGTCATTTAATTTTTTTTTATCGATGTATTATTTAACCATGTATAAGTAATTCCATGATTTTCTAGGTATAAGATGATACACTATGGTGTATAGGTTATTCATGTATTAGGTGGGATTAAATTTGAATTGAGCAACCAAACATTATATTAACTAGACTAAATTTTAATTCATGAACTGTTTTGTTTAATGCATTCTACCAAACGAGTCCTAAAGAGCAATAAATACTCTAAAGAGTTGTTTAGATGTACACTGTTTTGGTACAATGTCACAAGTATTAATTTTGGTATAAAATTGAGTACACTCTTCTTTTGTTTGTAAATTTAAGTCCAGTATCATATTTGTACATCATATTGAATATTATTTTATATATAATAAATCATGACGTCATTAATATTTATTGTGTTCTTATATCTATACATCGTAATCAGTACTTGTTCCATCCGCTTTTGTCATCTACTATATCAAAGATAGATGTACACTTTAATTTATCAAATGTAGCAAGAATTTTTGATTGTTGGTTTTTGAATCGTCCTATATTAGAAATACAACAGTATGATGCTTTTCTTTGTATCAATGATATAACAACAAATACATGGAAAATTCCTATCTAAAAAAGAATTGTTATATAACAAATTAAAAAATTACTATTTCAAAGTGCTAGGCGGATAACTGTCTCATCCATCTGCTGCTTGCTCAGGGTATAGGTCACGATGCTCTCTCTCGGTGCAAGTTAAAATTAACGTGCGCCCTTTCATGGGAAAGCGAGCTCGGAAGCCAACCCAAAAGGCTTTGATGGCACATGAAACAAAAGTGGGTCACTAAAGAAAGCAAGTTGTTCAACCACAAGTGGGAAACTCTAGGAAGGAAGAGGGAAGCAACACATCAAAGGGTGCTGCAAATGAAGCAACCTCAGCGAACAAGCTGGAACCTTTGGAAAAAGCATCTGAACTAAGTATAGCTAGGAACAAAAAGACAAAGGAAATTACAACGAGTGAAGGGGAAAATGAGGTCGATGAGCAAGAACCCAAGGAAACAGAAAAGGGGCTTCTTGAAATTGAAAGTCTAGGCTTGCCACATCGAAGTTATTCTCAAGGTGAAGCAAATAATACTCTTTTATCATGGGCAGATGAGGTGGAATTACTGTCTGAGGGAAAAACTAGGGCGTCGGGGATAATTTTGACATAGGGAAAATCACTAATGTCAGGTTCAAGCTTGATTATGTTGCTCTTATGAAGCAAGGTGAGGCTGTTGTTTGTGAAATTGAATTAGATGACATAAGTACTGAAATTGATTATTGGAGAAATGCAGTGTATGCTATGTGTTGGGGGTGAATCCCCTGTAGAATTCTCAAGCACAGTGAAGAGAATCAAAGTACATTTCTGATGATTAAGGAGTCGAGTACATGCTCCTACTTATAAAAATTAAATACAATGTAGTTGTAGAGTCCTAGACTACTTACAAGAGTCCTAGCTATGCCAATATTGAAGACTTAGAGTTGTATCACTAGGCAACTACAGATACAAGTAAATGTTTACTACAATTATAGATGCAAAGCATAGGCTAACTCTAACAGAATCAGCTACCCTAACAGAATCGTACACTCTCCTTATCTTCTATTTGATTACTATCTTCAACACTTCCCCTCAAGCTAGTGAGTGGTGGAACACTCACTCCGAGCTTGCTTCTGAAATCAACAAGCACCTGCTTTGTCAAGGCCTTTGTATGAATGTCAGCTAGATGATTCTCGACTTTACGAACTGTGTGAGTAGCTGTCCTCTGGCCACTTTTTCTCGAACAAAATAGTAGTCCATTTCTACATGTTTTGTTCTGGCATGCATCACTAGATTAACTGTCAAGTATAAGGCACTTAAATTGTCACAATACAGTGTAGGCATTGTCTTGAGATATACTCCAATGTCATGAAGAAGGTAAAGGATCCATGTCATCTCAGTTGTAGTAGAAGTTAAGGCTCTATATTCAGCTTCAACACTGGACCTTGCAACTGTGGTTTGTTTCTTAGAGGTCCAAGAGATACAATTTACACGATGCTATAACCTGTAGTTGACCTCCTAGTTGTAGTGCAGCCTCCACAATCAGCATTCAAATAGCCATATAACCAGCAGGGTGATTGTGAGATAATTCTGAGCCCATGATGTAAAATTTCTTTGATGTACCTGAGGATCTTTTTAACACCTTGAAGATCTTTACTATTTGGAATCTTCATGAATTGACTCGCTAGATTTACTACATGGGTGATATCCGGCCTTGTGAGTTTCAAATACTGAAGACTTCCCACAATCCTTCTATACAAAGATACATTAATAGAGTTTCCAACAACTTCATGTAAGCCATGTTTTTGTGCAAGAGGTGTATTTATTACTTTTGCCTGTATCATATCAGTCTTATTAAGAAACTTAGTAGCATACTTCCCCTGACTCAAGTGCAGTCCACCTGGGAAGTACTTGACCTCAATTCCTAGAAAAAAATGTAAAGGATCAAGATCTTTCATAGAGAATTCCCTTCCAAGTTTAGCGACCACCTAAGACATGCTTTCGATCACTTCCTGTGATAATTATATCATCCATATATAGTAATAATAAAATAGTCCCTCTGTTACCATGTAAAGTAAACAAAGAGGGGTCTGCCTTACTACAAGTGAAACCAAGGTAAAGCAAATACATACTGAATCTATCAAACTATGCTCTAGGTGCTTGTTTAAGACCATACAATGCCTTCTTTAACAAACAGACATGAGTTGGATACCTGGGGTTAATGATTCCTGGAAGTTGACTCATGTATACTTCTTCTTGCAAGTGGCCATGTAGAAATGCATTTTTGACATCAAGTTGTCTGATATGCCATTTTGAAGCAACAACTACGGACAGAACCACTCTAATGGTTATAGCCTTAACCACCGGACTAAATGTTTCTTCAAAGTCTATTCCTTTAATCTGAGAGAAACCCCTAGCAACAAGCCTTGCTTTGTACTTGTCAACAACTCCATTCGCCTACAGTTTAGTCTTAAACACCCATTTGAAGCCAACTAAGTTCATACCTGCATATTTAGGTACTAGTATCCAGGTCTTGTTATTGTGTAGAGCATTTATCTCATTCTGCATAGCTACAAAACAATGTGGTGACTTCAGTGCTTCATTTGTTAATTTTAGTTCACTCATGATCTATTCTTTGCTTTCAACAAGAGACACATAAGGTAAAGCAGTTGATTTTTCCTTGTATTTGGTGATCATGTGATGTCTTTGTGGTTCTAGTGATATCTGAGCTGCATTGTCTTCTATAAGTGTTGTACCTGCACTAGTATCTTATAGATTAGACCTGAGAGTGATGCAGGGTGTGGCATGCTAGGTGGCTCAGTAGCACCTCTTATTACTTCAGCATTTGAGAAGTCAAGTATTTCATAGGACTCATTTGCAGTTATGGAACTAGAATCCCTATCATCATTAACAAGAGTGGCTAGAACAAGTTCTGTCGGTGTTGTTTGGTTATCAACAGTTGGCAACGTAGGCTCAATAGGTGCTGATTGATCAACCACATGACTAAAATCCATGTCATCATCAACAAGAGCGGCTAGAACAGGTTCAACTGGTGTTGTTTGGTTATCAACAGTTGGAAACGTAGGCTCGCCAGGTGCTGGTTGATAAACTACATGAGTAGCCTGATCCTCAACAGTTGGTTGAGTTAGCTTGATTCACCACAGCCGGCAACACTTCCCTTGGAGTGACTTTAGCAGAATTATATTCCTACAGATTAGTAAAAAACTCAACAAAGGTAGCTAAGTGAGGTGAGACATCAGTTTTAGCTTGAGACTTTATTGGTTGTACGTAAGGTAATGTACACTCATAAAAAATGACATGCCTTGACGCATAGACTCTCCTTGTTGGAGGATGATAGCTTCTATACCCTTTATGTAGATTGCTATATCCTATAAAACACATGGATAAGACTTTGGGCTAAACTTGGTATCGTCTTTAATGTACGAAAAATATCTACATCCAAACACCTTCAAGCTGTTATAGTCAGGTTGTGCACTATATAATTTGACAAAAGGAGATATCATTTTCAGTACTAAGAAAGACAGTCTGTTAATGAGGAACACAACACTAAGAAGGCCTTACCCATAGAAAAAAAGGTAGGTTATCATGAAGTAGCTTAGTAAGTCCAGTCTCAACTATATGCCTGTGCTTTCTTTCAGAAATTCCATTCTGTTCAGGTGTATTAGGACAAGAGATGTGTCTGACAATATCACAACTTTCTAGATGCTAAATGAATTCTGTTTTGATGAGCTCACCACCTCCATCAAATTGAAAAATCTTAATAACGTTAGAGAACTGTCTTTCTACCATTTTTTAGAACTTGAGAAATACATCAAAAAATTCAGATTTCTTTTTCAATGGATAAAGCCATGTGTATCTTGTGTTATCATCTACAAACACTACATAATATCTCATGTGTTGAGTAGATTCAATAGGCGCAGGACCCAAATATCACAATGAATTTTCAATAAAGTTTCCTTCTCAACAGGCTTGTGTATAGCTGCAAGTCCATCACAGATGCCTTTGAACTTTTTGATATATTCATCAACCTTCTTGTTTCCCAACCTAACACTCTACAATTGTTGCTTGAGCTGAAATTCCTTGTCCTTTGTTGCTTGAAGATAGGCTTCTTCCAAGCATTCCCACATCTCCTTAGCAGTTGAGCAACCTACTATGAGGTATATTCTTTCTTTTGTCAAGGTACCTGAGATCTAACTCCTCAACAGTACATCTTTCTCCTCCCAGTCATCAACATTTTTACTATTTTCTTCATCTTTCTCAATACCTATGACCACAAGTTTCTCAGCAGCCTTTCCAGCAGTTGGCTCATTCATAGTTGGTTTCTTCTCCTTAATGAGATAAGTTAATCTCATGACTTGGATCAACTGCATCATTTATGTTCTCCATATGAGATAATTTGTTGGCTTAAGTTTAATAGAACAAGAAACAATAGGGGGGTGAAGGG
Organism: Capsicum pubescens; assembly: GCA_030864215.1. Taxonomy (NCBI): domain Eukaryota; kingdom Viridiplantae; phylum Streptophyta; class Magnoliopsida; order Solanales; family Solanaceae; genus Capsicum; species Capsicum pubescens. Next base: position 77,596,397 of record CM061544.1, read on the forward strand.
AAGAAGTGGAAAGAGAATTGGCAGAGGATGTAGAAGGAGTCATTTTTAGGATTTTAAATGTTCAGTTCTCGATTTTAATATTTAATCAGCGAAAAAGCTTAATTCACTGATACCATGTAGAATTCTCAAGCACAGTGAAGAGAATCAAAGTATATTTCTGATGATTAAGGAGTCAGGTACATGCTCCTACTTATAGGAATTGAATACAATGTAGTTTTAGAGTCCTAGCTATGCCAATATTGAAGACTTAGAGTTGTATCACTAGGCAACTACATATATAAGTAGATGTTTACTACTATTAGAATACTAGTACAATTATAGATGCAAAGCATAGGCTAACTCTAACTCTACTAACTCTAACAGACTCAGCTACCCTAGTAAAATCATACGCTCTCTTTATCTTCTATTTGATCAGTATCTTCAACACCCTCATTCTCTGTTTTAAGTGGATGCATTCAAAGACAGTGGGCTAAGCACGAAATCAACAAGATTTCCATATTGAAAAATAGAATAGTATTAGTGAGAATTGATTCGAAAATAGGAACGAACAAAGTCATACAAGGGGGATTTTATCACTTTGATAATAAGACATTCATCGTCAAGGCTTGGACGACAGATATGGAATTTACAAGAGATGAGTTGTACACAGTCCCTACTTGGTAAAACTATTCGGGCTTGATTTTAAGTACTGGAGCTCAAAGAGGCTAAGCAAGATAGGGAGTTTAGTTAGGAAGCCTCTTATGGTGGACCAACATACTAAAAATAAAATGGGTTTGAATTTTGCAAGGCTGTTAATTGAGGTAGAGATGGATTCTGATTTACCGAAAAAAATTTGATTCCACAATGAAAAGAGTGACTTGATTGAGCAAAGAGTGGTGTATGAATGGAAGCCCTCATTATGCCAACACTATAAAAAGTATGAACACAGTGATGCAAAGTGCAAAAAGAAGAAACAAGTACCAACACCTCTTAGGCAGCCGAAAGAGGACATAGAAAATAAGGGACAAAGCAAGGTAAACCAAGTTTAAGAGCCACTAATGAGAGATAAAGTAGTGGTTCATAATGGTAAGCATAATACAAGTCATGGACAGGGGCAACAAAAAAAGGAAAATATGCAAACTGGACAGGGTTAAATCTAGGTAACACCAGTGCATACAAGTCCAAGAAGGCAGTCTCAAAGACATGAAAACCATATGGCAAAACCTAATATTTTTCATGTATTGTGTGATAGCGAATCAAGCAAGCAAATTCATAAAGATGTAAGTGCACAAGGGAGAGGAACTGTCATTCCAACTAAAGGAAATGAATAACTTAGTATGATGGAATGTTAGGGGCTTGAATAGCCCCAATAAACAAAAAAAGGTTAAGCTCCTTTGCAACAATCAATCTGCGGGGTTGATTGGTTTATTGGAAAATAAAATCAAAAGTGAAAAAATAGATAAGGTAGCACAAACTATGTTTAGTGGATAAGAGTATATTAAGAATTTGGGAACTTATTATAATGGGAGTATATGGATGACTTGGAGACCTGATTACTTCTAAGTACATCCAGTAAGCATGAATGAGCAGGCTATCATGTATGAGGTGTTGCGTGACTCGAAGAAAAAGATGTTCTTATTAACTATGGTGTATGTTTTTAACACAAAGAGTGGTAAAAAAGCCTTATGGAGCTATTTAAATAGTATTAGTGGGATTTGTCAAATACCATGGCTAATAGTTGGGGACTTCAACTCAGTCCTGAAGGAAGAAGATAGGATAAGAGGTAATAAAGTTTCATATGGAGAGATTATTGATTTCAAGAAATTTGTGGAGCATTGTGAATTAATGAAAATGCCTCAAAATGGTAGCAAATACACATGGAATGATAGAGGAGATGTTCGGATCAACTCCAAAATTGATTGGGCGTTTATTAATAGACTTTGGCTCGATGACACGCCACCTTATAAATCAACTTTTGTTCTGGAAGGGATCAACGATCATTGTTTGGTGAGCATTAAACGAGTAAATCAAAGAGGAAAGCACCAGTGGATTTCAAATACTGTAATACTTGGTCTCACTATCCACAGTTTCTTGCAACTGTGGAAGAGGTAGGTCGAGGGTCATATGATGTATCAAATTGTTAGTAAACTGAAGTTACTAAAATATAGCCTCAAGAAGTTGAATAACAGGTCATTAAAAGTGTTGTGACTGAAACTGGTAAAGATAGAAAAGCTTTGGAGCAAATACAACTAGTATTGCAAGTAAATCCCATTGATAAAAACCTACAGTAACTGGAGAAGCTCAAGTGTTAGAAATCCAAAAGAAGTTCTTATTTGGCCGAGGTGTTTCTTCAACAAAGAAATAAGGCTACTTGGTTGAGACTTGGGGATGATAACGTTAAATACTTCTTCTCAGTGATTAAAAATAGAAGGTTACAACTGGCTGTTACTCAGTTGTATGATAAACAAGGTGTGTTACAAACTTCCCTGAGAGAATAACAACTATAATGATGGACTATTATAAGGAGTTACTGGGGAATAAACCTGCTCACATCATTAAAGCCTTCAGGAGCTTTCTTGAGAATGGAGTAAAACTGTCAACATTACAACACCTAGTAATGGTTCAACAATTTACAGATGAGGATGTAAAATAGGCTATATTCAATATTGATAAGAATAAAAGTTCAGGACCGGATGGGTATGGAAGTGACTTCTTCAGATCTTTATGGCCTATCATAGAAGGGGACTTTATGAAAGTTATCCTTGATTTTTTTTAAGAATGGAAGCCTCTAGAAGAAAATTAATTCTCTTTGATTCCAAAGGTTCCTGTTCCTCAAAATGCTGGCCAATACAGGCCAATATTATGTTGTAATGTGGTCTATAAGACTATCTCAAATTTGATCTGCAAAAGACTAAAGAAAGTTATTGGTAGTCTAGTAGCTGAAAACCAAGCAACATTTGTTCGAGGAAGATCGCTTGTGCATAATGTCTTGATATACCATGATTTTCTAAGGCATTATAATAGAAAGACCACCCCGATATATATGATGAAAATTGATCTACGAAAAAAGTATGATATGGTCAGTTGGGAGTTTGTAGAGCAAGCATTACATAGTTATGGCTTTCCAACATCTTTTATTAAGCTGATAATGGTGTGGGTAGCATCAACCAAGCTTTCTGTCAATATTAATGGAGAGGAGCATGACTATTTTGATGGTAGCAGGGGTTTGAGACAAGGGGACCCATGTCACCATTACTCTTTGTATTGGTCATGAAATATTTGTCAAGATCTTTGAAGATGATGGCTGAGTTACCTGACTTCAATTTTCACCCAATGAGTAAAAAGACCAAGTTGACACACTTAGTCTTTGCTGACAATTTGATGTTGTTTAGTAAGGGTGATACCCAATCAGTAACTAGACTGATAGATACATTCACTTATTTTCAATAAAATGACAGGTTTATAGGCTAATATGAAGAAATCTGATTTTTTTTGTAGGAGTAGAAGACTCTGTTCAGGAGGAAATTATGTTTATGGCAGGTTTTTCCAAAGGTACCCTGCCTATAAGGTACCTTGGGTTACCTTTGTCTTAAAAAAAATGGAGTCGTATGGACTACCAACTGTTGGTAGATAAAATCATACACAGGATCACAAGTATCTACTCTAAGACACTATCCTATACAGGGAGGTTGCAAGTGATAAATATTGTATTATTTGTTATCTATAACTTTTGGGAACAGTTTTTATTCTGCCACAAGATGTACTAAAAGAGGTAGATAAGAAATGTCGATAGTATCTATGGGTCAACAAAGATGACAATAGGAAAATATCACTTGTGGAGGGAAAAGGTTTGTACACCAAAGAAGAATGGAGGACTCAATGTAAAAGGTTGTAAATTATGGAATATAGCAGCAGTGGGGAAATTGATTTGACAACTTTCTTACAAAGAAAATGGTCTCTCAATTAGATGGATACATGGACTTCATATGAAAGAGTGTGATGGTATATGGATTCATTGCCCTCCAGCCGATTGTAATTGGTTGTAATACCCCCATCGTTTCTTAAGCCTAAATCTGTCTTTTGAGTGGATATATATGACTTCCAAAGTGATTGATGTTTAAACCATATTGTATTTCTCTAATTTCTACTTTTTTCATGTAGAGCATTGAATAAGCTTTCCATCGATACCAATTTCATCAAAATCCAACATCAGATGAGTGAGTTATAGCCGTTTTACTCAACGGTATCGGATCGCCCAGGTTTGACGATCGACCTGGTGGACCGTCAGGTCCCTGGTGGACCGTCAAGTGCCCCATCAAGCCAAGGCAGTGACTCCTTTTTCAGGCCATCGTGCAACGGCCAAGTTGGTGGATCGTCAAAAAGTTGACAGACCGTCTAGAGGTCCGTCAGGTCGAGACAAAATGTCTCATTTCTAGCCCTCGAGTGACGGACGACTTGGTGGACCGTCAGTTTCCTGACGGACCGTCACGTCGAGGAAGAACGTTTCAGTTTTTGCACTCAAATGATGGACGATCTGGTGGACCGTCAGGAGACTTGACGGACCATCAGATCGACCGTCACAGGCCCCGATCAGCAAATTTCAAAATTTTCAAAAAAGGGCATTTTGGTCATTTCCACCCCATGTGGTCTTATATATATATCAAAGTGGAGAAGATCCACTCATTTCCTTCTCCTTTCTCTTCCAATCTTCCAAGAATCTCCTAGAAACTAGGGTTTCTACAAGATCCAAAATCCAAATCCTCTTTCAAGAAATTCAGAGAATCTTCAATAAATTTCTCCAAGTTGTTCAAGAACTAAGTTTCCCAAGTCAAAGGCATCAAGAATCTTGGCCTAAAAGTGTGAGAAGAGTTCCAAACAAGTTTCCATATCTTCAAATCAAAATCCAAGGTATGTGGGGTTTGAACAAGAACACTCATTTCGTTCTTGTGCCTAAAGATTTACTTTCTATTATTGATTTACATGATTTTGCAAGTGGGTTTACACCCAAATTTCTTTATGTATGATTTATGAGACTTGAGTTGAATAAGCTTGATATTTATGGTTATTTCACCATCATGCTTCTTAAATTGAGTATTTATTCCATGAGATGTATATTGTCATTATATATTGATGATTTCTAAGTGATTTATGATAAGTGTCAAGATTTGTGTTTTTCTATGAGAAATTTGACTATTGAATATATATATATATCGATATTTGAATTGAAAGTCAAGAATGAGTTTGATGATGTTTCCTTGAAGCTTTGGCATTTGAAATGATTTGATAAGCAAATGTACTTGATGTTGAGAAACATTGTTTGAATTTGAGTCGAGTTAGGAATCCACAATCGTATATGATTTACTGATGAGATATACTATTGCTTTGGTCATCATGATAGACCCATGAGTTGATATTGATTGAGGTGGATTTCCTAACGCGTTCTGAGCTAGTCTGGGAGGAGTATTTAGCACCGAGCGGGAAATTTGGTATTTCTCCAGAACTACGTGCCACCGTAGGATTGATGTTGATAGTTGTGGGCCAAAGGCCGAGTATGAGATTGTGATGATGAGATTGAGGTTGTACTCCCTGGCAAGAGTACGACACCCCTGCCAATGTGGGGTTCTCTCCTTAGGAGGGCAAAACGTTGGACTCCATGCAGCTCACATGGTGTAGTTATGTCGGTTATAAGAAACTCCCACGTCCATAATGATCTAAGTACCATGAGTTACCGAGTCACTCTAAGTCATGAATCAAAGAGTTTGAGTTGAGTTAAATGATTTATGAGATTTATGAAGCATATGTTATTACTAATGACTTACGGAAATGATGTTTTAAATAATTCAAGCGAAGAGAGTTATTATTGTCAGCATGCATGATTTTCTTATACATTTATGATATTATTTAAAATGTTGCATCCACCCCACATACTCAGTACATTCCCAAGTACTGACTCTCATACTCTTTTGTACTCTATATTTCCTCATGATATAGGTTCAGGTGCTCAGTCTCAGCAGCGACAGTGATCTTTGAGTACCTTCATCTACATTTCTGCGGTTGGTGAGTCCTCATGGTTCGAGGACCTGTGTCTCCAATTTTGTCTGGTTAATAGATGGTTGATTACTTTCAGTTCAGTACGAGTCAGTTGGGGATCTGTCCCAATGGCTCCTCAGTCCTATGTAGTAGAGGCTTTGTCAGACTAGTGTACCAGCGTGTACAGAGATTTCAGTATTTTGTTTGTACAGGGCAGTATTACTTCATGTTTCAGTATGTTCATGACATGGTTATTCCTCTTTATCTTAGCATGGTTTGCGCTATAATGAGTTCTGAAAGTGATGACAAGTTTAGAGGGTTAACTTGAGGCCACGTGTGGCCTTGAGTACCATATGACGTCTCGGGATAGGTTCTTGGGGCGTTACATTGGTACTGAAGAAAACTAAACTCAATCAAAATGTGCATGACTAGCTGGTATAGAGAAGGGATATACTGTTTAACTGAGAGGTGCATACTCGGTAAGTAGAAGTTATCTAAAGTTGGTGGGGAATATGCAAAGAACTAGAGAAGCTAATTTAATTTGGAATTCTCTTATGCTTCCCAGACATAGATTCATACTTTGGCTAGCAAACCAAGATCGACTATTAACAAAACAAAGAATGCAACTACTACATATCCCTGTGAATGATGAAAAATGTTGCTTATGTGACGAGGATAAGGAGGAATCCCAACTACACCTTTTCTTTAAGTGTAGATGGACAATCACTGTACAAGTACAAGAGGAAATAGAAAGATGGTCCACATTAAAAATTCAGAAGAGGAAGGTGTTGTTTTGTCTAAAATGGATACAAGACAGAAAGTGGAAGCAATTTAGGAAGGAACTGGCTGCAACAATTTTTGGTGCAAGAGTTTATCACACATGCAAAGCAAGAAACTGGAAGCTATTTAAGGGAACAACTGTAAAAATAGAGGTTGCCACTGCACAGATTAAGCAAGAGATGATAGAAAGACTAGATTTATTGGGAGGTTCTGAAAAGGCTGGGAAATATAGTAGTCTGGTTCAACGAATTTGTACGTAATTGTGTGTTTTTCTTTCTTTGCTTTCCCGAGGCTCCAAGAGGGACTTAGAACCCTACTTAGATGGTGTTAAATCCTATTGGAGTGCTCTTTAGATGTAAACGTATGATTTGTCTATGGTAATCTTTCATAATTTACCAAAAAAAAAAAAGTTATACTAACATAAAGAAATTCAAAAATCACTACATCACTAATACATGATGAAATTTAAGAATTTCGATACATAATGTATACGTTTCTTGGTTATATAATTATTCTCGCAAGAAAAGAGTGGGTAAATAAAGATCTAAAAATGTGACTAGTGATCAACGAAATGGATTGAGAACTTAAACTCTCTCGTTCAAATTTCAATAGAAATAAAAAATGTTGATAATCTTTCACATATATCTGGATGACCTGTATCTCTAATTTTATTCAAAATATGCAAAAGCTGACACCACATCTTGAACATCCCGAATGAATAACATTATCTGATATCTGTTGTCAGTGAGAGATGACTGAGTGATTAATGAAGTGGATTGACAACTTAAACTCTCCCGTACAAATTTCAATAGAAATGAAAAATGTTGATAATCTTTCACATATATCTGGGTGACGTGTATCTATAATTTTATTCAAATATGCAACAGCTGACACCACATTTTGAGCATCCCGAATGAACAACATTATCTGATATCTGTCGTCGGTGAAAGATGATTGAGTGATCCAGTGATTAATAAAATGAATTGAGAAATTAAACTTTTATGTTTGATTTCAGTAAAAATGAAAAACAATAAATAATTTTTTCGTATATCCATAAACAATATTATCTGATATCTATTGAAAAATGACCACTATTATAATTTTAATGAGGTACATAAAAATTGGCTCAACATCATCATACAAACAAAAGAGGTCAACTATCCTGAGAGTGTTCCGTCTGAATGCGTACGCATGCATTGACTTCATTTACTTACGTACTTGACACCCATTTCTTGCCTCACTTGGACCCCCCTACCCCCACCTTCTCTCCTATCCCCACTTCCTACTTTGCCCACCGAGATTGGTACATAGTATTTGCTTTGGAAATTACTAAAAACATCTTTAAAGAACCTCAGCCGCCTTTTGTTTTGCAGGTTTGTTTCTCTTCTTGCACAATCCATGTTCATTGCTTCTTTCTACTTATGCTAAAGTCAACTGTGATCTTTGTGTTTCAACATGGACAAGTTTAGTTCCCAAATTTTTTGAGTGAAAATATTAACTTTTTGGAGAATTGGGTGTTCAGTATTTTGAGGTTTTCTTGATCTGATTTGTCTATCTGGGGTTGTGAGGTAAAGATTCTAGCTTTTTGAAGAATTGGGTATTTGGGATTTTGAGGTTTTCTTGATCTGGTTTGTTTGTTTGGTGCTAAGTTTTAATGACCATATTGTAAAGATTCTAGCTTTTTGAAGAATTGGGTGTTTGGGTTTTGAGGTTTTCTTGATCTGGTTTGTCTAGTGAAGTGGGTAAGACATGTTTTTATGTCCATATTGTAAAGATTCTAGCTTTTTGAAGGATTGGGTGTTTGGGTTTTTGAGGGTTCTTGATCTGGTTTGTCTTAACTCTTATTTAATTGATTGGTTAATTGGGTAAGAAAAGTTCAGTTCCCATATTGTAAATATTTTAGCTTTATGCTGAATTGGATATTTGGGTTTTTCAGGTCTTCTTGATTGGTTTGTCTAGTTGATGAAGTGGGGAAGACTATGTTTAAGTGACCATATGTAAAGATTCTAGCTTTTTACAGTGTTGGGTGTTTGGGTATTTGGGTTTTTGAGGGTTTCTTGATCTGGTTTGTCTATTTTAGTGCCCATATTAGTAAAGACTCAAGCTTTTTGAGAATTGGCTATTTGGGTTCTTGAGGTTTTCTTGATCTGGTTTGTCTTGTTTGTGTGATTGGTTGATTGGGTGTGTAATTGAATCTTCTTCTCTGGTATCTTGGTAGAAGAATTATCTTAATTCATCGCGATTTGGAGTTTGGTTTCAGCTCTGGATTTGGCAAGACAAGAGTAGGGATTCCAATCTGAACTTTTGAAATTCTTGGTTCTTGAGGCTTTCAATATCTGTCGAATTGTTATTGGAATTTTGAAGTGAGTTGATTATTGAATCTGAATTTTTAATTGCTTAGCTGAAGCCTGAAAGAATCTGGACTGTAAAGTTATTTTTATTGTTGAGTGAGGTAGTTTCCACTTTGGTCCAGTTGGAACAGGAAGAAAAGTTGACTTTCACCACGTCGATTGTGGAGGTTGATGCTGCCTAATTAACACTTATCAATTGTGACTCTGTCTTGACTTCTTGACTTGACTGGGAAAGGAGGCTTGGCTTGTATGTGGTTTATTGAGACAACTAAAGAATTTGCAATGGATCCATTATATTTTTGTTTTACGAAATGGGGCGAATATGACACTTCTTACTGAATATGGCTGTAGTGGTCCTGTGTTTACTGTTGCTGTTGCAATTCCCGCTAATTTCTGCTTCTCGTCTGTTGGGACATCACGAAGCTTGTGGAATTTACCGAGTTGATTATTCAGATGATCTAAATCGCCTAGTGTTCTATGTAAATGGCATATTAGTAGAAAAAGATTTATACTGCAATGCCCTCAAGTTTGATAGGGCAGACCACTGTGTCATACCAAATGTTGGGTTTCAACATTGTGGATTGGACTTATTGATTGGTATGCACCAATATATGCTACAATGTTGTTTTCAGATGTCTTTCCAAGGATCCTCTAGGACGTTCTTCATTAGAAATCATTTAATTTTTCTGTATCTTTCCTAATTGCTTCCGTTGGGTATCACGGTTTATAATTTGTGTAGTAATATACTAGAGTCCACACCATCTTGCAGATGAGTTGCATTTCAAGTCTGAAAGAAAATTTATACAGAAGGTGGTCAGACAAGGATCCAACAAACACAATTTTGATGATACATCACGGAAGGTCAAGGAAAAGCATGCTGATGATTTTTCAGTAACCTCAAAAAAGTTTACCATGGCAGTACCGGCATTTTTTATTCTATGTTGTGGCTTAATTTGCCCTTGTTTTCGCACGAGGAAGAAGGAAACAGATCAATCCGCTCTTGTAAAGGATCCTAATTCAAGTGAGTTAACCGTTTCAATGTTCCTGTATTGAGTTCATAGCTGTTTACATTCTTCTTCACGGCTACTTGTTTTGTTGGTTATGGTGGTTATTTATAAAGATATTGCGTTTACTGCAGTGGACTCTACGTCCTCTCTGGAGATGAATTATGTTCCTGAAAAGGCACCAGGCAGTCCACTACGAGTGCCAGCTAGTCCACTTCGAGTGCCGCCTAGTCCCTCTAGATTTAGCATGTCTCCGAAACTCAATAGAATTGGGTCCATTCACCTCAATTTGAATCAGGCTCTCAAAGCAACCCAAAATTTTGCTTCATCCCAAAAAATTGGAGAGGGAGGGTTTGGAACGGTCTACAAAGCTCAACTACCAGATGGGCAAATAGTTGCCATTAAACGTGCAAAGAAGGTAATTTACCATTTAGTCTAGTGGTCTTATATCTGCAAATCTTATAGTATATGTTATGTTTCTTTGATGGTTTTTTTTTTAAGAAAACCATTTGGAACAAGCTTTCACTATTAAGTGTAAGTTGCATTAACCGATGCACAATTTAATGGAATGGCTTAATAGAGTTTACTTGCATTTTATAGTTAATTAAAGGCCTCTAAGCATATTATTATGGACTCCTAGTTTAGTAATTCGTTGAATTGGTTACAATGTCGTCTTTGTTGTTGGAAATTAGGGCCGCACTCAAGGGTGTGACTTAGTTGTCAGTGAAGTGGGAGGACAACCATGATATCTCAGAAAACACAAGGTGATTTCTTCCCCTCTCCATAAGCTTTGGTGGGAAGAGTTACAAGGTACATGTACTGGGGGGAGGTGTGCAAGCTGACCCTGACACCACCCCTCATAAAAAAACTAGATAGCGAAGGCATCACAGCCGATTAATCTAGTAGTTGATGCTGTAAGGCGTCGATCTTTGACTAATATGTGCAAGCTAGTAAATTAATAGAGACGACGATGACAGCTAACTGGCCATCATCTCCCAAGCCTTGCATATGCACTTGCCAAGCAGGAAATGTGTGATATTTAGTAGCCGTTTGGCCATAGAAATTTTTTCCTTTTTTCCGGAAAATTATTTCACTTTAGTGAAAAAAGTGAAAACACGCTCCGTTTGACCATGAATTTTCCCACTCCAACTCTGGAAAATTATTTGGAAAAGTGAAAACAAGTTTTACTTGTTTTCACTTTTTTCACTCATACTTCTCTCACAAAATTTCAAAAACAACTTTAATTTATATTCATGGCCAAACACAACTCCAACTTCATCTTCAACTCCAACTCCAACTCCGGCAAAAAGTAGTTTTCATGGCCAAACGGGGCCTTGTTTGTCCCTCAATAGTCATTTCCTTTCTGCAATATATCTTCATAAATCAGAGGGGCTTTCCTTGTCTAGTCAGTTGAAATTGCTACAAGTGTAAAGACAACAATGATCAAGGATTTGCAGTCCTCTGCCTCACCGCTCTTGGCCATGTTGCCGAAATGCTACAATTTCAAAATAAATGAGAACTTTCCGGGATTGTAAAGCATGCATTTAAGGCAGTAACAAAGACCATCTTTCCAGGAGAAAGAGAGACTTGCCTAAGTAAGCAGAATGTTGAACCATATAATGCATCTTCAACGAATATTATATAAATGATAATCACCAGTTCAGAGAAATGGGTCAACAATGCATGGTCTTAGTTTCAAGTTCAATGGCTGGATTAAGAGCTATTTATCACCTGTTAGATTACAAACTTAACGTAGTTTCTGTAATGTGAAGAATCTTGCTGGTCATAATTCTTTCACATGATTTAGGTTTTGTGAAGATAAGTTGTTTATTCCACTTCTATACTTCCTCTATTGTAGGCAAAGGTCTCGCATTTGAAGTCACATCGCCGTTTTTATCTATGATTGTTTTTTTGGTTATGCTGATCTTATTATAGAAGGAATAACTTCTTGAATTCTGAACATGCCTAGTGATTGCTTAACCCTTTTTGAATTGTTTTTCGTGTTGAAGAGGAGGAAAGACAAAATAAATTCAGCTATAAATTGATATGAGAGAAAATCCACCAGCCAGAAGAGAAATAGGATATAGGTGACCGCAAGGAATATTGTTGAAAAAAGATTGTCTTATAAAAAGTTCACTCTGTTAGGATAGAGTTAGAGGGCTTGCAAAATGGTTAAAAAAATAATTAACCATCTAATCTGACCCATATTTGGGTTGGATAACTGACTATTTAAAATGGATCAAAATGGATATTATCCATTAACCACAAGAAAATGAATCTCTAGATGGACAATTTTAATATACATATCAATTTATCGGTTTGTTATTTTTCATTAGTTGAGCCGGGGGTCTATCCGAAACAACCTCTCTACTTCATCTGAGGTTGTGGTATGTACGCAATGGACTGCGTATACTTTCCCTCCCCAGATGTGGGAATACATTGGGTCTGTTGTTGTTGTTGTGTTATTTTTCATTAGTTCTTGGTCTCTGAGAGTCTTAAGCTTATTTTGGCTTTAAGCTTATGTTGTCACCCGACTATTTTGTTTAACCCGTTCTTAGACTCCTCATATTTGATTTGACCTGCTTGTTCCCCAATCCTAGGTCAGATATATCATTCTTATAGAGCTTGGGCAAAGAGCTGAGACATGGAAGACTTGCACTAATTTTGTGGCCAAAAATGTAATGTGCGTCAGTCATAAGCCAAAGGACACGTGAATAGTCTAATTTGTTGAGAAGAAAGATGTAAGTTGCAAAAGCAGAGCAATAGATACAGTAGATTGTGAGTCTTGTGACAATCTAGTGACACATGTGCAAGTCAACTTAGAAGCTGAGGCTCGAACTCCGATTTTGGGACAAATGGAAAGAGATGGGAATTATAAAGGAGAAAAACGTCTTGTTACTTTCTTGGAGTGTCCATACAAAGCAAAACCTTATATGTACGTCAAAGAATGGTTAAGTCAAAATGGGAAGTTAGTTGGCTGCTTCTTTTGAAATGTGGGATGGCTTTGAAGTTGGAAAAAACACTTGTTGATGCTCAATTTTAGGTAGTTGCAGTTTTTTGAAAAAAATCTTGTGTAAATTGAGGACGTGTGAGTGGAAGTTGAAGATTTGAAACTTCAACTTGAACCTCAATTCCACAATAACCTCAAGATTGATAAAAAAGAGATGAAATCCAACTTTCACCATTTCAATGTGCTTCTTGGTATGCCAAGGATGAAATACAATATGAAATGAATGGAAGAGTACATCATGGGAGGTATAAAGCTAGAAGGGGTGGCATGTTCAATACATCTTCAAAACCCCCATCTTTTCAAACTTTTTCTAGGAATTTTCTTTGTAAAGAAAGAAAAAAGGAGGAGGATGTTGGGAATGAATTGAGTGATTATTAACTCAAGCATCGTGGGGTTTAAATAGTGTTTACAAATGATCCTAAAAAGAAAATGAATGTAATTCCTATTTCTAACTACACAATTATATAGACTCTACCTCCCCTTTCTATTTTAGGAATGCTATCTTACCATATTAATGATTTTCTAATTCTTAATGCTCCCCTTCAAGTTGGATACTCAGTTTCTGGAACTAAAAATATACTCAACTTCATTTGATGAGTGTTCCACTGAAGCAGGGGATGTTGTTGGAGTAGGAAATGCGTCACTAGGCGGACTTTGTTTACCAGGTTAAGCTTGTAGCCGTAGATGAGGATGATAAATGTCTCTTTTCAATCTGGGACAATCTAATATAACACCATTCATGGTAATAAAAAGCGGTGTGCAACCGCTCTTTCATCCGGTGAAGGTGGGATTCCAGTTTTTTTTGGAACGACAGAAAAATCCTTTACCATATATACGAGTCAGACTGTGATTAGAAAATAGTTCGATTAGACCAAATAAGCAATAGTTATAACAACAAAAAATAAATTAGCATATGTTAGCACATTGTTGTAGGCTGCTCCAATTGATGGGTACTACCTGGTCCTCGAGATAACTCACTTGGAGTGTTGTGTGATAGTGGGCTATGACTAAGAGTTATCTCGGGGGACAAGTATTACCATCAATCGGATCAAACCTACAACATTGTGCTAACATGTGCCAATTTAGTTTTTGCTTTTTTAACTATTGTTTTTTTGGCCTTGAGAACTGATTTCTTATAAGTTCGGTTCCTATATATGTTAGAGTATATTTATGTCGTGTAAAAGAAAAAGAAGAAAGATTGGCACCATAACCGTTGCCGGATTGATGAACGGTACTTGAAGGGGGACGAGAGCACTAATTTTTGAACGATGAGTTATGCAATTCTTTTCCAACCTCTCTTATTTTCTTCTTTCTTTACACGGTATAAGAGCATCTATGATCTTGACAGCGACTTAGCAGCGTGCGACTAAGTTGCCGGACCTTTCAAAAATGCTTGCAGGTATGTGTCGGATCCTCCAAATATAGTTGCATTTTTAGTGGTTCCGACATCCGACAAGAGTGAGGCACCACTTTTGGGGAGTTTGAGCAACATAAGGGTGTGGTGCCTGCCAAGGGTGCTGCTCGGCTTACCGATGAAGGTGGGATTCCAGTTCTTTTAATTGGTAAAATGAATAAAAATTCTTTACCATACATACAAATCGAACTGTGATAAGAAAATACTTCGACTAGTTACCGGTTCCAAAAAAACAGTTTGACTAGACCAAATAAACAATAGTTATAGCAACAACAAAAAAATTAGTTAGCACATTGTTGTAGGGTGCTCCAATTGATGGTTACTACCTGGTCTCCGAAATGACTCAGTAGGAGTGTTGTTTGCTTGTGGGTTGTGACTGTGAGTCGTCTCAGTGGCCAAGTAGTGCCATCATTCAGAGCAAACCTACAACAATGTGCTAACGCTTGCCAATTTAGTTTTTGCTTTTGTACCTATTGTTTTTTGGTCTTGTAGAACTGATTACTTATTAGTCCAGTTCCTATATATGTTAGAGGTTACTTTTGTCGTGTACAAAAAGAAAAAGAACAACTGGCATCATAACGGTTGCTGGATTGATGAACGATGCTTGAATGGGGATAGGAGCACAACTTTTTGAAAGAGGAGTTGTGCTAGACTACCGAAGAAGAATAGAAAAATCATCGGTAAGTCGAGTGGTACCCTTGGTTGGCCCTGCATGTCAATAGAGGGAGTTGTTTGAGTCCCTACCAAGATCTTAAATGCCCTTGCACCGTGTAAAGAAAGAAGAAAACGAGAGATGTGGGGAATGAATTGCTTGATTATTCCCTCGAGCATGTTGGGGTTTAAATAGTGTTTACAAGTACTCCAAAGTAAAAGGAATGAAAGTAATTCCTATGTCTAAATGCACTATGTCTTCTTATACAATTATAAGGGCTCTAAAACCTTTCCTATATATACAAGAAACATATCACGAATGTGATCTAATCCATATCATTAGTTTTCTATATATCTTTATCAAAAAAGACTTTTATCAAAAAAAAAAATCATTAGTTTTCTATATATAAATATTTAAGGAATGTGATCTAAGCCATATCAATAATTTTCCTAATTCTTAAATTATATATGCAAGATATGCATGAAAAATCACCAATTTCAGAAATATTATCAAACAATCAGCAATTATGGAAATATTATACTTTCCATCCCAATTTATGTGGAACAATCAGAATTTCGAGAGTCAACCAAGTTCTTTTGACCGAAATTTCTTTGTGTGTTTTAAATATTTTAAGTTCTTATTTCCTTCTAAAAAAAAAATATTTTAAGCTCTGTGATTTATAGTACTTTTTATGCAGTTTCAAATATATGAATTTTATTTCAAAAAATCTAAAGCTTTTGTGTCAGAATTCAGAGTCTAAGTTTAGAGGTTTGAATCTTAAAATTCCAACAGTGTCATTTAAATTGGGACAAAGGGAGTATTTGCAAGTGAATTGAAAAAATTCCACAAACAAACACCACTTAATTTCAATGAAGGTGCTTGGGGGCTAGAGGTGTACCGGTGGCTTACACTAGGTCAATTAAGGACATGTACGAAGAAGCCAAGATTCGAGTAAGAATTGTAGGAGGAGACTTGGAGCACTTTCCCGTATTGATGGGTTGCACCAGGGATCGACCCTTAGCCCATTTTATTTGCCTTAGTGATGGATGTATTGACGCGATAAATTCAAGGTGAGGTGCCATGTTGCATGTTATTTGCGAATGACATAGTTTTGATTGACAAGACTCATGAAAGAGTTGATGCTAAGTTGGACGTTTGGAGACAGAACCTGGAGTCTAAACGATTTACGCTGAGCAGGACCAAGATTGAATATTTGGAGTGCAAGTTCAGTGAGGTGACACATGAGACTGATGTGGAGGTGAGGTTTGATACTCAGGCCATTCAAAAGAGAGGTAGTTTGAAGTACCTTGGATCTATTTTCCAGGGTAATGGAGAGCTTGACGAGGATGTCACCTATCGTATTGGTGCAGGTGGATGAAATGGAGACTCGTATTCAAAGTCTTGTATGATAAGAAGACCCCTCCTAAACTTAAAGACAAGATCTACAGAGTGACAGTTAGACTAGTGATGTATATGGCAGAGCGTTGGCCTGTCAAGAACTCTCACATCTAAAGGATGAATGTGGTGGAGATGAGGGTGCTATGATGGATGTGTGGGTTTACTAGGAGACATAGGATTAGAAATGAGGATATTCGAGACAAGGTGAGAGTGACTTCGGTGGAAGACAAGATGCGGGAAGCGAGGTAGAGATGGTTCAGGCATGTGATGAGGAGATGCACGAATCCCTAGTAAGGAGGTGAGAGCGGTTGGCTATGGATGGATTCAGGAGAAGTAGAGATAAACCAAAGAAATATTGGAGAGAGGTGATTAGATAGGACATGACGCAGTTACAGCTTAACGAGGACATGACCCTAGAAGGTGTGGAGGACGCGAATTAGGGTACAAGGTTAGTAGGAAGGAATGCGTCCATGCTAGTAGGTAGGAGTGATTTTTCTTGTTGGTCCTTACTAGTAATCGTAGTGCGACGCTTGTAGTTTATTATTCTTGGGGTTTTGGTGATGCTTGTTTTTTCAGGTAGATCGATTGTTGTAGTATTTTGTGGTAGTCTTGTTTCTGTTAATATCTGTTGCTTTGTTACTACCTATTATTAATTGTTCTTCTATTATGTCTTTTTCTAGACTATTTTTGTTTTAAGCCGAGGGTCTATCAGAAACCACCTCTCTACTCACTTCTGAGGTAGAGGTACAAACTATTCTCCCAAGATCTAGTCTATGGGAATATACTGGATATGTTGTAAACAACACCTAAGTTCTAGTAGGATTTACTTATGGTTGATAATTATCTATCTTTTCATATAGTTTGTTGCTTGAATTCTCATGGGTAACCATGTTGCTCCCAAACGTACACACTTGTTTATGTGGTCGTACAAGTAATATAGTGATTTAAAAGTAGAATGTAGAACCCGCATAGACTGATGATCAACAATTATTAGACTTAACCATTATCGAATTATTAATCGAGTACTTTTCCCAAAGAGTGATTTTGTTACTTAAATGCTGCAACGATATAAAACTAATGAATTCAACACTGCCAATTGGTCGATGACAAATATGCAAAGCTTAGGAGTAAAACAATGAGATAATAATTCCAGCGTTATGGTTTCGCTAAGTATCTTGTTGCTCATTCATTAATGTAGTAATTTATCTAGTTTACTGATTAACATAGTTAATAATATGAATAAGAATCTTTTGAGTCCTTAATCATCCACTCGTATTACTTCTACGTCTATATGTCTATGATTATGAACCTTAACATGAGTGCATTTACAACTCCTGTATATTAACCAAGGCATCTAGGTATATGCTGCAAGGCATTGAGCTTTGACTAATATGTGTAAGTTAATAAATATAACACTGACGGCTAAAGGGCCATCATCTCCCAAGCCTTGCACATTCACTTCACAAGCCAGGGAATGTGTCATTTTTATTTGTCCCTCATAGTCATTTCCTTTCTGCAATTTATCTTAAATCAGAGGTAGTGATAAGGTCTGCGTACAAACGTCCCCTCCCTAGACCCGACTTTGTGGGACTATACTGGGCATGTTGTCATAAATCAGAGGGGTTTTCCATGTCTAGTCATTTGAAATTGCTACAAGTGTAAAGAGAACAATGATCAAGGATTTGCAGTCCTCTGCCCTCGGCCATGTCGCCAAAATGCTGCAATTACAAAATAAATGAGAACTTTCCGAGATTACAAAGCATGCATTTAAGAGAGTAATAAAGACCGATCTTTCCAGGGGCTGGAAAGAGTGACTTGCCTAAGTAAGCAGATTGTTGGACCATATAATGCATCTTCTATGACTATTATATAGATGATAATCACCAGTTCAGAAATCAGAATGGGTCGACAATGCCTGGTTTTAGTTTCAAGCTCAATTGCAAGATTAAGAGCTATTTATCACCTGCTAGATTACAGACATATGTGAAGAATCTTGTTGGTCATAATTCTTTCACATGATTTCGGTTTTGTAAAGATAATTTGCTTATTTGACTACTTTGCTTCCTCTATTCTAGGCAAAGAACTCTTATTTGAAGTCATATCTTAGTTTTTATCTATGATTAGGTCTTTTTGGTTATACTGATGTTATTATAGAAGGCTTAGCTTGTTGATTTCTGAACATGCCTAGTAATTGCTTTATCCATTTTGAATTGTTTTTCGTGTGAAAGAGGAGGAAAGGCTAAAGAAATTAAGCTGTAAATTGATATGAGAGAGAATCCACCAATATAGGCAACCCTGGGGAATATTGATGGAAAAAGACATTATATAAAAGCTCTTGGCCAACCCTTCACTCTGTTAGGATCGAGTTAGGCCGGCAAAATGGTTGAAAAAGCAATTACCCATCTAATTCAACCCATATTTGGGTTGGAAAACTTACCATTTATAACTGGATATCTAGATGGACAATATGAATATCCATTATCATCAATACCCATTTGTCGGCTGCACGACAGAGAATGGTTAGGTCGAAATGGGAAGGAAGTTGGCTGCTTCTTTTTCAATGTGGAATGACTTTGAAATAGGAAAAAACAATCGTTGATGCTTAGCTTGGGTAGTTGCAGTTTTTTGAAAAAGATCTTGTGGAAATTGAAGACGTGTGAGTGGAAGTTGTAGATTGAAACTTCAACTTGAACCTCAATTCCACAACAACCTCAAGATCCATAAAAAAGAGAGGAACTCGAACTTTCAACATTTCAATGTGCTTCTTGGTATGCCAAGGATGAAATGCAATATAAAATGAATGGAAGATTACATCATGGGAGGTGTAAAGCTAGGAATTTTCTTTGAAAAGAAATAAAAAAGAAAGAGGATGTTGGGAATGTATTGGTTGATTATTAACTCAAGCATCTTGAGGTTTAAATAGTGTTTACAAATGATCCTAAAACGAAAATGAAAGTAATTCCTATTTCTAACTGCACAATTATATGGACATTTCCTAATTCTTAACACTTCCCCTCAAGTTGGAGCATACATATTTTATGCTCCTAACTTGCCACAAATATACTCAGTTTCTGGAGCTACAAATATACTCAACTTCATTTGATGAGTGCTCCACTGAAGCAAGGGATGTTGTTGGAGTAGGCAATGCGTCACTAGGCAGACCATGTTTACCAGTTTGAGCTTGCAATGTAGATGAGGATAATAAATGTTGCTTTGCAATTTGGCACAGTTCTAATAAAACACCATTCAGGTAATAGAATGAGGTGTTCAGTTGCTCTTGCATCCGGTGAAGGTGGGATTCCTTTTTTTTTTTTTTTTTGGAAATGACATAAAAATCCTTTACCATATATACGAGTCGGACTGTGATTAGAAAATAGTTCGATTAGACCAAATAAGCAATAGTTATAATAACAAAAATAAATTATCACATGTTAGCACCTTGTTGTAGGATGCTCCAATTGATGGGTCCTATCTCGTCCTCGAGATGACTTACTAGGAGTGTTGTGTAATGGTGGGCACTCCAATTGTAGGATGCACGGTTGGAATGGTTCGGGCATGTGATGAGGAGATGCACAGATCCATAGTAAGGAGGTGAGAGCGGTTGGCTATCGATGGATTCAGGAGAGGTAGAGATAGACCGAAAAAATATTGGAGAGTGGTTATTAGACAAGACATGACACAGTTACAACTTAACGAGGACATGGCCTCAGAAGATGTGGAGGACACAAATTAGGAAAGAAGGTTAGTTGGAAGGAGTGCGTCTATGCTAGTAGGTAGGAGTGTTTTGTCTTGTTTGTCCGTACCAATAGTCGTTGTGCTACACTTTCAGTTTATTGTTCTTGGGGTTGTGGTGATGCTTGTTGTTTTAGGTAGATCGATTGTAGTAATATTTCGTGGTAGTCTTGTTTCTGTTAATATCTGTTGCTTTGTTACTACCTATTATTAATTGTCCTTCTATTACGTCTTGTACTAGACTGTTTTTGTCTTGAACCAGGGGTCTATCGAAACAACCTCTCTACTCACTTCTGAGGTAGAGGTACAGACTTGTGTATTTCTCCCCAAGACCCAATGCTGTTGTAAACAACACCTAAATTCTAGTAGGATTACTTATGATTGATAACTATCTATCTTTTCATATAGTTGTTGTTTGAATTCTCATGGGTAGCCATGTTTCTCTCAAAGGTACACGCTGTTTATGTGGTCGTACAAGTAATATAGTGATTTAAAAGTAGAGTGTCAAACCCGCATAGACATATCATCAACAATCAGACTTAACCATTACCAAATTATTAATAGAGTATTTTCCCAAAACTTGATGTTATCAATTAAATGCTGCAAAGATATAAAACTAATGAATTCAACACTAACAATTGGTCGATGACAATTATGAAGAGCTTAGGAGTAAAACAATGAGATGAATAATTCCAGGGCTATGGTTTCACATAGAATCCTGTTGCGCATTCATCCGAACTAATGTAGCAACTTATCTAGTTTACTGACTAACATAGTTAATAATAGAAATAAGGATCTCTTGAGTCCTTAATCACCCACTCGTATTACTCTTATGCCTATATGTCAATGGTTATGAACCTTAACACGAATCCATTTACAACTCCTGTATATGAACTAAGCAAGGCATCTAGGTATATGTCTGTCCAAGGTGGGAATCCGCTCCTAAATGCTCAGGGTTGAGACCTTGCTTTATTTAACCCTATTGCACTTGAATTCCCACTTTCGAGTACAATTCAAGGTTCATAAATATATTTGACAGTTCACGAAGTAGTAAAATGAATTAAGCCCGTGCTTAAATAAGTCAACTCATAAGATAAATCACATTACTGCAATTCAAACTCATGTGTCAACATTCATGTAGGTACATAACCCTAGAACTTGGAAGTTTTGTTCCTAATGATTCGAGTATGATAACAAGAGTTCATGAATAATACAAAATGAATGATGAAATAAAGAAAAGAAATAAACTCGATAAAGAAATGCTTCATGCCTTTGCGTTGCTTCAAAAAATGTCCGAGATGTGTTTTCTCATCAAAATGTACTCTGTACAGAGTATGGGGATGCCTAGGTCTTTTTAAACCAAATCCAAGTCGAACCGGAAAACCTTGATGATGTGCCCCCTTGTGTCGCAACTCGCAAGGGGTGACACAACAATGTTGTGGAGATTTAGAATCAGGTTTTTCATGCACCGCCCTTGCTACACCCTTGCCCAATGCATGTCCCATGGCCATGTGGCACCCTTGCATCACAAGGGGTGGCACACACACCTTAACAAACTTCAGACAACCAATTTAGGGTGGCCCAAATTCATCAAAATGTGCCTGAGACATCAAAACAAACCAACATAAGTTCAAATATAACGAATTAAGATCAAATGCGCAATTGAAGTACTAATAAATAGCAGGAAATCATACGAAATATAGATGTTTCTGCCAAATATCAAATCGCTTCTCTAGGAGGAAAGTTTGGCTTTTCTTTCTTGTTCCTTTATTTTTGCTATCTTTATCTAATTTTTTATGAGAGAGAAAACACTTCAATCATTCTAATATCTTAATATTTTACAGGAGCATTTTGATGCTTTGAGCAATGAATTTAGAAGTGAAGTTGAGCTTTTGGCAAAAATCGAGCACCGGAACTTAGTTAGGCTTCTTGGTTTTGTTGATAAGGGAAATGAACGCCTCATCATTACGGAGTATGTACCTAACGGTACACTAAGAGAACATCTAGATGGTATAGCGTTTCTTTCTTAAACTTAGTGCACTGACCACAACTTCCATTCTTGTAAAAATGTGGAGACAATAATTTTGAGTTCTCTGGCAGGTGGAAATGGAAAATTTTTAGATTTCAATCAGCGACTTGAAATTGCAATTGATATTGCTCATGGCCTCACTTACCTTCATCTATATGCTGGTACATTACTGTTCATCGCTAGTTACTCTCTTTTCTTAGTTAGCAGTGGTTTATCTAATTTGATTCACAAATGTTCTGATCACAGTCGGTGCTGCTTTAAGTTTTGGTCGTCTTGTCCAATTTGATGATTTAGATTTGACGCAATCCCTTTTTTGTTTGCCACAGAGAAGCAAATTATCCATAGAGATGTGAAGTCATCAAACATTCTCCTGACGGAGAGCATGCGTGCCAAAGTTGCAGATTTTGGATTTGCCAGGCTTGGAGGCTCAGACTCCGATAAAACGCACGTTTCAACCCAAGTGAAAGGCACAGTTGGTTACCTTGACCCTGAGTACATGAAAACATATCAACTCACACCAAAAAGTGATGTCTACTCATTTGGGGTATTGTTATTAGAAGTCTTAACAGGTCGTCGTCCTGTGGAGCTTAAAAGACCTCCTGATGAGAGAGTGACACTTAGATGGGTAAGCTCTTTTACTTACATTTCCTCGTTAAGTTAATTTGGGTAAATCTTATTTCTTGGCTTTACCGATCACTGTGTTGTTCGGACTCGGGTGCGGGTGCCCGATACTGATGCGGATCTAGAGGTTAGATCCTTTATGATGTGAAGTTTATGATTCCGGGATACGGATCTAGGAGTGAATACGGGTATGGGGATTCGGCTAAACATAACTCAAATATCCCAATATAGAGTTGTCATACCTAAATTATGAGATATTATGTGGAAAGCTTGAGGAGAAAATATTGATCTAGAGGAGAATCTTGGAAGGAGAGAAAATAAATAGTGATATAGAAATTTCTAATTTCAGTTTCACCTCAACTATTGTTGTGATTACAAATCATTAAATCTGTACGGAATTTCTCCATTGACTTTGGTCAAAGTACCCAAAATAGGTTGACCATATTGGTACGGATCCCACACCCACATCCATGTTGTGACGACACGGGTGCGGCATCGAATGTGAAGAGTTCGAATAACTTAAGAGCGATCATCTCTATTGGAAGTTAATTAATTGCAGAATTAGATGTGCTAATTGTGTTTACAGTCTGTTTTACTTGCTCTGATACTTCACTCGGATCTTCCAAAAATGCCTCCACACATGTGACATATTCTTCAAAAATGAATAACTTGTCAAGGATACGACACACACCTGACGATATTTTTGAAGGATCCGAGCAATTTAGGCATTTAGAGAATGAGAGAACATGTATTTTTTTTTCCGATATTTTAGCTTATCGGGTACAAATATATGTATATACAGGTTTTTAGAAAGTACAACGAAGGATGTGTATTGGAGATGTTGGACCGTCAAATGAAGGAAGCCGTAAACGGGGAGATACTAGTGAAAATGTTTGGTTTGGCCATCCAGTGTGCAGCACCTACACGAAAAGATCGTCCTGATATGAAGGTTGTTGGCGAGCAGCTTTGGGCGATTAGAATGGATTATTTGAGGAACGGAAGGAGACAGTAATATACTGCAGATATACTGTGAATATACAGTCTTCCCAATTCGGGGGTTCAACAACAGTCCATCCGAGTTTATATCTCCTAGCAAGTGGACCGACTAGTAGTTTGGGACAAGTATTTATAGTAAGTTGGACAACTAGTATGGGACGGAGGAAGTACTTGCTCAATCTACCACTTATTGTTTGTATTTTATTGTATATGTGAGGAGTTACTTCTAAGGATTGATGAATTTTTTCTAGATAGATGAAAAATTTCCGATTGCCAGTGGCACACGGTTTGAAATGTTGTGGATAATTTGTCCATCTTTCTACCCTTTTTTTTTGGAACTTAAATACCGTGTCTGGGTTCGAGCCTGTGACTTGTGTCTAATTCACACATGACGTGCAGGCGTACTGTGCTCTTTCGACTAATGAGTATTTTTTTAGTCCCGGAAATTGGATACTGGAGGAGCATTAGATGAAATATTTAGCATAAGCTTCAGATAATATTTAAAGATGCTAATGACGAAGTAGTTTTCATGACTAGAAATTTCGGAAGAGAGAAGGATCAGATCGTAGAGTCGACATGAACACTTGTTTTGTGTAATGGCTAATATAGCATGTTTCGTTAAATTTTCCACTTCTTTCAACGTATCGTATTTTTTCAAGTGAAGAGTATGTCCAAATAACTTTAAATGTTATTTTTTTCAAAAAAAAAAAAAAATATCAACAAATTTATGTACTAAAGACAAACTAAAAGAGTGCTCTTCCCTCGTTTGTCCTATGGATTGTTTCCTTTGTAATGACAATTGGCAAATAAGGATTGTTTGACAATTTAGAAAGTGGAAGGTATTTTTTGGTCTCGATTTATTTGAGGTTGTTTGATTTAAAAAGTCGTTTAAGAAGAAAGACCGACTTTTGAAATTTTGAGGTCTAATTTGACTAAATTATCTTTATTTATTAATTATTTATTTTTATTTAATGTTTCTCTTTTTTGGATTATATTAATTTCTTTTCATATTTATTAGTAAGGATAAAAGTGAAAATAAATAACTAATTATGCATTAATTTTGTGAAATGACAAATATTAATGAATACCTATATTTACTAAGGACAAACTAATTGAAAATGGAGAGAGTAATGAGATTGACGAATTTGGCTCCCCTCTATTACACTTTCCCTCCATTTTCTCAAGTGCATATTTAGATGAGTGACACTTGTCATGTTTAAAATTTAAAAGTTTAAATTAATTTACTTTAACAAGCCTCTTAACCATAGTAAAAGAGTAAGTTAGGAAAGGGATTCACCAATTTTGATAAGAAATTTTTTATCTTCCACTAATTTGATCTCTCATGAATATTATTACTTTAATTATATTATTATGTTTATATATGATTGATTTGATTTTAGTTTTATTTTAAAATTAAATTAAATTAAATCGTGAATAACCTTAGTAAAAAATATTTAGAAGGCACTACAAGATAGATAAAAATAACGCAAGAGAATTATTTAAAGGAATCTAGTATTTAAAAAAAGTATTAGATATGAAAATGTGCACCTTGGAAAAATTGAAACATTTCAAATTTCTTAAAGGCCCATCAAACTCTTTAAGCATATATACTTCCCCCTCCCCCCGCCCCCCTTCCAATTTTTTTTTTTTAATCCTAAATAGACTTATTAAATTTTTTATTGCAAGTTATAGAAATAATTTTTAATAATTACTAGATTAGAAAAATAATTGTTATAGTAACTTTTAAGAAAAATATTTTTAAAAAAACTATTAAAAAATCATTTTTTTCATATTTAATATTCACATTATATCATTATTTATAGCCTTTAACATTTATCATTGTTCATTAAATCTTTTGATAACTACGGCAAGTATTCTTGTTGGTATTAATAATTATCTCTTTTTTTTAAATTTTATTAAATAAGTTTTAAAATCTGTTCACAATTTAAGAAGTCAAATATGGTAAATATATTTTTCTACATTGATACAATATTTTTGACTTTTTATTAACTTTGTTAATTAAGTTAGTAGTTCTATACTTATACGATTTTTATTGTTACTTTACCGATAGAAGTTTTCCTTCTTTACCATAAATTATCTTTTTTATCTTCTTTTTTGATATTCATGCGTATAAAGTTGGTTTTGCATCCTTCATTCGGATTAAAAATTTCTTCACTTTTAAGGATCAATAACTTTAATTTTAAGTCGGCAAACTTGTTATTTATCAAGTTCTAATCATATGTTGTTTACATTAAGTTGATACATAGGTGGTTAAGAACAAAACCACATGTACCTAATTGTAGTTAAACAATAATGATGACAAGAGATCAATCTTATTATGATTAGCAAGATCATTTTCCTAACTTATTACAATAATTTCACTTTGCCTTTCTCCTCTGTTAGTATCTCGTAATTAATTGATTCGTTCTTTTAACTTTTACTTTATTTATTTTAGTTCACACTGATGTGATGTGCCTGATCTTATTTTTTTTAGATAAAATATAGATCTTCAAGTGCTTAGGATTAATTAACCGGAGCCAGCTAGCTAGACAAATATTATGAAATAACACAAATAAAATGTTAAATAATCAAACTAATGTATAAATATTGATAGCTAGTGACATATATGAGATATTATAAAGGAGGTACATTAATATCAATTCAATTAAATATGATAAACAATATCTAGTGTATGCAAAATGCATATATACGAATAAACTAAAGAGCATTGCAATATCTTATACATACACACACACATATGTATGTATGTATGTATGTATGTATGTATGTATGTATGTATGTATGTATATATATATATATATGTGTGTGTGTGTGTGTGTGTGTTAACTGAGCATTACAAACGTGAAAACATACACAGTAGTCAACTTAATAAAATGTTTTCAACATAACATAACAATTGATATAAACATCAATGATAGTGACCATGATATAAACCAAAAAGCATTCACAAAATATTTAAATCGTGATACGAACTTTAACGAAAAATATATTTTATAAAGTTTAACAAAATCTTTCATGAACAAAAATAGCTTGAACCTATTACATTCAAAGAAGCCATAACTGGACAAAAAATCCATGGTTGGACATAAACATCTACTGTATCCTTGATTTGTGACTTGTAGGGTTATGAATTTGAAATTTCGAAACAGCTTTTCTGGATCTTTTGAGACCACCATGTTTGCTAGTAACATTCTAAAGTATTCGTTGCATCACCAATATTTCAGCACGTTCTTCTTCAACTTCTTCAAAATTTGGACTTAAGCCTATCAAACGAACGCAATCATTTGAAAATAGGATTCTCCGTTCTGGAATTCTTTCGTTAAAATTATGTTTTCCAACACAAAAAATTGCTTCTTCATTTAGATGTATTGGCTCAATCGATATATCATTAGTTGTAACATACAATGGATACTTTACGAAAAAATCAGCAACTGTCTTCTTTTGTTTCGGATAGACCTTCACACTTATGTCATTGTGTATGACCATTGGCGGGCATCTATCACTTATTATGTAATTTATTTCAAATTGATTTGAAGTTGTGTCTATCCTCAGTTGTATTGCAATTGCTTCTACTAATCCTTTGTAGTTTGTAGTTGCATCATATACAATCCCGTTACACTAAAGTTTCTTGACATACCTGTTGCAACAACAAATATTATATAAGTTTTGATTGTAGCATACATCCCATAAACACACATAATAACAACTAAAGTTAATCTTTCAAGAGTATTTCATCATCATGTTATACAAATTTCAATATTTTAACAATAAATAATTGAAGAAAAACATAAAAAATATTTTAATTATTTTATTCCTAAACTGTTTAAAATAAAAATATTTAATTCTTTAAATACATTTGAATGGGAAATATCAATTTGCTAAATAATTTAACATACCTGACGAATCTCAGCTCCCTCCATGACGTATCATGATTGAACGCAAATTATCACAATTCATATTTGTATAAAACAACAATAATTTATGAATGATTTTCTTTCAATAAAAATTCTCAGAAGTTGCGTAAAACAACAATAACTTATGAAAGTTGTTTATTGAAACAATATAATCTTGTAGGAAAAAAAGAACGTATATGAAGATGAAAACAGAAACGCACACTTTAAAAAAGGAGAAATAAAAACGGTTAGAGAGAAATTGGGAGGGTGTGTGTGTGTGATTGATATCAATTATTAAGTTTAACTATATTTAAGGAAGAAGTATTGTAGTTTAGTTACATTAAATCTATATTTTTCTTTTATGTAATGATTTTGATATGCTTTTTAAAAAAAACGAAAAATATATTTTCTTGCTTTTTTTAAAAAAAAAAAGTTGCTCTAACTTGAAAACTAAAAAGAGTTGCTATAACTTGCAATAAACAATCTAATAAGTTTATTTAGTTAATTTTTCCTACTCTCCCGTTTACTTTAGTTGTCATTTGACACTCATTAAAAAATAATTATTAATATAATTATTTTATTATATTATTTTTATTAATTAATATTTAAAATATTATGTATTAAAAATAATTTGAAGAATAAGTAATTAATGTTGAAGATATTTTTTTCATTATAATTTTGAATTACTTTAACGTATAACATTAAATTCTTTTTCTTTATTTTTTTGCTGAAATCTTGCAGGAAAAAAATTGTAAAGTTAACTTTTTAAGTAAAAAAAATTAGTTTTTGGTGAATAAAATTATGCCAAAAATGAAAGAAAAGTGGAGAGGAAAAAGATATTGTATAGTAAATAGTAGTATTAATAAAATATTTTAAATAGTGTCTCTTTTTCTTTTTAATTATTTTTGCTGCTTTTTTAACCATGCATATTTTTAAATATGATTGCACCTTTATATTTGATTTATTTTGTCACATTAAAAAACAGAGAAAATGGGGATGTATCATGAAAACTATGATATTAATGAGGAGCGAAAATTAGTGGAAGATGAGATTTTTCTATCAAAGTTAGAGCGTTTTACCTTACTTATTTTTTAACTATGGTTAATTAGAGACTTATTAAAGTAAATTAATCTAAACATTAAAATTTTAAATATGACAAGTGTCACTCATCTAAATAATTAGGATATTGGACCCACTAAAGTCATAACAAAACAAAACGCCAATTGATTTCTTATGTAAAAATGGTTTATTGTATGGTAATTTTTGAAAGGAATTTAACAAATACTTTCTATTTTTAAGCATTTGTCATATTTTATTAAAGAAAGACATTAATTAGAGTATTACTTAATTAAATTGTTCCTATTTATTACTCATTTTAATTTAGTATTTTTCTCATTTGCAACACATTACTATTTTTTTATATTTATGACAAAAAATAAAGATAGAAATAAACAACTCATTGTATCTTGATTTTCTAAAAGTGATAAGTATGGTGGATCATCTATTTCTAATAAGAATGACAAATTGTATTTAGGAACGAATGAAGTAATACATTAATAATGATTACTCTTTCATATTAAAAATAGTTGATATTAGATTTAGGCTTATAAATTAAGAAATTCACTTACTCCTAAAAAATTAAGAGGGGTTTTAATTAGAATATTTTTAATTACTTTCTTCATTTCTAATTAGTTGTTGTCCTTTGCTATAAATAGATATTCCTTAATACTTATTATTTCACAAAATCAAGACATAAACTAATTTTTTATTTTCACTTTAATCCTTAATATTAAATATGAAAAGATATCAATATAGTAAAAAGAGAAATATTAACTAAATATGAGTAATTAATAAGGATAGTTTAGTCAAATTACCTTCTAATCAATGTTTTTCTTAAAAGGTGTGCAACTTGAAAAAAATAAGTAAATAATAACGAAGGAGTGTTATGAAAAATAAAGTAGAGAACAACAAGAATAAAGAGAGAAGAGTGAGTAATTGTTATTTCTCTTGAGAGATGATTTACAATGAAGAAAATCCTTCTATTTATAGGGAAAATTTACTCCTAGTTTCTCACTAAAAGACAAATACTTCAAATCCTAATGGATATCAACTAGATCTTGATAGATCTTATCTATATTCTTGATAGACATTCACTACAACTGATATACATCAATACCATAACACTCCCCTTTGAATGTCTAGTAGATAATGTGCCTCGTTAAAATTTTGCTAGAAAAAAACTCAGAATAGAAAAAAAATCTAGTGAAGGAAAAAGAGTACACATATCTAATAATATGCATATAGGTTGCCTTATTAAAAACCTTACAAGGAAAATCCAGTGGGACAAAACCTCATAAGGAAAAAATAGTACAACGCGTATTAACTCCCCCCAATGAGAATATCCTTGAACCTTTGCATTCCGATCTTGTGCACCATCTTCTTGAAAGTTGCAGTTGGAAGACACTTGGTGAATAAATCAGCCACTTTGTCACTTGAACGAATCTGTTGTACGTGTTAATATCACCATTCTTTTGGAGCTCATGTGTATAGAAGAGTTTTGGCAAAATGTGCTTCGTTCTATCTCCTTTTATGAATCCTTCCTTAAGTTGTGCTATGCATGCTGCATTATCTTCATATAAAATCGTGGGTACTTTGTCGCATTTCAAACCATATTTTTCTCGAATGAGATGTATTGTGGACCTCAACCACACACACTCTCAGTTTGCTTCATGAATAACTATAATCTCAGCATAGTTCAATGAGGTGACTACGATAAACTACTTTGTAGATATCCAAGATATGGCAGTACCCCCAAATATGAACACATAGCATGTTTGAGACCTAGATTTATGCAGGTCAGATAAGTACCCAGCATCATCATAACCAACAAGATCGGGACTGGAATCTTTAAAATAAAATAAGTTCATATCGGTAGTCCTTTTTAGATATTGTAATATGTGTTTGAGCAATGTCTTCTAGTAGGAGCAGAACTATACTTTGCTAACAAATTAGCTGAAAAGGCTATATCCGACCTTGTAGTATTTGCAATACATTAGTGCACCAATTACACTAACATATGATACTTTAGGACCAAGAAGTTCCTCATTCTTTTCTTGATGTCGGAATGAATCCTTATTCACATTAAGTTATCGAACAACCATCGGAGTACTTAATGGATGTGCTCCATCCATATAAAATCTTTTCATACCTTTTCTCTGTAGGCAGATTGATGGACAAAGATATCATTTGTCATAAGCTCAATTTACAAATCAAGGCATAATTTTGTCCTTTCAAGATATTTCATCTCAAATTCTTTCTTTAGGTAATCAATTGCCTTTTGAAGCTCTATTGGAGTTCCAATAAGATTTATGTCATCGACATAGACAATAAGTATAACAAACTCCGACGTTGTTTTCTTTATAAAAATACATAGGCAAATTTCATCATTTGTATAACCTTCTTTAGATAAATATTCACTAAGACGGTTATACCACATGCATGCAGATTGCTTCAAACTATACAATGATCTTTGCAATCTAATGGAATACATTTTTTGAGGTTTTGAATTATATGTTTCCGACATTTTAAATTCTTCAGAAATTTTCATGTATATCTCATTATCAAGTGATCCATATAGATAGGTTGTTACCACATTCATCAAATACATTTCAAGTCTCTCATGGACAATGAAACTAATAAGATAACACAATGTTATTGCATCCATAACTGGTGAATATGTCTCGTCATAATCGACACCAGACCGTTGTAAAAATTCTTGTGCAACAAGGTGTGCCTTATACCTTTGTATTTCATTTTTCTCATTTCTTTTTCGCACAAAGACCCATTTATAGCCAACAGGCTTAATAACATTAGGTGTTTGAGAGATAGGTCCAAAAACTTCACGTTTGACAAGTGAATTCAATTCATATTGAATTCTTCTTGCCATTTTGGCTAGTCATTTCTTTGTCGACATTCTATAAAAGATTGAGGTTTAAGATCCTCACTATCTTGCATGATTTTTGTCGTAGCATTATATGCAAAGACATAATTCAATACTATTTCAGATCGATTTAAATTAGTTTCAACATCACTTGAATTTATGGACAATTCTTTATTTTCTTGAGTCTCAGGCTTATTGATTCCTTCAGAGATATCAACATTGCTCAAATCTTGAATTTTCACATGAGGATCTTTCGTAGTGTCATCTTGACCATTTTTTTTTCTAGGATTTCGATCCTTAGAACCTAATGGTCTACCACGCTTCAAGCGTGCTTTAGATTCATTAGATGTGACACTAGTGGATGGTCCTTTCGGAACATCAATTCGAATTGGAACATTCTCTATAGGAATATGTGATTTGGTGATCCTTTTCAAATCTGTAAATGCGTCTAACATTCGATTTATAATTTTCTGTAGATGAATAATTTTTTGTACTTCTTGCTCACGAATAGAAGCACGTAGATCAAGATGAGATAGTGATGGATTTTTTCACAAAATTTCTCTTTTGATGTCATTATCTTCTCTCCCTAATTTTGAAAAAATTATCTCATCAAACCAATAATCTGCAAATCGAGCAGTGAACATATTTCTCGTTAATGGTTCAATATAGCGTATAATGGAGGGTGATTTAACCCAACATAAATTCCTAACCTTCTTTAGGAGCCCATCTTGGTGCGATTTGGTGGTGCTATATGCACATATACAGCGCACCCAAAAATTCTCAGATGAGATATATTTGGCTCTTGACCCAAAATCAATTGCAACAGAGAAAATTTATGATAATTTATCGATCTAAGATGAACAAGTGTTGCAGCATGCAAAATTGCATGACCCCAAACAAAAATGTGGAACTTAGTTTTCATAAGCAATGGTCTTGCTATCAACTGCAGACGTTTAATTAATGACTCGGCAAGTCCATTTTGAGTGTGAACATGAGCTAGAGGATGTTCAACTCTTATCCCAATCAATAAGCAATACTCATTAAATGCTTAGGATGAAAATTCTACAACATTATCAATGCGAATAGACTTAATCTGATTATCAGAAAACAGTGCCCGTAATCGTATTATTTGTGCCAATAATTTTGCAAATTCCAAGTTGCGAGATGACAATAGGCACACATGAGACCATCTATAAGAAGCATCTATTAGGACCATAAAGTATCTAAACGACCCACTAGGTCGATGAATGGGTCCACAAATATCTCCATGTATGTATTTCAAAAATGCGGGGGACTCAATCCCAACTTTTATTGGTGATGACCTCACAATTAGTTTGCCTTGATAACAAGCATGACATGAAAATTCACCATTTGAAAGAACCTTCAAGTTCTTTAATGGATGTCCATTTAAATTTTCTATAATTCATCTCATCATTATAGATCCAGGATGTCTTAGACGATCATGTCAAAGTACGAAAGTATTGGAATTAGTAATATTCTGGTTTACTATAGAATGTGCCTCACTTGCACAAATCTTTATCCAATACAGGCCAGAAGATAAAGAAGGAAACTTTTCCATAACACATGTCTGCGCAGAGACAATTTTGGTGATACCAAGATATTCAAGATTCATCTCATCAATTGTCTTGATATGATAACCATTTTCACGGGTATCTTTAAAACTCAACAAGTTTCTCCGAAACTTAGGAGAAAACATAACATTATTTATAATGAGTTTAGCTCCCTTGGGCAAGATTATAATGGCTTTTCCAAAGCCTTCAATCAAACTAACACTACCAGAAATTGTAGTAACATTAATTTTGCCATGTTTAGATGAGAGAAATATTTCTCGTCTTTAAATATCGTATGTATAGTGCCAGAATCAATCAAATAAATATCTTCACAATTGGACAACTTACTTTGAAGATTATCCATATCTTCAAATAAAAAAATATACACAAAATAAAATAAATATATCATAGCACAAAGTAAAAATCATTAATAAATTATTAATTACTTTTTATTAAGTAATTAGTTACATAATATACGTAGTATGTAAAGTAAATCGTTGAGTTTATGGGGACAATATTTGTTACTTGACTTTTTTTTTCTTTTCTTCAAGTGATAGGCGCATTACATAGTGCATATCTATTAAATTGTAATACTGAATTTACAGTATACTAGTTATAATATATTAATACATCTAATACTTAAATAATTCTTAGTATTACAACAACTAGTATACATACCCGCACAATGCGCGGATAATATTCAAGTAATATTTTTGATGTTTCATATTGAAATGCCTCATTCAAACTTGTTAAATTATATTATCTTTAAAAAAATCATTTATCATCTTATTTCTCAATAAAATGAGAAAGAAAAAAAAAATCTTTTTCTACCCGCCTCTTCCCATTCCCCAATCATTTTTTTTTATTTTCTTTAATATAAATATTTTTCTACCCCTTTCCCCTCACGCCTCCACCCGGATTCATTCCTTTCCTCACACTCAATTCCCTCACTGATAATTAAATTTATACGAAAAAATAATCATCTAATTGTGAACAAAAATTATGTTTCAGATTTTTATTTATAATATCATTCACAATTTAAATATGGTGGATTGTTAATAGTCTCTACCACCCACCCACGCATCCGCTTTCAAAATCTAGTATATATTAGTAAAAATAATCATGTAATTGAAAAAAAGGTTATATGTTTCATATTTTTTATATTTTGACAATTTAATGATTTTAAATTGTCAAAAATAATTTGAATTTTTATTCTACTATTTCTCCATCTTTTTTGTGCAAATTTTTATAAATAAACATGTGTATTATGATTTTTTCATTATATTCTTAAAAATTGTCTAAATCCCCCCCCCCCCTCCCCCAGAAAAAAAAAACAATCCTCCATGTATTGTAATTTGATTACTTTACTCTTTTTACTTAACCGTGAATTAGATTATATTTTGTGTTACGTATGTAAGCAGTTGAGTTTTCTTCTCTCTTATGTCAAAATACAAAATCAAAATAGATATGAAATATAGATTAGAAGAAGACTTCAAAATAATCTAGTCCGTTAGAAGTAGTTATAATTTAAAATTTAAGTCAAATATTTTCACATCTATCAAAATATGAATTTATCTCATATATTTGATTTTTTATTTTTTTATTTTTTTATAAATCAAATTGAAAAAAATTATTAACATGCCCTTATAACTAAAATGAATTCCACAATGCATGTGAAAATTTTTGAATTTAAATTTTAAAGTAGAAAGTAAAATCATGAGTTTTATTTTAAGAAAAAAAATTATAATATGTAAATTTCTTCTAATATATTGACATTTACTTTTTTATTTTATTTTCCTATTCATGCTAAGGTAGTTCTCTCTGTTTGGTTAATTTATCAAAAAATATTAAAAAATATCTATTTTTTTACTTATACTTTTCTTATCTTTTCGTTATCTTTCATTCATACTTCTATTATAAAATCTTTTATTTTCACCTTAAAAATAACTGAGTTAAAATATTATAAATTGTAAAAAAAATTTATTTATTTTGAATTTTCTCCAACCATTTCAGAATCTGCAATCTACTTTGCCATGAACTGTAAAAGTTGTTCGTAAGCACAAAATTTTAAAGTTATGGATAATAATTATATCCATCAATCACAGTTCGAACTTGAATCTTAATAATCAAAGTTTACTTAAAATAACAATTACTTAGTCTAATATTATGTATTAAAAATTTTAAGGATATATTTAATTGCTTTTACAAAATCATATGAAAAATATCACTTACTTGAATTCAAACCCGAATATAAAAAAACATAATTGTTAAACATCATCATCTGCATAGAAAAATAACAATGTCAAATCAAATGAAGTTTTTTAAAAAAAATAAAAAGTACAATAAGTAAATTCATAAACAAAGCTAATAATCAGTAATCAATAACAAAGAGAGAGAAGAAAACTTAACACTACATATAGGATAGGAGTGAATATATATATATATAAAAGAGATTAAGAAGGAAGAATTCTATTCCAATTCAATTTTCATTTAAAAATTCAAATTCAAATATTCTTATCCTTATATTTTTCAAATTTAACATGCTTATCTTAAACATATATTTGAACTACGAGAAATATTTGAATTCAAATATCCTTATCTTTATCTTTTTCAAATTTGACATGCTTATCTTAAATATATATTTGAATTAAGAGGCATATTTGAAATCAATGAGATTAATCCACGTTTTTTTTATACTAAATACTAACAAAATAAAAAAGGAATAAATTTATTTCTCTTCCTTATTCTTTTAAATATAATATTATTATTTCTTATAATCATTATTAGTTATTACTTCTACATAATATTCCAACTCCTAATGACAATAAGTTGTTATGTACATGTTACATTTATTATATAATTATTAACACATTGAACTAATTTATATAGAACTTAAACACATATACAAAAAATATAATTTGTCAATAAAAATAATTTTATATTGATATACGAATAATTTACCTATCAAGTACTAAGCAATTTGATGTTAATTTCAAATTTACATAAAAAATTGCTATGAATATGGGAAAAAGCAAAACAAATCAAATTAATTAAAAAGAGTTATCTTTCTGCTGACATACTTTTCCCGACATAATTTGAAAAGAAAACGCTTAGTTCAAAATCTAATACTTTTATTTTTCAAACTTCTAATCTCTTTCTGTATAAAGAAAATAAATAAATTAATAATTAAAAAATAAGCATAATACCTTTTACATTTCCAAATTCAATTAAGAAGTACTCCTTCCATCTCAAATTACTTGACATGTTTGCTAAAAGATTTGTTTTTGGCATGTTTAAGATTTTTTTTTTTTTAACTATAACCATATTAATTGAAGAAGATTCATCGAATCAATGATTAAATAAGGACATATTAGTCTATCTACACTCCTTATTAATTTCTCCATAAGATTTGTACGAAAAATAAAAATATCAAATAATTTGAGGAATATCACTATGATCATGAATCTTAACAAACATGATATACATATTAGGAATTATAGCGAAAAAAAAAAAGAATAATAACAATAAGTTGTTAAATTAAATCATCGTAAAAAAGAGATACTGACACCATAATCTTGAGCATTAATGGAGGAAGATGAAGATGAATATTTCATAGCCTTTCTGCATTTAAAACATAATAAAAAAATGAAGAAGAAGAATACAGTAAACAAATTTGCTAATAAGCTAATGAATAATAACACACTAAAAAGTAAAAACTTAACATTATTTATCACTATAATATGTAATAATATATATAGAGATGAAGAAATTAGAATTTCATCTCAATTCAAACTCTGTTTAAATTCAAATTAAAATATCATATCAATTTCTTCCTTATCTTTAGTTTTTCAAATACAATGTGTGTTTATCCTATAACTTATAAATTTGAATAAAGAGAAAACTTTGAAATCAATTCAAATATTTTAAATATTATTAGTTTTATCATTACTATTTTTTAAATCATTATTATTGTTACTGTTACTATCAATACTACTCTTTTTTTTGGTTGGTTAAATATTATTTTTTTATTTTTGTTTTGGTTGGCGTTGGTTAAATATTATCATACTTCTACTCTTACTACATACGTAAGACAATTGAATTAAAATACTATCAACTATTTCATTTAACATTTAATCTAATGTATTAAAATATAATATATTTCTAATGCCACTATTACTACTATTAGATATACGGACTACTATTTATTATTATTACTATAATTAGTAATATATTTTTATTTTTATTTAATATTTAAATAAATTATATTCAAACATGTTTTATAACATTTAAATTTCAAAAGAAATAAATTTATGAAAGAGTAAAAGTTTATTTAGAACCCTTTACTATTCTAAAAGTTTATTTAGAACTCTTCACTCTTAACATTTAAATTTTATATGCAGGCATTGTTTTTGATAAATGAAATTAATACCATGGATTAATTAATTTGTCTTCTATTCAAAATAAGATTACAAATATCACAAATTTGATAAGATAATGACTGTCTAAGAACTAACAAACCCTGCCAGAGAAGAGGAATCTTTGAGTATTATTATTTTTAATTTTAAATATTTAATATTCTTTAATTTAAAATTTCTATTACAATACTTAAGTTTTATCCTGAAAATTATCACGTGGCGTTTTGAAAATTTGCCACTTGTTTTTTTTCCGTTGCTTTGTCCTCTTCTTTATAATATATATAGAAGATTATTTATTATTAGTATTATTATTATTATATTTTTATAGTATTTATTTAAATTTTTACAGAGATAAATACATAAAAGAGTATAGGTCCATTTAGAACTCTTTAACCATGAGTTTCTATTTTTAAATTGAAACTCTTTAAACTAATTTATGTATTTAAATTGAAAGAAATATTTGAAATCAATACGATTTATCCAAATATTTTTTATAGTTATCAATAATAAATAAAAAATGATCAATTTGTTACTCATCCTTATCCTTGTTATTTTATTTTATTTTTTCTCTTCTTCTCAATTATCTTCTTTTCTTTCATTTGACGCATTCTCTTGTTGATGCTGCTACTATTTTTTTTTTGCACGTGTTTTAATTTTTCTTTTATTTTCTGTTATTTCCTTTTTTTTTTTTTTTTTTTGTCTTTTGTTTGTTTGTTAAATTTTTTTTATAAATTTTTTATTACAATACTTAAATTTTGTCCTAAAAATTGCCACACGACTTCTCATCATTTTGCCACATGGTTTCTTCTCGTTGCTTCGTTCTCTACTTTATAATATATATAGATAGATAGATACTCTTCTATTGGACTATTGAAACGACAAGTTCCATTAGGATACAATAACTTAGAAATATTATACTACTGCACTCCTTTTACTTAATAAAAATTAATATACCAATTAACATGTTTGATAAAATCTTCTTTTGTTCACGTTGTTTCCTTTTTTCTTTTGTCAATAAATAATGGCAAAAAAAATAAATATTTGATCAACTTGAAATTCAATTCAATTCAATAATGAACTACAGTAATATAATTAAACTAATAAAAAATTAGTACTCATACAAATAACTATTTTTATATGATTTTTTATTCACCAACTCTTATCAATAAAACATAAATTAAAAATTATTCACTCTTTCATATTTATGGAACCATGACCAATCAAGTGATCAATCTTTCCTTCAGGGTGTTCGAAAAAGTATGCTACATCCAAGCATCATTTTTAGAGAGAAAGTTAGCCTCAATTTTTCTTCTTTCTTCTTTAGTGATGCTTGATAAAGGTCAACCAATTGCTTGATAGCACGATAGTCATGTGAATAGTGTCCTTTTCCACCACATCGAAAATAAGTAATTGCTTCACGTTTCTCATCTTTTGTCTCTTTGTTTGATGAATGATTAACACCAGGAACAAGGTTTCTTTCTTGGTCATCACGACCACAACCACGACTACGTACACGGCCACATCTAGGGTCGCGATCTTTTCCACGTCTAGCATGGTGAGCATGCACATCATTCACCTCAGGCAATGGTGCAGATCCAATAGGTCGATTTTTGTAATTTTTCATCAACAAATTATTATTTTGTTTAGCCACGAGAAGATAAGAACTTAGTTCAGAAGACTTCTGGAAACCTTTCTCTAGATATTGCTGCTGTAAGAGCACATTAGAGGCATGAAAAGTGGATAGAGTCTTTTCTATCATATCGTCATCATTGATGGTCTCTCCATATAGTTTCAATTGAGAAGAAATTCTAAACATGGCAGAATTGTACTCATAAACAAACTTATAGTCTTGAAACTTCATATGCATCCATTCATAGCGTGCTTTTGGGAGGATGACCATCTTCAAGTGGTCAAATCTTTTTTTAGGCTATTCCATAATACAAGTGGATTCTTAGTAGTAAGGTATTCAATTTTCAGAATTTCGTCAAGATGATGGATGACGCAAGAAAATAATAACCTCAGCACGATTTTGATTAGATATTGTATTTTCTTTCTTTATGGTGTCTCTAAGACCCTTAGCATCTATGTGGATTTAAGTATCTAGCACTCATGAAATATAGTTCTTGTCCGAACTTTGAAGGGCAACGAACTCACACTTCGCAAGATTATTAGCCATATGAAAAAAAGAAAGAAAAATAATACCTTAGCCTTCAAATTTGAGACGATAGAGTCTCGTGCTGATAACGTGTTATGAAAAATAAAGTAGAGAAGAACAAGAGTAAAGAGAGAAGAGAGAGTAATTATTATTTCTCTTTAGGGATGATTTACAATGAAGAAAACCCTTCTATTTATAGAAAAAATTTACTCCTAGTTTCTCACTAAAAGAAAGATACTTTAAATCCTGATAGATATCAACTAGATCTTGATAGATCTTATCTATATTCTGATAGTCATTCAGAACAACTGATATACATCAATATCATAACAAGGAGTATCGCTACAAAAAACAGTTCAAATTACGGGGGTTAAATTTACGGTTTGCGGGGGTTTTAAACCCTTGCAAAATGTAATTCCGACGGTTTCCAAAACTCCCACAATTCGAGCCATCACAAACGACTTGCGGTGGTTTTTTTCAACCCCCATAATAAATTTGCGGCGGTTATTTTACAGCGGTTTTGATCCCCGTAGTTATTTTTCGGCGGTTATTAACCCCCGCTAATCTTAATTTTATTCTTTTGAAATTGCGGGGGTTTAAAACCTCCGTAATTTTTTTTTTTTAAATTAATAGGGCCCATCCATTTTTAAGTAACTAATTATAGATTCTAATTTTAGCTCAAATTTAATTGTTCCTTTAGGTATAACGTACAATTCAATATTTGTTCAACTCATATCATTAATACAACAGAGTAATTAAACATTGTAATTCACAAATATCAAAAATACATTGAACATTAAACTTTAAAATTAAATTTTCAACATTAACATCTTCAAACTCCAAATTGTCAATATTAACTAGTATCTTCAAACTCCAAAATCAAATTTAAACACAAAACCTTCAATATTCTAAGATTCACTCCAACTACACAATTACATCGTCATAATTAAATACCCAAGACAAATACAGTGAAATCAAAGAATATTGTTAAGATCATTATCATCGCGTGATCTCCTTTCATCCATGGGCGAAATGGGTCCACTAGTTGCATCACTTGGCTACATAAAAATGCAAAGTATAAAAATAAATCGATAAATTTTCAGTCCTTATAACTCAAGTACAGATATTTTCTTAATGTCATTCCGAGATTTTGATACATAAGCATTGGACAAATATGCACCTCAAAGAAAGGTGAAGCACAAAGGAAAAATAAGTAAATTAGACGACCAATGTCAGGGAGTACTAATTTTGATATGTTGCGCAAAACAAAATTAGTGATTGGAAAGTTAAACATCATGCAACTTCAAAATGTGGATAGAAACAGAGAATTGCAATAGCAAGAGCAATATTAAAAAATCTGCACAAGGCACCAGTGCACAAGGCAGAACAAATTGCATTCTTCCTTTCCTTCTTTTACCTCTTTTCAGTAATTCTGATTGGAAATGTTGTCTTCTCAACATGGTTATCACAAAAAGTCCAAGATGATTCAATCAAGAAACCCACAACAATATTAAGTAATAGTGAATTCCTTATAATTTTGGAAAACGGACATTAACTCTAATGATAAAAAACATTCAAGAGAATGAAAATAAAATCATATTTATCCCAGATCGTTTTTCTTAAAAATCTATGCATGATAGATTTTTTAGAAAGAATTTGAATGGAGGTCCTGAGAGCTGAAAAACAATAGTTTTTTAATCATCTAAGAGCTGAAAAACATAGGCATTTGTGACATGGTTTCGGGGAGTGACTGGATGAGGGTACATACCCCAGTTACTTTTGACTATGAGCTCTACATATTGAGACTAAAGCAAGCTGCAAAGATGGTGGCATTAAAGGGTGATATAGGCCAGGGTATAGGGAAAATTTTTAGGAAGACACAAGCACTGCTGGTTCATTTTTCAACTGGACAACGAATAGGTGATTGGGTCAGAAGAAATACCAACTGAAGTGCAAAAAATTCTGAAGACTTATGAAGTTATGTTTGTGGAGCCCAAATCACTACCACCTGCCAGATAATTAGATCATGATATTCCTAATGTCCCAGGGTCTAATCCAATCTCAATCAAGCCCTATAGGTATAATCGTTGTCTATTTGATGAACTCACTGTTTGGTCCCTACTTAAGAAAGTTCATACTTGTATTTTTTGATGATATATTGGTGTAAAGCAAGACCCTATCAGATCACCTAGAACAACTCAATAAGACATTTAATGTTCTGCTACAACACAAGCTTTTTGCCAAAAAACAAATGCATTTTTGGCAAGACTCAGGTGGAGTACCTTTAGTCAGATTATCACTTCCCAAGGTATAGCAATAAACCCCTCTAACTGCCACAAAAGAAGCAACCTGGGAATACTGGTCCTTTAAGGCTTGTAATTTACTTGTAATTTAAGGGAAAAGGTTCCAGGTAAAGAAAAAAAAAATCTTGAACTTCATGTAATTCCCTGTCTGCACAATATATATGCTAAACCACCCTACCTCAACCAATTTTCGAATCTATATACATCCTAAACCTTTTAGCTATTTTAACCACTGGGCAGTTGACTGTAGGTGGGGGAGTCACGAAATATAACTAACATTGATGTCAGTGGACTATAGGCTTGAAAACATACATCCATGATACAGAAGTCCAAACATGCTTTGAAGGATAATAGAGTGCACAACAATCACTCTGCTATAGCAAAGGATACAAAACACAACAACCCAGAAAATAACACAAGAAAAACTTCCAATTTGATCAAGAAAATTTGCAGCAAATCAGTTCAAAAACAACATAAAATTAGAGAAAATTTTCACAACCGATTTAATTGAAAAAACAAAGTAAAGAGAACTTTACTTACCGCTGTGGGAGAAACCATTGAAGGAGAATCAAAGAGCCCCACAAATTGTTCCGGTATCATTCCTTCTTTCATTATCATATATGCCTTCAAAGCACTCATTATCTGATTGTGAGAATTCATCATTTGGGCAAAGTTTTCTCGACATTGGAACTAACAAGAACCTCCACTACTTGAAGCACTTGTACCACCAAAACGAGGTCTATTTTATTTGAAAACTCTACTAGGAACAACTCCTAATCCCAAGCATCTCACCCTTCCAAAGTGCTCTTGCCCTAGCACCTTACCAACGACATCATTTGGCGAAACTTGAGACTCATTTGTGGCGCTTTGGCTCAAAGCTGACTCAATTTTTTCCTACATATAGAAAATTTGTTGTCAAAATAAATTAAAAATAGAAATTTATTTGGCATACCGTGGTTGATTACTCAACAAGAGTCTATGGCACATAATATAACTCACATATATTTCTTTTGCCGCTTCATTAATATATACTCCATCTTGATTCTTATGAGTAACAATGTACATTTGTGCTCGTCCAGGCCATTGTCCAGTTTCGGCCATCTATAAATTAAAAAATATAATCAAAATAATTTACTATTTAGGAATAATACATTCGAGGTAAATTCACTCTCCATTTCAGCCCTTCTTGTAGCATTGGCTTTGGAGCCACCGGTGTGTGAAATTGTCTATTTCTTTCGATTTTCACGATTCCTTTGACGCATTTTCTTGCAAAAATATATTTATACCTCAATTAGAAAAAATAATTATATAACTATAAAGAAATTCATATACATAAATACCTTTATTGATTCTTTAAAATTGTATTCAATAAAAAAATCCATTGATCCGGTGGGATCCCATCCGACACCTTATCCAGAATCTGAGCTTTACTTTTAAGTGGATCATCAACTTCATTCCACATATTAAGCTTATTTGCAGACCACTTTTTTTTAATAGATAAAGAAACATGTCGTTGAGCAATTGATTCGGCTATGTCAAAAAAGAATTTGGGCTTCAAAATGAAAATATTGGTTAGCTTTTCTACTACATGTAAATATAAAATTCAAAGACAAAGTTAATCAGTGGTATAGTCATCAGAATTTAGAACTTATACCTTTATAATATGCTCGAAGACACTGTTGAAGTGTGCCATAGGTAAGCTCGACTATTTCTCAAAGTTGATTGGAAATAAAGAGCAATCACATGCTAATATTCCACAAAAGCGCGAAAGTAGGCTGCGTGCTTCCCCAAATGGTTCTTCATAAGCATCAAACTTAATCACGATACGTTCTTCACCTATTAAATTCAATACTTCCTTAGCTTTCACTTTGATTTTCTTGACATTATTTCTTGAATCTGTTATAAGAAAAAAGATTGGGTGAAGCTATGAGAGACATTACATTGGCTTAGAAAAGGTTTATTGAATATGTATTGATAGTCTGAAGTATTTATCTATTGTGTCTACGACCCAATGCATATTCGATTCACATCTAGAACGTTTTTGGGGTGCAGCCTCATCTGGTGGAGCTGGTTATGTTAAGTCCTGATTTGTTGGAGTC
Organism: Capsicum pubescens; assembly: GCA_030864215.1. Taxonomy (NCBI): domain Eukaryota; kingdom Viridiplantae; phylum Streptophyta; class Magnoliopsida; order Solanales; family Solanaceae; genus Capsicum; species Capsicum pubescens. The sequence goes on from CM061544.1 coordinate 77,640,790, forward strand.
GAATGTGATATAGAATGAACTGATCGAGATGACTGTGATGAGTCCTGATTTGTCAGGCCCAGATATGATGTAGAGTGAACTGATCGAGATGGCTGTGATGAGTCCCGACCAACAGAAGATGGCTATGATGAGTTCCGACCAACAGGAGATGGATGTGATGAATCCCGACCAACAGAAGATGGAGGTGATGAGTCTCGACCAACAAGAGATAGCTGTGATGAATCTCGACCAACCAAAGATGGATATGATGCTAACTGATCTGTTGGAGATGGTTGTGATTCAGGGAAAACTGTCGGACCCGGATATGGAGTGTCCTGATCTATAGGAGCTGGATGGGATGCTGAATAAACTGGTCGAGATGGTTGCGGTGCATGTTGAATTGGTGGAGACAGATTTGTTTTGTCCAGAAAAGAAGGTGCTGATTCAGTACCTTGTGATGTAGATACCGACGGACCTAGTTTTTTGCTTTTTCTGCAATCGCTTGAACCTTGGCATATCTGCAGTAAATAATATAGTGTTTAGTAAGATGACATCTGGGAAGTTAAACATCAATGGATTCAAGATTCATGCACAAGGAAAGCCTAGCAAGTTTTCTTGTTAAGAACAATTGCAAAATAACAGGTAAAGAACAATTGCAAAATAAATACAGGTAAAGAATAATAGTGAACCTGTATTTAACATAATAATAGAACAGTGAACCTGTATTTAACAGGTAACAAAATACAAAATACAGGTAAAGAAAAATAGTGAACCTGTATTTAAAGATCAATACTGGTAAAGAACAATTGCAAAATAACAGGTAAAGAACAATTGCAAAATAAATACAGGTAAAGAATAATAGTGAACCTGTATTTAACAGAATCTGGTAAAGAATCTGGTTTTCTTGTTAAGAACCTTAACATTGTTTTCTTGTTAAGATTAATGTTGTATATTCTTTCCCACTGAATCTACCTTCTTGATAGGATTAACATGGAACAAAGCTATCTCTAAGTATAATTGAAAATAAATATTAGTGAACTCATCCTCGAGCTTTAAGAGCAAAGAAAACTCAAAAAGCAATAATCTTGAAAAGTAAATAAATGTCATATATATATATATATATATATATATGCACACAGAATTTCTACCCTAAGGCCTAGTCCCCCAAAGAGGGGACCTTTATTAACTTACTTGAAGCATCATAATCTAATTCCAAGATCACCTCATTGTATCAGTAATAAGAACTACCAGAAGGAGTATGGAGTTGTGATAGAGAGGACTATGTTTTGTATACTTGATAGAGATGACTATGTTTTGTATACTAGAAAGGAACTAACAACTGCGACAGAGAGGACTATGTCTTGTATATTTGAGAACTACCAGAGGCAGTATGGAGTTGCGACAGAAGATCATGGTCAAGAAACTGATTGATCCCTTTTCTTACATCATCTAAGTAGTAGTATATAGTTCTTAGCACTCACAGAACCTGAAACCGAGGTGCCTGATTTCCCCTCGGAATATTTTCATGAGCTTTTGTATGTTAGCATTAGCCTGTTTGATGCATTTTAATTAGGTAATAAAATATGAGGCCTCAGTTATCTTAATTTTGTCTGCTGTTAGTTTCTTTATTGATAAAAGTGTTAACTAGGAGCAAGCAATAACACATTTCTTAATCTAATTGGGAAGAACAAAAGCTAAACACTAAATTTTTCTGCAACAAATCACTTCATATTAAAACTGCATACAATGCAGAAGCTTTTAGAGATTCCAAAAATAAAATAAAATGCACAACAAAAACACTAGAAGTCTAAAGTAAATACTTCAAACAAATATGTTGAATACAATAAAGAATGCAGAAGCTACTGTTAAGGAGACTGATTTAACAAAAGATCTTTTTATGAATAAACACTAAGAATAGAGAAACAAAACAAATATATTTGTCTAATCAAAATGAGAAAACCACTCTGTTACCTGGATCCCAAAGAAGCTACTGTGAACAGTACAATCAGACCCCAGTCAGTTCCCGTTCTCCAGTTTTATGCCCTGAGATAAGAAACCACATAACATACCAAAAGATCCTTTTATGATTAACTAAGTCATCTGAAAGGCTGAATGCAAATTTCCTTATTCGGGCTCTCATGTTACTAGTCATCTCTGAAGCATAACGGTCTAGTTGGTTGAACCTTAGAGTGTACTCCTGGACACTCATCTTTCCCTCTTTAGATTCATAAACTCCTTGGCTTTGGCCTCCCTCAGCTCAAGAGGAAAGAATTGATCAAGGAACGCTTTCACGAACTTGGCCCAAACTGTGGGTTTAGCATGCTCACTCTTTGAATATTCCCACTCATTATACCATAGGTTCGCTACATCCTTAAGCTGGTAAGATGCCAACTCAACCCCCTCTACCTCATCTACATGCATTACCTTAAGGATCTTTACCATCTCATCCACAAACTCCTGTGGATCCTCTTCTACCTTGGTACCAGTAAATATAGGTGGGTTCATCTTCATGAACTGACCCACCCTAGTAGCCTTAGATATAGTAGATGAAGACCCAATATTTTATGACCGCTAAGTCTGTGTGGCCACCAGTTGCTCCAGCATATGAATGGACTGTCTGAATTCTACATTAGATATATCCCTCTGAGAACACTAGGGACGGTTAGTATTTGTCCTTGTGGCTCGAGGAGGACTGGTCGGGTCTGGAGGTACTCCCGGAGTAAGAATAGGTTCTGTGGTGTGTGCTATGTTATGGGTCCGCATCCCATGGGTGGGACAAACGTAATTATCCTGAGTATTCTGATTGTTAGAGGGATGGGGAGGCATGACTGCTTTTCTGAAATATAAGAGATCACATGATTAGGGGGCAAATTGGACTCTAAGGTACAAACTGAATCACAAATAGGGGAAACATTCCTAAATACCTAGTAGCCTCCTACTTATAATTGTGGCGTGCTACACACCCATAAGCAAGACTCTACCCGATGCGATTTTGCAGACACCCTGGGACCATGAACCGTGCTTTGATACCAAGTTTGTCACGATCCAAACTAGGGACTGGCCGTGACGGACATTCGAACCATAAAGGCTCGGGCGTCCTACTCTATCTGGTAATCATGCACAAAATTCATATAATAAAAGAAGATGCGGAAATATAATCTGATACGGAAACATAGTCATACTCTGGATTCAGTTAAACAGTAAGGAATGAAATCTGAAATCAACTAAATAACATCTGGAACAGTCTGCGAAATCTCTATTACATGATCTAAAGGCAACTATCTGAAAAGATGGGACAAGGCCCCCAGTAGTCCAAAACAAAGGAATAACATAATCTGAAATAACAGGAATTCTGGAACAAAGAAGGCTCACCACTGCACAAATCACTTCTCTCTGAATACTCTACTGATTAGCTGGACCCCTAGACTGAGCCTCTGATCCTGGGAGGTAGAGGGTCAATATAATTGTACTGGTACGCAGAGCAAATACAAAATAAAAATTTACATTCATTATATATGAGAGAAATTTAGAACAGTTCATAAACATATCATATGGTAAGAAATCACATGGGCATTTTTGAAAGACTATGATAAATCAACTGAACTCTGTGACACTCTTTGTTTTACTTCTGCGCTAGGTGGTATACCCTACAACTCTAAAATTCCACGGCTATATGGAATCCGCCATTGACTTAGCGGGGAAGCCACCAACCCAAGTGTGCCTCAAGGGTTGAAGTCTCTGACTCTGCTATGCCACACGGCCGTCGCCAGCGTAAAAATAATATACCTGAATCGACAAATCACGGTTTTAGGCTAAGAGTCACTTGAACTCAAGCCTTCTTCGGGTAATGACCTAACCCTATTTAAGCCCAGTTTTAACTGTTTAAAATATGTATTCTATGAAAACACACTCTGAAAACATACTCTGTTATGACATACATGCTTATGGTATCGTCATATCATTGACTTGCAAGTCGCGTCTCTGGGCTATTAATAGCATATTATAATCTCTATTTTCAAAGCATAAGGTTTGGGACCACCATATCAATAAATCAATTGAAAAAAGATTTATTGAAAAAACTCTTTCTTATAACTCATGTAAATACATACAAGAAACTCTCTTTTTCAACATTTCAAATACACAAGGTGGTCATATGAAAGTTCTCAATCACATGCAATTCTTTCTCTTTAACACAAGAACATAATTCTATCAAGAAACTCCCTCTCATCATCTTTTAATCATGTTCAAATACTATGATATTGATAAAACTATTTTCAAATCATAAATCATGCATTTCAAACCATTCACAATAAGATCATAAACTTAAATTCATCACAAGAGAGAGATTTCATAATTTGTGCTCTCAAACAAATCTAAAATATCAATTCTCATACATATACATATACATATACATATACATATACATATACATATACGTATAAATCGATTTAAGGGGGAAAGGACAAAAGGCCAAAACAACAATATCACTAAAAGATTCATGAAACATAATTAAAGTCATGGATTCCTAAATCCCTTTCTAAATTCATGCTTGATAAACTTTAAATCATATTTGAATGTTTCAACAAGCCCATGTAGTTTTAGGATAAACCCTACGTATCTTGAATTATGAACTTAGTGACTGATTATTGAAGACTACGGTTTGGGGATTCCAAATCCTCAGTCAATTTTGAAAATCCACGATTGTATGTTGAGATTCTTGGAAAAGGTTTTTTTTATGCTAAGGGTTTTTGCTTTATAGAGAAGGAAGATTTGGGCATAAAGTGCTTTGTTATGCCATTGATTGTACATTTATGGACGGATTGGGGGTAGGGTAATTGCGCAAAATACCCCCTTTTAACCCTTAACATAACTGGAAAAAAATATAACTAGGATCCCGATTTTATGGGCCACCGCGATGCGCCACTATCACAGTGGCTTACTGGAAATTAACGAATGGGATTCTTGGGGTCATCGTGATTCGGAGCCATCGCGTTGTCCCACTGGTTGGAACCTGGAACTTCAACGCGACGTGCCACAATCGCGCTAGTCTGTTGGAATTTGACAATTGTTAAATAGATCTCCTCCGCGATGCGCCAAGCACCAAAATGACGGTGTTTTACGACTAGGACTTAAATTTAGCAATAAATTCTTGCCCGGGTATCAGATTTGGGCAAATCTTATATCGACGGAAAGCCCATTCAATTTCCCACTTGATAGATAGTCAAATTTAAGGCAATTCTATATGGTTTAAACTTTACTCACTTAGGAAGTCAAAATAAATGAGACTAATGCATGGACGATTTGGCGGGGTATTTCAATTGTATCTAGTGTAATGGTCATTTCTTAAGTGTCATAAATATCTAAAACAAATTTTAGTTGAAAGGTCCTTTATTGATTAAGTTTTCGTATAGGTTCACACAAGGATCAAATTTAAACAAGCATTTCTCACAGAATATTCAGAGTTACGTATTCATCAACATACAGTAATAAGATAAGAATGCCTGAAGGAGAGCAAAGAATAACCATAGAAGGATCAGTTTTACTAAATATAAAACCTTTGGTAAGAAGTATTGTGCTAAAGCGATGAAACAAAGCACGAGGTGCTTGCTTTAGACCATAAATGACTTTAGTTAATTTTCAAACATTATGAGGATAGTATGGATGAGTAAAACCTGGAGGTTGTTTCATGAAGACCTCCACATTAAGAACACCATGAAGAAAAACATTTTTTAAATTGACGTTGTCGAATTGGCAAAGCAAAAGATATAACAAGGAAAAGAACAATATGTACCATGGTTGGAAGACCAATAGGACTAAAAGTTTCATGATACTAAATACTAGGCTATTGGTGAAAACCTTGTGCTACAAGGGGGGCCTTGTAACGCTCAACAGACCCATCTAATTTATTTTCAAAAAGTGCATTAAACTCATCTACAATTGCTTGCTGCCATTTTGGATTTTCGACATCCTAAGAGAAATAAGTTGGTTTCGTTTATCGAGAGACTGTATTTAAGGAAAGCAACTGCCACTGCTTAGTGAGTACAAATTTTGAACGAGCTTGCATTGGATTATTTGAAAGAGAGAAGTGGTGGACAGATCTCTACTTAAAGGAAACACCATCAAAGGTGATACACCAGTAGATAGCGTAAGAGGGCTAGAAGGAGTAAGTGGAGCACTGGAATTGGATTAACTAGAAGGAGTATTGGGACTAGCAGATGTAGACGATACAATCAGTGAGGTAGAATTTGTAGGATATATATGGCATGTAGGTGAAGAAGTACAAGTATTAGGATGTAGAGTGACATGACGACCAGCGGGTCGGAAGAAAACGCAAGAGGGATGGACACAAAAGATTGGTTAGATAGAAAGCTTCGAATACGGAAACGTTAGTTCTTTGAAAAGCACATGTCAGACTAATATACACACGACCATTTTTAGTATCTAAACAATGATATCCTTTATAAGTAAAAGCATATCCTAAAAGGACACACTGTATGGAGCGTGAGGGACGCTTATGAGAAAAACAAGCAGATATATTCATAAAACACTCACATCCAAATACTTTTAGAAAAGAATAATCTGAAGGTTTCCTAAAGAGATTTTCAAAGTGAGAAATTCCATGAATAATAGGAGTGGGAAGACTATTAATAGTTTATACAGCATAGAAAGCAGCATTAACCCAAAATATAGAAGGATGTTTTGTATTTGTGAGAATAGTTTGCCCAATTTCAATTATGTGTTTGTGTTTTCTTTCAACCACCCCATTTTGTTGAAGAGTGTCCGGAGATGATTTGCAAAGGAAAATTCCTGAGTTTGAAAAGTGCAAAAGCATGGATTTTTCCCATTACTTTGAAAGATCTTGATAACTATTAGAAAGATTTTCCACTAATTTTTGATAAGAATAGAAATGTGTGAAGACTTAAGACTTATTTTTCATTGGATAGAGCCATGTAAAATGTGAAAAATCATCCACAAATTTTAAATAATATTGAAATCCAAAATTAGATAATATAGGTGATTGCCAGACCTCAGAATGAATAATTTCAAAAGGTGAAAAAATACAATGATCAACTAAATTGAAAGACAAATATTGAGATTTACCAAGATGACAAGAGACATAATTATTTCTAAAGGAATTGAGAAAACTAATTAAATTAGTTTTCCTACGACTATCTAAGACCACAACGGCCTAGCCGATGGTGCCATATATCTCTTGGTTTATGTCAACAAATGCCTTGTGCAAGGAATTAACAGATGAAGTGAGCACAAGGTAAATATCGCCTTTTTTGGATTATTGAAGGAGAGATTGGTCCATGACTTTGGCCTTAACAGATGCAGAAGAAGAGTCAAAAGTGATGAAACAATTATTGTCTACACATAACTTTTTAACAAAAATTAAATTATGTGTAAGATTGGGTACATGAAAGGTGGAGCGTCAATGTAAGTGATGAGATATTGCAGGTATCCCACAGTATCCAATTTTATTAACATCAAGCAATGGTTGATTTCCAACTAAACCACGATCTTTGAAATTGTAAGAGGATGTATGTAAGAAATTACCTTCAGATGGGTGATATGAGCAGAGGCAGCTGAGTTAAGATACCAAGTAGCATCATTTGTTTCACCTACCGATATATTATGAAACGAGTTAGGAATATCATTAGCATCAAAAGCATGATTGAAATAATTTGATCATTGAAACTCTTGGTAGACAAATAAGTGTCGAGGGATGGGAACCTAAAACACCAGAGGATGGTGAACTTGTACTGGTAGCCTGTGATCCATAAGAGACATGACAAGCACAATCAATGTCTGGCAGGATTTGTCCAGTAGTAAAATTGCAAGTAAAATTATTTGTAGTAGATCCTTGAAATTTTTGAAAGCTGCTAATTGAGCCACGACCTCAACCAACAGAGCCTTGGTCTATCGAAGAACGACCCAAGCTGTGACCCCCTTAATATGAATGAGTAGTACTAGAAGAATTGGTTTGGGTATGCTGAGCAGCAAAAGCTTATGGAAATGATAGTGGGTCAGGACCTTTAAAATGCTTCAACATTGCTCATGAAGTAAAAAATTAGAACCAAGGTCCTCAAGTGTCAATTGTCCAAGAAAGTGATTGATCAAGATAACTAACGTGCCATATTCCTTCCCGTGACCAAGCAAGATTACTTCCATGAATGGCAATTTGGTCTTTCTTCATTTCATTTAACCCTTAGTTTAAATAGTTAGCTATTAGGGTTGAACCACTAGATTTTGAAGATTGAATATTTGTGCCTCCTTTGAGAGCTTGAGAAACCTTTGTTGATTTTGAACACTTGTCCTAGGATTTTCAAGTAAGATTACTTCCTTCTTGAGGATTCTAATAGATTAGGTGCTTTTAGTTCCAATTTAAGGGGTGTCTTGGTTAGTTTCACCATTAAATCATTCAATTGTTTGACTCTAATTGTGTCTATCTTTCTTTAATTTTCATCTTTTATTTCCACTTTACTTCTATTTTCTTGTTTCACATAAAAAAAAGAGAATATCCTAGGAGAGAGAGAGTGCAAAAGGTCCAAAAGGAAAAATTTGGAGTTTCATGGTGGTGTTTTATCTGGGCCACCTGCATAGCCATATGCATGGGCAGATGATCCATCTATGTGGGCAACTGACCAACTATCTCGACCTGAACCAGGGCCCTGGCCGTGACGGGCATCCCAAACCGTAGTGGCCTGGGTGCCTCTTTTCTATCTGGAAATCACGAACACCATTCACATATAATAAAGAGAAATTCAGAAATAAACAGATGAAATCATGGTCATACTCTGAGTTTAATTTAACAATACAAAATGAAATCAATAGACACCTAGACAATATCCATCTCAGTCTACGAAATCTCTAATACATCAAAATATAATAACTTGTCTAAAACTGGGACAAGGCCCCTAGTCGGACCCAAAAACTAAAATGCAAAACAACACTCTAACAACGGACTTCTGAAATAAAGAAGGCTCACCAAATACTGCACACTTCGGTCTGAAGATTCTACGTCTTGGCAGGACACCTGGACTGAGCCTCAGACCCTGAAATATAGGGGGTCAATACAATTGTACTGGTATGCAGAGAAGTCCAAATAAAGAATTTTCATACAACATAAGTGAGAGCAGTTTGTAACTAATTTATATATGATATATGAAAAACACATGGGCGTATCTAAAAGACTTTGAACAAATATCTAAAATACATGACTCACTCTTTATCCTACTTCTGAGCTAGGCGGTATACCCTACAATTCTATAATCCCACGAGCTATAAGGAATCTGCCCTTAACTCGGTAGCCAAGCCCCCAACCCAAGTTTGCCGCAAGGGTTGGAGTCTCTATCTCTAATACGCCAAAGGGAACTAGGCCAGTATACGGTCCCTATTGGGGACATAATAAACCCATATCAACAAAATAGGGTTTTGGGCTAGGAGATCTGAACTCAAGCCTTCTTCGGAAAACCACCTAACTCTCTTTAAAATCATTTTTAGCTCTTTAAGACATGTATTCTCTGAAATCAAAATCTGAAACTATTACTCTATTATGGCATTCATTTAAATGGTATCGTCATACCATTGACTTGCAAGTCATATTTCTAAGCCATAAAGATATCATGTTATAATCTCTTCATTCAAAACATAATGTTTGGACCACCATATAAATTCAAATAGTTCAAGGGAATTCATACTTCAAAATATATGTCAAATTACGCAAAAAATCTCTCTTTTCAACATTTCAACAAACATGTGGTGGTCATGAAGTTCGTGACAAATCATGCAACTCTTTCGTCATCTATTTTCAACATTATTAACATGTAAAACCTCCCTTTATTCAATTCAAAACCAGAATCAAGTCATAAAAAAATCAAGACATTTGTATTATGCTTCTCAAAAATGCATTTGAAACAATTAATATCGTATGAAAACAATCGGGATCCATAGAAAGAGAGGGATTCTATATGTTCATGCTATCTTTTAGATCTTTAAATTCAATTACATACATACTTGTATACAATACAAATCAAATTTAGGGGAAAGGCCTCAAGACCAAAACAATAATATCATTAAAGAATTCATATTGCAAAATTGTTAACATAACTTCCAGAACCCTTCACAAATTCATGATCTCACAATGTTTAAATGTTATTGAAACAATTTCCTTATGCCCATGTATTTTTTAAAAAATCCCACATACCTTAGATTACAAGGTCTAAAGTGTAGAACTTGAATCTTTATTTGTTCCTTGGAAATCTTGGACATAAGGATTAATTTTCTTGATTTTCTTGTTCTTGGAGGAAACCCTAGTTTGATCTTATTTTTTAGAGTAAAAAGAGGATTTGGATGTTGTATAACTGATAATGATTAACTAATAACATTTTAGAGAGTGAGTAAATTAATTGAGGAGGTTTTCTAAAGAGGAAAGTATCAAAACACCCCTTTTAAAGCATCCCGCCTTCGAAACTTTGAATTTTGCCCGACGGCTTGGTTGATGGACCATTGGAGGGTGACGGACCGCCACTTTTACCATAGGGTCATGTCCAGTGACTGAACTCCTTGTTTTAGGGTCGACGGAAGGCTTGAAGTTCTGTCACAGACCTGACGGTCCACCGGGTCAGCCATCGCTCCCTCGGCAGATTTATACCTCTCTGTAAAAGGGGCATAACATTTTACCCCGATATCGGATTAAGGCAAAACCGGTGGAGTTAGAAAGAGGACTCAAAGACCTTCGTTTGATATATAGTGGACCCCTAATTCTTTCTATACAAAAGTTATGGTCGATTAAAGTTAACCCAATTTTAGACGTTCACCAAAACTCAATCGATAGGAAAGCTTTCAACTCGTCCTAGAGTTAATGGACCTCTATGATCTCAATTCATCCTCATCTAGATTCCCTCACTACATAATTTATTAACACACCAAATTTTCATAGGATATATTGTCTTTTGAAACTATTATACGTAGGATTGATTGTTTACAATCTAGCCCGAAAAGTTGGTTGTTACATTATCCCCCTTGGGATCATTCGTCCCCGAATGATGGGTAGGGAATTGTTGAAGCTCTAAAGGTATGGAATAAGGAACACAACCTCACATTGAACATTTTTCCTCAACAAAATATGCAAAGGCATCAAAAGAGCTTCATGATAACCCTTAGTGAAACGCGTAAGTATGAGGCGTGAGGTAGTGAAACTTTACATAAGGATGACCTTGCATATGAGTTCTATGAATAATTATCATCACAACATAAGGCATGAGTTTATTTGGTGATCATAGGCCCTATTTACATCAGTACTAATCATGAAATGAGATTTTGTGGCAGATAGGATTTTGAAGCATTTTTCACCTTACAAAATACAACGAATGAACCTTAAGTTTAGAGACACTATTCATCTATGCCCCAACATTAATCAACATACTTCATCATTTTTATCCTACGATTTTCCCAAAACACATATAACCACAAGAATTTTGTGTCCCGACATATAATAATTCTATGATGATGCCCAACTCAGAGGAAAGAGATGCTAACTTAAACTATGGGACCCTGCACTTTACATCACATTGAGAAATCACCTCACCCTATCACTATAATCCTACAACCTCAAGTCTTAATTCAAGGAATACTAACCACACAACACATTGGTTTGTGTTTTAATCAATCACAAAATTTAAACATATCATTACTACACCCACTTCATGGATCTCCCAACTAAGACCAGCCAATTCAATCATTCTCACTAAGATTTTCACCACATAACTCCTTCTTAACTATCTTGCGTAACGAAAGCTCATCTCCTTCTTTCCCCTTCTCCTATAAATTTTGCTCTAGAAGTCACATTAAAATATCCGTCTTTAAATACATTTACTCCCCCACCTAATACACTACCTCACTCTCACAACTACCGTCATACTGACATACGGAGGGTCACTGAGGGACCCGATCCTAAACATCATGAATGGAAGTAATACTTGTCAATTCATAGCTTATACTTATTGCACTACTCAAGGAGGGAAATGAAGTGAAGATACGATAGAATATACCTGGAGTGCTTCAGATATCAAGTGTCTAGATCATAACTAAAGGGTCGTTCGTCATAACCATAACACAACATGATTTCTTAGGACATACTATGGTGAGGAACACAGGTACACATATCTCATGATTTGTATAACATAAGGTCGTATTTCATAAAGTTAATGATTGAGACAAATATTGATACTTGAAGCTATTGCTTCTCATTTTCAGAGGTGAGATAGTTATAAGTTCGCACAACTTTATCGCTTTCGCTAATTCCGGCATAAAATGATTCAGTGACCTACAAAAGCATGTTTTCTTAGGACCAATCATGCTTTGAGACATAGGTTTGGATCATGAGCAACATAACATATGGCTTGGATACTTGGAATATTGGGTCACTGAGGGACGTTATTGCTCCTTGTTTGAATATCGGAACATGACATAAGTTACATAAAGAGCTCAAACCTTCAGCATAGGCAAGACATAAATACATAAGACATTGGTAGAAGTCCATTCAAATCGTAGTAGTAGTAGGGGCTTGATTGAAACATGATATTTTCTTGAAACTTGACACCACAAAAAAAAATTGGGAACTATTTCAATCCATCATCTCCCCCTTAGCTCAAATTCATCCTCCTAGACTTGAGAATATAATCTCTCATCAATCTATAACCACAGTTCTCAATGCAATAGGGGATATCGGTATACACATGAACATAAACTTCCTTCAAGAATTTTACATAAAGACACTAATTTCTTTATGGGTCATCCCCTTCAGGGATACTAATCATAACTTTCTCTAACCCCAAAGTCACCAACTCATGACTAACATTATTATAGGCATGGACATCCACGCTTCTAAACACTTAACACTCTATCTTCAACTCCTTAGAATACTCGCAATACACCTCTAATCATATTACTTACAACCTAGAAAAATTTGTAAAACCATACCCATGGCTCATATTGCCTACCTATATTTCCTCAATTTAACTCTAACGAACACCGTACAATAACTCACCAGACTTCTCCATACTACAATATCAAGAACACAACTAGGTACGCAAAATACTTATACACATAAATGCTAAACTTTCTCTTTTTAAGTATAATCTAAAGGCATTGCTTTCCAAGAACGTTACTCGTAATTTTCACTATCCTCTATCGTCATCAACCATACAACTCGCAGTTTCATGAGCACACATCCTCACTCCTTATCACATAAAAATCCACTCTCTTCTACTTAACATTTTAACATTAGACTGTTAATCACATAACTTATATCATAAAATCTTACCTAACGCCATACTACCAGGGGGTGCAACTTATTCTTATATACTTACACCCTTATCCACTTAATGACTCACCCACAAGTCATAATTTTAGCACTAGTCCTTATATACACATATACCTCATTACCATTTAAACTTTTCATAAATTATCAACCTAGACTCTTTCACAAATCACATAAAGTCTACTAATTCATTCCAACGAAACATACATCATTAATCTTAAGCTACTATTCTTACCATCACATTCTATATCTAAAGTTTCAAGCCTATAGTATAGCAACAATCACGTACCACCAATAAAACATGCAACATCTTATACTAGTCCATCAAACTAGGAAATTCAAACCAAATACCTCATTTCACCTAGATACTACCTACAGTCAAATCCCCTACATGCCATTACTACTACACCCCAAATTCTACTACATACCTTCTCACCAGCAGTACTAGTTTACAACTACTAGAGAAAAGACAATCAAGGGGTAAAGTCACATAGGAAAGGTAGTCAATCTCAATCTTATAATATAACCTATTTCAATCTTATCAACATATTCTAATTTTACACATCATATTTACTTACCCATTCGTACATCAAAATGACCTTCAAAATTCAATAAATAATAATGAGTCTTTACCTACAACTTATTGAGTAATCTATTCCTTCTCCATTTACAACCTATAACTGATTTCTATACCAACCACAACTATCCATTATGAGATCCTTCCCAATTTTTGAATAGATAATAAGCACAACCAAATACTTCCTCTATCGAATACCTTATAATCTACAAATAATACTACCATATTAGTCTATCACTATAAAATGACAAATCATCCCTCAATAAATGGTTATACAATTAAAGTTATTTATTTACATAAAAGTCACCCCCACTTTGACTTCTAACCTTGTGACTTCATATCACCAACTTCTTGGCCTAATCTCACAACCAATAGGTCATGACACTTTAACATCTACTACTTGGATAGAATACAGTTCCAACATTCTGCTACACATCATTCCCCTTATGCATGACATCTGTAACATGAATTTTGAAGGGACTGGATACACTTAATACCTTAAGCTGGAAAACATGATTTCATCAGGATCAAAGTTTACACTAGAATCAATACACATTGAAGCACTAACGGACTCCTCTCAAGTCCATGCAAAATTTTATAATCTTTTATGACTTTATCAGAAAAGGACCACATCATTTGGATTCTAAGCTTTTGTACTTTAGTCACCTCATAAATGAGACATGTCTAAGAACATCAGAGTAAGAAAATAATTAAGATAGCTTTAATTTCATATGGACGAAGCCATAGGACTAACTAGAGTATGAAAAAGGAATATTTTTACTCCATAACATGAACTAGAACATGAAGAAAGAGAAACATCCCTAAACTCCTTGTAGCCTCCTACTTATAAGTGTGGAATGCTACAAACCCATAAATAAGACTCTACCCAACGTGATTTCAAAGACATCCTGGGACCATGAACCGTGCTCTGATAATAAGTTTGTCACGACCCGAACCGGGGCCCTGGTCGTGATGGGCATCCTGAACCTTATTGGTTCGGGAACTCTTTTCTATCTGGCAATCATAAACACCATTTACATAAAATAGAGAGAAATGCAGAAATAAACAGATGGAATTATGGTCATACTCTAGGTTAAATTTAACAATACTGAATAAAATTAATAGACATCTAGATAATATCCATCTTAGTCTGCGAAATCTCTAATACATCAGAATATAATAACTTGTCTAAAACTAGGACAAAGCCTCAGTCGGACCCAAAAGAAAAAATACAAAACAATACTCTAACAACGTCCTTCCAAAATAAAGAAGGCTCACAAACTACACAATTCGGTCTGAAGATTCTACGATTTGGTGGAACCCCTGGACTGAGCCTCAGATCCTGAAATATAGGGGATCAATACAAATGTACTGGTACGTAGAACACTCCAAAATAAAGAATTTTTATACAACATAAGTGAGAGTAGTTTGTAAGAAATCTATATATGATATATGAAAAACATATAAGCCTATTTAAAAGACTTTGAACAAATATATTAAATCCATGACTCACTCTTTATGTTATTTCTGAGCTATGCGGTATACCCTACAACTCTGCAATCCCATGGGCTATATGAAATCTGCCCTTAACTCGGCAGCCAAGCCCCCAACCCAAGTTTACCGTAATGGTTGGAGTCTCTATCTCTAATATGCCAAAGGGTACTAGGCTAGCGTACGGTCCCTCTTGGAGACATAATAAACCCGTATCGGCAAAACACGATTTAGGGATAGGAGTTATCTAAACTCAAGCCTTCTTCGGGAAACCACCTAACTCTCTTTAAGCCCATTTTTAGCTCTTTAAGAGATTTATTCTTTGAAATCAAAATTCGAAACTATTACTATGTTATAACATTCATTTAATTGGTATCGCCATACCATTGACTTGCAAGTCATATTTCTAAGCTATAAAGAAATCATGTAATAATCTTTTCATTCAAAACATAAAGTTTGGACCACCATATCGTTCAAACAGTTAAGAGAATTCATACTTCAAAATATATGTCAAATTATGCAAAGAATCTCTCTTTTCAACATTTCAACAAACATGTGGTAGTCATGAAGTTTGTGACAAATCATGCAAATCTTTCGTTATATATCTTTAATATTATTAATATGTAAAAAACCCCTCTCTTCAATCCAAAACCAGATTCAATTCATAAACAAAAATCAAGACATTTGCATTATGCTTCTCAAAAATGCATTTGAAACAATTAATATCGTATGAAAACAATCGGGATCCATAACAAAAGAGGGATTCTATATGTTCATGCTCTCACTTAAATCTTCAAATTCAATTACAAATAGAATTGTATATAATACAAATCAAATTTAGGGTAATGGCCTCAAGACGAAAACAATAATATCATTAAAGAATTCATAATGCTAAATAGTAAACATAACTTCTAGAACCCTTCACAAATTCATGATCTCACAATATTTATATGTTATTGAAACAATTTCCTTATGCCCATGTAGTTTTGAGGAAAATACCACGTACCTTAGATTACAAGGTCTAAAGTATAGAACTTGAATATTCATTTGTTCCTTGGAAATCTTGGACTTAAGGATTGATTTTCTTGATTTTCTTGTTCTTGGAGGAAACCCCAGTTTGATCTTATTTTTGAGAGTAAAAAGAGGATTTTGATATTGTATAACTGATAATGATTAAGTAATAACATTTTAGATAGTTATTAAATTCATTGGGGATGTTTTCTGAAGATGAAAAGTACCAAAACACCCCTTTCAAAGAATCCCGCCTTTGGAACATCAAATTTTGCCTAACGACTTGATTGATGGACCATCAGGAGGGTAACAGACCATCACCTTTACCATAGGGTCATGTACAGTGACTGAACTCACTGTTTTAGGGGCGACAAAAGGCTTGACGGTCCGTTAGATCGGTCGTCGCACCCTCGACAAAATGATACCTCTTTATAAAATGGGCATAACTTCTTACCCCAAAAAGTTATAGTAGAAAAACTAGATTCCCACACTACATAATTTATTAACACAATAAATTTGCATTGGATTTATTATCTTTTGGAACTATTACGCATAGGAATGACGGTTTACAATCTAGCCCAAAATGCGGGTTGTTACACCAATGAAAGTGATTTCCAAGTTCACTATTTTGACTTGCGAAGTCCCGTCTGCGAGGTATTATGGCCATATCTATCCACATCATAGAAAACACATGTCAAACATTCCAAATTTTATTTTCTCTCAGGTTCCAACATTCTAATTCTATTTCATGATTCCTAATCTCATTTCTTGATCCTTAAAACTAATTAACATCTAGTAATTGATCTAATTAGTTGGTTGATTATTCTTAGAGTCTATTTTCCTTCCTTTGTCTATTTCTTTTTGTGCTTTTCTAGTTTTATTTTGTTCTTAACTTTTTAATTCAATTCTTTTGACAAGCCTTTAAACCAACATTTTTAAAACCAAGAATCTAAATCAATGCTTTTAATTTGCCCATCTTTCCTTAAACATGAATCTATTCTAGAAAAAGTAGTAATGACACCTTGTGTACTACCAAAGTATACACAATCATCAACACTAGAAAATCCAAATATGTGGCAATCAAAGGTCACACACGAGTTATTTTTAGCTTTCCTATTCAAACTCTAATAGTGTCGTTGTCCTTTTGAGTATCTAAATTGCTAGGTGCAATGGCTTCAGAGAAAGAAACTCAAAATCCCCTTAAAATCCCTTGAGAAGTGACATAGTGAAATCTATATGGGAAAAGATTGAGGCATGAACCTTTCAATGGGGTGGATGGAAGGTCATCTTACCTTTGTAGATGGTAGTATATCAAGTATGGAAGTTAGCGTGAAAAACATTGAGGAGTACTTAGACTCCATGAATTCCACTTCCCAAACCAACTCACATGTGCCCCAACCCATAAACCTAATTTGGTTATCTTTGAAGGAGATAAGGAGAAATTATAGTTATCTTAGATCTTATCTTGTGGTTTAAGGCACGTAGTGTGGGAACCTTTAAATAAGGAACTTGACCAAACTAAGATCCTATGTCATACAAGGTTTGAGATGATGTGAAATGTATGTTCCTTGTTCATTGATGGGGATATAAGTATTAATGTTTTATCATGTACACTTGCTAATCAAATGAAACATCCCTCATAGAGTCATACCTTGACTTATAAGCTCCAATGGTATGAGGAGAATGGCTCAATTGAGATGATTGAGCATACATTCATCAACTTTTTAGTGGGCAAGTGATAGGAATCAAATAAGAAAAACTAGAATCGAATATGAAAAGTAAATAGATAATCAATAAAGATAGAAATTTGACACAAGAAGAAGAAGTAGTTAAGAGCAAAAGAGTACATTAAAATCTAATACCCTCAACTACATTCTTAATCAAACACCTAATTCTTATGATGACCAAGAAGGAGATTGTTAGACCAATGAAGTTTTGATGATTGTCATATAAAAGAAACATATAGAATATAAATGCTACTCAAACTGGTCCAATTACATGAAGATGATCACTAGGAAAACAAACAGGAATGGACAAGCTCATCTCTATGGAGAATGGATAAAGCTCTCTCGCATTTTTGGTGGATCAAGTATGATCAAAATAAGTTGTAATTAAATACAACACTTGTTGTTAAGATGAAGAGAAAGTGTTGCACTCAAACAAGGAGATTGACTTGAAGTAGGAGTTTGACAACTATAAGAGTTTCACAAAAAGAGGGACTCCAAATGAACATAGAAGTCTGATAAAGTTGAAGAGTTCAGGGGGCGGAAAAAGTGAACACACAATGAAGGACTCTTTGAAGAGTCATTATATATCGAGGGAGTAACTAACTTTGTTAATCATGCACTCGAAAAGATAGAACGTCGACGAATTGTCAAAAAATAATTAGAGATTGTATGGTGAGGCATGTTTAGTTATGGGAAATATCAAGAAATCAACCAAAGTAGCACTAGCCACGTTAGCACAACTCTCACTATCAATGATTAAAGAGCACTCATTATTCTTGATAAGATATTTAGTATGGAATAGCTTCTCCGTTTGACTAAGATAATCTTTGGCCTTACTAATGATTGCATGCCTCACAACAAAGTTTGGAACATCAAACTCTACATATTAAAGCCAGGCATCTCCATTATCTCATTTTTTGCTCAGCTTCATCCCTCTTCTTATCTTGGGACTTTTCATCATTCTCATCTTCCAATACCACCTCTTCTCCAAGGTAATAAAACTTCCTTTTCCTATGGTTCATATTTAGCTAAATATCTATCTTGGGGTTATGTTGGAATAGGATGCAAATAGTGTGGGTCTTTATTGTTAGTGTAGATTCTTGGTTTGTGATTTTGGGTTTCACTAATACTTGCTTATTGAGTTGGAATTTGTGGGTGAAAGTCCCAAATTCTCAAAATCTCACATCATCCTTGAAATAGGGATGTGGGTATTCCTGTAGATCAAATATTATTTTGAATAAGGGATATTGGTGACAAGGTATTTGTGAACAATAATTAGATTTTAGCTTATTCCTTTACATTGTCTTAGAATTATGGATGAATTTTGAAGTTTCTAAATCTTGGGCATCTTTCTAGAAAAGGGGATAACCAATTAAAGTTTTGGGTAGATTTGTTTTCCACACCCATGAGGTATCTAAGAGGTTTCACGAGTGATATTTTCTTATTTTGTTGGAAAACTAAAATCAAAACCCCTAACGTATCCTACCTATATAGTCGTAAACTAGATTTTACATTTGATTATCATGAATCAATGCATTATTTGCCCCTAGAAAAGCATAATACCAAGAGTATTCTCCTATTGGAATCTTATCTATAACTATTTCTCTAATTTGGTAGTTCAAGTAGCCTTTGTTCAACAACCTTCAAACCATAACCCCCTCCCCCATTTTTAATTTATACATTTCATTGCACTTACATTGCGGGTATATACTTAGTAGCTTTCAACACCCATAGGATTCGAATACTAGTTACACTCCTCGTGGATTGGACCCAAACTCAAGTTGGGTTTTTATATATGAAAACAATAGCCTTGCCTATAAATTCATGGAGCAAGTAGAGAGTGATAAAAATGGCACCCTTGTTGGGGAGTAAAACTTAGTTTAGTTTTTGTAGTATTGATAGTGACTTTGTGTTTACCCAAAGAGTGTGATATTTATTTTTGTTGTTGTTTTTATTTATTTATAGGTGATTTCAATAATGTCCACAACTCAATGAGTGATCATGCAAGTAATGACGGGGCCTTTGACGGTCCCCTTGATGATGAAGACTATCTCCATGATGCGACGTATTCTAGTTCCATCGGCATCCCACTGAATGCATGGAATGGGATCTTACACATCAAAAGTATGGTGTTACACATTCCTCAAATGAAATTTCTCTTTGGGGGTTGATACAGGTCAAATGAGCGTCAACGTTTTTGATCACACAACTCAAGTCCAACGTAAGAAGGTATAAGCCTTGATCACCCTAAGGATCCAAGAATGTTCTTGGAAAAACTTCTCCGAGATCCTAATTAAGAAATGTCATGTTTTTAAGATAGGTTATAGCCGAGAAAATCCATGGCGCAAGGAATAAAGAGAGCCCTTGTGGGTTATTTCTAAAATAGCCGCTTTTGGGCTATTTTTGTAATAGGCTAGTTATGCAAAGGAAACTACTATAAATAGGTTCCTTAGACATTTCATTAGTTACTTTTTCTTTAATGATGATGATGAATTTATGAAAAATCCACTGGGAGTGTATACTTCTTGGAAAAGGCAATGTTGAACCTTTTTTTGAAACAGTGGTTGTAAGAGAGATCTAATCCCCCATTCGGTCAACATAAGAGATAGGTGCTCGTAGGTAATCTATTAGGGAGGTCTTTGGGTTTGATACACACTTTGGTTGCCCTTTTGTTATCTTCTTATGTCTATCTTTCTATCATCTATCCTTTTAATAATTTTACTTTCCATTTGTCAATTTTATTGTTTCTTTAGTGTTTGTGTTTGATCTCGTCGTCATAGAATACTCCCGTATCATTTTGTAACAGATCCGAATTTGATTTCATTCCAATGAAGTCAATCTTGGGTTTGTTATCTTGAAAATCAACAAAAAAGAAGTGTCAAAATTGAAAATCCTAATAAAAAGTTACAATACACATTTTTGGTCTTAGGTCAAAATTTGATTCTTATATTGTGTTTTTCTTGTATTTCGTGAGTTATATTTTCATTCCCTAATACTATTAGAGTCCATACATCAAATTTAAGCTAAATTGGGGCAAAATTGAGCCTTATACAATCATTGGATGCTTGGATTTGAAAATAAGAAACTTAAGGTGTGTTGCAAGATTTGAAGTGTTGGATGAGGAATTTGAGCAAAATAATGTATGGAATGAGTTTTGAATGATGAAAGGAGCATAGGTTTGAATTATCAAATCATTCTGAGCAAATGTGTTCTTCGTGTTCTTGGTGTGTTCTTGAGATGATTGTTATCTTCATATTCAAGTTCATCAAAAGTGAGTCTTTGATCCCAAAAGGAGGAAGAGAAAAGATGGAATAGTGTTGTACCAAGGCATCTATAAGGGATTCCAAGTATATTCCAAAGAGAGGGACCACAATAGGGCATTTTCGCCCATTCAAAAGGCTGGATCTTGGGAGTTTGATTATGTGTATGTTATGGGTTTTGAAACGATTGAACTATGAACCCCAATTTTATGACAAAAATTATGTGTTTTACACTTGTGGGTTCTCAAATGAGTAACAAAATATTGATCTGTTATTTAAATATGGAGTAATTCCTTATATGATTTTTCAGAGAGCACTTAATGTATTTCAAAGAAATACAATTGTTTTTCATGGAAGTTGCATGGATTACGAAAGAGATGACCACCCTTTGTTAAGTCTTTAAAGGAGAGTGTTTTTGCATTAGTTTTCATATGCATTTGAAATAAGAAATCTCATGTGATATGTAAGTCTTTTAGTGGTCATTAACATGTTTTTGAACAAGAAGGCCTATGGATATGATATAGTATGACATGATATTTTATGATATGAATGACTTCCATGTTTGGGTAAGACGATTTCCTGTCATGATATAAGAAATAAACTCTTTCATAAGCATGAAGTATGGTTTTAAGAGGCAAAAAATGGAATCTAAAAGATCTAGATGGTTACCGTAAGAAGGCGCAAGTTCAGATAACTCATTGCCAGAAACCATGTTTCTCTGACATAGGATTATGATCTCCTGGATTATGGATTGTACACTGGCAATGGACCTGTGGTGTATTTGACTTCAACACACCATCCCTTGCGGCAAACTTGGGTTGGCGGCATGGTCAACGAACAAATGGAGGATCCATATAGGTCGTGGGTACTATGTTTGTAGGGTGTACCATCTAGTTCAGAAGTAAAACAAAGATTGTTGTCTACTTTTATACATGAATGGTTTGAAACTCCTTATTTATTCCCATGTGTTTTTACAATGATGTCTATTATTGTACATGAAATATAAGTTATTTTTAGCTTGCTATGCAGAACAATACTTTCCAAGTAATAACCCTTATAATACAGGATCTAAGGCACAGTTCCATGGCCAAGCTCAGCAATATATTCCTCTCAGTCATTCAGAGTTTGTGATCCTCCATTACTTCGGATGGCATTCTATTCATATGTTAGTTTTAGTCAGTTTTATGGTCCAGCAAGGTGCCTTGTCTCGGCCTAGACATTTAGTTTTTAGTAGAGGATTCGTGGATGAGATTTGAGTATTGTGTTTTCATTACTTTATTGACATATTTTGATCATAACATCAACATGAATTTCATTAGATCTTCCGCAGTTTGATTTATGTATGGATTAATGCTTATTATAGTATACTATGGGGTCTTTCGGGCCTTCGTGCTTCAGGATACCCATCCTGACTAGGGCCTCGACTTGGTCCATGACAGTAATCATCGAGGATGATTCATAAATCATTATAGGTATGAATAAAAACAAAATGAAACCACTATGGAAGGTTTACTACATCATTGATCATCTTATCCAACTCTCTAGCAAAACCTTCCATGGGTTGCTAAACTAGGCTAAAGGTCATTATCAATTACCTAGACACCAATGCCTATTCTGAAGATCAGATATGACAAGGCTAATTTTTTGTTACTTAATTTCTACATGGTGATGAACTTTGCACACCCTACCAATTCTACATTGACTGTTGGTGCACTTTGTGGTATATTACACCAACACTAGCAATTTTAGTTAAGCTCATGCAACTTTAGTTGGAATTTCATGGTCTTGTGATAAAAAATTTACTGACTTAAATATGGAATTGAACTCCATGGTTATCGTTAACATGATTAATGGGATTAACAAAGTCCTCTGGAAATTTCAAGACATCATTGAGGACATTCAACGAAAGAAGTCTTAATGAAACATAGAGGTAAACCATTTCTTTGTGCTATTATCCTCCATAAGGTGTTTGTATGGGGATGTTCGGTAAGTTTGCTTATTTCTTTGTTCTTCTCCAGGCTGTACAACACTGAGCATAACATTGTAGAGGTCTCTGACCAAGAAGTTTTAGGGATCTTTACATTTTAGGATGTTAGATTCATCCCTTTTTTTGCTATAGTGGTAAGGTCGCCATGTTCCCCTTTGGTTCTTGTATTTTGCAATGAATTATAGACTTGACAGGGGTCCAAGCCATACCCCTACCACTATGGGAGTATAGATCCTGGGTGGATGGCTTAAAAAATAACTAAGGTCCGGTGAGGTCAGGCCAAAGCCCTATAACTCGTTTTGATAGATTTTGTTTAAGTAAAACTCGGGCATGAATTCCTTTTATAAAAGCAAACATTTAGTTATTTACATCAATGGGCCAGGTCCAGAAGTGACCCGGCCCAAAAAAAAAATCAGCAATATAAAGAACAAAGCAATAAACAACAAAAGGGAGAGTCAAAAGACAAATTAGGAAATTTTTTCTTCTAAGGTTCTTAAATATGCTCAATGTCTATGGATTTCTCAAAAGTTAATAGATGGTTCTCCCATATGCAGATTTTATTGTTGTTGCAGTTGATCTATAGGTTTGTGCTCTCCGTCTCTTTGTTTCTGTTTAAAAAGATGAAAATTCAATCCAATTTCAAGGAGATAGCTAATTCCCTCCATATCTTGTATCTGTGGTTTGTTTCTCCTTTTCATTAAATGTTCACAGTTATACAAAACCACCTCTAATCAATCTGAAGATATAAGATGAAAGGAAACAAAGTTTGAGTAAATTCTTCAATTTGATGTAAGGTCCTCTTATCTTTTCAGTAGCTTGTCATTACTAGACCAGTTTTCTATCATCAACTAGAGTAGAAGGCAGGAATTTATCCTCAGAAACCTTATGTCTGTTGATACTATCTTTAGCGGTAGTTGATTTCTATTGGTTTTAATACAGTTAAAAACTAAAAATCAAGATGAGTTAGAAGAGGAGAGACACAAAGAAGTTTATTTTTCTTTTCTGGTAAAAACTTCATATTATTGACCATCAAATCCTCCTTAAATCGTGCTATTTCAACCAAAAATAGATTAAAATTACCATAAAAGAAAATCTATTTGCTACCAAAAATAATAACTAATCAGTTTCCCACCAAAAAAAAAATCCTAATTTGACTAGTAGTTGTATGTAAAAGAATTGGAGAAAAATAAAAAATAAATCACGTGCATTATTCCTCAAAGCAACTTTTAACACTCCTCCTTGCTTTCGGAACTGCAAAATTTTGGTCTTCTATCTTGGTATCTCTGCACTTGATAACCGAAAGTGACCTTGCAAATAAATTTGCAGATTCATCTATTGGCTTGTAGTGAACTAAATTCACTTCTTGTCTTGAATGCAACCCTTGTATATTAAATCCTTTTGGCATATCTTCCTTCTTTATTTGCATCTTAAATTTGAATTTATCCATTTTATTTTTGTGAAACATGGATAACTCCTCCATTGCTTCAATTCCTTTAGGAACAATGAAATCTCCTTTAAACCTAGGTGGTTCACATATTGCTTGTGCTTTTTCAATTAGAGGACCATCTTCTAATTTTCCAGCCTATAATTTTTTTGATGTTCGACATAAACATCTTCCATTGGATGAAATAAGAAATGTTTACCTCTCATCTTGATGTTTAAAACTGCTTTTCTAACACCATCATTGATGAAGCAATGTTTATCCTCAAAGAATACTTTGTATCCTTTTTCTATCAACTGATAAATACTCAACAAGTTTTGATCAATATCATGTGCATAAAGAACATCTGAAATTGCTTTATTCCCAGAACTTTTTTATGACAACAGTTCCTTTTCCTTCAACAAGAATCTGATCACCATTTTCTATCATAACTTTGGATATTTCAGTAGGCTTCAATTCTTTAAACAAACTCTTTTTATAAGTCATGTGGTTGGTGTAACCTCTATTAATCAACTAAAAATTTATTGAAACCTTACATGAGATACATGTTGCAACAAAAACATGGTCTTGTCCTTCTTCATTGACCACACGTGCATCTACTTCATGGTTTTCAAATTTGCTTTAGAAAATCACTGCTTCATGGACAAGTTAATTGCACTTGATGCACTTCGTGTCTGGCCATTTCCAACATCTATATGGTTGATGACCCTTTTTTCCACGGTGCTCACAAGGTGGGTAATTTTTTAAATTTTTACCCCTTTTTGAGTTTTTTGGTTGGCTACTATGGATCCTTCAACAATACCATCTTGCCTTATAATTTTTCTTTATTTCAGTGCTTGAAAAGAATTTAACAACTCCGCCAAATTAACCTTGGATAGATATTGTGTGTTTTCCAAGGTAGTTTTACATGCTACATATCTTTCAGGCACTGTAACAAGAATTTAATCAACAATTCTTTAATCTTTAAATTAAGTGCCTATTAACCTTACCTTGTTAAAAAGGCCAAGTAATCTGTCCAAGTAATGTTTGATTGTCTCGGAGTCTTTCATTTTCTTCAACTCAAACTCTCTTATTAAATTCAGTACTTGCATTCCAGGAATTCTTTCATCTACAACATATTCTTTTTTTAGATAATCCCAAATTTATTTTGGTGATGTGAGAGAAATAATTCTTGAAAAAATAGTTGTTGAAACAGAAGCACACAGAGTTGCCTTGGCCTTATATTTCATGGTTTTCTTTTGCTTGTGACTCTTGATATGGGCTATTGTTGGGTAAGATGTAGTTTTAATGATTGACAATCTGACAACGTGATATGAAACATGTCAGTAAACCTGGTTCATAGACACAATGTCTCATGTAGCTGAAACTTGTAAAAAAATCATTGAGGATTAAAGACATAAATAAATCAAGAACCAGATGAGTGGTTAATTCTGATAAAATCAAGGAAATAAATATGTGCAAATTTGAAGAAGTTGAATTTGATTCAAACACTTGATGATAAGGAAAAACAAGTTGAGTTGAAAAAGGAGTCCTATGGAAAGAAGGAGTTTCACTTTTGAGCATATCCTGAAGAGTCCTATGTTTAGAAGAAAAAAGATTCTACAGATTGATGACATCTACGCAATATAGGAAAAATATAAATTGAAGGACTCTTTATTAGATCAATGAAGTTTTTGATGAATGACACATGAATGGACCATGTTACTTTACCTAGTCCAAGCATAAGAAGACAGGTTTTAGGTTTTACTGATAGATGCAGACAAAGACTGCTGAAAGTCAAGGATGAATGAGTAAGCCTAATTCTGATATACTCAAGCTACTGATCAAGTGAGAAATTGAAGAAGTTGTGGTTGAGTAAAATACTTGAAGATAAGTTGATTTAAAGTGTTGAAGTTTGACTACAACACTAAGGAGACAAAAGTTGGAAATGAAGAAGGAGTCTCACTTGAAGTAGAACTCTATGTAATGAGAGCTCTGATTAAAGAAGAAGTTTGAAATAAAGAATAACTCTTTAGAGAACTGTGTTTAAATAGAAGATGCATCATTCATAGTAACTCACGCACATACAAAGAAGAAGATGACAATCGACAAATTGATTTTACGAAGTGCTACTCAATTACTAAAGAAACACATTGAAGAACCTGGTCCTAAGTGTAGAATCCAGCTAAGAGTTTTAGCGTTGATTTTTAGAGTTGTTCGTTGTGTTTGAACTATTGATGTAATATTAGTTTCAGTGTGTCATAAATTGAATTAGGATCTAGTCTTCGAGTTTGGAAAAACTCAGAGACTTTGGGAAAGCATACCTTGGGAGGTGTGTGTGTAGTTAGAAATTAGAGTCTATAATTCCTAGTTGTTAAGTCAAAGGAATTAGAGTTTATAAATCCTAGTTATTGAGTTATAGGGATTAGAGTTTATAATTCCTATTTGTTGGTTACAAGAGTTTTGTAATCAGTCATTGTTGAGGCTCAGAGTTATTTAGTGAAGTTGGGGTTAAATCCTGTAGAGGTACATGTCATGTTTTTTTACAACTTTTTGAGCTGGGTTTTTTCCACATAAAAATCATTGTGTTCTTTACTTTTTGTTTTACTGCTTCCTTGGAACACGTCAGGAAACCCGTTCCATCGATAAGCAACAGTTAGGAGAAAATAAAATAATTAGTAGGGCACTAATTCTTAACAAGTGGTATCAAAGAGAGGTTGTCTTAAAAAGGGCTAGCATCTAAGACAAAGATCAATATGATGAATTCCCCGTCACCTACTGGTCATAGTGAAGGTCAATCCACTATTAGACCTCCACTCTTTGATGGTTCTCACTTCATTTGGTGGAAAGCTAGGATGGAAACATTTATTCAAGTGGAAGACTACGAGTTATGGGACAGATCACTGATTGTCCAACTATTACAATAAAGTTAGCAGATGGTGAACAGGTAAAAAAGGTAAGAAGTGAGTTTATCGCTAATGACTTAGTGGCATTAAAGAAAAATGTTAAGGCTAAGAACATCTTAGTCTGTGGACTAGGACCGGATGAATACAACAGAGTGTCAACCTGTACCACTGCTAAGCAAATCTGGGATGCACTAGTCATTGCACATGAGGGTACCTCTCAGGTAAGAAAATTCAGGATTGCTCTTCTCTTTACTGAATACGAAGCTTTTAATATGAAGGAGAATGAAACCTTACATGAAATGAAGATTAGGCTTACTGCCTTGACAAATGAGTTGAATTCTTTGGGAAAAGTCATCACTGTTGAAGAACAAGTTGAAAAGGTGTTGAGGGTGCTACCAAAATTAAAATGAAATGTTAAAGTGACTGCTAATATGGAGGCAAATAAGGATCTGACAAGCATGACACTAGATGAACTAGTAGAGAATCTGAGAACTTATGAAATGGAAATTGATGGAATTAAAAAGCTAGCAGCCCTTGAGGATACCTTAACTCTGAAGGCATCTGACAGGGATGAAGAAATTGAACTTGATGAAAAACAAGTTGCCTTTATAGCTAAGAACTTCAGCAAATTCTTCAAAAAGAAGAAGGGAACAAGTAGCAAGAAATGGTCCAATGACAATCAAAATGGATGATACTAGTATTGTAAGACTGATCATCAGATCAGGGATTGTCCTGTCTCGGAAATAGAATGGAGAAAGGAAAGGGCTGAAAAGAAATTGAAAGAAAAAAACAAAAAGGGGGAAGAATATGCAATGGTAGCAGCATGGGGATCTGACTCAGATGATGATAAAGTTGATGAAACAACACTCATGGCTCTTGGAGATTCAGACTTGAAGGAAGAAGATGATACTTCTGAGGTAAGTATACTTGAACTTAAAGAAAATTTGCATTTGTTTTCTAAAACAAAACTTATTTCCTTAATGAGTGATCTAATTGATGATTTTAAAGAATTAATTTCTGGTAGGGATGAGTTATTCAACAATCTTGCAAGTCTCAAGTTTGATTTTATTGATCTAGAAACTTGTAAGAACATTGTTGAAAAGGAAAACTGCACTCTTAAGGAACAGGTTAGCAGACTTGATTCATCAAACCTAACCCTCAAATATGAAATATTGAAACTGACTCTTTCTAAAAAAGGGGAAAAGGTCAAAAGTGAGGAACAAGAAAAAATTGAGTCAGAATTGACTAAGATTAAACATGAATACTTTTGTGAGAAAGAAAAGGTTAGTCAATTGAGTCAAGAAGTTTCTAAATTGAAACTTGATTTTAAAAGATCTAATAGATGGACACATTCTTCAAGAATTGTTCAAAAGTTAGGTCAAAGAAATCAAAATGAAAAGAATGGGTTGGGCTTTTATAAAAGTTCTAATGCTATTAAATATCTGTGTTATATTTTTGGTAACAAGGGACATCCAACCACTGAATGTCCAGTTGCAGCAAAAATCAAATCAAGAAGCAAAAGCCTAGCGAAAAAAAATTGATTCCATGTTAGCATAAGCTAACAAGAAGGTCAAATCTGGTTAGAGAAATAGGTCACATAACCTGTTGCCTCGATGAGCTAGATGGAACCTCATACATATTTTTTCTCATAAGAAAGGACCCAAGTTTGTCTGGGTGCCTAAAGTTAACCCCTAATTTGTTTTGAAGGTGAGAGTGAAAGGAAGCAAAAAAAATATATACATGAGTAAAGCTGGCACAAGGCATAAGACTAGAAGAAAGTAAAGTTTCTTTCACTCACCACATTTAAAGGGGGAATGGATCATTTGAAAGATGGACAGATTTGTAGTGCTCATGTAAGGGGGAAGCAAGGGAGATTTTTTAAGGAAAAATAAATAAATAAAATAAAAAAAGAGGATGACTGTGAAATAGATGAGCATGCACAGGAACATGTTGTACTACCTGGTTCAACTGTGGTACAGACTGAGGGCATATTGACAGGGGGAACAACAAATCAATAAATTGATGCATTAATAACACCAACACAAGATGATGATAATTTTGTTGGTAATTCATAAGAATTGGTGTTGTCACAAGAATCTTGAGATATCTTATGGGAATCAATGGCTTGAGTCTATGGTATTCAAATGAAAGTAATTTCACTCTTGAGGGCTATAAAAATATTGACTATATGGGTTACTTAATTGACTGGAGAAGCACCAAAGACACTAAGTAGAGAGCATTTTGAAAGGAATAGGTTAGACTTGGGGATGATTAAAATTGCATGAACTCCCCTTAATGATTGACTAGAATAATCATTTTTCTTATTAATCTTATTAGTTAAAAAATTATTCTATTCAGTATTGCACATTTAGTTGTGTGTCCCAATTCCAGATTTTTTATTTTTCTAGCCTAATTTTGTATTAGATTGTGCCGAAAAATAGGTACAAGCAAGCAATTGTGACCACAAAGTTCTTGTTATTGGGTATGTTCTACACTGACATAAGCATAGGCTGTCTAAGTTGAAAAAATTGAGCACACCTGTTCAATTCTACACACTTCATCCTCTCATTGTCTAATAAAGCTAATGAATTGGTTGACCAAACTTTCTTTGATTCTCTCCAAATGGGTGTGCACAAATGTGTTAATCCTACACCATAAAATCTTTTTTTTTCTCAACCAAAATATCAGTTGTGTACCATGGATTTGCCAAGCTTGATCATCAATCACATGCAGCATATGTTTCTGAAGAATGAAAAGGGACATGTTTTCCCTTTTAGTTCATAATTGGTTAATTTTTTTAGTACTTCTCAGTCCTAGTTTAGGTTTGACTAGATGTTATTGGATAGATAAATCATGTTGCTCTACCTATTTCAATAAGGAGGGCTAACACTCATATGAAAAAATTAAAAAACAAGCTTCACAAGACAGTCATGAAGTGGAATAAGAGGTCCTTAAGGCTAGGATCATGATTTGGAAACTTGACCTTGATTGATAGAGGGATGAAAATATTGAAGTCATTCATTAATTGACATAGTTGATATCACCTATTCCAAATTCCTCATCAGCTCATCACTATTTGTATCCTTAGCCATGTCCCACTTTTATACCATATTTTTTTAATGCTCAATTGTTTTGCTTTGTTAAGTACTAGTTTAGGTTTAATTTGGAAAATGCTCTGGCAGTTTAATGGAATGGTTATCTTTGCTTAATTGACTCATATTTTTGCAATCTTTAATAGATTACTATGTTGGCTAAAGTCTTTGTCTGATTGTTTTGGTGATAGCTCCAGTGGTCATGAATAGCATAACAAATCACTTTGGCTTGAATATTATTACATTAAAATGGTTTTTTGATGATGCCAAAAGGGGGAAGATAAGAGGGTTGTGCAATGTTTATAACCCATTAACTAACTTATTTTATTCTAGTATTTTATACTTTAGTGCCTACAGGTGAAGATGTTTAATGCACAAAGACAAGAGGTTTTTTATCCCCAAAAAGGGGGAATTTGTTGGGTACGATGTAGCTTTGATGATTGATAATCTGACAACGTGATGTGAAACATATCAGTCAACCTGGTTCACAGACACACTGTCTCATGTAGTTGAAACTTGTAGCAAAATCATTGATGGTTAAAGACATAAATAAATCAAGAACAAGATGAGTGGTTAACTCTTATAAACTCAAGGAAATAAATATTTACAAATTTGAAGAAGTAGAATTTGATTCAAACACTTGATGATAAGGTAAAGAAAGTTGAGTTGAAAAAGGAGTCCTATGAAAAGAAGGAGTTTCACTTCTGAGCATATCCTGAAGAGTCCTATGTGTAGAAGGAGAAAGATTCTGCAGATTGAAGACGTCTACGCAAGATAGGAAAAATATAAATTAAAGGAAACTTTATTAGATCAATGAATTTTTTGATGACTGACACATGAATGGACCATGTTACTTGACCTGGTCCAAGCATAGAAAGACAGGTTTCAGGTTTTACTGATAGATGCAGACAAAGATTACTGAAAGTCAAGAACGAATGAGCAAGCCTAATTCCGATATACTCAAGATACTGATCATGGTAGAAATTAAAGAAGTTGTGGTTGAGTAAAATACTTAAAGATAAGTTGATTTAAAGAGTTGAAGTTTGACTACAGCACTAAGGAGAAAAGAGTTGGAATTGAAGAAAGAGTCTCACTTGAAGTAGAACTCTATGTAATGAGAGTTCTGATTAAAGAAGGAGTTTGAAATAAAGAATAACTCTTTGGAGAGATGTATATAAGATGCATCATTCAGAGTAACTCACGTACTTACAAAGAAGAAAAGCACAATCGACAGATTGACTTCACGAAGTGCTACTTAATCACTGAAGAAACACATTAAAGAACCTGGTCCTAAGTATAAAATCCAGCTAAGAGTTAAAGCGTTGATTTTTAGAGTAGATCATTATGTTTGAACTATTGATGTAATATTAGTTTCAGTGTGTTATAAACTGAATTAGGAGCTAGTCTTTGAGTTGGGGAAAACTCAGAGACTTTGGGAAAGTATACCTTAGGATATGTGTGTTGATACGATTCAAATGGTTGCCTTAGCTTTCAATGACATCATTTGAAGTCAGTACATGGGGAATCAAGATTTGGTCACATTAAGGAAACGGGATCCTACATTGAAGGGCCGATTTGACTACAACAAAGAGCAATCTCACGTGTGAAAGATTGCTTGGAGCATTGAAGATTGAGGACTCACGGTTTTGGGCCTTAATTAAGTACATTTTGGTTACTTAGCCTTGTCCAAGTAATACTCCATGACCACCATTTTTCATTAATGGTATTGTGGTCATTTTGTTATGTAATTAGTTAGACTATAAATATGTTCTATTAGTTCATTTGCTAGTTAGTTTATGAAAGATGAATGATTGAAAACTTGAAATCCTCTCTCTTGATAGTAGACCACCTTAGTATAGTCTTAGTTAGGACTTGGAAAAGTCATCCTTAGTATAGGGCTTGAAAAATCCAATATTGTTCTTTGCTTGGAAACGGTGGATCTTGAGGTGAGTCGATTACCTTATCCGTCACCGTAAGAGTGTGGTTTTGATTATTACATTTATTGGGGGTTAATTTTGTTCTTAATATTAATATTGATACAATTAAAATGTCCTCCTTAGCTTTCAATGACATCATTCGAAGTCAGTACGTGGGGCATCAAACTTTGGTCACATTAAGGAAATGGGATCCTACATGGAGGGGCCGATTTGAGTATATGAAAAAGCAATCCCACATGGCAAAGATTGCTTGGAGCATTGAAGATTGAGGACTCACTATTTTGGGCCTTCATTAAGGACATTTTGGTTACTTAGCCTTGTCCAAGTAACACTCCATGACCACCCCTTTTCATTAAGGGTATGGTGGTCATTTTGTTATGTAATAAGTTAGACTATAAATAGGTTCTATTAATTCATTTTCTAGTTAGTTTATGAAAGATGAAAGATTGAAAACTTGAAATCCTCTCTCTTGAGAGTAGACCACCTTAGTATAGTCTTAGTTAGGACTTGAAAAAGTCATCCTTAGTATAGGTCTTGGAAAAGCCAATATTGTTCTTTGCTTGGAAATGGTGGATCTTGAGGTGAGTCGATTACCTTGGCGGTCACCGTAAGAGTTTGGTTTTAATTATTACATTCTTTAGGGGTTAATCTTGTTCTTAATGTTAATGTTGTTATGATTCAAATGGACGACTTAGATTTCAATGACATCATTCGAAGTCAGTACGTGGGGCATCAAGCTTTGGTCACATTAAGGAAACGAGATCCAACATGGAGGGGCCGACTTGAGTACACCAAAGAGCAATCCCACGTGTGAAAGATTGCTTGGATCATTGAAGATTGAGGACTCATGGTTTTCTGCCTTCATTAAGGACATTTTGGTTACTTAGCCTTGTCCAAGGAACACTTCATGACCACCCCTTTTCATTAATGATATTGTGGTCATTTTGATATGTAATAAGTTAGACTATAAATAGGTTCTATTAATTTATTTGCTAGTTAGTTTATGAAAGATGAAAAATTTAAAACTTAAAATCCTCTCTCTTGAGAGTAGACCACCTTATTATAGTCTTAGTTAGGACTTGGAAAAATCATCCTTAGTATAGGGCTTGGAAAAGACAATATTATTCTTTGCTTGGAAATGGTGGATCTTGAGGTGAGTCGATTACCTTGGCGGTCACCGTAAGAGTGTGGTTTTGATTATTACATTCATTAGGGGTTAATGTTGAAATATATTTGGTTCTTAATCTTGTAATAACCTTGGTCTCACTATCTATCCTTTCATTATTTTGTAAATTCATGTGTTTTTGTGTTTGTCATCTTGTATCCCTTTGTGTTGCTTGTTCTTCTCACGTTTGATGGAATGTTTTGGCATCTTGGTGGACTGATTTGTATCATTTGGTATTAGAGTATGGCTTGATCTTGTTCCCACAAGATCAATCTTGGTATCGTAAACTTGAAAAAAAAAAGTGTTAGAAAACTGAAAAATCAAAAAGAGGCAAATCTGTCCATTTTTTGTGTTCTTGACCGAAATTGTATTTTTCTTCTTGTTGTTGTTTTGACCGAGATTTGTGTCTAAATTTAGGTGTGTTTTTATTGTCTTAGTTGTTTCTAAGTGTTAGTTTTGTATTCACTAACACCCTTGAGTCTAGATCCAAGTTGAGCTTGTACATTGTTGTTGGTATTGTTGTTACAGTTTTAAGAACTTGAACATTGTTGGTGTTGTTGTGTGGACCAAAACTTGAAGGTGGTTTGAGATCGTGTTTTTGGTATTTTTTTGTGTTTTTTAAGCTTGAAAAAGATGTTGTTGATTGTTGGAGGTTCAACGTGAGGTTAGGCTTTCAAACTTCTATTGAAAGTTCTTGTTGTTCTAGACTATCTTCATGTCTAGTTTCAAAAAAGCTCTTCAATAGTGTTGTTTGATTCAAAATCCAAGTGAAAAGAAGTGAGTCCTTTGTTAGTCTTTAAAAAAATCCCAAAGACCTACCAAAAGGGAAGGGGGACAAAAAGATCTACAAAAGACTTGGTACTAAAAGAGGGAAAAACACTTTTCTATGTGTCCAAAAGGGGAAAGGGCCACCAACCCTTCAAAAAGGTGTCTTGCCCAAAAGGTGTAAGACAAGTCAAACATTTTTGAATGTGAAAAAGAGATCCAATCTTGATATTTTTCTTCCCCAAGGCCGAAATACACTTCTTCAAGAATTGAAAATTGAACCAAAATTTCAAAGTTGGAAAAATAAGAACCTTTCAAAAACCGCAACCAATCCTAGCCCGCCACATCACCAATTTTTGTGCAATACCGAAACTTAGGGCTCAAAATCTTGGATTCTTAGTTTCTTATTGTTGATTCTTAGTTTCATTTTTTTATTCTTATACTAATTGGCAATTAGTAAATATCTACTAAGTTGTAAATTAGTTTTTGAATGCATTTCTTTCATGTCTTCGTTATTTGTGTGCTTTTCTCATTTGTAACTCGTAGTAACTTCTTTATTTAAAGATCATAAGTGAATTTTATTTTGTGTCTTGAGTCAATCAAAACAAGAATCAATTCTGAACTTCAAGTAGGATTGACATATTATTAACTACCAGAGTATAAGAAACTTTCAATATTCGCCGCTCCAATTGTGAGAATCACAAAGGTGAGTGTATCGAGTGTTGGTAAGGAGCTTTTTTTTTTTTTTTTTTTTTCATTTTGTTAGGTACCATGGCTGCACATAATTTAAAGGCCACATGTGATCGCATCCATGATGATCTTGAAGATATGCAACAACACATTAAAATTATACGCCAATTGTTGCCCAAACTCTTCCCTCAAAATCCAATTGTCCAAACAACTTACGATATGAGCTTTCTGAAGGAAGTTGCTGCCCAATCTTGTGATGGACTTTCACACCGAGGTAAAAATGAACATACTCAAGAACGTCAAGGTAAAATAGCTAACCCTTACACTTTTGTGCATGCGAATGATAATTGTGTGGCTAGTATCCCATTGAGTGTGAGTTATAGCTTGCCTATATGTGAGTCTATTGTTTCTTTGCCACTTGATGATGATGTACTTGTTGTGAGTGTGGATACACTATTTGATCCTATTGCTGATCGAATCGTCTCTTTTTATAAGATCGATTTATGTCCACCTAGTGTTAAAACCATTGTGTTGAATGAAAGTACATTGTCTTGTGAAATTTATGTTGATCAATATTTATGTGAAAATTCCCCACCACTTGAGGATGTGTGTGATGTGATTAATAAATCTCAAGTGTGAGATGATGTTGAAAATATTGATCAAAGGAATAGGAGTGAAACCTAGAGCTCTTCTTGGGATAATCTTGCACTTGAAATCTCTTTGAAACTTGATATTGATCTTTTAGAGAGTGATTAACGTGTTTGTTCCGAATCTGTCCGTGAAATAGATCATTCTCTCTTAAGGTATAATGTCTTATTTGAAGATGATATAACCACTCCTAATGAACCTAGTGGTGGAAATGATGGTATAGCTTGCCTTAGAAGCTATAGTCGATATGCTAACCCACTATGGTATGACAACATTCCTCCTAAAGATGGAAATCTCTTCTTGGAAGATGAGAGTACTCTTAAGGGTAAGGATTGTGTGGTTATGGAAACTACTTCTCCTTCTACTTTGTGTGCCTTTATTGTTGAGAGTACTCATGGTGATAATTATGAAACTAGTTGTGAGTACACACATGAGGTCACCTTAGTAGAAGTTGACTTGAGTGATACCTTTCTCTACTTTCTATTTGCTCTGGATAATATGTATGCTATTATAGAGAGTATGTCATTTATTTTAGGTGGAGACCACGGGAAAGGAGAGTGTTGTCTAGACCCGTGTCTATGGCCACTCTTCCCGTTTGACCCCGGTGCCAAATATAGAATTGGTGATGATGGTGCACCCAACTTGTTGCTTGGTTTACATGACAAGCAAAGTATCATTTTTTGGAGAACTCTATAGCCAAATCCTTTGTGAATTTTTCATTAATTATGTAATATTTAGTTCAAAGGATCCTTGGTTATATTCTAAATATGTGCAACCTTGGCATGTTGAGGTGATTTTTCGTGCTTACCCTAACCCTCATGCCATGAGGAGTTTGTATTTGTGTGTCCTTTCTTTGGTCTTGCAAGGTTTGGATTTTAGGTCGAATCCTTTTCAAGAAGGGGAGGATCACACGATTCAAATGGCCGCCTTAGCTTTCAATGACATTATTCGAAGTCAGTACGTGGGGCATCAAGCTTTCGTCCCATTAAGGAAACGGGATCCTACATGGAGGGGCTGATTTGAGTACACCAAAGAGCAATCCCACGTGTGAAAGATTTCTTGAAGCATTGAAGATTGAGGACTCACGGTTTTGGGCCTTCATTAAGGACATTTTGGTTACTTAGCCTTGTCCAAGTAACACTCCATGACTACCCCTTTTCATTAAAGGTATTGTGGTCATTTTGTTATGTTATAAGTTAGACTATAAATAGGTTCTATTAATTCATTTGCTAGTTAGTTTATGAAAGATGAAAGATTGAAAACTTGAAATCCTCTCTCTTGAGAGTAGACCACCTTAGTATAGTCTTAGTTAGGACTTGAAAATGTCATCCTTAGTATAGGGCTTGAAAAAGCCAATACTGTTCTTTACTTGGAAACGGTGGATCTTGAGGTGAGTCGATTACCTTGGTTGTCACCGTAAGAGTGTGGTTTTGATTATTACATTCATTAGGGGTCAATTTTGAAATATACTTGGTTCTTAATCTTGTAATAATCTTTGTCTCACTATCTATCCTTTCATTATTTTGCAAATCCGTGTGTTTTTGTGTTTGTCATCTTGTATCCCTTTGTGTTGCTTGTTCTTCTCACATTTTGTGGACTGTTTTGGCATCTTGGTGGACTGATTTGTATCATGTGTGTAGTTAAGAATTAGAGTTTATAATTCCTAGTTGTTGAGTCAAATGAATTAGAGTTTATAATTCCTAGTTGTTGAGTTATAGAGATTAGAGTTTATAATTCCTATTTGTTGGTGACAAGAGTTTTGTAATCTGTCGTTGTTGAGGATCAGAGTTATTTAGTAAAGTTGGGGTTAAATCTTGTAGAGGTACAGGTCGTGTTTTTTTACACCTTTTTGAGCCGGGTGTTTTCCACGTAAAAATCACTGAGTTCTTTACTTTCTGTTTTACTGCTTCCTTGAAAAACGTCAGTGGAACACGCCAGGCAACCTGTTCCATCGATAAGCAACAGTTAGGAGAAAGTAAGATAATCAGTAGGGCACGAATTCTTAACAGCTGTGGTGGGATTATTTGGCAACAGATTAGTTTCATAATCATCTTCCTCAGCTTCCCATAGATCAAAAGACTCCAAGCAAGTTTTCATTCTCACAGCCCATAATTGATAAAAGAAAAATAAACTTCTCTGCGTTTTTCCTCTTCTAACTCATCTCGATTTTCATTTTTTAACTGTTTTAAAACCAACAATTGGTATCAGTGCTACACATTATTG
Source organism: Capsicum pubescens (assembly GCA_030864215.1). Classification (NCBI taxonomy): domain Eukaryota; kingdom Viridiplantae; phylum Streptophyta; class Magnoliopsida; order Solanales; family Solanaceae; genus Capsicum; species Capsicum pubescens. Next base: position 77,678,995 of record CM061544.1, read on the forward strand.
ATCATCAACTCCTCCTTAAATAGTGTTATTGCAACCAAAAATAGATTAAACTTACCATAAAAGAAAACCTATTTGCTACAAAAAATAATGTTATTGCAATCAAAAATAGATTAAACTTACCATAAAAGAAAACCTATTTGCTACAAAAGATAATAACTAATCAGTTTTCCACCAAAAATAAAAATCTAAATTTGACTAGGAATTGTATGAAAAAGAATTAGAGAAAAATAAAAAATAAAAAATAAATCACGTGCATTATTCCTTAATGCAACTTTTAACAATTTCTTCTAATTGTTAGTCTATGGGTTGAATCTCACCAGGAAATTAATACCACCATCTCACAATTAACTGTTTCAAAATGATTCCCACTTATAGATAGTACAAATGTTTGCTACTGTTTTGTATTTGGTACCGAGTGAAAATATTGAGTCTGCATTAGTTAAATTTATAACATTGCTTATAGAATTAAATCATGTATATGCTTCATCTGTACAACCAAGCTCTCACCAGGTGCATGAAACAATATCCAAATGCACAACTTTTAATCTCTTTTGTTTTAAAAAAATGTTTTTCTAAGTATTTGGTAAAATCAAAGAGTACATTAAAAAGGCTAAGAAATTATTAATGAAAAAAGCAAAATGTGATATACCCCAATTTTTTTCTTTTTAGATTAAATTTTTTTAAAGTTTGACCAAGTCATTTACCCTTTCATCATCGCTTATACTTTTTACAAATTTGAACAATACCTTTAATTCGTAGCCCTAAAATAGCAACTTCTTTCATTTCTTTACTCATCGATCATTTTCCTTTGTTTTCTCCTTTATATTGCCAAGTTATATCAAGCTTACAATATTACAATATAGTACTACATTTGCATAAAAATGTCCTAAAATTTATACTGTTTAATATAATAAAAATAAAATATAACTTATATTTATAACTTTACCCCAAATAATCACTTTTACCCAAACAATTGTTTGCTTAATTTATAAGAACTTATTTTTAATTTTAAAGCATTTAGCTAAAAAAAAAAACTATTTTCCTAATAAAAATCCTATCCAAACGGGCTTGTGGTAGTTTTTTTCACAAATTGTGGAATTTTCATATATGTCATAAAAAATACAACTTCTGAGGCATAAAATGTATCCCAAATGTAATTAAATATAATTTGCAATTACTATTAGTGACAGTTGATACATAATATTGTAAAAACAATACTTAGTATTCTTGCTTTCATTGCTTTAAGTTGAATTCAATATTGTGTGAGAGGAAGTAGAATCCAAAATGTATTACAAATTTTCAAACTCATGTTATATTCAACTTTTCACATTATAAGTGAAGAGTATATGTATAGGCATTATATTCTAGGTGTTATGATCTTGGAATTACGTTCTAGGCATAATGTTGTAGGTGTTCCGTTTTCTGTCTCTCTTTTTCAACCAATTTTTTCACAAAATGATAGTACTTTACTCAACAGCTCATGCCAAATGGAGAGATTCTTCTACATTACAGAATCTATAAATTGTCCATTCATACCAATATGCTTGCTAAAAAAAATTCAACTCCTTTTCTTACAGTCAAGTAACTGAGCACCCTTCTCAAAGTCATCAAATCTCTAACATCCTCTACACCTTCTTCTCGGAAAAATGCCCTTCCGTGTAGAAGCAATCTCTCGAAATTTATAACCACCTTTCCTTCAGTAATCTTACAACAAACAAGACTTTTTTCATTATAAATTGGCACGGAGCAATCAACAAATTCCGGCAAAATAAAAGATCTATGTGACCAAATTTATCCTACTATATAGATCGGAAATTCAATTCCCGTGCTCCAACCAAGGTAAGCAGAAAAAAATCCGGTCTCATCTTTCTATACATGGCTCCTCTTGTGTCAGGAGAAGGCTCCACCTCATCTAGGGTTAAGATAAAACTCTCCTCAGTCTCATATCAAATCCTAGCGTAGGGTTTATGATTGGGTTAATCCATTGTTGACTTCCACACGATTCAACAAATTATATTTTGCTTTTTTAGTCAATTGAGTAATGAGATTTCGTGGGTACATACACACACACACATACATATATATACATACATATATACATAAATATATGTAAATATATACATATATATATATAAATATATATGTATGTATGTATATATGTATGTATGTATGTATATAGTAGTTCTATTTCTTTTGTTATATCGAATTTGATCTCATTCTTTTAAATTTCTCGAAGTCTTGATTTATAACACTTCATCTTTGTTTTATGAGTTGGAAACAAGACTCTGCCATTTAGCTTATGTAATCAACCCCCTCCGCCCCCCCCCCCCCCCCGCACTTCCCTTAAAAAAAAAAAATCATGTATGGGAATGCCATTAATTATTTGGATGATAAAAAAATTGTGTGTTTAAATGAATTTTACTTTAGACATATTTTATTTGTTGAGTGCTTTAGAAAATGTTTTAAATGATATGAAAGGAATCATGCATCTTATAAAATCATATATGGCATATATGAATATGCTCTTTTTTGTGATATAATTGAGTCATTATTCGGGAACTCATGATCTAGATATTGCCTAAAGAGTGTATTTGAATTTAAAAGTTCATTAAAAATGTGCGAATATTAAATGTGGTAACCAATGATTGGAAACTGTAGTCGTTATTTTAAAATCTAAAACTCATAATATTGAAATCATGACTCCATTTTTGTTAGAGTTTTTCTAGCTCTTTTCGGTATAAATAATTATTAAGATTGATTTTTCTTTACATGAGAAAAATCAATATTGTGTGTACTTATTTGTGTGTGAAGCAAGATACGCACATTGAAAGTTGACATTAGATTCTTAACTAGCTCCAAAGTAATACAATTTTCTTTTTTATATGCACATATAATCACAAGACTTACAATGAACTGTATCTTTCCGTTTAAACGGCTTCATCCAGTATCCAAATCTCGAACAAAATGGAGCAAATTTGTTAAGTATTTACTTTTCCTTCTATAGAGTTTAAATTTCCTTGTAAATTATTGTTCTCACATTAATGTTGAGGACGGATCTTAAAGTCAACAATTGGTAATCTCTACTATCCGTACAAATTGACCTGCTACAGGTGCTTCAACTGTTGAATAGAAACTGATCTCTGATGTAACGATTCTAATAAAAATAAAAACTACGGATTTCCAGACATAAAAGCTACTTAGCAGTAATCAGGTATACTTGTAAATCCATACAAGCTGCTAATTAGCAATCAGGTATACTTGTTTGTTTACATTTAATTCTAGTCATAAATTTGCAACTCGACGAAGAACATTTTGTATGCTTAACGCTAAGGACTACTTGTTCAGTAGTATAATAAATACATTTAGGTAAAAAGAATTTTGTAAGCATAATACATAAATATGATCCTAAATTTGACACCAAATTATAACATTGACCGTAAATTTTGACAGTGCACAAATATGACCTTTAACTATACAAAATCTGAACAAATAAACACTCATATTTTGCAACTTAGGCGTGTGTATCTCACTTGCGCCTACCTGGATTAGTCGGCCAATCATACGGTGTCACGTCATTAAAATAGATGACATGAAACTTTGACAGTGCACAGATATTACCTTTAACTATACAAAACCTGAATAAATAAACACTCATTATTATTATTATTATTATTATTATTATTATTATTATTATTATTATACTAAGAAAATGGTCAAAAACGCCCCCAACCTTTACCCCAAATCCCAACTACACACTTATACTTTGTGGGGGTCCTATGACCTCCCCTGAACTATTTTTAAAGTGGAATTATTACTCCCCTTAACTATTTGAAAGTGGAATTATCATCCCCCCCCCCAAAAAAACTGAGAACTAGTCATTTGAGATATGGTGTGATGCACGCGCTGCCACATCATGCCACGCCATTGCCATGTCATTTTTTTCTTTTTTTACTCTAAAAAAATTAATTATTTCCCATTTTGCTTTCTTCCTTCCCATTTTGCTTTCTTCTTCAACCCAATTTCATTTCCTTTCTTCTTCCCCATTTTGCTTTCTTCTTCAACCCAATTTCATTTCCTTTCTTCTTCCCCATTTTGCTTTCTTCTTCAACCCAATTTCATTTCCTTTCTTCTTCCCCATTTTGCTTTCTTCTTCAACCCAATTTCTTCTTCCCATGTCATTTCCTTTCTTCTTACCTATTTTCCATTTTGCTACATTTTTTCTTCAACCCAATTTCATCTTCTTGAGTCAAAGATAGAATTCATGGGAAAAAATGGTGGATTAATGAATTCTTGGGAAAGAGAAAATCGGAGATGTAGACACCTAATTTTGTTTCTCCCGAAGATCAATTTTACCTATTTTTTTTATTATTATTTATTCTCGTCTTACCACGTACCCTACCCCATTTAATTATCCTTTCAAAAAATGACAAAAAAAAAATACAACCCTTACCCTAACAAAATTTATCTTATCCTAACAACCTACCCAATCAAATTAGAACACCTACCCCTACTCATACCCCTGCCTCACCACCCCACACCCCTATACCCACGTACCCCTCCCCTTCACGTTTTTTCTTTTCTGGATGGGATAAAACAAACAAAAGGAGGAATATTCAAGGGGGACCTAGGTGATTCATATACAAATCCATATACACAGTGACATTTACAGGGGGGTCACATTTTTCTCATCATCACAATACACATACTCCATTTTTCTTTTCCTTCTTCTTCACCAAGACACCCGCACACAATCCTCACGCCCTTCTTCATTAGAAGACCATATCAAAGGCAACAACACAGACTCCCTTCACAATTCATACCCAAGATCCACAGTTTCTCCATTGATTATACACAACAAACGCACATCACACATACACTCCATTGAAGATGGCACACACTCTCCACCTTTGAAAATTACTGAAGAACACACCGTAAACACACAGTCAATATATCTATGCACTAATCCCCCAAATTCACACTTACCTTCACACACACAGGAAAATCTTAGAAAATCGAAGAAGACATTGAGTAGCGAAAATATCAGAGAGGAATGGAGAGAGGGTGAGAAGAGAGTAAAAAATCGAGAGAGAGAGAGAGAGATCGGAGACCGGGGAGTCTTCGCCTGAAGCTCGCCGGAAAGGGATTATCCTCCGCCGAAATCGACAAAACCAACCCTCAAACAACTGAAGTCGACCTGTTATGGGCTGATTCCGGCTAGTTCCACCGGAAAATTATTCTTTCGCCCATCACCGATCAACCACAGCTGCAACCCATCAGAAATCGTTCGACAACCTACGACCAAACTTCACCGCTGCTGTTGTCACTGTTTCGATAACAGAAATACGTCGGAAAAGGTAATATTCCCACTGATTGAGTTTTGAGTGATGACAATCGTGGATTTTGTTCGAGAACCTCGATTTGAGTTTGGGTTAGTCGTTGTCTTTGATTAGGGTCGGTCAGTTCGTGTTGAGGTTTCCTCTTCGAGCTTTCAGATTTCGAACTTTGGCTTTCATTAATTCATTATTACCAGTGAAAAATCTGCGCTCTTGAGGTCCAATTCTACTCTTTTCATCCTATATTTCATTTATTAGTGATGTTTGATGCGTTGAATTGAATATCGTTAATTGCTTGTGTGTGATGTGAATGATGAATATTGAGTTTACGATAGTTGTGGATTGTTGGAACTAGTGGTGTTAATTATTATGTTTGAATTTCGGTTTAAAATTAGATCGGGGTGGGATTGAGGATTGAATAATTGATAAAAGTGAATACGTATTTGTTTTGATTCATTATTAGCGCTTTAATTTGGAATAAGCATGAATTTTGTTGAAACAGATAGGCAAACGTAGGTCGGGTAGACGAATATAAGGATTGTGGATTGATGGAATATTTGAGTTGTGTGATCGAATGTTTTTTTTTAGCTATATTGTGTTGAGATCCTTTGTATTATTTGGCCGGGGAATGCCCCGAAATACTTGTATTGACTTATTCGGGGAATGCCCCGAGGTATCTTGTACTTGGAAAATATTCGTGGTGAAGGCCCGAGGCATCGGGTAAAGCACGGGAGCATAGTTAGAATTAGAATAGGTTAGATAGGATTTATTTTTGCATTTTTATATTTGGACTGTATAAATTGGACTGGACACTGTAATTTTGATTCGTTTTTGTTTTGTTTGTATGTTTGATTATTTTATGTGTTTTGTGTGGTTTGTACATTTGTAGTGTCAAAATTAGCCGATACGCTTCACCAAACGACCGTGGTCGAACCACAGGATCGAAGGGTGCCTAACACCTTCCCCTCGGTCAACAGAATTCCTTAGCAGGAATCTCTGTTCGCAAACCAGTTTCAAAGAGTTAAATGGTTTTGAAAAGGATTTTAAAAGGTGACTTGACACACCGAGTTTATGTCAAGTGGCGACTCTGAATAAAAATATAAATAATCACTTTTCGAAATAAATTTTCAATCTTTTGTCACTCAATAAATCAAAACCCTTTTGAACCTTAAACCATATCTTTTCGGAGTTAAAAAAGGGGTGTGACAGCTCTGGCGACTCTGCTGGGGACTTGTTCAGAATTCGAGCTTATTTTGGAGTCGTATCGGCTTTGTTTGCCACTATAGGTGTATAAACATTTTGTTTGTGCTGTTTTGTGTTATTGTTTTATCATTGTGGAATGTTTTCGTGCTCTTTGTGTACAGTATTTATCCTATATGTTACCGCTTTTATATCTTGCATCATGTGTCTACCCCCAGGCCTTCTTTCTGCAACAAGTCCGTAGTACACGTGTTGTATACGATCTCTAGTTGAGTCACCCTTATTTTAGGGGGGGAGCCGTCGGTGTTATGGAGTAGGTGGAAAGCTGTCGCAACCACTATCGACCATACGTTCCTCCGAACAGCCTTGTTAGTGAACCCCAACACAGGTCAGCCTTTAGGTCATGCTTATGTGCATCATATTGAGACCTAGTGGGGCCCACTTGGTTCTTTGTAGGAGACTCACCTCTAAAGCATCCCTACGTGCTAAATGTTTCATCTTTGAGGATAACGTGGTCATTTGACGAACTGATTTGGAAAAAAACATGTTGGAAGTAAGGTGTGTGGGTAATGAAAAAATAGAGAGAAAAAAAAAACAAAACAAGAACAAAAAAAAAAAAGAGTTTCGTAGTTTTAGAGTTTTTTATGGCTTTTATTTTTCACAATTCCAAAATTCAAAAGGACTTTTTTTTACCTTTCACACTCATTTTCTCAAAAACATCAAAAAGATTTTTCTTTGTCTCATTTAGCATGCATTCACAATTCGAAAACTTCAAAAATGATTTTTTTCATTCATAGGATGTGTTTATAAAAGAAAATGCAAAAATAAGAGGTGTTAGAAATTTTTTACATTTCGTATAACGAAAATACCAAAAAGATTTTTCTTTCATAGTTGTTGATGTCATTTTTCTGTGAAGTATCAAAATGAAAACTCAAAAGATTTTATTAACATGGTTCATCGTCTGTCTTTGGTCGTATCTCTTAAGTCAGGGTCTAACCTGTTATTTAATCATTAATTGACCAATCTGGACGAACTACGCACCCCTGATTCTCCTCTTTCGGGAGTGAGATACGTAGGCAACCTATTGTGGGTTCGGGGATCTTATTTTAAAAATCCAAAAATATTTTTCTTCACTCTTCATTTAGAGTAGGTGTCATAAACATCAATAAAAGAAAACTACAAAAAGATTTTCCTTTAATAGGTTCAAGTTTCATTTTCGTATGAAAAGCAAAATTGAAAATCCAAAAAAGATTTTTCTTTGGTAATCATAGATTTCATTTTGTATAGGGGTGTTTAAACCTGAAAAATATCAAAATATTTTCGACAAATTATTATTTTCTTTTCTTCTTAAAGTTTCAAGAAAAAGATAAGAAAAGAGTTTAATTTGGCCATTTTGGCAAGACTTCACGAACTACGCACACCTGATTCTCCTCTTTCGGGAGTGAGATACGTAGGCGCCCTTCTTGGGTTCAGTGATCTTTTCAAAAAAAAAAAAGAGGTTTTGAAAAACTGTTGAACTCTAACCATTTTCTATCTCTTGTCCAGTTAGTTTAAGATGGTTGGTTTGTGGCATTTTGGCTGGTCCTCCATATTGCTCCAAGTCACAGAGGAAGTTATGGCCAACAAGGATACCGAGTTAGTTGTCACTAATCAGATAGGGAGTTTTGGGGAATGAGAATGTAGGAGATAATGGAGAGATTCAAAAATTAAGGTGGCAAATAATAGAAATGCATCGAGCTTGGGCTAATGGGTTGCCTCCTCCTCCAGTTCTCACTGATAATCTGGAATATCTTTCTAGCTTGCCTCCCGTGTCACATGCACAATTTCCCATTTTTGTTGATATGCCACAACATGCATCAGGATCGACTCCGGGGCAACAATATCCAACCACTTCCAATGTTCACTTCCTCACTCCCCAATCCAAGACTACCACATACTCGGCTCCAGCTGATGTTCATGCTTTTGCGGCGCCACCCCCACCTGAAGCTCCTACTTTTGATGTTCATCCACAAGTTGTGCCTCCCTACTCTACAAGAGAGCCTGCATTGAATATTTTTAGTGATCAACATTATGCTCTCGAGCCCACATTTAAGTCGACTGGTCCTTACGATTGCCCTCAACCGCCTGAATTTCCTCCTAACACTGAGAAGCCTGTTATGATAGAAGAACAAGAGGAAATAGCCAAAAAATTGAGAAGTTTGGAACTGACTATGAAAAACTTGCAAGGACTTGGGGGGTACAAAAGTGTCTCATATAAAGATCTGTGCATGTTTCCTGGAGTACATCTTCCTCTTGGTTTTAAAATGTCAAAGTTTGAGAAGTATGATGGACAGGGCAATCCTGTAGCACATTTGAGACGCTATTGCAACCAGCTAAGGGGTGCTAGAGGGAAAGAAGAATTACTCATGGCATATTTCGGTGAGAGTCTTTCAGGTCTAGCTTCAGAATGGTTTGTTGACCAAGACATCGACAAGTGGAACAACTGGGATGACCTTGCTAATGAATTCGTGCAATAATTTCAATACAATATGGAGTTGATTCCTGACGAGATATCCCTGACTAATATGAAGAAAAAGAGTACTGAAACTTTCAGAGAGTATGTGATTAGATGGCGTGAACAAGCTGCTAGGGTGAAACCGCCAATGAAAGAAAGTAAGATAGTGGAGGCTTTTATTCAAGCGCAGGATGATACATATTATCAACACTTGTTACCTGCATTAGGCAAGCCATTTATTGAGGTCCTTAAAATGGGGGAGATGATAGAGGATGGAATTAAAACCGGTCGCATTGTGAGTTTTGCAACATTGAAAGCGATTACTCAAGCAATTCAAAAAGGTTCGGGAAGTGTTGGAGGAAAGAATAATGAGGAAGATGCATCTGCCATTATAGTTGGACAACAGTCACGGGTAAGAGGACCATACCATCATTACCCACGGGCTCAAACCCAAGTTTATGGCCACATTCCACAGAATCTTTCCCAAAATCCATTATATTCCATTCCCCCACCTCCATATCAAGTGTATAATGCGCAACCATATGTTCAATCCCCATCTTACCCACACTGGCGCGTGCCAACTCTGTCGAGTTATCCTCCAGCTCCACATACATAGCGAAGCCCTTCTAGGTCTGGTTTTCAATTTAAGCCAAATAATGAAATAAGACAGAAGTCGATGGATAACTTCACACCCATTGGAGAGACATATGGAAGTTTATTCCAGAGATTGGTACAATAGGACATGATCACTCCTCTCCTTGGGTATACTCCTGACCCACATTCAAGAAGTTTGGATCCTAATGTACAATGTGCATATCATTCTGATGTTCAGGGTCACAATATTGAAGATTGTCATGCTTTGAAAAGAGAAATTGAAAAGATGATTCAAGATAAATCAATCATGGTGCAGAACATTGACAGTGAGGAAAGCTCTAGTCATGTTGATATGCAAACCAGTGGCTAAGATGTCAGGATGAGCAATTAAGAAGTCACCCCTCTCCTTACTAGGAAGGGGTCTGGTAGCTTGTTTTGTTTTATTTTCTGCTATCTAAATTATTTCAGGGTTGTAGTTCGGGATCTATCTTGTTTTTTTCTTTTGTTGTTTATGTTCAAACCCTTCTATCTTTTGTTTCAACTAAATGAAGTGTCCCATTTTTCTTTGTTTTAATTATGTGTTATTTGTTTGTTTTCTTTATACAATACATTTTTTGTTGACTCTAGTGATATGGCATGCTTGTGGAATTTTCAGCCAGATCTTAAAGTCCAATTTAACCATGAAACATTAAATCAGAGGGTTAAGGTGAGAAAAAGCATCTGAGAAAAATTGATAGAGTGTTGACATATTTGGTGACCATGTGGAAGCCTTTTTTCAAAATTAAAGCAATTATTTTGAGAATCACAAGAATAACTTGGTCATTAATTGAAAAACAAAGCTCAATTAGGTCAAATAGCGGATGTGTGCTCCTGGGGAATAGAACAAAAATCAACTCCACGAAAGTATGAGTCATTCAATGTGAAAGATGTACAACGAAGGTGGAGTTGTATGTTCGACAAGTGTAAAAGAAGAGGTGACACATATGCTCGGGGAAAGTTAGTGTTGTAAAACATGTCATAAGTGATATTGATTGTGTACTTTCACATTGCATGCTATGTACTAGCATCTTCAATGATTGATATGACGAAGACATTTCATTCTGCTATCCATATATTGTGTCATCCTTTGTGTACCCCATTTGAGCCTTAGTTTCTTTTGGAATCAAGATACAGTTAACAAAGCTTAAAAGATAAGTGTCGAGCAAAAGAATAGAGTCAAAAGTTTAAAAAAAAATGTATCAAAAAGAAGGAAAAGAAAAAGTGTCAGGTAAAATCGAGTGAAAAAAAATAAATCAGAATCAAGCAAAAGAACAAGCTGCCAGAACTACGCGTGACCTGATTCTCATCTCTCAGGGGTGATATACGTAGGATGCCCTACTAAGGGTTCGGTCCAACCAAATAAACAATTTAGAATTGCCCAATCAAAAGAAACTGGGGCATGATGTAATACTCATTGTTTGAGTCGATTCCAAAAGTTGTAAGTCTCACCAAATAAATAATTTAGAATTGCCCAATCAAAAGAAACTGGGGCATGAGGTAATCCTCATTGTTTGAGTCGATTCCAAAAGTTGTAAGTCCCACCAAATAAATAATTTAGAATTTCCCAATCGAAAGAAACTGGGGCATGAGGTAATCCTCATTGTTTGAGTCGATTCCAAAAGTTGTAAGTCCTACCAAATAAACAATTTAGTATTTTCCGGTCAGAAGAAACTGGGGCATGAGTTAATCCTCATTGTTTGAGTCGATTTCAAAAGTTATAAGTCCCACCCCCACCTCAAGTGTTGTTTGGGCCTCATGCCATCATTTTTTTCTTTCTAATCCTATCCAAAAGCCAAGTTACAACCAAATAAAGACCTTCAGATCAATCTTTGAGGATGTTAAGGCAAAGCATGTAAAGGATATGAGGATGTATTTGGGAACTACTTGTCTTTCTCTGCACAAGGAATCAAGAGAGAAATAAAAATGTAAGAATCTTATCGGTAAAAAACCCTCACGGGCACCATAAGGCGATGGTAAGTTGAGAGAAATAAAAATTAGAGAGTCTTATTGGTGAAAACCCTCACGGGCACCGTAAGATGATGGTAAGCTAAGAGAGATAACAATGAGAGAGTCTTATCGGTGAAAACCCTCACGGGCACTATAAGACGATGGCGAGTTGAGAAAAATCAAAATAAGAGAGTTTCATTAGTGAAAAAACCCTCGCGGACACCATAAGGAAATGGTGATCTAAAAAATGAGAGAGGCTTGATGGCAAAAACCCTTCAAGGCGCCACTAGCCGAATGAGGTCTTAAATGCAATTGGCCAAAGAAAGCAACTCACTTTCGGGTCATTAACTCAACAACAATTTGTGAGAGTTTGGATGGAAAGATCAGGCGGCTTAATCCAAAATGCATGGCATAATCATTAGAGTTGATTGTCATTTAAGATAAAAATTTTATTTCTTTGTTTCAAATGGGGACATTCATTGTCTTTTCTTTCTTCTCTTTATATTTATTTTTATTTTCTTGAGTCAGTTATCCAAATAAAACAAAAGTTGTTGTCATTTTTCTCTTATTTTTTAGTCAAGTTCATGTCAAAAAAAGCGAGAAAAGATTTCAAAACTGTCTACCAACTTCTTCAATTGCACAAAGCAAAACAAAAAGCCCAGCGCATGAAAGAGACATGATTGTGAGCCAAAAAAGGGGTGTGCAGAAAGTTTTGCTAATAGACAAGTCTAGGAACTCATGAAAATACCAAGGTTTAAAGGGTTTATTCATGAAGCATGGCAAAACAGAGATGCTGTGTTTATTTCAAAGTCACTCTTAATAATCCGAGTTTGGGTCAATGAAACGACAAAGCAGGGGCAAGTGCCAACAATCTGAAACAAAATGAAAGGAATGAACAATGGAGCAGGTGTCGGGACAGACAAGTGCCGCAAGACATCACTAAGTTTTTAACTGAAAAATTTTCTTTGATGAAACAGGGCAAATTCGTTTCACTTAATTCAGCTACCATTGGAAATGCACATCCGTGGAAATTTACCTTTTGTTCAGGACCCTCCTGAAAAATGGGATTTTACCTTCTGTTCAGGACCCTCCTGAAAAATAGGAATTTACTTTTAGTTCAGGAGCCTCCTGAAGAATGGGATTTTACTTTCTGTTCAGGACCCTCCTGAAGAATAAGAATTTACTTTCAGTTTAGGACTCTCCTGAAAAATGGGATTTTACCTTCAGTTCAGGACCCTCCTAAAAAATGAGATTTTACTTTCTGTTCAGGACCCTCCTGAAGAGTGGGAATTTACTTTCAGTTCAGGACCCTCCTGAAAAATGAGATTTTACTTTCTGTTCTGGACCCTCCTGAAGAATGGGAATTTACTTTCAATTCAGGACCCTCCTGAAAAATGGGACTTTACCTTCAGTTCAGGACCCTCCTGAAAAATGGGATTTTACTTTCTGTTCAGGACCCTCCTGAAGAATGGGAATTTACTTTCAGTTCAGGACCCTCCTAAAAAATGAGATTTTACTTTCTGTTCAGGACCCTCCTGAAGAATGGGAATTTACTTTCAGTTCAGGACCCTCCTGAAAAATGGGACTTTACCTTCTGTTCAGGACCCTCCTGAAGAATGGAATTTTACTTTTTGTTCAGGACCCTCCTGAAGAATGGGAATTTACTTTCAGTTCAGGACCCTCCTGAAGAATGGGAATTTACTTTCAGTTCAGGACGCTCCTGAAGAATGGGATTTTACTTTATGTTCAGGACCAAATGGGATTTTACTTTATGTTCAGGACCCTCCTAAAAAATGGGATTTTACTTTATGTTCAGGACCCTCCTGAAAAATTGGGAGTTTACTTTATGTTCAGGACCCTCCTGAAAAATGGGATTTTACTTTCTATTCAGGACCCTCTTGAAAAATGGGATTTTACTTTCTGTTCAGGACCCTCCTGAAAAATGGAACTTTACTTTATGTTCAGGACTCTCCTGAAAAATAGGAGTTTACTTTATGTTCAGGACCCTCCTGAAAAAATTGGATTTTACTTTCTGTTCAGGACCCTCCTAAAAAATGGGACTTTACTTTATGTTCAGGACCCTCTTGAAAAATGGGAGTTTACTTTATGTTCAGGACCCTTCTGAAAAATGGGATTTTACTTTATGTTCAGGACCCTCCTGAAAAATAGGATTTTACTTTATGTTCAGGACCCTCCTGAAAAATGGGATTTTACTTTCTGTTCAGGACCCTCCTGAAAAATGGGTCTTTTCAGGATCCTCCTGAAAAATGAGATTTTACTTTCTGTTCAGGATCCTTTTGAAAAATGAGATTTTACTTTCTGTTCGGGTTCCTCCTGAAAAATGGGACCACGCTTTCAAAAATGAAATACTGCCTTATGATAATCCTTGTGTGGGAAATTCAAGAAACATTTGTAAGGAGACGCACTTCCTTATTTGGTAAATCCAGCAACATTTGTGAGGAAACACACTTTCTTGTTTGGTAATTCAAGCGGTATTTGTAAGGAGATGCACTCCCTTGTGTGGGAAATTTAAGAAAACATTTGTAAGGAGATGCACTTCCTTGTTTGATAATTCAAGCAAAATTTGTAAGGAGACGCACTTCCTTGTTTGGTAATTCGATTGGCACTCGTAAGGAGACGCACTTCCTTGTTCGGGTAATTCCAACAACATTTATAAGCGGACACACTTCCTTGTTTTGACAATTCAAGCAATATTTGTAAGGAGACACACTTTCTTATTTTGGTAATTCAAGCAACATTTGTAAGGAGACGCACTTCCTTGTTGGGTAATTCAAGTGACATTTGTAAGGAGATGCACTTCTTTGTTTAGGTAATTCAAACGACATTTGATAAGGAGACGCACTTCCTTGTTTGGGGTAATTCAAGCAACATTTGTAAGGAGACACACTTCCTGGTTTGGGCAATTCAAGAAACATTTGTAAGGAGATGCACTTCCTTTTTTGAGTAATTCAAGAGGCATTGGTAAGGAAATGCACTTCCTTATTTTGATAATTCAAGCAACATTGGTGATGCACTTTCTAACTTAAGTCTTGATTTCTAGAAGAAGCACTTTCTAGTCGAGTTATTGCACTTAATCCTTAGGAGACGCACTTCCTTGCTAGTTTTCATTTTTTAGGTGACACACTTTTAACTTAAACTTGTATCTCTAGAAGACACACTTTCTAGTTAGAATCCCTCACTTTAATTCTTAGGAGACGCACTTCCTAGTCTTGGTTATTCAATTTTACTCTCAAGAGATGCATTTCTTGGTCAGAGTCTTGATTTATTATTGCAACATGCAAGTAGGTATGATGTGACTTTTCCAAAAGTCTTTTGATGATAAACTGGGGAAAAAATTCAATTTCTGTTTTTGAAATTTTACTTTTCTGGCAAATAAAACCTCTTTATAATAATATTTGTTTGGGATAATTTTCTTTTTAGTTTAGATGTGATTTCAGGAGCCTACTCGAAGCACAGGGTGAATAAATGGAAAACCAAACAACAAGGTGGAGAAATTAAAAGTTAAACAGATTGAAAAATAACAAGTCAAGAGCCCGTCTGCAGAATAGGATGAAGAAATTGAAAGCCAAACAACAAGTTGAGGAAATTGCAAGTCAGGAGCCTGTCTGAAGAATAGGGTGATGAAACTTGAGTCAAAAGTTCAGAAGAAGCTGCATAGGTAGGATTTTGTAATTTCGTTTATGTTTTTTTTAACTTGTAATTTTCATTTCTGATGTAATAACAGAGTCGCGGACCGGAACCTCGATGGAACCTCACTCGACTCTCCAACTCGGTATAGTCCATCTCTTTCCAATCCTTTGAGATACCCGTGACTTGATTCTCTCATAATTTGTGTAGGTAGGATGTCTTAAGTCAAAACCCGGTTGTCCTTCTTCCTTCTGTTTCTTTCTTTGAATAATGGTCGGATCAAAATTTGGTCTCGATGTCTACTTCTTTATCTTAAAACACTTCATGTTTACATCCAAAGGGGGCATGATGTAGACACCTAATTTTGTCCCTCCCGAAGATCAATTTTACCTATTTTTTTTATTATTATTTATTCTCGTCTTACCACGTACCCTACCCCATTTAATTATCCTTTCAAAAAATGACAAAAAAAAATACAACCCTTACCCTAACAAAATTTATCTTATCCTAACAACCTACCCAATCAAATTAGAATACCTACCCCTACCCATACCCCTACCTCACCACCCCACACCCCTATACCTACGTACCCCTCCCCTTCACGTTTTTTCTTTTTTGGATGGGATAAAATAAACAAAAGGAGGAATATTCAAGGAGGACCTAGGTGATTCATATACAAATCCATATACACAGTGACATTTACAGGGGGGGTCACGTTTTTCTCATCATCACAATACACATACTCCATTTTTCTTTTCCTTCTTCTTCACCAAGACACCCACACACAATCCTCATGCCCCTCTCCATTAGCAGACCATATCAAAGGCAACAACACAAACTCCCTTCACAATTCATACCCAAGATCCACAGTTTCTCCATTTATTATACACAACAAACGCACATCACACATACACTCCATTGAAGATGGCACACACTCTCCATCTTTGAAAATCACTGAAGAACACACCGTAAACACACAGTCAATATATCTATGCACTAATCCCCCAAATTCACACTCACTTTCACACACGCAGGAAAATCTTAGAAAATTGGAGAAGACATTGAGTAGCGAAGATATCAGAGAGGAATAGAGAGAGGGTGAGAAGAGAGTGAAAAATCAAGAGAGAGAGAGAGATCGAAGACCGGTGAGTCTTCGCCTGAAGCTCGCCGGAAAGGGATCATCCGCCGCCGAAATCGGCAAAACCAACCCCCAAACAACTGAAGTCGACCTGTTATGGGCTGATTCCGGCCAGTTCCACTGGAAAATTGTTCTTTCGCCCATCACCGATCAACCACAGCTGCAACCCATCAAAAATCGTTCGACAACCTACGAACAAACTTCACCGCTGCTGCTGTCACTATTTCGACAGCAGAAATACGTCGGAAAAGGTAATATTCCCACTGATTGAGTTTTGAGTGACGACAGTCGTGGATTTCGTTCGAGAACCTCGATTTGAGTTTGGGTTAGTCGTTGTCTTTGATTGGGGTCGGTCAGTTCGTGTTGAGGTTTCCTCTTCGAGCTTTCAGATTTCAGACTTTGGCTTTCATTAATTCATTATTACCAGTGAAAAATCTGCGCTCTTGAGGGGGTAATAGGTCACCTTTAAAGGTTGAGTATGTAATTGAGAGTTCAACTAAAGGTTGGAGGGAGGGGGGGGGGTAATACACCCTTTTCTCTTATTCTACTACTACTACTTCTACATATTACGTACTACTTTTGTTTCCATCAATATACTACTACTACGACGACTAATAATAATAATAATTATTATTAATAATAATAACAATATTTTAATAAAAAATTTATCTTAATAACGTTTTATTAACGTTAATTAAATAACGTTAATTTAATATACTATAATATTTTAATAAAATTTTCATCTTAATACCATTAATTTAATAACGTTAATTTAATATACCACTACTACAGCTATTAATAACATTTTATTAATAACGTTTTAATAACGTTAATTTAATATACTACTACTGCCCTTAACAACGTTTTATTAAAACTATTTTTTTTTAATTATTAGTGTAGTTTCATCTTTAAATAAATTATATAACTTAAATTTGTCCTCTGCTTTATAATATATACATAGATACCCGCGCGATATTTACGTATGAGGCTGACCCACCTAAGCAAGAAATCTTCAATATTGCTCTTTTTCTGCAATGACAAAAGAAATTACATGTCATTTTTATCAATGAGCTGAAAATAATGAAAAAATAATAGAAAAAAGTTACTTAAATATATAAAAAAGAATTAGTAAGGGAATAATAGTCATTTTACCATTTTTTTTACTGTTGGGACGCTCAAATTTTAGGCCTAACGCGCTCATATTTGCGTGTACAACACGCGTTTCGCCATATAAGATCAGGGTGTTTATTTGTTCAGGTTTTGAATAGTTAAAGGTCCTATTTGTGCACTGTCAAAGTTTAAGGTAAATGTTATAATTTGATGTCAAGTTTAGGGTCATATTTATGTATTATTCCAATTTCGTATGATACATTGTGTTTCATTCCAAACAGTGTGATTTTCCCACGCAGCTTATGTGTGCATTCTCACTTTTTAATCCAATGTGATGTCAAGTAGAAAGAGAGTACGAAACTTGAATGAAGACATAGCTCGTCTAATTGGGATCCCAATCAAGCAATAATGTTTAATCTATTGCAAAAAATTCTTTAAGGATGATTTAGTCATTTCTTCATACAATCTCCTTTTTATGACATTATTATATCATATTTAGTATAGTTATAAATGAATGAACTTATACAATATTTTCTTATCTTATCGAGCTTTCATTTAGGTAGGGCTAAGTTAATTTTGTCTCTTTGCTCTTATAATTCAGTTATGATTAATATTTAATAGCACGAGTAAAATAGATATAAGATGGTAAATTAGATATTAAATTTTTTAAATTGAACAAATATTGTTGGACGTTTATTTTTGATTGCTATACAAGTAAAGATAAACAGAGGTAGTAGTACAACTTCTACTTCTATTCTATTAGTACACACTAAAATTTTTTTGGAGTCATCCATACGTAAGCATTGTCCTTTTTTTTCTCTGCTTTTGTTCTCTACGTGCCGGTTTTCATTCATCAAAAGCAAAAAAAGAAAGGATAACGATTCTTGAAGAAGAATATGGCAGAGTTACAATTTAAAGTTATGGGATAATAAATGTTTTAATACAAATGATGAATGGTTTAATATAAATTATAGAGTTTAAAAATTTAATGTTTTAATATAAATTATTCATCAATAGTTTTAATTCATAATCTATAATTTATATTTAACCATTCATCATTTATATTAAAACATTCATTATCCTAAAACTTTAAATCGTAACTCTGCCTTTCATCACCAATCATTACCCTTTTTTTTTTTTTTTTGCTTTTGATGAATGAAAACCGGCTTAGAGAACAAAAACGAAGAATGAAAAGGACAATGCTTACGTATGGATGAGTCCAAAATTTAGTAGTAAGTACAAATAGACAAGTTGAGGGGCAGAAGAATAGTTGTTGGATCAATTTTTTTTTTGAATGTCTCGACAAGAAGACTTTTATGCAGATTAATGATTCTAAACAACAGTGGTCCAGGGGAAATTGCATGGTTTACGGGGTTGCAGTCATTGGTGTACGACACAAAAATGAAATGTTCAAGGATTAAATTTCAGAGAGAGAGAGAGAGCTCAACTTTTAGAGGATGATCTGCATCATCATGAGGTACTTCGGTAACGGTTTGATGAATAAGTCTCTCTCAAAAAAAAAAAATGACTCAACTTTCATTTTAGTATTTTAATTTTTCTTACATAGATTTGGCCCTTAAGTTTCTCATTTCATTTTGAAAGCGCCAGAGAGTTATTGCCCTTTTATTTCTGCATTTTAGTTGAGTTGGAATGTAATAAGCTTTGATGTAATTATTTCTTTACATAAATTATGGGTTGGGGGAATAGTTTAGACCCTGCCACACACTCTAAACCCCACCACGCCCTATTGTTATCCCTCGACATGGTTATTGTGCATTGTTCGATTTTGGCGCAATTCCCCTTCAAATTTCTATTCCATTAGAAATCCAACCAGTCAAAATTTACGGATGATGTTACAGTACATTATCACAAGACTTTCTTAGGTGAAACTAGAAGGCAACTATGGGGTTGCAGTCGTTGATGTACCATACAAAAATGAAAAGTTCAAATATTAAATTACATAGAGAGCTCGCTCAACTTTTAGAGGAGGACTGTGTAGGGTTACTTCTATTCGATGAATAAGTCATTCAAAAAGCAAAAAAAAAACTTATTAAACTTTCGTTATAGTATTTTAACATTTTTTTTGACTTAACATCAACATGAGCAAGTTAGTGCAAATATTAGACAATAGAACAGTGAAACTTACAGACGTACATGGTAAGAAATTAAATAACATATTTCTTTATGAGAATTTTACTCTTTGAAAATAATAAATGCTTCATATATCTCTGGTATAGTACAAAAAATAGTAAATTCGAAAGAAGAATTAGATACGAAAAAGAAATTACAATCATTTTTAGGATTAGTAAACCAAGTAAGAGAATATATTCCAAAATTAGCAGAAAATTTAAAACCACTACAGAAAAAATTAAAAAAGGATATAGAATATAACTATAATGAAGAAGATAAAAAACAAGTAATCACATGTACTTTTTTCTAAATTTTCTAAGGTTTTTTCTATCCATATTAACTTTTCTTTTAGAGTCTCCATTATTTC
This sequence comes from Capsicum pubescens, assembly GCA_030864215.1. Classification (NCBI taxonomy): domain Eukaryota; kingdom Viridiplantae; phylum Streptophyta; class Magnoliopsida; order Solanales; family Solanaceae; genus Capsicum; species Capsicum pubescens. The sequence continues at coordinate 77,698,995 of CM061544.1, forward strand.
TTTAATTCGATTTCTATAATTAATTTCATCATTTAGGTTATTTTGGTTTTCCCTAGTTTTTCTTATATATTCTGAATAATTACTAATTAAAGATTCTTTAATTTTTCTAAAAGCTTCTCTGTTTTTAAATGGTCTTCTCATAATTAATTAATTAATTGGTTGTTTATTGTAATTGTTTCATAGACTTGTACTTGTTGAGGTTTTAGTTACAATGCCAACTTATTGTTCCATATGAAAATAATAAATTGACTACATCTTTTATTTTGTCAAAAGAAAATTGAAATCCTTTCTTGATAGGAAAATAAATTTATTGTTGTAGAGGAGCAGAAAACAATATAAACACGTTGAGTCCTAGTCGAGATGAATGGTCAATTGATGAAAGTTATCTGTTTCACTCCATGTATCTGAAATGTGGTCATCCTGCAACACGGATAGACCTTGAATGCTATAGTGATTGACTACCATTCTGTTTTTTCTTTCTTGAGTACATTTGTACGTAATATTTTTCGTGTTACTTCAACATAAAATATGACTATTGTCTGAGACTTAGGAGTAGTAATATTAGTAATTGTTGTACTATTAATAAACCTACTAATCACTCAAAATTGAAATAAATATCTATGCAGAAGTTTGAGTTTTTTTTTGTGTGAATTCTGATTACGGTACATCCTGATAACTATTTCCTGTTAAAAGGTTTTTGCTTTTTCATTTTGGACTCAGATGGAGTGATGCTTTTCTTGAGGGATCTTATATACTTTCCATCTGGTTTGGGAAATTTGTAGTTATCATCCTCTACTAGATATGGTTGTTCATCTATTCGTTTGGTACGATTTTGAGACCTTACAGTTGTTTTATTTTATGCAAAATATCAATTGCTTAAGAAAGATATTTTTATTTTTAATGTTAGTATTTGAGACGGAGGCAATTTATTTTTTGCAGAACCACCACTTGACAGTCACGCCACACTGCACAACTTCGGCCAAAAACTTACAACCCAGTCTAAGTAAAATAGACTAAGTATAAAGCAACGTAAAACACTCAACAATGTACAGGAAACAAGTTTCCAATCTTTATTATTCTCTCATAATTACAAAGTAACAATGCCGAACAAATTTTTTAAGCCATACAACACTCGCGACAGATTCCAGCAACACAAATATAAGGCTGCACAAAGGTAGTTATAATAGTCATACTTGGAAGCATGTCATTGGACAAGGTCTGCATGTCTATCACATGACTCAACAGGGTCATCTAATCCATTCTATTTAAATATATGAAAATCAACATGTAAAAACATTTAAATTTTGAAATATAAACTGCCCCATGTGGCAAAAACACGGCCAGCCTTGTCCCTTAGACAAACTTTCCATGTTCCATGCTTATAATATTTTAAACAACCCACTTAGAATATTTTACCTTCGTCTTTTCATTTCATCCATTCACCGCATTGCCTTGCCAGCACCACGTCTTTCCTGTGTCATGTCATTACTTATGCCTGTGCCATGTTGCTGCCTCGGTTGTGTCACTGCATAGGACATGCCATTCCATGCCATCATCTTGGCCATGCCATCGCCTATACCAGGCCATGTCCCCATCCTTGGGTTCACTCAGTGCTGAATCCTACTCCCAACTGAATAGACACTAGACTGATTTCTAAATTATTCTAAGCTGGACTAAATTGTTACTGATCATACTATTTAACTGAACTGAACTGAGTTCACTAAGTTTCATGGACTGATGGAATACTACTGAATTCTGTTAACTTACTGAGTACTACTGAGTTTCCCTGAGTTTTGTAACTGACTGAATTCTACTAATCGTGACATGGCTGAATACTATTTTGTAACTGACACTGGCTCTAGGCATACAGATAAATTGTCGGGTATTAAATGCCCCCAAGACTCAATAGCATGAAAAACAAACCACTGCATGACTTTAGTAGCATAATGGTACTAACTTACTAACAATACATTCACTTAGACATTTCTGTCAAACACTTTATATACATTGGGCTTGTGCAGGATTAAATTCGAATAATAGCATGTTATGTTTGGGATAGTCAATTAACATAGGCATTTTGACAAACACTTGAGAAGCATGGGTATTTCACCTATCAATACACATGTAGTACTATCATGAATTCTACATTCAACTTGCAACTCAAGAATTTAACATGAAGTTCATAAAGTTCAATTCACAATTAACTAGTTTGCATGAAACTTGGGACAAATCATGGAGTTAGATCACCATTAATATCATAATCATGAATACATTAAAGATCCAACAAGAAATCCATGAAATCAATTAACTTAAATTTTAAAAGAATTTCTTGGACTCCAAGGGTGGAAGGATACCCTTGGATGAATACTTCACATACCTTAGTGCCTGAATTCTGAAAGATTGGTGGTGGTTTATTGAGTTCTTGATTTGAAATTGACACCCCTAGGGTTTCTGTTCTTGAGAAATTTGAGAATAATGAATGAATTTAGCCTCTAAAGGGGAATAATCTCGTGTTTTGGGGGCTGATTAACTTGGAAAAAAGACCCTATTACCCCCGAGGACACGCAGACTGACGCGTCGCGTCATTGGCATCGACGAGATAGACAATGCATCGCGTCGAGTCCGTGTTGGATCACTGGAAATTGCCACTTGGAGCCAAGGAAAATATTAATCGACGCAATGGCCGCCACCCCGCACTGAGATCACGTCGATACACTATTTTAGATTCCCAAACGTGGTTCAAATAAGGTCCAAAAAATATGAAACTCATTCGGGAACACCTTCTGACATTATTGATCATGAATCAACCTGAAGATTGATATTTTAAGGTCATACGAGTCGTGAAATAGAGTTGGCAACTTACGAAGGCCAAAATAATACTATGTCTGAATACTTAGCTAGAATTTTCTAAGTACGGGACCCCTTAGCAAGTTTAAAAAACTGAGTTGAGCTTAGGATTTTGCGGGATCTTACAATATCTTCCTCTTGGGAACATCATCTTTGAATGAGACTGATTAAACTGAGAATATTAATAGACTGGACTTAGATACTGAACATGCACAACTGAAGCATGATTTCATGATTGAAATTAATTATATACTGAATTATCCTACTGAACATGCATATCTGATGCCTGAGTACATAGCTGAACATAATTCATGAATGCATGATTGGGATTACTGATAAAATGAACTTATATACTGGACATGTATGTCTGATGTACGAGTACATGACTGAACTGATTCATGAATGCATGACTGAGTATGCAACGTTGATTGATACTACGTTGGTAGCTATATTTGAACATAAGGCTGAGTAATTCAAAGGAAAACTGTTACCTTGGGCTGAGTATGAGTTTGCGGAGAATAGGTGGGGATACGTGGTCTGCATATCTGCTTCATCTTCCTAAGTAGCTACCTCAACGGACTGATTCCGCTAAAGAACTTTGACTAGAGGGACTTCTTTGTTCCTCAGTCTGTGAATCTGATAATCAAGGATTTCGACTGGGATCTCTTCATAATAGAGGTTGTTCTGAATATCTATGCCCTCTATCGGGACAACGACTGCTGGGTTACCTATGCATTTTTTAAGAAAGGAGACATAGAACACTGGATGCACTGAAGCTAAGTCTGACGGAAACTCAAGCTCTTAAGCTACCTTTTTGAAACGGATGAGAATTAGGAAAGGACTGATATATCAGAGACTGAATTTCCCCTTCTTGCTAAATCTCTTCACTCCCTTCATAAGAGAGATTTTCAAGAATACAAAAATTTTTGATCTCAAGCTTGAAAGCCTTTACTAAACACGCATTAATAGGAACATGAGAACATAACTGATCCTGAAACGTGTGTACTGATCCCCTGGATACATGGCGTACGACTGTGATTGGGACTTGATGGTCAATTTATGAGTACCTCAAACCCCAAACTGGATTCATTGTGTGAAGAGAAAATGGATGGTTTAGGTCATAAAACTCAGGGTCTTTGTAGCATATCTCCCCCTTGGGACATTATGTCTCTCGAAGAATACTGACTGGGCTGAGATACAGAGGAAAAGCTGGGATGATGCTCAGGGCACCTATGAACTAAGTCATAACTAAATATATCTGGGATCTGAAACTGAGGCATGATACATGAACTGAGATGAACAAGCACTACCTGGTTGCCCTATCTTGGAATAATTACGTTCATGAGACATTCAGACAGTGCGACTAGTTGGAAACATGGAAACCAAACCATACAAACTTGCCCGCCTGACTGCTAAACTGAATTACTGGCTTTACGGACTAACTCATGCTGAAAACTCATACTCGACTGGAGCATTTCCTTGAAACTCTGTTTGTAGAGTTTTAGTGACCTTAGGGAGCAAAGAATCTTGGCATGGACCAAGTAAGACATCTGAATAAGGAATCATATCCTGGCAAAATTTTGTAATATGAGGCAAGGCCTACGAATCATCATCTAAGATAGAGTGACTAAGCCTTTTTGCACTGTAACTATAAATTTTCAAGCTTAGACATATTTCTTGAATACTCTCTCAACAATACTCCCCACCTCATTATGACACTTCACCTAAGACTACTGAATATATTCACATGGGCATTGAGCACAAATGCAAAAACATACTAACTTCTCTGATTAACTGAATAAATGCTATCTGAATACTAGTCAGGTAAGACTGAACTGTACTTAGGTTAAATAACTAGACTGAAACTGTAAAGTATTATGCATATGAGTAAGGGACTGATTGAGTAGCATGATATAACTGAGCATGAATTCATGAAAACTATATTATCTAAGAATGCAAGACCAAGCGTAAACATAATTCTTAAATAGTCTGTAAACTAAGGTACTGAAATACTGATAACTGAATAACTGATAACTGTACGCTATGGTTAAGTAAAATTGAAACTGAACTAAGTTACTGATATGATTACTAGACTGGGACTGAGATGGCAATTGAGACTATAACTAGGACTGAATGTTAGGTTCTGATAACTACGTGATGGAGACTAACATGAATCGAGGATCTGAATAGACACACATTCCACATTTTCTCAATTTCTCATCTCATGAAAAATTCTGATTCCCCTCTTCAGCAACTAAATATAACTCCTTTCTAGCCATTTACTTGCACACTACCCTGGTATTCAAGCCTATCTTTGTGGCTACATCCTCGTGTAAGATAAACATGCAAAATTCTTTCCTTATCATGAAACACTTACTCTCTCCCATCTAAGCAATCTTTCATCACTACATCATTTTATAAGGAGAGTCCACTGAAGGGTTAAAACATGAGGTTCTAAAGTATGTATGAATACTATACAAGATTTATGCTTAACTGAGGTCGGAGGAATAGAATATCAACACCATGGATTTATCAAAAGATCTAAACTGAGAATATGCATGATGTAATCTAAATTTAGCTGACCGCTTGGAGTGTAACATAGGTCATGGGAACTGAGCATACTGTAAAGCATGACATAAGTACATGAGTCTTGAGTTACATGACCCGAGTATGAAGTTTTCTATATTCATGGAACATGGTTCGTAACTCCAGGTGAACTGGAATTCCTTATACTAAGAACTTTAAGCGTACATGATTTTTCACTAACGTGATCGAATATGAGCCATGATCATAGAGCTGACATGCAAGACATAAATAGATATCATGATAACTGATGAGTTTTGAGTGTCTGAAATATGGTTTGGAGATGATCTGTGTGATCATTTTTGCTACGGGAATAGACAAGAATGTCATCGATTTTGGGGAGTGGATACTTGTCCTTGACCATGACTTTATTTAGATGATAGTAGTCTATACAAATTCTAAGAGAACCATCTTTCTTATGCATGAATAGGACTGGTGCACCCCACGAGGATATGATGGGTCTAATGAATCCCTTATCTAAGAGATTATTCAACTAATTTTTTAATTCTATGAGTTTTTATAGAGCCATTCTATATCGCAAAATAGATATGGGCTGAGAGTCTGGATGAAGGTTTATTCAAAAGTCGATTTCCCTTTTGGGAGGAACTCCGGAAAGATCTCTGGGAAACACATCTGGGAATTCACATGCTACTAACACTGATTCAATAGTAGGGGTTTTTGGATTAGAGTCTTGGACTCAAACGAGATGGTAGACATACCCCTTAGATATAATTTTTCTTGCCCTTAGGTAGGAAACAAGCTGACGCCTAAGTGCTGAAGTACTTAGTAGGATGGGATCATTCAGAAACTGAAACTGGACAATTTTGTTTCTACAGTCGACTGAGGAATAGCAGGAATGAAGCCAATCCATGTCGAGAATGACATCAAAATCAGTCATCTTTAATTCGACTAAGTCTGCTGAAGTGACTTTTTGAGATATCATAATTTGGTAGTTCCTGTATACCGGTCGAGATAAGATAGATTTACCCACTAGGGTAGAGATTGAGAAAGGCTTTACTAGGATTTTGGGACTGACTACGAAGTCAACAGCTATAAAAGGAGTAACTAAGGACAAAGAAGCTCCTAGGTCTAGCAAAGCATAAACATGTAAATGATAAACTTGTAACATACTAGTAACCACATCAGGAGAACTCTCCTCATCCTATCGGGACTGAAGTGTGTAGAGTCTATTTGGGCACTGCCCACTGGTGGTACTGGATGCGGCACCTTACTGATTCGGGCGACCAAACTGAGCTGGGAGAAAGTTATGCTGACTCTGAGAACCTGACTAAGGACAATATCTGATTTTGTTACCTGGATTTCCACACCCGAAACACACATCACTACCAGCTCAAAACCCTGGTGGTTCCTGTTACACTTCTGACAAAGAGGATTTGTTCGAACACTCTTTGGCCTAAACCTTCTGGCCCTCTTATTCTTTCTTCCCTTGTTTCTACGCCTCGAGTATGAGCCATAATACTAGATAGGATCATAACTAGCTAATTGTTCTGAGAAACTACTGAATGAGCTAAGGCAGTGAAAGAAGAACTAAATTTAGCATGAGAAACATGCTCATTTAGGGGATCTGCCTGAACGGGCGGAGGGGCTGACTGATTTTCATCACTTTTTCCATTAGCTTCTCTGGAAAACATGTCATAGAAGCATAAAAAAAGGATGAATTAGACTGAGAGTTTAAATATAGATCATGCTCCCTCGCACGATATGAGTACTGAAAGAAGGAAAACTCTTTCTAAAATATCTCATAGCCCGCTGTCCATAAGTGTAGCGCGCTACTCACCCATGTACAAGAATCTACTAGATGCGGCTTTTAGACTTCCTAGGACTCTGCTGAACCTGTCTTTAATACCAAGTTTATAATGCCCCTAGTCTGTACCCCGAACACTATACGGTAATCATAATCCCAAAGTACCACGAGCTAACCCATGATTAGTACCTTCTTTAATAACTGAATAATAATACTGTAATAAGCGAAAATTAGTCAAAAACTTGCCATAAGGTTCAATACTTAATTAAAACTGAATAAGGTATAACAATACCAAAACAGAAATATCTGTCTAAAAATACTCTAGTCTGAAAAAGCCTCTAAACTCTCTGATATATGAAGTTGATGGGACAAGTCCCCAACTAACCCAGAACTACTAAAATAAGTTGAACTACTAAAATAATCATCATGTCCTCAAACTAAGAGGACTCACCACTAACCCTGTCGGCTGAATATCTAAACTGCTAAGTGTGATTGGGAGCCCGTGTGTCTAAACCTATGATATAAGACATCATAACGCAAGAGAAAAAGATGCATCCATACTTTGAATATACTGGTACGCTAAGTGAGGTAGGCTGAAATGCGTGGATTCATATGCATGAACAATACTGACTTAATGACATGAGTATAACTGGATGAGAGTACATGCATGAATACATAAACTATGACTGAGATCGTGATAACACTAAATACTATTTAGCTGATATCTGAGTATACTGATACTAAATTACTGATAACTGAATGACTATATATGACAGTCTTGATTCTGTGGAACTATACTGAGTTCCATACTGAATTGAGTGACTGTGTCTAACAGTCCTAAATCTTTAGAACAAAATTGAGTTCTGTACTAAGACAAAATCTGAAACTGAGATTGTGGGAGGTAATCATCTAACCGACATACCTCTCTCTGAACTAATTGAGGTCCAACTTGTAACCCCAATTGGAAGAGTGTCAATACCATTCCACGGGTTAAGACAAGATGAGTCTCTCTCTTCTGGTAGATGGTCTGAATGACAATGGTGGTACCCTCAACTGGCAGGTAGATCATCTCATCAACCCTCAACTGGTAGGTTAATGTCTCAACCTACACTGGCTATGTAGTTATGGAACACAAGGACTGTTTCTAAGGCTTACACCCTCTACTGGTAGGTGAGTCCCCATCCTTGGGTTCACTCGGTGCTGAATCCTACTCCCTATTGCATATACACTAGAGTAATTTCTAAACTGTTCTAAGCTGGATTGAACTGTTACTGATCATACTATTTAACTGAACTGAATTGAGTTCACTAAATTCTATGTACTGATGGAATACTACTAAATTCTATTAACCAACTGAGTACTACTGAGTTTCCTTGAGTTCTGTAACTGACTGAATTCTACAGATCATGACATGGCTGATTACTATTCTGTAACTGACACTAGCACTAGGAATATAGCTAAATTGCCCGGTATTAAATACCCCCAGGACTCAATAGTATGAAAAACAAATCACTGCATGAATTTAGTAGCATAATGGTACTAGGTTACTAACAATACATTCACTTAGGTATTTTTGTCAAACACTTTATATACATTGGGTTTGTACAAGATTAAATTCACATAATAGCATGTTATGCTTGGGCTAGTCAATTCAAATAGGCATTTTGACAAACAATTGAGAAGAATAGGTATTTCACATATCAATACACATGTAGTACTATCAGGAATTCTACATTAAACTTGCAACTCAAGAATTTAACATGAAGTTCACAAAATTTAATTCACAATTAACTAGTTTACATGAAAAAAGGCATCGTTTCCACCCTAAACTATACCCGAAAAGTCTAAGCCACACCTAAACTATACTAGTGACCTATTACACACCTTAACTATAAAAAAATGATATTATTACCTTCCCTCAACCCCCATTCTAAGGCGCGTGTGTTACACTTATTTTAGGCGCGTCCAGCCTATTAAATAGAAAAAGTAAACGACTAAAAACATTAAGGGAAAAGTCATCGTTTCCACCCCAAACTATAGTCGAAAAGTCGAATCCACACCTAAACTATATAAGTGACCTATTACACACCTTAACTATAAAGAAATGATACTTTTTACTGACGTGGTGCTGACGTGGCAGCGCGTGTAAAATACTACACCATATGCAAGTGGTGGTAGCCTGACAGGGTGTAAATAGTTTCACTTTTTTATAGTTTAGGTGTGTAATAGGTCACTAGTATAGTTTAGGTGTGGCTTCGACTTTTTGGGTATAGTTTGGGGTGGAAACAATGCCTTTTCCCAAACTTGGAATAAATCATGGAGTTAGATCACCATTAACATCATAATCATGAATACATTAAACATCCAACAAAAAATTCATCAAATCAATTAACTTAAATTTTAAAAGATTTTCTTTGACTCCAAGGGTGGAAGGATACCCTTGGATGAAAACTTCACATACCTTAGTGCCTGAATTCTAAAAGATTGGTGGTGGTTTCTTGAGTTCTTGATTTGAAATTGAACCCCCCTAGGGTTTCTATTCTTGAGAAATTTGAGAATACTAAATGAATTTAGCCTCTAAAGGGGCTTAATCTCGTGTTTTGGGGGTTGATAAACTTGGGAAAAAGACTCTACTACCCCTGAGGATGCGGCTTTTTTAATGACTAAAAACTAAACTGTCGACGCACAGACCGATGCACCGCATTATTGGCATCGATGCGATAGCTGACGTGCCGCGCCGAGTCCAAATTGGTTCACTAGAAAATGCCACTGGGAGATAAGGAAAATATTAATCGATGCGATGGCCGATGCGCCGCACCGAGATCACATCGATTCACTATTTTGGATTCCCAAACGTGGTTCAAACAAGGTCCAAAAAATATAAAACTTGTTCGTGAACACCTACTCATATTCCTAATCATGAATCAACCTAAATATTGAAATTTTAAGTTCATACGAATTGTGAAATAGAGATTCCAACTTTCGAAGGCCAAAATAATACTAAGTCTGAATACTTAGCTAGAATTTTCTAAGTCTGGAACCCTTAGCAAACTTAAATGACTGAGTTGAGCATAGGATTTTGTATGGTCTTACAGTCTGGGTTCCTAAAGTTAACCCCTAATTTATTTTACAGGTGAGAGTGAAAGGAGGCATGGAAAATTAGTAAATGGATAGAGCTTTCTCAAGGCATAAGACAAGAAAGAAATAAAGTTCCTTTCACTTACCACATTTAATTGGGGATTGGATTTTTTGAGATGGTAAAAAGAGCATCATTACTAGATTTAAAATGATTGGGAGAACTAAAACAAAAGCCCTTTTAAAGATGACCAGATTTGGAGTGCTCGTGTAATGGTGAATCAAGGGAGATTCATTTTTTTTTTCTAAAAAAGAGAATGACAATAAAACTGATGAGTATGCACAGAAACATGTTCTACCACCTGATTCAACTATTGTATAGATTGAGGGCATATTGATAGGGGGAACAGTAAATCAAGAAATTGATACATCAATAACACCAACACAAGTTGCTGATACTTTTGTTGGTAGTTCAAAAGAATTGGTGTTGTCATAAGAATCTTTAGATATCTCATGGGTATCAATGGCATGAGACTATGGTAATTAAAGGAAAGAAAATTTCACTCTTGAGGGCTTTAAAATGTTGACTATGTGGGTTACTTAATTGACTGGAGAAGCACCCAAGGCACTAAGTAGAGAATATTTTGAAAGGAATAGGTTAGACTTGGGGATTATTAAAATTGCATCAACTCCCCTCAATGATTGACTAGAATAACTATTTTTCCTTTTAATCTTATTAGCTAAAATGTTATTCAATTCAGTCTTGCACATTTAGTTGTATGTCCCAATTCACATTTTCTTGACTCTTCTAACCTAATTTTGTATTAGATTGTGCAGAAAAATAGGTACAAACAAGCAATTATGACCACAAAGTTCTTCTTATCAGGTATGCTCTAAACTGACATAAGCATAGGTTGTCTAAGTTGAAATAGTTGAGTACACTTGTTCCATTCCTCACACTTCATCCTTCCTTTGTCCTATGATTCTGATGAATTGGTTAACCAAATTTTCTTTGACTCTCTCCAAATGGTTGTGCACAAATATGTTAATTCTACACCAATAATTCCTTCTTCTCTCTCAACCAAAATATCAGTTTATGTATCATAAATTTTCCAAACTTGATAATCAATCACATGCAGCATATGTTTCTGAATAATGAAAAGGGACATGCTCTCCCTTTTAGTTCCTAATTGGCTATTTTTTGGGGACTTCTCAGTCCTAGTTCAGGTTTGACTTATAAAACAACAATGGATGTTCTTAAACAGATGAATCATGTTTCCCTACCTATTTCAATAAGAAGGGCTAACACTCATTTAAAATAATTGATAATAAAGAAATGATTTAGCTAAAAAAAATCTGAACTAGAAGCTACACTAAACAGTCATGAAGTGGAATAAGAGGTCCTTAAGGCTAGGATCATTACTTTGAAGCTTGACCTTGATTGATAGAGAGGTGAAAATGTTGAAGTCATTCATAAATTGATACAATTGATATCACCTGTTCTAACATCTTCATCAGCTCCTTACTATTTGTATCCTTAGCTATGTCCCACTTTTATACCATATTTTTTAATGCTCGGTTATTTTGCTTTGTTCAGTACTAGCTTAGGTTTAATGTGGAACATGCTCGGACAGGTAAATGGAATGGTTATCTTTGCTAAATTGACTAATATTTTTGCTCTCTTTAATACATTACTATGTTGGCTAAAGTCTTTGTCTAATTATTTTGGTGATAGCCCCAGTGGCCATGAAAAGCATAACAAATCACTTTGGCTAGTATATTATTGCATTGAAATGGTTTTTTGATGATGACAAAAGGGGGCATATAACAGGGTTGTGCAATGTTTATAACCCATTGACTAACTTATTTCATTCTAGTGTTTTATACTTTAATGCCTACAGGTGAAGATATTTGAATGCATAAAGACAACAGGTTTTTCATCATCAAAAAGGGGGAATTTGTTGGGTACAATATAGTTTTGATAATTGACAAACTGACAAACTGATATGAAACATGTCAGTCAAGCTGGTTCACAGACACACTATCTCATGTAGCTGAACTTGTAGTAAAATCATCGATGATTAAACACAAGGATGGAAGAAATCAAGAACCAGATGAGTGGTTAATTCTGATAAACTCAAGGAAATAAGCATATGCTAATTTAAAAAAGTTGAATTTGATTCAAACACTTGATGACAAAGCAAAAGCAAGTGGAATTGAAAAAAGAGTCCTATGTGTAGAAGGAGAAAGATTCCGCAGATTGAAAACGTCTACACAAGACAAGAAACATACTAATTGAAGGAATTTTTGTTAGATTAATGATGTTTTTGATGACTGTCACATGAATGGACCATGTTACTTGAGCTAGTCAAAGCATGGGAAGATAGGTTTCAGGTTTCACTGATCGATGCAGACAAAGCTTGCTTAAATAAAGTCAGGAATGAATGAGCGATCCTAATTTTGATATACTCAAGTTACTGATCACGTGGGAAATTGAAGAAGTTGTGGTTGAGTAAAATACTTGAAAATAAGCTGATTTAAAGAGTTGGAATTTGACTACAACACTAATAATACAAGAGTTGGAGTTGAAGAAAGAGTCTCACTTAAAGTAGAACTCTATGCAATGAGAGTTTTGATTAAAGGAGTAGTTAGAAATAAAGAATGACTCTTTAGAGAGTTGTGCTTAAATAAAAGGTGTATCATTTAGAGTAACTTGCATAGTTACAAAGAGAGAAAAGGATAAATACAATCAAATTGAGAAAGTTCATAATTGAGAGAATTCTGAATAAAGATTCAAGTACTACTAGTACAAAGGAATAGATTAACGAACCTGTTTCACAGGATTAAGCTTTACAGTTCATGAGATAGTTTAAATGTATTTTTCTTATTGAATTGTAATTTATTGCTTTCCTAGATTGATTGTTTAGGAAGAATACTGAGCTGAGTTAACTTCAAGTTTGTGATAACTCGAAGTGGGTTCAACGGTCAAAGGTGATTGTTGAGTTATAGGAATTAGAGTTTATAATTCCAGTTATTGAGTTATAGGAATTAGAGTTTATAATTCCAGTTATTGAGGTATAGGAATTAGAGTTTATAATTCCTAGTTGTTGGTTACAAGAGTTTTGTAATCAGTCATTATTGAGGCTAAGAGTTATTTAGTGAAGTTGAGGTTAAATCCTGTAGAGGTACTTTTTGTGTTTTTTACACCCTTTTGAGCTGGGTATTTTCCATGTAAAAATCATTGTGTTCTTACTTCCTGTTTTACTGCTTCCTTGGAACACATCATGCAACTCATTGCATTTATAGGAAACTCTTACATTAAAGTCACTGATCAGTAGGGCACTTACTCTAACATAGTCTTTTCTCAACCCAAATAGCAGAAATGATAGTGTAACACCCCGCCAAATTGTCCATGCGTTAGTCTTATTTATTTTGACTTCCTAAGTGAGTAAAGTTTAAACCATATAGAATTTCATTAATTTTGACTCTCTATCAAGTGGAAAATTGAATGAGCTTTCCATCGATATAAGATTTTCCCAAATCCATTACCCGGGCAAGAAGTTATGGCTAAATTTAAGTCCTAGTCGTAAAACACCATCATTTTGGTGCTTGGCGCATCGCGGAGGAGGTCTATTTAATAATTGTCAAATTCCAGTAGCCATGCGCAATTGTGGTATGTTGCTCTGAAGCTCTAGGTACCAACCATTGGGACAACGCAATGGATCCGCATTGCGGTGACCCCAAGAATCCTATTGGTCAATTTCCAGTAAGCCACCGCGATAGTGGCGCGTTGCGATGGCCCATAAAATTAGGCTTCCAGTTTAATTTTTTTCCAGCTATGTTGAGGGTTAAAAGGGGGGTATTTTGGGAAATTACCCTACCCCCAATTCGTCCATAAACATACGATCAATGGAATAACAAAGCACTTTATGCCCAAATATTTCGTATCTATAAAGCAAAAACCCTAAGCATCTCAAACACCTTTTCCAAGAATCTTAAGATTCAATCGTGGGTTTTCAAAATTGACTGAAGATTTGGAATTCCCAAATCGTAGGCTTCAAGAATCAGTCACTAAGTTCATAATTCAAGGTACGTTGGGTTCATCCTAAAAACTACATGGGCTTGAAAACATTAGAGTATGATTTTAAGAGTTTTATGCATGAATTTCAAAAGGGGTATTGGAATCTACATTTTAAATTACGTATTTCAAATGCTTCAATGTTATTATTGCTTTGACCTTGTGGTCCTATCCCATAAATTATTTTACTTGTATATGTATATGTATGGAATTTGAGATTGAAGATTGTTTGAGAGCATAAACTTTGTACTCCCTCTCTTGTATTGAATTGAAGCTTTGGTTTTGTTGGAAAAAGAGTTGACATGCATGTTTCATGATTGAAAATAGTTTTCTAAATTTTATAGAGTTTGAACATGATTTAGAGATGATAAGAGGGTATTTCTTTATATAAATGTGTTTTGTGTTAAAGAGAAAGAGTTATATAATATTGAGACTTTTGAGATGACCACTTCTGTTATTGAATTGTTGATAAAGAGAATTATTTTCATGGTTTTACATGGGTTTCCAAGAAAGAGTTCTTTGAAATGATTTATTGATATGGTGGTTCTAAATTCCTTGATTTGAAAATAGAGACATAATTTGCTTCTAATGGCTCAGAGAATGTGACTTGCAAGTCAATGGTATGACGATACCATAAGCATGTATGCCGTAACAGAGTATGTTTTCAGAGAATACATGTTTTAAAAAGTTAAAACTGGGTTTGAATAGGGTTAGGTGGTTCCTCGAAGAAGGCTTGAGTTCAAGTGACTCTTAGCCTAAAACCGTGATTTGCCGATCTGGGTATATTATTTTTATGCTGGCGATGGTCGTGTGGCATAACAGAGTCAGAGACTCCAATATTTATGGAACACTTGGGTTGGGGTATTCCCCACCAAGTCAATGGTGGATTCGATATAGCACATGGAATTTCAGAGTTGTAGGGTATACCACCTAGCGCAGAAGTAAAACAAAAAGTGTCACAGAGTTCAGATGATTTATCAGAGTCTTTCGAAAATGTCCATGAGATTTCTTACCATATGATATGTTTATGAACTGTTCTAAATTGCTCTCATATATGTTTAATATAAATTATTATTTTGGATTTGCTTTGCGTACTAGCACAATTGTATTGACCCCTACCTCCCAGGTTCGGAGGCTCAGTCTAGGGGTCCGACTAATCAGTAGAGTATCCAGAGAGAAGTGATCCGTGCAGTGGTGAGCCTTCTTTGTTCCAGAAGGCCTGTTATTTTAGATTATGTTATTCCTTTGTTTTGGTCTACTGGGGGCCTTGTCCCAACTTTTCAGACAGTTGCCTTTAGATCATGTAATAGAGATATCGCAGACCGTTCCAAATGTTGTTTAGTTGATTTCAGATTTCATTTCTTATTGTTAAACTAAATCCAGAGTTTGACCATGTTTCCATATCAAGTTATATTTCTGCATCTTTTTTATTTATATGAATGTTGTGCATGATTACCGAATAGAGTAGGACGTTCGGGCCTTCACGGTTTGAGATATCCATCACGGCTAGGCCCTAGTTTGGGTCATGACAAACATGGTATCAGAGCATGGTACATGGTCCCAGGGTGTCTGCCAAATCACGTCGGGTAGAGTTGTAATACCCCGGGAAATTTTTCGTTGACATTTTATGCGTAAACGTGTTGGGTTCTATCTTCTAGAATGAATTATAACTTTTTCATGCAGAATGTCTTAGATTATGACCCACCATTACATAGAGTATCGAGTAAGCTTTCCAACTATATGTGGATCATCCAAAACGGACACCCGAGCGACGAGTTATGAACATTCTGATCGAACTGTGAATTGTAGTGAACAGTAAAACGTGCAGGAAAAAAAGTACTGAGGCCTGGCGTATTTTTGCTCCAACTTTAAAAGATCATAACTCCTTGTACATAAAAATCTGGGTGATATACTTAATATCCACGGAAAGCTCTGTTCGTCCTCTTTCCGATGGAATTGGTTTCATCCAATTTTTCTATCGGAGAAAAAGGTTATGGTCGATCTACTTCAGCCTACCAAAAGTGAATTTTTGGGTAAAGTTCAAACTATCATAACTCCTCGTACACAATGATCTGGGTGAGATAATATATATCAACGGAAATATATGGCAGTCCTCTTTCTAATGAAATTGGTTTCATCCAATTTGGATATCGAAGTAAAACGTTATAGTTGATCTACTTCAGACTATCAAAATAGTCCACCAAAGGACAGATATGAGAATTATTTGATTTTTAGGTGTGTTTTGGTCATTCCCCCTTACCCAAAATCCATCCAAACCCTACATTAAAGCCTATTAGAAGTATTATATGTTATATTTCATCAAATTCTCTCAAAAAGAAAACCCTAAGCTCCTACATCCAATTTCAAGAACCTCCAAAGTTCACCATTAATTCTGCAAATTTATTCAAGATTCCAAGTTTCTAGTTCAAGAACTCCAAGAACCATCATTCAAAGGCACGATTAACATCTTAAAAATGAGTATCGATCTAAAGTTCATCATTCAAGGTATGTGGGGTTTTTCAACAAGAACTCTCTTTCGTTCTTGTGCCCAAAAGTAATTTTCTTTACAAAGGCGTGATTTTTATTTGATTTTTATGAATTTGAAGCATGGACCCATATCTTATGATGATTATTATGAAATCTTGATGTTTATGATTTTGAAAGATGAATTTACATGTGTGGTGATATAAAGCATGAATCTTGAACGATATTTATCATGATTTTGATATTTGGGTCGCGAACCTCATTTGAAATTATGTTTTTGAGAAAATGTGTGTTATAAGCACGTTGATGTTGAATATTTGAGATGTTTTGAATGATTTGACCTTTTGATCATGAATGAGTTATTTTGAACTCGACTGTGAAAAAAATCCACGTTTTTATTGATTATGATAAAAAGGGTAGCAAATTGGCTCCCGATGAAAATTGTTGAAGTGTTTATTGTGGATTTTCTTTAATGTTAGCCTGAGGCTGATTTAAATTTCTGAGCTAAGTCCGGGAGTAATCTTTAGCACCGAGTGGGAGGTGTAAAGTGACCTTACTTCCCTAGAACTACGTGCCCCCGTAGGATGTGAGCCTGAGGCTGATTTATATAGTGATCACTAGTGCTTTTGAATTGATACTGGAAGTCCAACTCCGATGGCAAGGATAGGACGGCTCTCCCTAACGTGGGTTATACGTTGGACTCCATGTAGCTCACATAGTTTATGTCGGTTATAGGATCTCCCAATGTGTGTGTGTGTACTCTTCTATCTGAGATGAAAACATATTTTCTTAAAAGGCTGAGTTTGAGAAAGTCATTATTCTTAAATGATTTAAGGAATATATTATAATGAGAATTGACATGAGATTTGATTGTTTTGATGATTTGAAATTGAGATGAAAGTGAATTGAGAACGTATTGTAATGACTTACTTGTTTTACTTTACATGTATTATTCATCCATGATTTTGATGATTTAATTCGAGCTAAGTGAGTCATCTATATCAGCATGCATAATTTTATAAACTGTGATGATATTAAGATATTATTTTATATATGCATTGCACCCCCCCCCCCATATGCTCGGTATTTTTCCACGGTGCTGACCCACATATTCGTATGAGGGCTATATTTTGTCGGAATATAGGTACAAGGTATAGTTGCACCTTCGGATCCAGTCAGTTCGTGGTATCCAGTCAGCAGGTGACGAGTCCTTTCGATTCAAGGGCTCGGGTTAGTTATGCAGAGTTATAGTATTGTATTTTCTTTATTCAGTTGTATTGAGTTGGGGTAGTCGGGAGTCATGACCCGGCTACCTACATTCAGTACTAGTAGAGGCTTCATAGAAAGTCAGTAGAAGTTGATGTATTTTGTTTCAATTTTGGTTGTAAAGGCAGAATTGTAATCCTGTAAAATTCAATTTTTTTACCGATCAGATTTAGAAAGGAGTTAATTTCTGCTGATTTGTATGGATTTGTATTTTTATTCTGTTGCTTATGAGTTATTCCAGTAGAAAGATTAACTTGGGGTAACTTGTGACCCTAAGCACTATGTGACGTCTCGGGACCCGATTTCGGGGCGTTACAAACTTGGTATCAGAGCACAGAGTTCAAGTGTCCTGGGGTGTCTATGAAGTCGTGTCTAGTAGATTCTTGCGGAACGGTACGGAGACGTCTGTACTTTTCTTCGAGAGGCTTCAGGGCTTTTAGGAAATGTTTCCCTTCTTTCAAGTCTAAGATCGTGCTATAAAAAGGTTCTCCAAGAAGCTTATTTAGATTCTCATCTTACTCTATTCTGGCAAACTCTGACTTATTTTCAAGGTATCAGAAACAGTTAAGCTTAATTTTCCGTATATAGTTATGGGATTGTAAGAGAGCTAGAAAGTATCCTGTCAGTGCTTTTGAGTTCCGAAGATTGAAGTACTTTATTTATGTTCATAAAAGTCGTGAACTAAGCCTAGGTTAGATGTGCTTTCAGATTCCTCCTCAGAATCTACAATGTTAATCTATACTTCTCCCTCTATGTATTATTTTTGAGATAACATGATTCGCAAGCTTCAGTTCTTCCCCAGGTAATGCTTCTATATTTTCTAGAAGAAATTTCAAAAATTACACAAAGGGCTTGAGAGGAGCTCTCTAGTGTGTTAAGTTCCTTAAGTTGAAAGTTATGCCCTCATTCTTATGAGTTATTTAATTAAGACAGAGTAAGGTGTATTCTTATATCGTTGAATATTTTGTGTCAAGTTTCTATCTCTTGTATTATGTAATCTTGTTATCATTATGTTTGTGAAAAATCAAAGTCTAGTGAAGCCGCGTAGGGCTCTTTCGATTCACTAGCATAGCTTTTTTGTTATTCATCTCATTTTCTTGTTCAAAATACAAATCAAAGTCTAGTGAAGCCGTGTGGGGCCTATTTCGATTAACTAGCATAGTTACTTTGTTATTCATATAACTTTCTTGATCAAAACACAAACCAAAGTCTAGTGAAGCCGTGTGAGGCCTATTTCGATCCATTAGCAACTTGTAGTTCATCTTGTTCCTTATGCTGGCTGAAAATGTAGGATGTGGAGGTGTTGTAGTAAGAAGGATAGTAAGTGTGATTTTTTGAGCATATGTATAGCGAAATCCCTTTTTGCATGCAATTGGGTTAATAGGAAGTGATGTAGTTTGTTCGAGGTATGAAATGGGTCTTGACGGTATTTGTATGACAGAGAGTATAGGTTAGTGATGGAAGTACTTGATGGGTAAGTGTTGTTAATCTAGGCGCTCTCCATATTGGAAGAGGAAGTTAAGTTAAGACGTAGAGAGCTATGAACTATGTTAAGTTGTGTATGAAGGATAGATAGTAGTGACGGGTGAAAGAAGGATGTGTTAATGGATTGTGAATAAGATAGGCTATATGATTAGGACCAATTATTATTGTTATGAAGTTTAAGTAGGCTAGTGTTCATGGATGTGTTGTTTGATAATCTTCACGTGGGAGTTATGCGTGAGATGGAGTTGTAAATTATGTGAAGTGTGAGACCTTAAGTTTGAACGATTGGTGATCATGAAGCCGAATGTGGCGGTTTCCAGATTAATGCTATTAGTTGCCGGAAGTGACCTAATAGGCTTGAACAGTGTACACAAAAGTTTAAGTGTAATTGACTTGTAATTAAGTTTAGTATTATATTATGATGAGAAAGTTCACCCAAGATATTATGGGACTGCTTTAATTTCGAGGATTAGTGTATGTGGTGTAGTGAGTAGTGCCATGGGATTGTTAGATGGATAAATTCTAGTTAGATGATGGATGATGTTTTGATGGCTAAGTTAAGGCGAGGCGTATGATTGGAAATGTTGAGCCTCTTAAGTGTGATTTTGATTCTTATGGGTTAGAAACATAAGTTCATAGGCATGGTATTTGAGGGAGAAGACAGAAGTAGCATGGTCTATCAAAAGGTTAGAAAGTATTCAAGTTGAGCTAATAGAAATAAAAGTTGAAACACTAGATGGTGTACATTCCGGTGATAGAGATGTTCATGGAGATTCGAAATTAGTAAGCATTTGAGAATTTGAGTGGTGGCTTAAAGCTAAGGGGGAGATGATAGAACAAGTAGTCAAGTCAAGATTTTACATTTTAGTAGAAGTACCAGTAAGTTGTAAATTTGCTGTGAGAAAGATCGGTGCTTGACCCAATGTTATTTCAGTATTTTCAGCTGTCCCAAAACCTACTCATGCTTTACATTTTAGTTCCATGATCTTAATTCATGTCCATACATGTGATGGAGAATTACATACTCTTCTAGTTTCCAAAAATGAGAAATTCCAGTTCTTCTAGCAGTTGGAATCACATTCCATAAGTTATGAGCTCTAAATTCAGGGCATGCCACGCATGACTCATATACTCAAGTTTTACAATATGTTCAGTTCCAATACTCAGGCAATACTCTTATTGATCAGTGAGATTCAGTTTCTGTTATGGGTGTCTTCAGTTTTGATACCTAAATGAACCCATTGTATTTGATATTTTATTCCTAAGGCCTCAATAGAGAGAGTCAAGTTATTTACATTATCCCTTCATGTTTCAGGTCTTCATGTTTTAAAATTTGGTGACCTTTTTATTAAGTCAAGCTAATGGTGTTGAGCAGTTGTCTAGAAGGGAGAGAAGATACTTCCTTATGTATGATAGAAGGTGGTGTGCTCACGACGGTGAAGTGAAGTTAGATTAAGGCTAAGTCCTTGATACATGCCGTGGTTAGTTGAATTTTTAATTATTTATTTGGAAAGATTGTTGTGCGTTGGTTTTATGCACTTCTATGAGGTTGTAGGAATAGTAATACAGAGTTTTTGTGTATAGTTCAATTGGTTGAGAAAATGTTATATGTGCCGTTTAAAGAATTGACCAGTATGTGTGAATGATGTAGTTGATGGAATCTTAGAGAAAGCGAGGAAGATGCTTTATGAGTGTTCATTTAGAGGTGCATGTGCGAAGTGCGTATTTGGTTATGAGTATAGGCTTGAATGTTATGGATGTATATCTAAAAGAATGCACCGCAAGTTAGTGGATCCCTAGTATAAGATTGTATGTGGTTGTTAGAGTAGAAATATGAGTTATGTTTGAAGTGAGGAGTTGTGAGGCTCAGTGTGTATTGAGGTTCATGATATAGATTAATATTATAGTGTTATATGGCGTATCTCATGAGTACTTGGAGTTAGGCTTGAACATAGTCAAGGGAGTAGTTGGGAAGTGTTTCTAAGTTTGGAAGTAAGGAGTTATGTTTCCCAAGGCCTAGAAATTCCTATCTTAATTTATGCCATATGGGTCCTTGTCCCCATACGATAGGATTGTATCAAATTATGGTTCATTTTCTCCCCAAACAATGTCATTTGAATCTTTTGGAGGGAGTGTTGAGGGACGTTTCATTTGGGCGCAAGTGGTCCTTCTTTTGATGAGATCCGCTTCGAGACCTTTGATTCTTAGTCTCTGAATAAACCAAAGATATCGATCCCTTAAAATCAGTCTCCTTTGTTTAAGATCCAACTATGTGACCATTCTCATTATGAATCGCATGTTCTATGAAGTATTCGAAAGTTTGGAGTGAAGTAAGTGGATTGACTTCGTTATCCCATTCTTTTGTCCTCATTTCCATGGTATTCTGTACTTATTCATCGATATTCGAGGACGAATATTTCCAAGGAGGAGATGATGTAATACCCCGGGAAATTTTTCGTTGAAATTTTGTGCGTAAACGTGTTGGGTTCTATCTTCTAGAATGAATTATAATTTTTTTGTATGGAATGTCTTAGATTATGACCCACCATTGTGTAGAGTATCGAATAAGATTTCCAACTATATGTGGATCATCAAAACGGACACCCGAGCGACGAGTTATGAACATCCCGATCGAACCATGAATAGTAGTGAACAATAAAACATGAAGGAGAAAAAGTACTGAGGCCTGGGGTATTTTTTCTCCAAATTTAAACAATCATAACTCCTTGTACATAATAATCTGGGTGATCTACTATATATCAACGGAAATCCCTGCGAGTCCTCTTTCCGATGAAATTGGTTTCATCCAATTTGTCTATCGGAGCAAAAAGTTATGGTCGATCTAATTCAGCCTATCAAAAGTGAATTTTTGGGTCAAATTCAAATGATCATAACTCCTCGTACACAATTATCTGGGTGAGATACTATATATCAACGGAAATATATGAGAGTCCTCTTTCTAATGAAATTAGTTTCATCCAATTTAGATATCGTAGTAAAATGTTATGGTTGATCTACTTCAGACTATCAAAGCAGTACACCAAAGGACAGATGCGAGAATTATTTGATTTGTAGGGGCATTTTGGTCATTACCCCTCACCTAAAATCCGTCCAAACCCTATATTAAATCCTATTAGAAGCATTATATGTTATATTTCATCAAATTCCCTCAAAAAGAAAACCCTAAGCTCCTACATCCAACTTCAAGAACCTCCAAAGTTCACCATTAATTCTGCAAATTTATTCAAGATTCCAAGTTCCTAGTTCAAGAACTCCAAGAACCATCATTCAAAGGCACGATTAATATCTCAAAAATGAGTATCGATCTAAAGTTCATCATTCAAGGTATGTGGGGGTTTTTCAACAAGAACTCTCTTTCGTTCTTGTGCCCAAAAGTAATTTTCTTTACAAAGGCATAATTTTTATGAATTTGAAGCATGAACCCATATCTTATGATGATTATTATGAAATCTTGATGTTTATGATTTTGAAAGATGAATTTACATGTGTGGTGATATAAAACATGAATCTTGAACGATATTTATCATGATTTTGATATTTGGGTCGCGAATCCCATTTGAAATTGTGTTTTTGAGAAAATATGTGTTATAAGCACGTTGATATTTAATATTTGAGACGTTTTGAATAATTTGACCTTTTGGTCGTGAATGAGTTATTTTAAACTCAACTGTGAAAGAAATCCACGTTTTTATTGATTATGATAAAGGGATAGCAAATTGGCTCCCGATGAAAATTGTTGAAGTGTTTATTGTGGATTTTCTTTAATGTGAGCCTGAGGCTGATTTAAATTTCTAAGCTAAGTATGGGAGTAATCTTTATAACCAAGTGGGAGGTATAAAGTAACCTTACTTTCCTAGAACTATGTGCCCCCGTAGGATGTGATCCTGAGGCTAATTTATATAGTGATCACTAGTGCTTTTGAATTGATACTGGAAGTCCTACTCCGATGGCAAGGATAGGATGACTCTCCCCAACGTGGGTTGTACGTTGGACTCCATGTAGCTCACATGGTTTATGTCGGTTATAGGATCTCCCAATGTGTGTGTGTGTACTCTTCTATCTGAGATGAAAACATATTTTCTTAAAAGGCTGAGTTTGAGAAAGTCATTATTCTTAAAAGATTCAAGGAATATATTCTAATGAGAATTGACATGAGATTTGATTGTTTTGATGATTTGAAATTGAGATGAAAGTGAATTGAGAACGTATTGTAATGACTTACTTGTTTTACTTTACATGTATTATTCATCCATGATTTTGATGATTTAATTCGAGCTAAGTGAGTCATCTATATCAGCATGCACAATTTTATAAACTGTGATGATATTAAGATGTTATTTTATATATGCATTGCACCCCCATATGTTTGGTATTTTTCCATGGTGCTGACTCACATAATCGTATGTGGGCTATATTTTCTCGGAATGTAGGTACAAGGTATAGTTGCACCTTCGGATCCAGTCAATTCGTGGTATCTAGTCAGCAGGTGATGAGTCATTTTGATTCAAGGGCTTGGGTTAGTTATGCAGAGTTATAGTGTTGTATTTTCTTTATTCAGTCGTATTAAGTTGGGGTAGTCGAGAGTCATGACCCGGCTACCTACAACCAGTACTAGTAGAGGCTTCATAGACAGTCAGTAGAAGTTGATGTATTTTGTTTCAATTTTGGTTGTAAAGGAAGAATTGTAATCCTGTAAAATTCTATTTTTGTACCGATCAGATTCAGAAAGGAGTTAATTTCTACTGATTTGTATGGATTTGTATTTTTATTCAGTTGCTTATGAGTTATGCCAGTAGAAGGGTTAGCTTGGGGTCACTTGTGACCCTAAGCACCGTGTGACGTCTTGGGACCCGATTTCGGGGAGTTACAAGAGTCTTGTTTATAGGTGTGTAGCGCGCCACACTTATAAGAAAAAGGCTACTAGGAATTTAGGAATGTTTCCCCTCTTTGTGATTCAGTTTGTTCCTTCGAGTCTAATCTTCCCCCTAATCATGTGATCTCTTATATTTCAGCAAAACAGTCATGCCTCCTCGTCTCTCTAACAATTAGAAAACTCAGGATAAAGATGCCCGTCCCACTTATGGGATGAGAACCCGTAACAGAGCTCACACCCTAGAACCTGTTCTTACTCCGGGAATGCCTCCAGACCCGACCAGTCCTCCTTGAGGACCAAGGACAAATGTTAACCATCCCCAGTCTTCTCAGAGGGACATATCTAATGCAGAATTCAGACAATCTATTCATATGCTGGTGCAACTGGTGGATACACAGACTCAGAGGTCGGAAGATATTGGGTCTGTATCTGCTACATCTGAGGCTACTAAGGTGGGTCAATTCATGAGGATGAATCCACCCAAGTTTACTGGTACCAAGGTAGAATAGGATCCACAGGAGTTTGTGGACAGGATAGAGAAGATCCTTAAGGTAATACATGTAGATAAGGTAGAGGGGGTTGAGTTGGCATCTTACCAGCTTAAGGATGTAGAAAACCAATGGTATAACAAGTGGGAAGATTCAAAGAGTGAGCATGCTAAACCCTTGGGCCGAGTTCGTGGAAGCCTTCCTTGATCAGTTCTTTCCTCTTGAGCTGAGGGAGGCCAAAGTCAAGGAGTTTATGAATCTAAAGCAGGGAAAGATGAGTGTCCAGGAGTACACTCTGAGGTTTAACCAAATATCCCGTTATGCTCTAGAGATGACTAGTAACATGATAGCTCGAATGAGGAAATTCGCATCCGGCCTTTCAGATAACTTAATACTTGAATGTCATGGAGAAATATTGAACTGGGATATGGATTTCGCCAGACTATCAGTTCATATACAGCAAGTTGAGGAGAAGAAAAAGAAAATTGCAAAATCTAGGGAGAAAAAGAGAAAGACAAAGAGAGACAAAATAGAAGACCAGAGCTACAGTCAGCAACATAGTGGGAATTAGAGTAATAAATGGAAGAAAAAGAAGAACTGGGGTAATGCGCAGTTTGCAGCCAGTGCTCCGGTGACTAGAACCCCAACCAAAAAACGTACTCAGGATTTTCAATATAGGTAGAGGCCGAGGATGCAGGGTTCGCAGTCTCAAAGAAGTATAGCTCAGACCTCTCATATATATATGCACTGTGAGAGATGTGGGAGGAATCATCCAGGGAGATGTTAGTTTGGTTCTATGGTGTGTTATTCGTGTGGCCAGCCAGGCCATATCCAGGCAGACTGTCCAACATCAAATGGCAATGTTGGTAGAGCCAAGTCACAGGATAATTCTTTTGCACCACCACCACCTCATAAGGGTTCCACTTCAGCCGTCGGAAATGGACGCAACCTATTGTACTCCTTGACCAACTGCCAAGAGGCAGAGGCCTCATCGAATGTAGTTACTGGTACGTTGCAAATATTTTCCCGTGATGTTTATGTGTTACTTGATCCAGAGTATACCCTGTCATATGTGACCCCTTGTGTGGCTGTTGATTTTGGGTTTGAACCCGATGTGATGTTGAGACTTTTTCTATTTCCACTCTAGTGGGAGATTCTATTGTGGCTAGAGGGGTGTATAGTAATTGTGTGGTGACTGTTTGTGGGTGGGATACTGTGGAATATCTCATAGAACTTGAAATGATTGACTTTGATGCTATCTTATGGATGGATTGGCTCCATTCGTGCTATGCCACACTAAATTGTAGAACCCAAAGAGTCACTTTTTCTTTTCCGAATGAACCAGTAGTAGAGCGGGAGGGACATTCTTTAGCACCTAGAGGGCACTTTTTATCTTACCTTAGAGCCCTTAAACTTATTTCTAAGGCCTATTTGTATCAACTTATTCAGGTTAATGATTCCACTACTGAGAACCTTTCTCTTCAATTCGTCCCTATGGTGAATGAATTCCAAGAAGTTTTTCCAGATGATCTCCCAGGAATACCACCTGATAGGGAGATAGATTTTGGTATTTATTTGTTTCCATACACCTGTCCCATCTCTATTCTGCCATATAGAATGGCTCCTGCCATACACCTTCTAGACAAAGGTTTTATTCACTCTAGTGTTTCTCCCTGGGGTGCACCTATACTCTTCATGCGAAAGAAAGATGGTTCCCTGCATATGTGCATAGATTACCGCCAGATGAATAAGGTCACTGTTAGTAATAAATATCCTCTTCCTAGAATTTATGATCTTTTTGACCAACTTTAAGGTGCTAGATATTTTTCAAGGATACACCTTCATTCGGGATACCATCAGCTCAAAGTTAGAAAGTCTAACATTCCCAAAACAGCTTTCCGAACCAGATACAGTCATTATGAGTTCTTAGTCATGTCCTTTGGGTTGACTAACTCCCCTGCTGCCTTCATGGACCTTATGAATATGGTGTTCCATATGTTTCTAGACATGTTTTTCATAGTTTTCATTGATGACATCTTGGTGTATTCTAAGAGTGAGGAGGACCATGCCAATCACCTCTGAATTATTCTTCAGACTCTCAGAGATCATAAGTTGTATGCAAAATTTTCCAAGTGTGAATGCTAGCTTGATTCTATTACTTTCTTGGGGCATGCTGTGTCTAGTAAGAGAATTAAGGTTGATCCCTAAAAGGTTGAGGCAGTGAGAAATGGCCCAGACCTACGACTACAACCGATACTTGGAGCTTCTTGGGTTTGGCAGGGTATTACTGGATATTTGAAGAAACCTTTTCTTCCATAGCTA
Source organism: Capsicum pubescens (assembly GCA_030864215.1). Classification (NCBI taxonomy): domain Eukaryota; kingdom Viridiplantae; phylum Streptophyta; class Magnoliopsida; order Solanales; family Solanaceae; genus Capsicum; species Capsicum pubescens. The sequence goes on from CM061544.1 coordinate 77,726,282, forward strand.
CTCCACTTACCAAGATGAATCAGAAGAAGGCAAAGTTTGTATGGTCTGACTCCTGTGAGAATAGTTTTGAGAGGTTGAAAGACAAGTTGACCACTGCTCCTATTTTGACTCTTTCGGAAGGTACATAGGGTTTTGTTGTGTACTGTGATGCATCTCGAGTGGGACTCAGATGTGTGCTTATGTAGCATGGTAGGGTGGTAGATTATGCATCTAGGCATTTAAAGGTGCACAAGAAAAATTACCCCAACCATGAATTGGAGTTAGCGGTTGTGGTGTTCACACATAAAATCTGGAGGCATTATCTTTACGGAGTTCACGTTGATATATTTACTGACCACAAAAGTTTGCAGTATGTTTTCTCTCAGAAAGAACTTAATCTCAGGTAGATACGGTGGTTAGAATTGCTAAAATATTATGACATGAGCCTGCACTATCATCCGAGCAAGGCGAATGTGGTAGCCGACACCCTCAGCAGGTTGTCTATAGGCAACTTTTCTCATGTTAATAAAGGGAAAAGAGAGATGGTAAAGGTTATTAACCAACTTGCAAATCTTGGAGTGTTACTCTTAGTTCCGAAGATGGAGGGGTGGTTGTTCATGAGATAGCTAAATCATCCCTTCGTGCAGAGGTTAAGAAAAACCAGGTTGAAGATCCCATTTTGATGCAGATCAAGAATGATGTGGGTCAACAAAAGGTGATGTCCTTTGAAATTGGTGGTGATGGTATTTTGAGATATCAGGGTAGATTGTGTGTGCAAGATGTAGAAGGTTTGAGGGAGAGAATCCTTGACGAAGTTCACACATTGAGGTATGTTGTCCACCCAGGCTCTACTAAGATATATCATGACTTAAAAGCTATATATTGGTGGAATAATGTGAAGCGTGATGTGTCTAACTATGTTGCTAAGTGCTTGAATTGTCAACAAGTGAAAGTAGAGCATATGAGGTCAAGTGGTACTTCCCAAGAGATAGCTTTGCCCTTATGGAAATAGAAGATGATCAATATGGACTTCATCATGGGACTTTCAAGGTCCCAAAACCAGTATGACTCTATTTGGGTGATTGTTGACAGGCTGACCAAGTCAGCTCACTTCCTGCCTGTGAGGACTAATTATTCGGGAGATGTCTATGCCAAGATTTACATTGAGGAGATAGTCCGTCTGTATGGAGCACCTGTGTCCATCATATCTGACCGAGGTACGCAATTCTCATCACAATTTTGGAGATCTTTTCAGAGGGGTTTAGGTACTCAAGTGAACCTAAGTGTGGCTTTCTACCCCCAGACCGATGGGCAAGTTGAGCATACTATTCAAACCCTTGAGGATATGTTGCAGGCATGTGTGATCGACTTCAAAGGTAGTTGGGTAGATCACTTGTCCTTGATAGAGTTTGCATATAATAATAGATACCATGCCAGTATTAAGATGGCTCTTTTTAAGGTGTTGTACAGAAGGAGATGTAGGTCGCCAATAGGGTGGTATGAAGTAGGTGAGACACAGGTGTTTGGGCCTGACCTTGTTCACCAGGCAATGGAGGACGTGAAGATCATTAGAGAATGACTTAGGACAGCCCAGAGTAGACAGAAATCTTATGCTGATGTTAGAAGAAGAGAGCTAGAATTTGGGGTTGGTGGTTGGGTGTTTCTTAAAGTTTTTCCTATGAAGAGAGTCATGTGTTTTGGAAAGAAAGGGAAATTGAGTCCTCGTGTAACACACTGTATTTTGGGCTAGAATGAAAACCATCATTTCTATGCTTAGATGATAAAAAATCCATAAATCTAATACAAATTTTCTATGTTAATCAATTATGTAGTGTGGGAAATGGAATGAGCTTTCCGTCGATATAAGATTCACCCAAATACGCTACCCGAGCAAGATGTTATGGCTAATTTAAGTCCTGGTCATAAAACACTGTCATTTTTGTGCTTGGCGCGTCGCGGAGGTGGTTTATTTAACAATTGTCAAATTCTAGTATCCTAGCACGATTGTGGCATGTCACACTAAAGTTCCAGGTCCCAACCAGTGGGACAACACGATGGCTCCGCGTCGTAGTGACCCTAAAAATCCCATTTGTCAATTTCCAGTGAGCCACCGCGATAGTGGTACGTCGCGGTGTCCCATAAAATCAGGCTCCCAATTATATTTTATTTCATCTTATTTAGGGTATATTGGATATTTTCCACCCCCTTATCAAGTTAAATACGGGACTTTATTCCCAAGTGACCACATTATTCATATTTTCTTCAAAAATTCACAAAAACACTCTCTAGGGTTTCAAACTAAAAATTCAACTAACTCAAGATTCAACCGTGGATTTTTGAAAATGATTGAAGATTATAAATCCCCAAACCATAGTGATTCAAGAATCATCCATCAAATTTCTAAATTAAGGTACACGGGGTTTATCCTAAAAACTACATGGGCTTGTCAACACTAGAACATGATTTAAAGATTATCAAGCCTGAATTTTAGAGGGGTTTTGAAACTTATGCTTTGAATTTCGCATTATGGATGCTTAGATAATATTATTGTTTTGGTCTTTAGGCCTTTCCCCCTTAAATTGATTTAAACTTATATGAATATGTATGATGTTGAAGATTTGATTGAGAGCATTGTTATTGAAACCCCCCTCTTTGATGATTTAGAGTTAATGAACTTGTTGGGAATGATTTGAGATGCTTTTTTAATGTTTTGAAGGGGATCTTTTCATTATATAAGTATCTAACATGATTTTGATGATGATGAGAGGTAGTTTCTTGATATTATTTTGTAGAAAGAATTGCATATGATTGATATCTTTGACATGACCACCTTGTGTATTTGAAATGGTGATAAAGAGAGTTTCTTGAATATGTTTGTATGAGCTTTAAGAAAGAGTTTCTTGAAACAATTTATTGATATGGTGGTCCCAGATTTACGTTTTGAAATAGAGATTATTATATGCTAATAATGGATCAGATATGTGACTTGCAAGTCAATGGTATGACGATACCATATAAATGTATGTCATAATAGAGTTAGAGTTTTTAGAGTATGTTTTCAGAGAATGCATGTTTTAAATAGTTAAAACTGGGCTTAAAGAGGGTTAGGTGGTTACCTGAAGAAGGCTTGAGTTCAAGTAACTCTTAACCTAAAACCGTGATTTGCCGATCCGGGTATATTATTTTATGCTGGTGATGGTCGTTTGGCGTAGCAGAGTCGGAGACTCCAACCCTTGCGGCACACTTGGGTTGGAGGCTTCACCACCAAGTCAATGGAGGATTCCATATAGCCCATGGAATTTCAGAGTTGTAGGGTATATCACCTAGCGCAGAAGTAAAACAAAGAATGTCTCAGAGTTCAGATGATTTTCTTTCAAAGTCTTTCAGAAATGCACAAGAAATTTCTTACTATACCTTATGTTTATGAACTATTTTAAATTGCTCTCATATATGTTGAATATAAATTATTAATTTGGATTTGCTCTGTGTACTAGTACAATTGTATTGACCTCCTACCTCCCAGGTTCGGAGGCTCAGCCTAGGGGTCCGGCTAATCAGTAGAGTATCCAGAGAGAAGTGATCCGTGCTGAGGTGAGTCTTCTTTATTCCAGAAGGCTTGTTATTTCAGATTATGTTATTCCTTTGTTTTGGTATACTGGGGTCCTTGTCCCAGTTTGCAGAACCATTGTGAGATGCAGTAGAAATTTCACAGACTGAGTCAGATCTTTTTCAGATATTTTGGATTGCAGCTTTCATTCTTATGTCTTGAATATCAACGTTAATGACCATGTTTCCGTATCATATTGTGTTTCGGCATCTTCTCTTATTATATGAATGTTGTGCATGACTACCAGATAAAGTAGGACGTACGGGACTTTAGGGCTCGGGATGTCCTTGTAACGCCCCAAAATTGGGTCCCGAGACGTCACACGGTGCTTAGGGGCACAAGTGACCCCAAGCTAACCCTCCTACTGTCATAACTCATAAGCAACTGGATAAAATGCTTAAATCTATATAAAATCAGCGAAAACATAGAACGATTACAACTCTACTTTTACCAAACAAAACTGAAACTAAATACATCAACTTCTACTGACTGTCTATGAAGCCTCTACTAGTACTGACTTTAGATAGTGGGGGTCATGAAACCTACCTATCTAAGACCACAATTACTAAAATAAGAAAATACAACACTTCTCAAACTTTATAACCAACTCAAGCCCTCGAATCAAAAGGACTCATCACCTGCTGACTGGAAGCGGCGGACTGACTGAATGCAGTATCTGCGCAACAATTTGTACCTACATTATAAGACAATGTAGCACATAGAAATATATTGGGGTAAGTACTTTAAGAAATGTACTGAGTATGTGGGAGTGCAATGCAACATTATAAATAAGATCATAAATGATTATGAAAATCATGCATGCTGACGAAAACGACTTTCTTTGCTTGAATTAACTGAAATATATTCCTTGTAAATCATCAATAGTAATGCAAGCATTATATATCTCATAAATTATTATATTCAACTCAAACTCTTTAACTCATGACTTAGAGTGACTTGGTAACTCATTAAACTTGAACTCTTATGGACTTGGGAGGTTCTTATAACCGACATAAACCATGTGAGCTACATGGAGTCCAACGTTTTTCCCTGCTAAGGAGAGAACCCCGCATTGGCGGGAGCATCGTACTCTTTCCAGGGAGTACAACCTAAATTTAGTGATCACAATATCATACTCGTCCTCCGGCCCACAATTATCAATATCAATCCTACGGTGGCACGTAGTTTTGGGAGAAATACCACATTTTCCGCTTGAAGCTAAATACTACTCCCAGACACAAGATCAGAACGCGTTAGAAAATCCACCACAAACATCACAAGGGTCTATCATGAAGACCAAATCAAATCTCTTTCTCATTTATCAAATCATAATCAATTTGTGGATTCGTAACTCGACTCAAATCAAATAAATCTTTCTTAATAACAAAATGTATCAACTCATTAAGTCATGGCAACATCAATAACTGTGATGAAATATCAAGACTCATTCTTGACTCTCAAGCTCAAATATCAATATATATATTCAATAATCAAACTTCTCATAGAAAATCTTAATTCATGACTCTTATCTCAAATCATTCGGAAATCCTCAACTCATAATAATAATATTGGCATAAGTTCTCAATTTAAGAAATAAAATGATGAAATAATCATGTGTATCAATCTTGAATAGCTCAAATATCATGAATCATTAATAAAGTAATTTGGTTGTAAACCCACTTTGCAAAATCATGAATTTCAATAGTAAAAATTAAATCTTTGGGCACAAGAACGAAAGAAGTGTTCTTGTTCAAACCCCACATACCTTGGATTATGATTTTAAGATGAGAAAGCTTGATTGGAAACTCTTCTTCACATTTTTGAGCTAAGTTCTTGATGCCTTTGACTTGGAGAACTTGATTCTTGAACAACTTGGTGAAATCTTTTGAAGATTCTTGAATTTTCTTGTAGAAGATTTGATTTAGGATTTTGGAAGAAACCCTAGTTCTAGATCTTTCTTGGAAGAGAAATGAGAGAAAATGAATTTCTCCTCTCTACTTGGATATATATATGACCAAAATGGGATGAAATGACCAAAATACCCTTGCAAAAACGTCCCTTAATTGCTGAAAAAAATAGCTGACGACATCCGTGACAAGCCGTCAGGCCTGTGATAGGCCGTTACGAATTGTCGTCACAAAAAAGGTGGATTTTATGATTTTCGGCTTAAGGTTGACAACATTTTGTGACAAGCCGTCAAACTGCTGACAAGCCGTTACAAAATGTCATCACAAAAGGTTGGATTTTGTGACTTTCTGCCTTAAGGTGACGACATTTTGTGACAAGTCGTCACAAAAGGTCGTCACGGAGTTTCTAGGCTGACACGCTGGAGTAAAATACACATAACTCTTTGCTCCGATATCGGATATTGACGAAATTGGTATCGTTGGAAAGATAATTCAATTATATATCTTTTATTAGGTCATGGGATCAATGATTCATAGTATAACTACTTATACTATCATTTGAAGTTGGATATGGAAAACTCCTTCCCAAGAATTCAATCGGTAAGGAATGTTTTAATTCACCTAATCGCTAGGACATCTTTGAGGCCTTAATACACATCACCCTTGATTAGAAAACAACCAAAGCACTATAATTTATTTCTCATGAGCTTGATTCATGGTTTCACTATTGGTTAGAGTCTCAGGGTATTACAAAATGGCTCTAACTCCCTCACCGGGTGTCCGATGCGGGTGAATCTTATGTTGATGGAAAGCTTATCCAATTCTCTACATGATAGAAAGTGGAATTTATGGAAATACAACACGATATAAATAACAATTACTTTGTAAGTCATCCATATTCACTCAAAAGATGAATTTAGGCTTAAGAAACGATCAGGGTATTACAATATCTCCCCCTTGGAAACATTCGTCCTCGAATGTTGCTGTTTGGCCAAGAATACAGCGAAAACAGAAAACACACAGCTGAAACAACTTGATAATCTGAATCTATATCTTTCTAAACTTTGAAGTACTTCTTTGAATGTATAAACGCATGATGAGAATATCTATACCGCTGGATCCGAGATTGGAAAAGAATAGATAGAGGACAACTGTAATTCTCGACTAAATTTGAGCTGATTTGCCTTCTGCTTATATTAAATAGCAGGCTCATGCTGAGAGTTTAGAATTCACTTGAGGTGATAAGGGTCCAATCGTACTCATAGATGGCGAAGAGATAATTTATGCAGGCATAGGTCATGAGAAACAAGGATAAGACTACACAATGGGTATTACATTGTCTAGATTAGAATACTGGGAAAACAAAGATTGTTCAATGAATGCTTACAAACTGAATCACAATTATATATCCGAATCTGAAACTAATGCCTGATACACATACTGAACTGAATTCGTAGATTTTGGGTGCGAGCAACTACTTACCAGATTGCCCGTACTTATGAAACTTCGAGTGGTAAGACCAGACTAGTTTAAAAAAATGGAAGACCATAGAAATCTATCTTCCAAATTTTAAAAACTGGGTTTGTTAACTATGCAAACTGAATCGTACTAGATACTCATACTTAAGTAGAGGATTTCTTCAACACCCTCCCAAGGAATTCTAATGATCTGAAGGAGCAAAGAACTTTAGGCAAAATCTAAACAAGACATCTGAATCAGGGATCATAGAATTACCATAATCCCATAACTTGAAACCTAAACCTATGAATCATATGTCAGGATAAAAGTACTAAGCTTCAAGCAAGGCAACTCCTTACTCTCAAACTCAACCATACTTCTCAAATACTCTCTCGACTATACTATACCCTTCTGATACTATATTTGATCGATTCGACTTACAATCTCCACATGACACCGATAATTCCATCTACTCATATCCCCTCGAACCAAACCCCCTCATCGTCTTCATGCCTAACCTAGAACCACAAGATTCGCCACATAACCCCAGTCTGAATCATGAACTCCCACACATCTACATTCTTACAAACTCTCACTTCAAGAATAATTCTCATTACCACTTCGACAACTCCAATCCACCTAGTACTAGCCATTTACTAATGCACAAGGCACCCATCTTCATGCACATAGACACGACATTCAAGCCTATCTTCATACCCTACACACCTCTTATCAAGAAAAATTTCCATGCACTCACCTCAAGCACACCTAACATACTCCTAGCTAATCAAGTCCTAGACAAATGCTTCACTCCAATATTCCTTCCAACTCATGGAATTACACAAAATGAACACACCACAATCTTCCCAATCATAACACATTAAACTTCAACTAACCATAACATGTATCAAAGACTTAGCCTCAATCTTACTTCATATTACCGCCAAGCCAAAGTAGGCATGCCACCCTCTATCATTGATAAGGAAATATCTTCTCTCTCCCAACTAAACAACTATTCACCACCACTATCTTGGGTAAGGAAAGATACCTAAAAAATTAGAGCATGAGGATCTGACACATGAATAGATGCTATGAATAACTTGAAACTCAACTGAGGCTTGAGGAATAGAGGATTTAACATCATAAACCTAGCAAAGAAATACGTCCTGGGGACATGCATGATATAAATCTGAATTTTTTTCTTTGCTGATCATTAAACATAGTGCTTGAACATTAGAACTGAACATGTCACAAAACTTGAGTACATAAGTCATGCGTTGCATGACCTAAATTGAGAATTCGTAACTATGAAATGTGATTCCAACCTGTGAAAGGTCTGAAACTCCACATTTCAGTAACTAAATGAGGATAGGATTCTTTATGGCATGCCTGGACATGAATCATGATCATGGTATCAAAATGCAAAGCATGAATGAATACTGGAATGACTGAAAATACTAAAATAAAATGGGTCAAGCAGTATCCCTTCTCACAACTATTCCACAACTTACTGGCACACCCACTAGAACCTGACAACCTAACTTGGTTACTTGTTCTACTATCTCCCCCTTAGACTAAAGCAATCACACTCCTTGACTCAATTATTAGGAACATAGTTCATTACCTAACTAGTCTTCCTCCACCTAGAAACTCCACGACACTTACTAATTATGCCACATACAATGACCCTAGAAAATAAAGCATCCCCATAGCACCTTGGGCAAGATTTCTCACCAAGAACACAAAATTAAACTTAATTACAAGTTGATCAGACTCAGGCTCTTCCATACACTGTCCAAGCCCATTAGATCACTTCTCTATAACTAGCACCATTAACTAAGAAATCATCACATCCACCTTCATAGACACCAATCATCCAAGCTTAATGCCCAACGCTCAGCATAACTTACAACTCCACCTCTCATACACAATTCTCACTTTGAAACTATAAAACAAAACGTCAATAAACACTAGACCACTTAAACCCCCTAATAACAATAATTGGTCATAATCATATGGCCTCTCTCATTTACAATCGATCAACACGCCTCCTTTCTACCCATCATTACTATCTATCCTTCATACATAGCTTAAGTTAGTTCATAACTTTATAAGCCTCAACTTAACTTCCCCTTGAAATCTCAAGAGCACCTAAGTTAACAACACTCATCCACTAAGTATCCTCATCCATAACCTATACTTATCTTGTGCAACACACCGTCAACAACTCTTTTCATACCTTAAGCAAACTATTATTTACCTCTACCAATAACTCTTTCTCTTTCTTCCATGAGCTAACACATAAGAACAATATCACTTTATCACTAACTCGATCATATGGAAAAGGCTCGGCTTTACATACTTCCAATAAATCACACTTTTAACCTTTCTTGCAACTACACCTCTAAACCCAGTTCCAACCAGCACGAGGAAACAAGATACACAAAGAGTCGCTAGTGAATCAAAATAGGCCTCACCCGGCTTCACTAGTCTTTGATTTTGCATTTTGAAAAAGAATTTGAGATGGATAACAAAGCAATTATGCTAGTGAATCGAAAGATCCCCACATGTCTTCACTAGACTTTCAGTTCCAACATCATGACAATAACAAGGTTATGAGAGGTAGAGACTTGCCATACAATATTCAATAATCTAAGAATAGACATCTTACTTTGTCTTAAATGAATGAATCATAAGGGAGAGGGCATAACATTAAACTTAAGAAACTTATAACACGTTGGTAAGCTCTTCTCAGGCCGCTTTGTGAGACTTCTGAAATTTCTCACTTGCAAGTCTAAGGGTATTGTCAGGGAAGGAAATTAAAACTTGCACATCATGTTACCTCAAGAACAGTACATAGATAAAGAAGTATAGATTATCATTATGGATTCTGAGAAGGAATCTGGAAGCACAACTGACTTGGGCTTATTGCACAATTCATAAGAAAGGCATGATAAGACACTAATAGGATACTTTCTAGCTCATTTAAAACTTCGTAACTATCTGTGGACACTACTTAAGAAAGTACTATCTGCAAAGAGTTGAGCTTGACTGTCTCTAATACCTCAAAAATAAGGCGGGGATGCCCTGAATAGAGGAAGATGAGAATCTGCATAAGTTTCTCAAAGAACCTTTCTATAGCAAGATCTAAGACATGAAAGAATGGAGACCTTTTTTAAATATCTTGTAGCCTCTCAAAGAAAAGTACATACGTCTCCATACCATTCCGCAAGACTCTACTAGACACGACTTCATAGACACCCTAGGACACTTGAACTCTGTGCTATGATACCAAGTTTGTAACACCCCAAACTTGGGTCCCGAGACGTCACACGGTGCTTAGGGACACTAGTGACCCCAAGCTAACCCTTCTACTAGCATAACTCATAAGTAACTAGATAAAATGCTTAAATCTATATAAAATCAGCGAAAACATAGAACTTCTCTGAACTTGATCAATATAAACATGAACTTTACAAGATTACAACTCTACTTTTACCAAACAAAACTAAAACTGAATACATCAACTTCTACTGACTGTCTATGAAGCCTCTACTGGTACTGACTTTAGATAACCGGGTCATGACACCTAACTATCTAAGCCCACTATGACTAAAATAAGAAAACACAATACTTCTCAAACTGTATAACCAACTCAAGTCCTTGAATCAAAAGGACTTATCACCTGCTGACTGGAAGTAGCGGACTGACTGAATGCGGTATCTGCGCAATAATTTGTACCTACATTATAAGACAATGTAGCACATAGAAATATATTGGGGTTAGTACTTTAAGAAATATACTGAGTATGTGGGGGGTGCAATGCAACATTATAAATAATATCATAAATGATTATGAAAATCATGCATACTGAAGATAATGACTTTCTTTGCTTGAATTAACTGAAATATATTCCTTGTAAATCATCAATAGTAATACAAGCATTATATATCTCATAAATCATTATACTCAACTCAAACTCTTTAACTCATGACTTAGAGTGACTTGGTAACTCATGAAACTTAAACTCTTATGGAATTGGGAGGTTCTTATAACCGACATAAACCATGTGAGCTACATGGAGTCCAATATTTTTCCCTTCTAAGGAGAGAACCCCACATTGGTGGGAGCGTCGTACTCTTGCCAGGGAGTACAACCTAAATTTAGTGATCCCAATCTCATAATCGGCACGTAGTTTTGGGGGAAATACCACATTTTCCACTCGATGCTAAATACTACTCCCAGACACAAGATCAAAACGCGTTAGAAAATCCACCACAAACATCTCAAGGGTCAATCATGAAGACCAAATCAAATCTCTTTTTTATTTATCAAATCATAATCAATTTGTGGATTCTTAACTCGACTCAAATCAAATCAATCTTTCTCAATATCAAAATGTATCAACTCATTAAGTCATGGCAACATCAATAACTGTGATGAAATATCAAGACTTATTCTTGACTCTCAAGCTCAAATATCAATATATATATTCAATAATCAAACTTTTCATAGAAAATCTTAAATCATGACTCTTATCTCAAATCATTCAAAAATCATCAACTCATAATAACAATATTCGACTCATGGCATAAGTTCTCAATTTAAGAAATAAAATGATGAAATAATCATGTTATCAATCATGAATAACTCAAATATCATAAATCATTAATAAAGGAATTTGGTTGTAAACCCACTTTGCAAAATCATGAATTTCAATAGTAAAAATTAAATCTTTGGGCACAAGAATGAAAGAAGTGTTCTTGTTAAAATCCCACTTACCTTGGATTATGATTTTAAGATGAGAAAGCTTGATTGGAAACTCTTCTTCACACTTTTGACCTAAGTTCTTGATTCCTTAGACTTGGAGAACTTGATTCTTGAACAACTTGGTGAAATCTTTGGAAGATTGTTGAATTTTCTTGTAGAAGATTTGATTTAGGATTTTGAAAGAAACCCTAGTTCTAGATCTTTCTTGGAAGAGAAATGAGAGAAAATGAACTTCTCTTCTCTACTTGGATATATATATATATATAGGACCAAAATGGGAGGAAATGACCAAAATGCCCTTGCAAAAACGTCCCTTAATTGCTGGAAAAAAATAGCTGACGACATCCGTGACAAGCCGTCACGAATTGTCGTCACAAAAAGGGTCGATTTTATGATTTTTGGCTTAAGGTTGACGACATTTTGTGACAAGCCGTCAAACTTGTGATAAGCCATCACAAAATATCGTCACAAAAGGTTGGATTTTGTGACTTTCTGCCTTAAGGTGATGACATTTTTTGACAAGCCATCAGGCTTGTGACAAGTTGTCACAAAAGGTCGTCACGGAGTTTCCAGGCTGACATGCTGGAGTAAAATAAGCATAACCTTTGTTCCGATATCGGATTTTGATGAAATTGGTATCGTTGGGAAGATAATTAAATTATATATCTTTTAGTAGGTTTTGGGATCAATGATTCGTAGTATAACGAGATATATGATCATTTGAATTTGGATATGGAAAAATCCTTCCCAAGAATTCAATCGGTAAGGAATGTTTTGATTCACCTAATCGCTAGGACATATTTTAGGCCTTAATACACATCACCCTTGATTAGAAAACAACCAAAGAATTATAATTTATTTCTCATGAGATTTATTCATAGTTGCACTATTGGTTAGAGTCTCGGGGTATTACAAAATGGCTCTAACTCCCTCACTGGGTGTCTGATTTGGGTGAATCTTATGTCTATGGAAAGATTATCCAAGTATCCACATGATAGAAAGTGGAATTTAGGAAAATACAACATGATATAAGAGCAATCACTTTGGAAGTCATCCATATTCACTCAAAAGACGGATATAGGCTTAAAAAATGATCTGGGTATTACAGTCCTTTACGGCCAGGCCCTAGTTTAGGTCATGACTAACTTGGTATCAAAGCATGGTTTATGGTCCCAGGGTGTCTGCAAAATTACGCCTGGTAGAGTCTTATTTATGGCTGTGTAGAATGCTATACTTATAAGCAGGAAGCTACAAGGCATTTAGGAATGTATCTCTTTCTTCTTGTCCTAGTTCATGCAATAAAGTCAGAATGTTCCTCTTTCATAATCTAATTCCTGCTATGGTGTCGCCTATATGAAAGTAACAGTCATCCCAATTCTTTTCTTACTCTGATATTCTTAGACATCTCTCATTATTGGGGTGATTCAAGTACAGAAGTTTAGAGTCTAAATGACATGGCTCTTTCTAATTGAATCAAATGAAATTTTAAAAAAATTGTGCAAATACTTGAGAAGAGTTCGTTAGTGCTTCAGAGTGTATTGATTCTAGTGTGAACCTTGATTTTTATGAAATCGTGCTTTTCTGCCTGCGGCATTTAGTGTATTCGGTCCTTTTAAAAAATTTATGTTGCAAATGTCATGCTTAAGGGGGGGATGATGTGTAGCAGAATATTGGAACTATAGTTCTACCTGAGTAGTAATATACCTTAAGTGTTGGTGTCATGATCTATTAGTAGTGATGTTGGACCAAGAAGTTGGTGATGTGAAGTCACAAAGTTAGAAGTCAGAGTGAGGGTGACTTTTTTGTAAATAAATATTTTAGTTGAATAACCGATGTTTGAGGATGATATACCCCTTTTTAGTGATAAACTAATGTGGTAGCTAGTAGCATGTGTGGATTGTATGGTAGTATGTGGGGAAGTATTTGACTCAGATTTTTTATTTATACAGAGTAAGATATGTATTCTTAGATCATTGATTATTGTGTGTCAAGTTTTTGTCTCTTGTAATCTTGTTATCATTGTGTTGTTGAAACTCAAAGTCTAGTGAAGCCGTGTGAGGCCTATTTTGATTCACTAGCAACTTATTATCCATCTTGTTGGTTCTTGTATTGGTTGGAACTGGGGATTTAGAGGCGTAATGGCAAGAAAAGTGGTAAGGGCAATTTATTGAATGTATGTATAGCCAAATCTTTTTTTATGAGATTGAGTTGGTATTAAAGTGATACGTCCTTGTGTGTTAGTTTAGTAGAAGGTAGAAAAGAATTTATTAGCTAAGGTGAGTTGTTGTTTGCTCAAAGTATGAAAATGGCTAGATTAGCCAGTAAGTTATAATTATAGACAGAAGGTTGTTTGTGGAATTTGAAGGTAGTCTAAATGTACACTTGGGTAAGTAAGTGTGATGTGAAAAAGCCGTATAAGTAGATAAGATTGTATGGGGTTATAATATAAGAATAAGGTTGACCATGTCTATTATGTGACTCTACCCCCTTGACCTCATTTTCTTTGGTAGTTGTAAACTAGTACTACTTCTGAGAAGGTATGTAGTAGATTTTGAGGCATAGCAGTGATGTCATGAAGGTGGATATGATTATTTCTTAGTTAATGATACTAGTTTTATTAAAGCGATCTAATAGGAATAAACAGTGCATGCAAGAGCTTAAATTTATTTGATTTGTAATAAAGTATGATGTTGTATGTATGAAGTAGAAGTATGCCAAGGTGATATGAGGTTGTGGTATTTTTCTAAGGCTATTACATGTTGTGTGTGGCTAGTGGTGCCGTTGAGTTGCTAGGTGGAGAAAGACTAGTTAGATGGTATATGGTGTTCTAAATAGCCAAGTTAAGGAGTTTTGATTGATGATGTTGAGCCTTTTGATATGATCTTGATTCTCATAGTAGAGAGATATAAGTTTGGAGTCATGATGCTGGTAGACTATGACAGAAGTGGAATGGTCCGTCAAAGGTTTGGAGATATCCATGTTTAGTGTTAGAAGAATCAGAGTTGATGAATGTTTAAGATGTTATATGATGACTTTTGGGGTTATAGAAATCTAAGGGTTGAATCTTAGAAGTAGGTATTAGCATTGGTTGTTATACATGAAGATACCATCTTACAGGGTAAGTTTAGTTTTATGTGTATTATTATATCCCCAACTCTAGAGTAAAGTAATTTCAGTTTATACCAGAGTGTATACAGTGGTTCACAGACTTAGAGTTGTGGCTTAAATCAAAGGGGGAGATGATAGAACGAGTAACCAAATCAAGTTTTCAGATGATAATAGATGTGCCAGTAAGTTGTGGAATTGGCCGTGAGAAAAAATGATGCTCAATCTATTCTTATTTAAGAAGTTTACTGTAGTTATTCCGATACATACTCATGTTTTATGTTTCAGCTTCATGATCATAGATCATGTTCCTGCATATGTTAAGGAATCATGTACTCTCCTAGTTCATAGTATGATGAGTTCCCAGTTTATTTAGCAGTCAGAATCACTTTCCGTAAGTTATGAATTCCAAAAATTTAGGTCATGTAGTTCATGACTCTTGTGCACATGTGATACTCTTAACGATCAGTGAAAATTTAGATTTATATCAGGTACGTCCTCAGATTAGATCTCTTTAATGAGTCCATGCCGTGAGTTCTCTATTCCTCATGCCTCAGTAGGGTATCAAGTTATGTTTAGTACTCTCCTTATGTTTCGAATAGCAATATTCCAATTTGTAGTGAAATTTTCCCTTAGGTCGAGATAGTGATGATGAACAGTTCTTTAGATGGGAAAGAGTAAACATTTCTTGTAGATGAAAGATGGTTATATGCTTATTTGAGTTAAGGCGGTAATTGTGGAGTAAGTTTGATGCCGAGTCTTTGATACGTGTCAAGGTTAGTTGAAGTTTTATGTGTTATATTTGGGGAAAAAATTATTATGCGCTTGTTTTATGTAAGTCTATAAGTTTAAAGAGTTTTGAGGTGAAGTTTTATGTATGGCTTGGTTAGTTAAGGATATTTTATATGTATCATCTAAATAGTGCAAGGAAATTGTTATGGATAGAAGTATTAGAGAATATGAGAAATATGCTTTATGAGTGGTTGTTTAGAAGTGTATATGTGGGTATAAAGATAGGCTTGAATGTCATGTTTGTATGCATATGGATGGATGCCTTGAGTGTTTATGAATGTCTAATATGAAGTTGAAGGTGATTGTTGGAGTGGCAGTAAGAATTATGCAGGAGATGAGGAATTGTGAAATGCAGGGTGTGCTAAATTCATGATTCAAACTAGTACTATAGTATTATGTGGTGCGTCTTGTGATTTTGAGTTAGGATTGAAGATGATAGGGGATTTAGTTCAGTTTAGACATTAGTAGATGGAAATATTAGCGACCATGTGAGAAAAATTAGTGGAATTAATGAGCATGGTGTTTAAGGGGAAAGTATAGTTGAGAGAGTATTTTAGTAGTATGGCTAATCTTGAAAGTAAGAAGTTGCATTGCCTAAGGTTTGGTAATTTTGTCCTAGTATACGAGTTATATGTCTATATTCCATGCTATAGAGTAGTGTCATTGTTGTGATTCCTTAGTTGGATGTCTTGTGTAACTTATTTTAGATATTCTTTGCTCCCTAATGCTACTAGGACTTCTTTATAAAGAGTGTTGAAGAGTACTCCAGTTAAGTATAAGTGTCCAGTAAAATTCAGTTTAACAGTCAGGCAGACAAGTTACTGTGGTTTTCCACCTTTTCACCCAATCCTACTATCTGAAGTCCAATGCGTATGACCATCCAAAAAGATAATCTATTCCATCTGTGTAAGTTTCGAAATTAGTTCATTCCAAGCATGATGTTTCAGATTCAGTTATTTAGTCATAACTCAGTTCACAAGAGTTCAGCACATAATCTCAAATTTTTCAGCTATTCTAGCTCAGATAGTGTAATACCTTTGTACGATCTAAATCTTGTTGCCTCATGATTCGTACTTACATAAGTTATCACTTCCAAATCCAATGTGTGTGATTTGAGCATAAACACTTTGGGGGGAATCCTAAACTCTCAGGATGAATCAACTCCTTAAAACAAGGATGGGCAGGTCAGCTCATAATTCAGTTTCAAGATAGAAGTTTAAATGTTTTAGATCAGTTATATCCTTTCTTAGAAGACACATCATGTCCGCATTATTCCATAACTTTAAGATTCAATGTTCCTACCCATCATTCAGGGATGAATGATCCCAAGGGGGAGATAATATAACACCCCGCATTTCGGGCTAGAATGAAAACCATCATTTCTATGCGTAGATGATCCAAAATCCATAAATCCTACGTAAATTTTTCATGTTAATCAATTATGTAGGGTGGAAAATTGAATGACCTTTCCGTCGATATAAGATTCGCCTAAATCCGATACCCGGGCAAGATGTTATGGATAATTTAAGTCCTAGTCGTAAAACACCATCATTTTGGTGCTTGGCGCGTCGCGGAGGTGGTCTATTTAACAATGGTCAAATTCAAGTATCCAAGTGCGATTGTGGCGCATCTCACTGAAGTTTTATGTCCCAACCAGTAGGACAACGCGATGGCTCCGTGTCGCGGTGACCCTAAAAATCCCATTCATCAATTTCTAATGAGCCACCGTGATAGTTGTGCATCGCGGTGGCCCATAATATCAGGTTTTCAGTTATATTTTATTCCATCTCATTTAGGGTATATTGGGTATTTTCCACCCCCTTATCAGCTTAAATATGGGATTTTACTCCCAAGTGACCACATTATTCATATTTTCTTTAAAAATTCACAAAAACACTCTCTAGGGTTTCAAACTAAAAACCCAAATAACTCAAGATTCAACCGTGGGTTTTCAAAACTATTTGAAGATTTGGAATCCCCAAACCATAGGCTTCAAGAATCATCAATCAAAATTTTAAATTGAGGTATGTGGGGTTTATCCTAAAAACTACATGGGCTTGTTAACACTAGAACATGATTTAAAGATTATCAAGCCTGAATTTTAAAGGGGTTTTGAAACTTATGCTTTGAATTTCTCATTATGGATGCTTGGATAGTATTACTGTTTTGGTCTTTAGGAATTTTCCCCCTTAAATTGATTTAAACTTATATGAATATGTATGATGTTGAAGATTTGATTGAGAGCATTGTTATTGAAACCACTCTCTTTGATGATTTAAAGTTGATGAACTTGTTGGGAATGATTTGAGATGCTTGTTTAATGTTTTGAAGGGGATATTTTCAATATTTAAGTATTTGACATGAATTTGATGATGATGAGAGGGAGTTTCTTGATATGATTTCGTTCTTGTCTTAAAAAGAAAGAATTGCACAAGATTGATTTCTTTGCCATGACCACCATGTGTATTTGAGATGGTGAAAAAGAGAGTTTCTTGCATATGTGTACATGAGCTTTAAGGAAGAGTTTCTTGAAATGATTTATTGATATGGTGGTCCCAGATTTACGTTTTGAAATAGAGATTATTATATACTAATAATGGCTCAGAGATGTGACTTTCAAGTAAATGGTATGACGATACCATATAAATATATGCCTTAATAGATTTAGAGTTTTCAGAGTATGTTTTCAGAGAATGCATGTTTTAAAGAGTTAAAATTGGGCTTAAAGAGAGTTAGGTGGTTACCCGAAGAAGGTTTGAGTTCAATTAACTCTTAACCTAACACTGTGATTTTCCGATTCGGGTATATTATTTTACGCTAGCGATGGCCGTGTGACGTAGTAGAGTCAGAGATTCCAACCCTTGCGGAACACTTGGGTTGGAGGTTTCCCCACTGAGTTAATGGTGGATTCCATATAGCCCGTGGAATTTTAGAGTTGTAGGGTATACCACCTAGCGTAGGTGTAAAACATAGAATGTCTCAGAGTTCAGATGATTTTCTTTCAAAGTCTTTCAGAAATGCCCATGAGATTTCTTACTATACGATATGTTTATGAACTATTTTAAATTGCTCTCATTTATGTTGAATATAAATTATTAATTTGGATTTTCTCTACGTACTAGTACAATTGTATTGACCCCCTACCTCCCAAGTTCAATGGCTCAGCCTAGGGGTCCGTCTAATCAATAAAGTATCTAAAGAGAAGTGATTCGTATAGAGGTAAGCCTTCTTTGTTCCAGAAGGCCTATTATTTCAGATTATGTTATTTCTTTCTTTTGGTCTATTAGGGACCTTCTCCTGGTTTTCAGAACAGTTGTGAGATGTAGTAGAAATTTCGCAGACTGAGTCAGATCTTATTCAAATATTTTGAATTGTAGCTTTTATTCTTATGTCTTGAATCTCAGAGTTAATGACCATGTTTTCGTATCTGATTTTATTTCTGCATCTTCTTTTATTATATGAATGTTGTGCATGACTAACAGATAGAGTATGACGTACGAGCCTTCAGGGCTCGGGATGTCCATCACGGTCAGGCCCAAGTTCAGGTTGTGATACCTCTCTATATAGGACCATACCAGATTGTGAGAAGAATAGGTGAAGTTGCGTATGAGTTAGAGTTGCCTACAAATCTGGGTTTTTTTTCACCCGGTAATTCATGTATCCATGTTGAAGAAATGTATTGGGGACCACTCTCTAGTGTTACCCATTGAACATATCAGAGTGTCAGACTCCCTATATTATGAAGAAGAGCTTATTGCAATCTTTGATCGTCAAGTCCGAAAGTTGAGGAGCAAAGAGATAGTTTTGGTTAAGGTGTTGTGGAGAAATCAAAATGTTGAAAAAAAAAACTGGGAATCAGAAGAGGACATGAGAGCAAGGTACCCAAATCTATTTGATCCGGTGAATGATAAGACGGAAGGTACGATCCTTGTCTTACTCGTTCCATGTCCTTAATATGCTTGTAATCGTATTTTTCTTTTCCCCGAGCCATTATTCAGGGACGAATGATCCCAAAGAGGGGATAATGTAACACCCCGCCAAATCGTCCATGCGTTAGTCTCATTTATTTTGACTTCCTATGTGAGTAAATTTTAAACCATATAGAATATTCTTAATTTTGACTCTCTATCAAGTAGGAAATTGAATGAGCTTTCCGTCGATATAAGATTTACCCAAATTTGATACCAGGGCAATAATTTATAGTAAAATTTAAGTCCTAGTCATGAAACACCGTCATTTTGGTGATTGGCACGTCGCAGAGGGGCTCTATTTAACAATTGTCAAATTCCAGTAGCCTAGCGCAATTGTGGCACGTCGCACTGAAGTTCTAGGTCCCAACCAGCGGGACAACATGATGGCTCCACATCGCGGTGACCCCAAGAATCCCATTCGTCAATTTCCAGTAAGCCACCGCCATAGTAGCGCGTCGCGGAGGCCCATAAAATCGTGCTCCCAGTTATATTTTTTTCAGTTACGTTAAGGGTTAAAAGGGGGGGGGTATTTTGGGAAATTACCCTACCCCCAATCCATCCATAAACATACAATCAATGGCATAACAAAGCACTTTATGCCCAAATCTTGCTTCTCTATAAAGCAAAAACCCAAATCTTCTCACAAACCTTTTCCAAGAATCTCAAGATTCAACCGCGGGTTTTCGAAATTGACTGAAGATTTGGAATCTCCAAGATGTAGTCTTCAAGAATAAGTCACTAAGTTCATAATTCAAGGTACGCGGGGTTCATCCTAAAAACAACATGGGCTTGAAAACATTAGAGTATGATTTTAAGAGTTTTATGCATGAATTTCAAAGGGTTTTTTGGAATCTACATTTTAAATTACGTATTTCAAATGCTTAAATGTTATTATTACTTTGACCTTGTGGTCCTATCCCCTAAATTGTATATGTATATGTATGGAATTTAAGATTGAAGATTATTTGAGAGTATAAACTATGAACTCCCTCTTTTGTATTGAATTAAAGCTATAATTTTGTTGGAAAAAGAGTAGACATGCATGTTTCTTGATTGAAAATAGTTTTCTAAATGTTATAGTATTTGAACATGATTTAGAAATGATGAGAGGGTGTTTCTTGATATAAATGTGTTTTGTGTTAAAGATAAAGAGTTATATGATATTGAAACTTTTGAGATGACCACCTCTATTATTGAATCATTGATAAAGAGAATTGTTTGCATGGTTTTACATGGGTTTCCAAGAAAGAGTTATTTGAAATGATTTATTGATATGGTGGTTCTGAATTCCTTGATTTGAGATCAGAGACATAATTTCTACAAATAGCTCAGAGAATGTGACATACAAGTCAATGGTATGACGATACCAAAAGCATGTATGCCATAACAGAGTTTGTTTTCAAAGTGTGTTTTCAGAGAATGCATGTTTTAAAAAGTAAAAACTGGGCTTAAATAGGGTTAGGTGGTTACCCGAAGAAGACTTGAGTTCAAGTGACTCTCAGCCTAAAAATGTGATTTTCCGATACGGGTATATTATATTTTCGTTGGCGACGGCCGTGTGGCGTAGCAGAGTCAGAGACTCCAACCCTTGCGGCACACTTGGGTTGGGGGCTTCCCCGCCGAATCAATGGTGGATTCCATATAGACCATGGAATTTCAGAGTTTTAGGGTATACCACCTAGTGCATAAGTAAAACAAAGAGTGTCACAGAGTTCAGATGATTTATCAGAGTCTTTCAAAAATGCCCATGTGATTTCTTACCATATGATATGTTTATGAACTGTTCTAAATTTCTCTCATATATGTTGAATATAAATTATTATTTTGGATTTACTCTGCATACCAGTATAATTGTATTGACCCCTACCTCTCAGGTTTGGAGGCTCAGTCTAGGTGTCCGGCTAATCGGTAGAGTATCCAGTGAAGTGGTGAAGTGGTGAGCCTTCTTTATTCCAAAAGGCCTGTTATTTCAGATTATGTTATTCCTTTTTTGTGGTCTACTGTGGCCTTGTCCCAGCTTTTCAGACAGTTGCCTTTCTATCATGTAGTAGAGATTTCGCAGACTGTTCCAGATGTTGTTTAGTGATTTCGGATTTCATTCCTTATTGTTACACTAAATCCAAAGTTTGACCATGTTTCTGTATCAAGTTATATTTCTGCATCTTCTATATTTATATGAATGTTGTGCATGATTACCGGATAGAGTAGGACGTCTGGGCCTTCATGGTTAGGCATGTCTGTCATAGCCAGGCCCTAGTTTGTGTCATGATAGATAGGGGTATTTTTCTTAACTTTCTTTGCTTCTCCATAAGGATGAAATACCTTAATAAAATATGGATTGGTTTCATTCAATATCATCACTCTATCTAAGTGAGGAAAAGGAACAAAGTGATATTTTCTAAGGAAACCAGTCTCTAGAATCACTTCAAAATCACCCAATGGAATTGTCATCAATTTATGCTTCCCCATCCAATTTAGAGTCACCATTTGCACATTATAAGCCATTGCCTACTATTGTTTGTGCCTTCGAACTAACTGTTTGCACATAGGATTGAATTTTCATCAACTTTAGTCTATATGTTGCAGCAGCTTTAACTTCCTCAAATGTATGGATACCCCTGGTATCCACCACTGGCATCAACTTTCATATTAATATGAATTAGATTAACATGAGGTTTAAGAGACTTTGGAGAATCACCGACAACATTCAGCAAACTAATTTGATTATTTGACAAACACAAAGGATAGACAAAGAAGCAATCACTTCTTGTTCACCTTCACCTTTGGAAATTTGTAGTTATTATCCTCTACTAGATATGTTTGTTCATCTGATGGTTTGGTACGGTTTTGAGACATTATAGTTCCTTGTATGATTTTATGGAAAATATTAATTTCTTAAGAAAGATATATTTATTTTAAATGTTAGTATGTGAGATGGAGGCAATTTATTTTTCATAGCAACACCACTTGACAGTCATTCCACACTACAAAACTTTAGCCACAAACTTACAATACAGTCTAAGTAAAATAGACAAAGTATAATGCAATGTAAAGCACTCAACAATGTGCAGGAAACAAGTTTCCAACCTTTAGTATTATATCAGAATTACAAATAAACAATGCCAAATGAATTTTCTAAGTCATAAAACTGTCACGACCCGAACTAGGGCCTGGCCGTGACGGACATCCCAAACCATAAAGGCCCAAACGTCCTACTTTATCTGGTAGTAAACGTTTGGGCCTTTATGGTTAATGACCATGTTTCTATATTAGAAATACAATCTGATACGGAAACATGGTCATTAACTCTGAGTTTCAAGACATGACAGTGAAAGGTACAATTCAAAACGTCTGAATAAGATCTGACTCAGTCTGAGAAATCTCTACTACCACTCAAAACTATTTTAAAAACTGGGACAAGGCCCCCAGTAGACCAAACAAAAGAATAACATAATCTGAAATAACAGGCCTTCTGGAACAAAGAAGGCTCACCACTGAACGGATCACTTCTCTCTGGAATACTCTACTGATTAGCCAGACCCTTGGACTGAGCCTCCGAACCTAGGAGGTAGGGGGTCAATATAGATGTACTGGTATGCAGAGAAGATCCAAAATACTAGTTTATACTAACATTTATGAGAGTAATTTAAAAGAGTTCATAAACATATCAGATAGTAAGAAATCTCATGGGCATTTTCGAAAGACTCTATAAAATCATCTGAACTCTATAACACTCTTCATTTTACTTCTGTGCTAGGTGGTATATCCTACAACTATGAAATTCTATGGGCCATATGGAATCCTCCATTGACTCGGCGGGGAAGCCTCCAACCCAAGTATGCCGCAAGGGTTAGAGTCTCTGACTCTGTTACGCCACACGGTCGTCGCCAGCATAAAATAATATACCCGTATTGGCAAATCATGATTTTAGGATAAGAGTTACTTGAACTAAAGCCCTCTTCGGGTAACCACCTAACCCTCTTTAAGCCCATTTTTAACTCTTTAAAGCATGCATTCTCTGAAATCATATTCTGAAAACATACTTTATTATGGCATACATGTTTATGGTATCGTCATACCATTGACTTGCAAGTCATATCTCTGAGCCATTATTAGCATATTATAATCTCTGTATTTCAAAACTTAAATTCAGGACCACCATATCAATAAATCATTTCAAATAACTCTTTCTCTAAAACTTATGTAAACACATGTATGCAACTCTCTTTGTCAAACTTTCAATGATGCAAGGTGGTCATGTCAAAGCTCTTAATCTCATGCAAATCTTTATGTTTTAACAAAATATAATTAAATTGAGAAACTCCCTATCTTAAATATGTAAATCATACTCAAAATAATATGGTGTTTGAGTAAACTATTTTCAAGCCATAAATCATGCATTTCAAATCCTTCTTATTAAGATCATAAACTTAAAGTCATCACAAGGGAGGGATTTCATAAGTTGTGCTCTCAAACAATCTTCAATCTAAATTTTCATACATATACATATATGTGTAAATCAATTTAAGGGGTAAAGGCCTAAATACCAAATCAACAATACAATTAAACATTCAAAATGCGAAATAAAATCATGTATTTCAAATCTCCTTTCTAAATTCATGCTTGATAAGCTTTAAATCATGTTCTAGTGTTTACAAGCCCATGTAGTTTTTTAGGATAAACCCCGCATACCTCAATTTAGAAATTTGGTGGATGATTCTTGAAGCCTACGATTTGGGGATTCCAAATCTTCAATCAATCTTGAAAACCCACGGTTAAATCTTGAGTTATTTGGGTTTTTAGTTTGAAACCCTAGAGAATGTTCTAGAGTAATTTGGATGATTGTGAATGTATTCTGGTGTCTTTGGGATTAAATCCCGTATTTAGGATGATAAGGGGGTGGAAAATACCCAATATACCCTTAATGAGATGGAATAAAAATATAACTGGGAGCCCGATTTCATGGGCCACCGCAACGCGCCACAATCGCGGTGGCTCACTGGAAATTGACGAGTGGGATTCTTAAGGTCACCGCGACGCAGAGCCATCGTATTGTACCACTGGTTGGGACCTGAAACTTCAGTGCGATGTTCCACAATCGCGCTATACTACTGGACTTTGACAATTTCTAAATAGGCCCTTTCTGCGACACGCCAAGCACCAAAATGATGGTGTTTTACGACTAGAACATAAATTAGCCATAACTTCTTGCCTGGGCATCGTATTTGGGCGAATCTTATATCGACAGAAAGCTCATTAATTTCTCTGTGCCTCAGATCTTGAAATATAGGCGTCAATACAAATGTACTGGTATGCAGAGAAATCCAAAATAGCATACTTTTATATAACATAAATGAAAGCAATTTATGAAATATTTTACAGACAATATATGAAAATTCATGGGCATACTTAAAAGACTTTGAAATATTTTTTGAAACCACCACTTACTCTTTATCTTACTTCTGATTCAGGTGGTTCACCCTACAACTCTTCAATCTTACCGGTTATATGGAATGTGCCCTTAACTCGGTGGCCAAGCCCCCAACCCAAGTTTGCTGGAAGGGTTAGAGTCTTTATCTCTAATACGCCAAGGGGAACTAGGCCAGCGTATGGTCCCTCTTGGGGACATAATAAACCCGTATTGGCAAAACATGATATCCAGCAATGAGCTCTTACACTCAAATGCCTTCTTCGGGTAACCACCTAACTGTCTTTAGCCCATTTTTAACTCTTTAAGACGTGCATTCTTTGATATCAAAATCTAAAAATCTTACTCTGTTATGGAATTCATCTGTTTTGTATCGTCATACCAAGACTTTCAAGTCATATCTCTAAGCCATAAAATATCATGTTACAATGCTTTTGTTCAAACAATATTTATACCACTAAGTCATTCAAACAGTACAGGAGGATTTGTATATCGAATTATATGAAACTTACACAAAGACTCTCTTTCAACTCTTAAAACATATGGTGGTTCATTACTAGTAGCAAGGCATGCAAATCTTTAAATCACCCCTTTTCATTTATATTAACAAAAAACATCCTCTCTTCAGATCATAATCAAAACCAAGTCTTACACTATAGTAAAGACAGTTGTATTATGCTTCTCAATATGCAATTGAATAATTCATGACATAAGAAAGAAAGAAAGATGATTTATAACGAGAGGGATTATAAATGTTCATGCTCTCAATTCAATATTCGAACTCAAAACGCATACACATATACTAGTACAAATAATATTTGAGGGAAGGCCTTAAGACCAAAATATTATCTCATTAAAAGAGATCACAATGTATGCTTTATAATTTAATCCAAAACCCTTATCAATACATGATTTCTCAACATTCAAAACATTATAAAACGATTTCACCATGCCCATTTAGTTTAGGAAAACCCCACATTTCTTAATGACGAATAATTTTTGGAAAGATTGAACGTTTAATCTTGATTGAGAAAGCCTAAGTTTGTTTTTCTCCCATTGTACTTTAGAAGATGAATTAGGGATTTTTGAAGATTAAATAACGTGCATTAGGGTTGAGATTCGTTTAAAAATATTTAGGGACTGTTATGGGGCGCAAAAAGACTTTGTTGTCCTTGAAATAACTCAAAACGGAGCCCCTATACCATAAAACATGATGTTGGTGATGCCAAGACCATGTACAAACCTATGGCTTGCGGCTCCAAGCCCATTGCCTAAGCTGGATAGTGTCTCATTCAAATACTCATAACTTTTGGCTCCGGACTCAGATTAACGAACGGACAAAGACGTTGGAAGAAGACTCAAAGGGCTAATTCGATATAGTAGACTACATGAATCTATATATACTAGGAGAAACAGTCTCTGAAAGTTGAACCATGCAAAATCATCAACTAAAAATCAACTGATAGGAAAAAATTTCAACTTGACATTGTGTTAGGGGATTTTTTTTGTGTCCTAACTTCATATTCAAAGGTATTCCCACACTATAAAATTGATCATTAAACATTTATTAACAAAGAGTCATTAGGTATGGGTCTATATGCGTAGGAACGATGGTTTAAATTCTAGCCCAAAGGTATCATTCATCTCCAAATGATGGATAGAGACTTGTTGAAGCTCTAAAAGTACGGAATAATGAACGTACCCTCGTATAGAACATTTTTCCACAACAAGATATGCAAAGGTATCAAAAGAGCTTCATGATAACCTATATTGAAACGTGTAAGCACAAAGCGTGACATATAAGAAATGACATAGAGATGACCTTACACATGAGTTCTAGGGATCATAGTCACCACGACATACGGTGTGAGTTTATTTGGTGACCATAGGTATTGATTTACATCGATACAATTATGAAATAAGATTTTGCAGGAGATAGGAATAGAATCATTCTCTACCTTAAAAGATACAACGAATAGGCTTAAATTTAGAGACACTACCCATCTATGCCCAAATAATAAATAACATACTTCGTCATTTCCAACTTACCAATTTTTTTACAACATACCTAACCACAAGAATTTGAGTCCCACTACCTAGTACTTTTATGTTGAAGCCTAACTCTAGAAAAAAGATGTTAGCTTAAACTATGGGACCCCATACTCTACATCTCTTTAAGAATATTTCTTCACCTTACCACTACCATCAAACACACTCGAGTTTTAATTCAGCGAGTACTACCACATAGCTCATTGGTTTGCATTTTCATCAATCACAACATTCAAGCCTATCATTACTAGACCTACTTCATAGATCTCCCAGCAGGATCAACAAAATTAATCACTCTCACTAATATTTTTTTCCATATAACTCCTTAACTATTTCAAGTAACGAAAGTTCATCTGCTTCTTCCCCTTTCTCCTATGAACCTACTCTCAAGAAATCACATCAAAATTCTCACCTTCAAGAACATCTATTCCCCTACCTAAAACATTACTACGCTTCCACAATTACCACCATACTAACATACAGAGGGTCATTAAGGGACCCGAGAAAAAGCATCATGAATGGGAGAAACACTATTCAAATCATAACTCATATTTTTTGATCTACTCAAGGTGGGACATGGGGTGAAGATACAATACAATCACGAAGTGCTTCAGATATCAAGTGTTTGGATCGCAAGTAGAGAGACGCTCTGGAATAAACACAACATAGCACGAGTACTTAGGACAATCCATAGAGGGAAACACGAGTGCTTACATCGTGAGTTGTATAACAAGAGTTTGGATTTCATGAAGTCAAGATTGAGACAAGGACTTCTACTCGAAGCTATCGCTTCTCATTATTCAGAGCCAAAAAATTCATGAGTTCTCATAACTTTATCATTTTGGCTAATTCCAACATAAAAAATAAATCGGTACCATATGAAAGTATAGTTCCTTAGAACTAAGCATGATTTGGGACATATCTTTATGGTTCAAGAGCAACATAACATAGAACTTGAAAACTTGGAATATTGGATCACTGAGGGACATTATTGCTTCTAGTTTTGAGGTCGGAACATGACATGAGTTACATACAGTGCTCAAACCTTAGACATAGGTAGGACTTGAATACATACGACTTCGGTAGAATGGACTCTTAAATTAGAGTAAGAGGAGCTTGCTTGAATAGGAATTGATTTTATCATGATTCTTACTTGGAACTTGACATCACAAGAAAATTTGGGAACTACTTTAATTAATCATCTCCCCCTTGGATCAAAGTCACAATCCTTATCTTAAGGACATATCTTCTCATTAAACCTACAAGAACAACATTCAACACAATAGGGTATCACCATACACATAAATACTAAACTTTTCCCTTTTAACTATAATATAAAGGCATTGCTTTCCTAGAATACTAATCTTAATTTTCTCTATCCTTTAGTGCCATTAACCTACAACTCGCAGTCTCATGAGCGTACACATCCTCACTCTTTATCACATAAAAATCCACTCTCTACTACTTAACATTCTAACATTAGACCGTTAATCACATAACTTACAACATAATAAAAATTTTAAGACTATACCAAAGGCACATACTGCTTACTTATATTTCCTTAATTCAACTCTGAAGAACATCACACAAAAACTCCTTAGTCTTTCCCATAATACAAACACAAAGAATATGAACTAGGTACACACGACACTTATACCATAAAATCTTACCTAACGCCATACTACCGGGGGGTGAAACTTATTCCTATATACTTATGCCCTTATCCACTTAATGACTTAACAACAATTCATTATTTTAACACTAGTCCTCATGTAAACATATGCCTCACAATTATCACTTAAAATTTTCATAAATTATCAACCTAGGCTCTTTCACAAATCACATCAAGCCTACAAATTCTTTCCTACAAAACATACATCATTAATCTTAAGCTAACGTTCTTTCCACCACAATCCATATCTAAAGTTTAAGCCTATTAACTTACCCCAATCATGTAACATCGATGAAGCTTGCAGTATATTGTACTAGTCCATCAAATAGAAATATCAACCTAAGTCTCTTACTTCACTTAACTATGACCCATAAGTTCATCCACTCCAGGACATTACAACTACACCTCCAAATCTATTACATACCTTCTTACATGTAGTAATTGTTTACAACTACTAGAGAAAATAAATCAAAGGGGGTAAGGTCACATAATAGGGATAGTCGATCTTAATCTTATATTATATGCTATTCCAATCTTATCAACATAGTCTAATTTCTCAGACGATACTTACTTACCCAAGCATACATTTTGACTTCCTTCAAATTCCACTTACACCAATGAGTCTCTAGCTATAACTTATTGACTAATCTACCCTCTCCATTCAAACCTATAAATGATTTATACAACCACTATAACTATTCGAAGATTCTTCCCTATTTTGAATAAATAATAATCATATCCAGTCACATCCTTTACAGAATGCCATACAATCTACAATTATTGCTATCATAATAGTTTATCATTATAAAATGGCAAACTATCCCTCAATCAATGGTTATACGACTAAAACTATTTACTTACACAAAAGTCACCCTCTCTCTAACTTCTAACCTTGTGACTTCATATTACCAAATTCTTGTCCCATCTCACTACCAATAGGTCATGACACTTTAAGATATACTACTACTCGGGTGGAAAGACAGTTCTAATATTCTGCTACATATCATTACCCTTATGAATAACATCTGCAACAAGAATTTTTAAATGGGACCCAATACACTCAGGATAAAGCTATAAACTTGAGTCAATACACCTTGAAGAACTAATGGAATCCTCTCAAGTCTTTGTTCTATCTCAAAACTTTATGAAGAACCACATTGCTGGGGGACCTAGACTCTTAGGCTTATATCGCCTCAATAATGGGCATGACCCATGAAATCAGAACAAGGAGTGAATTTGGATAACTTTATTATGGACAATGCTATAGCAGGAAATAAAGTATGAAAGAATAAGAAACAACTCCTAGATGTCGGGCAGCCTACTGATTATAAGTGTGGTGAACAAAACACCCATAAGAAAGACTCTACTAGATACTACTTTGCAGATACCCTAGGACCATGAAACATGATTTTATACCAAGTTTTTCATGACCCAAACCAAGGCCCAGGATGCAACAGGAATCCTAAACCGTGAAGGCCCGAGAGCCCTTCTCTAACTGGCAATCATACACATTATTCATATAATTATAAGGAAAGGAGTAAAAGATAACAAAATGGAAACATGGTCATTTTCTTACTTCTACTGAACAATACGAAATTTAGTTCATAAACATTAGAAAACAAAGGACACCAGTCTGCAAAATCTCTAACAATATGAAGACTAACATTAGTAAAAGAAAACTGGGACAAGGCCTCAGATCCTAAAATATAGGGGGGTCAATACAAATGTAATGGTACGTATAGAAATCTAAAATAAAATACTTTTATATAGCATAAATGAGTGAGATTTATGAAATATTTTACCTATAATATATGAAAATGCATGGGCATACTTAAAAGACTTTGAAATATTTCTTGAAACTACGACTAACTCTTTATCTTACTTTTGAGCTAGGTGGTATGCCCTACAACTATACAATCCCATGGGCAATATGAAATCCTCCCTTAACTAGGCAGCCAAGCCCCCAACCCAAGTTTATCACAAGGGTTAGCGTTTCTATCTCTAATATGCCAAGGGGAACTAGGACAACATATGGTACCTCTTGGGGACATAATAAAATCGTATCAGAAAAACACGGTTTCTAGCACTAGCCCCTACACTCAAATGCCTTCTTCGGTTAACCACCTTACTTTCTTTAAGACCATTTTTAAATCTTTAAGACATGCATTCTTTAAAATCAAAATCTAAAAATCTTACTCTATTATGGCATTCATATGTTTGGCATCGTCATACCAAGACTTGCAAGTCATATCTCCAAGCCATAAAATATCATGTTACAATACTTTCATTCAAACAATATTTAGACCACCAAGTCATTCAAACAGTCCAGTAGGATTCGTATATCAAATTACATGAAACTCATGCAAAGTCTCTCTCTTTCAACTCTTAAAACATGTCGTGGTCCATTACTTGTAGCAAGGCGTGCAACTCTTTAAATCATCACTTTTCATTTATATTGTCGAGAAACACCCTCTCTTCTGTTCATAACAAAAACCAAGTATTAAATGATAGTAAAGACATTTGCATCATGCTTATCAATATGTAATTGAATAATTCATGACATATTAAAACAAGAAGCTTCATACCAAGAGAGGGATTATAAATGTTCATACTCTCAATTCAACATTCAAACTCAAAATGCATACATACTTATATATGAGTACAAATCAAATTCAGGGAAAGGCCTCAAGTCCAAAACATTATCTCACTGAAAGAGTTCACAATGCATGCTTTTAATGTAATCCAAAACCTTTCATAAATACATGATTTCTCAATATTCAAAATATTATAAAATGATTTCACCATGCCCATATAGTTTTGGAAACCACACGTACATTAATGACAAATAATTTGCGAAAAGATTAAACCTTTAAGCTTGATTGAGCAAACCCTAAGTTTGTTTTTCTCCCTTTGTGCTTTAGAATATACATTAGGGATTTTTGAGGAGGAAAAAACATGCATTAGGGTTGAAATTCGTCTAAAAATGTTTAGGGACTGTATGGTGTGCATAAAGACTTTGTTGCCCTTGAAATACCTGAAAATAAAGCCCCTATACCGTAAAAAGTGAATTTGGCAATGCCAAGACCATGGACAAACCTATAGTTTGCAGTGCCAAGCTCATCGCCTAAGCTGGATAGTGTCTCATTCAAACTTACATAACTTTTAACTCTGGACTCGGATTAACAAATGGTTGGAGGCGTTGGATAGAAGACTCAAAGGGATTTAATTTGACCTATGCAAAATCGTCCACTAAAAATCAATCGATAGGAAAAGTTTTCAACTCGACTTTGTGTTAGGGTATTTTTTTGTGAACTAACTTCATATTCAAAGGTATTCCCACACTATAGGACTGATCATCACACATATATTAAAAGGAGTCATTGGGTTAGGGTCTATATACATTGGAACGATGGTTTAAATTCTTGCCCAAATATGCGGGGTGTTACAATTTCACAATTAGAATATTTTTAGCAGCAACACTTTGAATATTTTATCTTCATCTTTTTATGTCATCCCGCCACCGCATTGACTTGATAGCAACATTTATTTCCCTTTTCACGTCATTACCTATGCCTGCAGCATGTTGCTGCATTGGTTATGTCATTGCCTAGGCCATGCCATTTCCTAGACCATGCCAACATCTTAAGCAAGCCTTCATCTTGCCCATGCCATAACCTAGTCATGTCATGTAAAAGACCATGTAATGCTAATTCCATCGCTTGTACCATGCCATCACCTTTGTAAGGCCAATGCTGATGTCATATCAACGCCTTGTTGAATCTTTGTCACTGCCTGCACGTATTCCTGCACGGATTTTATGCACCTGTCACCTCCTATTGTGCCCAAGGCTTCCTTGCCGAGACTCTAACCCCTTGGTTATCATCAGTTTCATGATATCTCAAAGCTACCACGACATCACATTACTTGTCATATCCCATGTCAAGGACAATGTGCACCTTGACATAACTTCCCAACCATCACGCCTTAGACTAGGGGTCTAACAATGCACCCTCACCATATGAACTCGACGCCCTCATTGTGGTTGTTTTGAGGTAGTCCTCCATCTGCTTGTCGATTTTCCATATATTTTGAGCATTCTCCAAATTATATCTTTTTAACTCTCGCCTTTCTGTTGAACCTGAAATTCTGTTATAGTATTTTTTTTTCTGATTTCACAACCTAATGATCAATTATTTTAACAATCTTTGTCTTATATAGATTCAGAATCAAGGGACGAGTCCTCTTTCACTTCTTGTTGCTTGGGTCTTCAGCATCTTTATGGTACCGTTTCAGAAAACCTTCATAGAAAGTGAGATGAATCTTCAACCTTTACGTAAAATTCAACTTATAAGTGACTTCCTCAATCCTTTCAACAACTTCAAACAAGCTTTCATATCTTGGAATTAATCCCATATGTCTTCTTTTGCTTATACTTTGTTTCCAAACTTGTGAAGTGAGCTTTAGAAGCACCTTGTTTCGCACATTGAACTCCACCGCACGTCTAAAGTTATTAGCATACTTATTCATGTTCTTATGGTCTTTTGTCAAGTTGTCACGTTCCTCAACAACCATGTCATGCTTGTGTTTTACATACCTATAAGGAGCAGGGAAAATGCCTTGACTTTTCAACGTCATTACTTTATGTGGCATCATAGGTTGCATGCCTAAGACTAGTTCGAATGGAATTCTCTCTGTTGTTGATGATCTATGCAGATTATAGAAAAACTTTGCCATATCTAAAAAGTCTTCCCAGTTACGTTGTCTTGCTATCACAAAAAGCCTCAAGTATTCTTCTAACAAGTGGTTAATTCTTTTTGCCATCATTTTAAGGATGATTTTCTATGGAAAACTTCAAGTATGTCCCATCATGCTGAACAAAGTCTTCCAAGACTGGCCTGTAAACCGTGCATCTCAATGACTCGTGATATCACCTGGCAAACTAAAGACTTGCACCACATCCGTATAGAGTAAACCTGCAGCAACATTAGACAAACATGTCACTGGTGCAACAACAAAGATTTAATACTTCGAAAACCTGTCCAATACTACCATTATAGATACATTCCTATCAACCTTTCGAAATGAAGAAATGAAGTCCATTGAGACAGACAACCATGGACTTTCAGGAATTGGTAGAGCCTACAACAAACCTTCATATTTCATACGTCCAGTCTTATTCCTTTTGGCAAACTTGACAAGTCTTCACGTAAGCTTCAAGTTCTTCTTCCATCTTTGGCTAGAAATACATATCGAACAACAAAGCTAGAATTCGTTCAATACTCAGATGTCCATCCCAAGGAGTATCATGTTCCTCTTTCATCAAGTCTTAATGTTATCAACTGCCTTGAGGTACTACAATACCCCTCCCCCCTAAAATAATGGAGATCGTCCTCAATCCAATACCTTCAAACTATCATATATTTCTCTTGACCCATCCATTTGACATAGACAAGACCATTTGCAACACAAGATCTGATTCTATCGAGAAATGCAGTTTCAAGTTGGGAAATAGTGTATATAACAACAAATACCTCTTTTCGACTGAGTGCAATAGAAACTTGATTGTGGTTTCCTGGTTTATGCTCCCAAATGATGTTATATTCAGCCAAGAATTTGTGCCATCGTGCTTGCTTTAGATTAAAATTTTTTTGCATCTTAGAGAAAGTATTAGAAAAATTGTTAGTCCGCACAATGAAATGAGTGCCCAATAAGTACACCCTCAAAGTTTGCAAACAATGCACTAATGCCACCATTTCCTTTTCATGGGTTGAATACCGTTGCTCCGCATACCTCAATTTCATACTTTTAAAAGCCATAGGATAACCTTTTTTTCCCAACACACCCCCAATTTCCTGGTCTGATACATCTAGATGCACTTCAAAATGTAGTCCAAAATTAGGCAGCTTTAAAATAGGCTCTGAATGGCTTTCTTCAATGTCTGAAATGCAAAATCACATTTTCAGACCATTCCAACTTGACATCTTTTTTTAGCAAATCTGTCAATGCTTCCGTACTTGAGATAATAGTTAGCCATACCCAACAACAACCTCAAGTTTTTGTCCCCACTAGTCTCCTGCCACTCCATAATTTCTTGCATCTTCTTTGGATCCATTCTTACGTAATTTTGACTGACCATATGCCCAAGGAATTTCACATAAAGTTTGTACTCCCTCAAATGATACAATACCATATTTAAGTGTTCTAAGTGTTCATCAAGAGAGCAACTATAAATGCCGATGTCATCAATATATACCACCACAAAGTTGTCTACGTAATCAAATAACACATCATTCATCAAGTTGCGGAAAGTTGTTGGGGCATTTGTCAACCCAAACAGCATAACAAGAAACTCATATGAATCTTAACTCGTTAAACATGTACTTTTGGGTTCATATCCTTCCTCTATTCAAAAGTGCCAATAACCTGATCGAATATCAAGTTTAGTGAACTAACATGCTTCGCTTAGCCCTTAAATATTGAAGTGGAGATGTGTCTTATTTCAATAATTAACGAAAATATATGTACACTTTATACTCTTTTGTAGTTCTTTCTCTGTTTTAACTGTCTTCTAGATGTCCTAAAGAAGGACTTGTGATAGTGTATTATGTTGGAATAGGACTTTGAAGGGACTCTGTACCAAAACCTAAATATGGAGGATCTTAATGTGCGCAATAGAATTATTCAGACAATCCCAACGATTTTTGAATTTGTACGTGGATATTTCCTAGAACTTTGCTGCACATTGATACCAGGTCAAGATAGACTGATCAAAATTCTGAGTGATTTGTATCTTGCTGGGCTGCATCAGAGGCAACATTCAGCTATATCTCTTCGTCAAAAAAGAAGTTCTTTTTCTGTCAAACACCCTGAGCTTTTAAAAAATATGCCTTCCCAATATCAACATGAGAAACCTAAAGCAAACATTAGATAACAAAACAACATTGAACTACCGACGTGCATGGTAAGAAATTAAATAATATATTCCTTTCTGGAGACTTGTTCTTGTTGATGTTTTGGATCCAAAACCAATATGTTTGATACTAAAATAATAAATTAACTTACAAGATCTTTCATTCTATGTTGTTATAGTAATATTATCCAAACATATTTATGTGAAATTTATGGTTCTTTTGCATCGTCATACCAATTCATGTTATTATTTTACTAATTTGACGTGCATGTCATCAGTTCTCTAGATTCTAGCTGAACAAAATTAAACGTTGTAATCTCTACATTTCTGCTTAGTAAACTCAAATGTACTATTTGATCAGCAGTTACTTATACATTTTGCATTTATGTACCTCAGTTGCTAGCCATCTCACGGACTCTGATGAGATGCCTAAAGATACTCAACTGATAAGTTGATACAAATTACAGAAGGTTCATTTAAATATCATCATACCAATAATCCTTATAGTTCTTTATAGTACAAATCTGGTTGCCCACAGTTATGCTGTCATTTAGAATGCTATCTTAATAGAATTTTCTTGAGATTTTTAATTTGTCTATGTCTGGATGTTGTAGCAAAGACCTAACGCTACAGAAGCATTATTGTCAAGATATATTAGTAGGATAAGATGAAAATTTGTTTTAAACAGTTAGTTCTCTTCCTCTTTTATCTTTTCCTCTCACCTTAGAGGTATGTGGATCTATTGGTCATATTTGCTGGCCGTTTTCTATAATCAGGAGCTAATTTGAATGAGGTACTCGGAAGTGAACTCAATCCATCTTCCCCTTCCCAAGGAATTTCAGAAGTCGAATGATTACCGTCCACTAGGGCTGTGCCTATAAACAAAAACTTCATTGCTCTTTCTTATAAGTGATATATACTGATAACTGTATGATTAACTGCATTCCTATTCCTTTTAATATTGAAGTTGAGAATGTTCTTTGTCAGCAACAAGTGTAGAGCAATTCTGTGACAAGCCTACGACCAGCATTTTATTTGGCTTGCATTATGTAGTATATTATTTGTGAAGAAAAAGAAGCGTACACTTTATACTTCTCTACTGTTCCTTATTACTTCTGGCTGCCTTCTAGATACCCCCAAAAAGACTTGTAATAATGTATTGTAACATCATCCGTACATTTTGACTTGTTGGATTTTTGATGGAATACGAATTTGAAGGGGATTTGCGCCAAAATCCAACAACGCACTATAACAATGTCTAGACATGACAATGGGGCGTGGTGGGGTTTAGACTATGTGGGGCGGTGTCTAAACTATTCCCCCAACTCATATTTTATGTAAATCAATAATTACACCAAAGCTTAATTCATTCCAACTCAAATAAAATGCATATTAAAGGGCAATAACTCAGTGGTCCTTTCAAAATGAAATGAGAAACTAAAGGGCCAAATAACAACTACCCACGTCAAAGTAAAAAAAAAAAAGTAAAACACTAAAATGAGAGTTGAGTAAATTTTTTTTTGAGTGACTTATTCATCAAACGGAAGTACCTCCTGATGCAGATCGTCCTCTAAAAGTTGAGCGAGCTATCTATGTAATTTAATCCTTGAACACTTCATATTTGTGTGGTACACGAATGACTGCTCGTAAACTATTCAACTGCCCCTACACCACCTTTGCATGCAGGGCAATGCCACTATCTTTTAGGGTCAATAATCTGCATAAAAGTCATCTTGTCGAGACATTCAAAAAAATTTTAAACCGACAACTTTTCTTGCGCCTCTCATAACTCATTTCTTTGGACTATCATCAAAGTTGTCATCATATAGAAATTCATCTTCATCACTGTCATCATTAGGAAAATCCAATTCATTATCCTTCCAAGTTTATTCATATGCCTTATCATCATCATTAAAATTAGGGAATTAGATGATCCAACATTGTTATACAATTCCAATTTCTTAACAATTGGAAGACCGCAAGTACTATTTTTATTTTCCCAATATTCTAAAGCACGATTATGAGGAAGCCATGGCATCTTCCCAGTTTTTCTGATTTAACCCTTGTTCTCGAACTCCCTACCAGACAAAACCCATCCATCATTTATAAAGGAATTGAAGCCTAAATATCCAACACCTACATTTCTTTCATCAAACCCAAATGTTTTGACGACAGTTTTCTGATTTATTGATTTATTACAGGTCTTTATAAACCTTTCATTGGTACTGAAACTCAGATTTTTATAAACTAAAAAATATAGGAAATATCAACAGGATAAGGAAGAGTAAGAGTGGACTTGCTAGTCTCACTATATTGGTTTTTATAAATCTTTCAGTGTTTTTTCAATGATAGCCCAAATAAATGAGTTATGAGTGGCGCAAGAAAAGTTGTTGGTTCAAATTTTTTTTTGAATGTCTCGACAAGATGAGTTTTATACAAATTAATGATCCTAAACGACAGTGGCATTGCCATTCCTGCAAAGGCGGTCCAGTGGAAATTGCATAGTTTATGGTGTTGCAATGATTTATGTACCATATAAAAATGAAATGTTCAAGTATTAAATTACATGGAGAGCTCTCTCAACTTTTAGAGGAGGATTGTGTCAAAGGTTTACTTCTGTTTGATGAATATGTCATTCAAAATGACAAAAAAATTATTCAACTTTCGTTTTATTATTCTAACATTATTTTTGACATAGATGTGGGTATTTTTAATGTAACGCCCCGCATCATCAATGTGTTAGCTCGTGGTAATATGCTCTTAGAGTTAAATGACTAGAATGGTGTCAAAGAGACTTAGTCTCATTTAACTTCCAAAGTGAGTAGAGTTTAAACCATATATAATTTCTCTAATTTCGACTTTTTATCATGTGGGAAATTGAATGAGCTTTCCGTCGATATAAGATTCGCCCAAATTCGATACCCGAGCAAGAAGTTATGGATAATTTAAGTCCAAATCGTAAACACCGTCATTTTGGTGCTTGGCACATCGCGGAGTGGGTCTATTTAGCAATTGTCAAATTCCAGTAGCCTAGCACGATTGTGGCGTGTCGCGCTGAAACTCCAGGTCCCAACCAGTGGGACAACGCGATGTCCCATTCGTCAATTTCCAGTGAGCCACCGCGATTGTGGCGCGTTGCGGTGGGTAGGGGTGTCTAACGGGCCGGGCCGGGCCAACCCGGAACCGGCCCTCCCATTTTACCCGGGTTCCGGGTCGGTTCCGGGCCGGGTTTGGCGTTAACCGGGCCGGGCCGGGCCAAACAGTAAAAAAATTAAAACCCACCCGGACCCGGCCCACTAAACCCAATCCGGTCAAACCCACCAAGACCCGGTCAAACCCGGTTAAAAACCGGTCAAACCCGTTTAAAAAATAAATAAAAAATCCAATATACACTATATACACTCCAATATACAACATATATTTTTAAAAAAATATATAAAGTATAAACAATTACACATATATACGTACCATTCAATATATAATTATATATGACTATACGCACTACTTTAAATAAAACATTTGCTATAATAGTATAATATATATATATATATACACTACAATATATATATATACTAATTTATAAAACATATACACATGTATACGTTAAATATATACTACTTTAGAAAATATATACACATATATATGCACCATTCAATATATATGTACTACTTTAAATAAAATATATACAACAATATAGTGATATACATATATATATATACAATAATATGTATATATATATAGTTACATACTAATTTATAAAACATATACACTTGTATACTTTAAAGATATACGTCTATAGAAGATATATACACATATATACGCACCATTCAAAAGATATGTACTACTTTAAAAAAAGTATATACTACAATATATATACTAATTTATAAAACATAAAGTAATGTATACGTTAAATATACACGTCTATAGAAGATCTATTCACATATATACACTCTATTCTATGTATATGTAATACTTTAAATGAGATATATGCATTATATATACATTACAATATATATTTGTATAGTTATATACTAATTTATAAAATATATACACATGTATACGTTAAATATACACGTCTATAGAAGATCCATTCACATATATACACTCTATTCTATGTATATGTAATACTTTAAATGAAATATACTATAATGTATATACATTACAATATATATTTGTATAGTTATATACTAATTTATAAAACATTTACGCATGTATACATTAAATATACACTTCTATAGAAGATATATACACGTGTATACGCACCATTAAATGTATATATACTACTACTTATAAAATATACTACATTATATATACATTACAATATGTATAGATATACTTATATACTAATTTATAAAACATATACACATGTATACGTTAAATATACACTTCTATAGAAGATATATGCACAAATATTCAAAAAAAAAATAAAAAACAACGACTAAGGACTGAATGAATTTGGGGAATTTTATTGATTGCAAAATGATCCAAAATTTATAATTTACATGAATGAAAAATCTATAAATTATGCATCATTTTTTCCAACTCATTCATGTTAATATTAATGGGAACTTGCATAGGATAATCAAAGTCAACGGGGGCAAAACCATGCATTGGACTTGATTCTGCTGAGTTCTCCCGTGAAGTCATAATTTCTTCTAGTTTCAGCTCGTCGCTCGGCTCCGGTTCCATTCCTTGGTTTCTTCTTTCCGCTCTAATCCAATCTCTGAGGCAAACTAGAACATTCATTGCATTGCTTCCCAATGAGTGTCGGTTGTCTCCAAGCTGCTGTCGTCCCTGACTGAAGGCGCTCTCTGATGCAACGGTTGACATTGGAACATTCAAGATAATTCTAGCTAATCTTGAAAGCACAGGATATTGTGATTCATTATTCCTCCACCAATCCAGCGTGTTGATCCGTCGTCTGCGATCCTCTGGTGCCGTCCGAAGATAATATTTCAGCTCTTCCCGATAAGTTGATGTGTAAGTTCTCTCATCAACACTGTTCCAACAATTTAAATCATAAAATGAATCAGAAAAACCACTATGTGCCGGCCTTTTAGAAGATGATGGCTCCTCGGGAGGATGAGGAACGACAATTGGAGTGATATTTGTAGGTACGGCTGAATCAAATAAATCAGCATAGTGATTATATAATTTTTCTATATAATCTTTTGCATCAGCCGTAGCCGTCCACAAATCAGGCTGTACTTGTTCAGAATCATGGTTAGTATTTATTTCTAAGTTAGTATAAATAAGAGTACTAAAGTGACACATATTATTATATTTCATGCACGGATTTAGCATAGCACCAACCAAGTAAATAGGGGGAATCGGGAAAAAATATTTTTTAAATTTTGTAAACATGGCGCCAACAGCTTCTTTATAACCTTCTTTATTTTTATATTGTTGGAGCAAACCAGAAATATCGGCTATATATGTCAAAATATTACAAACAGTAGGATAGTAAGCACCGGAAAATTCAACCGTAGCTACATAAAATTTTTCTAAAAACATAACAAGATCATTAATTACAACCCAATCAGAATTATGTAGCATGCAATCAGCAGAATCAGCAAATGAACCGCAATGTTGGTTAAAAGCTAGTGTAATAGGAATTCTATATTTATAACAAGTTTTTAAAAACTCATACGTAGAATTCCATCTAGTATCAATTTCCTCAGGCATCAAAATCGGTGTAAGTCCATTTTCTTGACATTTAACTTTAAATTCTCTAATTCTCGATCTACGATTATTTCCTTGAATAAAACCAACGGCAAGACGAATTTTTTTAATATAAAGCTCAAAAAACTCAAGACCATCTTTTACAATTAAATTATATATATGACATGCACACTTAATATGAAAAATTTCAGGCAAGGACGGAGATAGCGTAGATTTTATTTTTGTTATAGCAGTCTTGTTGTTAGAAGCATTATCAAAAACAATACATAAAATTTTATTTTCTATACCATAGTATCCGGCAATTTTAACAATAGAATCAGCAATAAATTGTCCAGTATGTTTACGATCTTCATCATATAAAAAAGCAAGAATACATTTTTGCATCACGAAATTACTATCCATCCAATGACAAGTAACGGTTAAATAATCATTTTTATTTACAGCACGACCAAGATCAGAAGTTAGGGACAATCTACATTGAATATTTTTTAACAATGTTGATAAATAAAAACAATATTGTGAATGGAGTCTAAAAATATCAGACCGACAAGTAGTTCTAGGAATACCATTAAACATAGGATTATAAATTGCTTGTATATAACGAATAAAAGCATCAGAAGAAGGAAAACTAAAAGGCAAACAACCCACAGCTACCATTTTAGCTATTTCTTCCCTGTCCCTCAATTTATTATACTTTTTCGCTACTTGACCGGTTGTTGGGTCCATTCTAGTTTGCGTTGACCCACCAACATCCCCACCACCTTTTGCAATATTTAACTCTCTTTTGTGATCTTCATCTATATGTCTCATTAACGTATCCGTACCCCCTTGCTTGCCTTCACTTCTATGCTTATATATTTGTTGACAAATATTGCACTGCACCTCAATATCTGATATACGTTCAAAAAATTGTCATGCAATAC
Organism: Capsicum pubescens; assembly: GCA_030864215.1. NCBI lineage: Eukaryota > Viridiplantae > Streptophyta > Magnoliopsida > Solanales > Solanaceae > Capsicum > Capsicum pubescens. The sequence continues at coordinate 77,768,535 of CM061544.1, forward strand.
TAGTTCTTTTACGAGGTTTTGGGGCACTGGGAGGACGGGAAGGGAGATTAACTGATTCAGATCTAACGTTAGCATCTCCTACTGCGGGTGTTTCAGCAATATTTTCATTATCTTCGTCTAAATTAACTGCATCTACTTCATTTTCTTCTTCTATACCATAATTTTCCTGAGCTTCTACATAATCCATATCGTGAGCACCTACACCTATTTCTTCCTCAAAAGGTGTACCAAGCGGTACCGGAGGCGAAGGCACACGAGTATATCTATTACTTGAACTACCTCTACCACTAGTAATTCGCTTTTTACTACCACTACCGCTTCCGGGACAAAAAATTTTAACACCTTTAGCAGCGAGGTTTTTTAATTTATCCATAATATAAATTAAATTAAACTAAAAATATTCAAAATACACAAATATAATAAAATTAAATAATAAACAATTAATACAATAAATAAAAATTAAACGTAAGAGATGGAACGACAATACCAAATTTTGGAAGTATCCGAAGATTGCGACTTTGGAAACTTCCGCTCGTACTTTGTAAACGAAAATTAAAAAATTAAAGTGAACACTTTAAGAAATTAAATATATTGAATATTAGAGAATTGAGAATTGAGAATTGAGATTTGAGAGAGAATGAGATTTGAGAGAGTGAAAAATTGTGTGGAAAATGATTTGAAGTTGTAGGGTATTTATAGATTTTTTTTGGGGATTAAAAAATATTTTTTAAAGTTTTTTCTTTTTTTTTTTTTAATTAAATGGGCCCAAACTAGCCGTTTGGACCCAAAAAGCCGTTGGCCCAATTTTTTTTTTTTTTTTTATATTCCGGGCCGGGCCGGGCCGGTTAACCGGCGGGCCTGGACCGGGCTTGGTCCGGGCCGGGTTAACCGGGCCCATTTTAAAAAAAAAAACCGGCCCGGGACCCGGAACCCTTAAGCCCTAGGGCTTACCGGGCCGGGTCAAACCGGGCCGGGTTAGCTAATAGGGCCGGGTCGGGCCGGGTCGGGCCGGGTCGGGCCGGGTCGGGCCGGGTCAGCCCGACCCGTTTGACACCCTTAGCGGTGGGACATAAAACTGGTCTCTCAGTTATATTTTACTCTATCTCATTAAGGGAATATTAGGTATTTTTCCACCCCCTTATCAGCTTAAACACGAAATTATACTCCCAAGTGCCCACATTATTCATATTTTCTTCAGAAATTCACAAGAACACTCTCTAGGGTTTCAAACAGAATCCCAAATGACTCAAGATTCAACCGTGGATTTTAGAAGATAATTAGAGAGTTGGAATCCCCACGCCATAGGCTTCATGAATCATCTACTATTTTTCTATATTGAGGTACGCGGGGTTTTTCTAAAATCTCATGGGTATAGAAATCATGTTTTTAAGAAAAGGGTTTCAGATTTCTGAATATATTCATGTTTTAAAAGCGTTCATGATATTGTTTTGGCCTTTAGGCCATCCCCCAAATTGATTTGAAGTTTTATACATATGTAAGCATGTGTTTTAAGGTTGATGGTTAAATTGAGAGCATGATTCCTGAAAAAGAATCCCTCTCTTGTGATGATTTTCATTTACTTATGATATACTATGAAATCATTTGAATGCATCTTGAAAAGCATGTTATGAAATGTCTTGAATAATGTTATGTTTGGATTATGATTTTGATTCCAAAAGAGAGAGAGTTGTTTATGTTGATGAATGCTGAACATAATCATATAATGAAAAGAGTTGAGTGGTTTGTTAAAGATTACATGACCACCACTTGTTTATTGAAAGGATGAGAACTTTTGCATAACTGTGACTCATATTTTCGGAACATGAAATCTCTTATGCAAATTACATGTTTGGGTGGTCTAAACTATGTTTTAATGAAAAGATCATGCTTATTGCATTATGGCTCAGAAAACATGACTTGCAAAGTCTTGGTATGATGATACCAAAATAGACAATGCAATAACAGACCTAGACAAACATAGAAACCAGATTTTCATGACTTAAGATTTCAGAATGATGCATGTTTAGAATGGATAAAATTGGGCATAAAGAGATGTTAGGTGGTTCCCCGAAGAAGGCACGAGTTCAGAAAACTCATTGCCTAAAATCGTGATTTGCCGATCCGGGTATATATATTACGCTGGCTAAGTTCCCTGTGGTGTATTAGACTCAGACACTCCAACCCTTGCGGCACACTTGGGTTGGGGGCTTCCCCTCCTAGTCAATGGTGGAATCCATATAGACCGTGGGGTTTTAGACTTGTAGGGGTGTACCACCTAACTCAGAAGTAATACGAAGATCGGGAATTGCACAGACAGAAAGGTTTTTACGATTATCAAAATGCCAAGTGTTTTGGAATTTATATCGTATGTGATGTTTTATGACTATCTCTCAACTATTTTATTTATATTAAAAGATTTATTTTGGATTACTTTGTGTACCATTACGTCTGTATTGACCCCTTCCCCTTACCTTCCAAGTTCTAAGGCACAGTCTAGGGGTCCTGATAAGCAGTAGATTTCTTTAGACAAAAGTGCAGGGTCTAGTCGGTGAGCCTTCTATATTTCAGAATGCCTAGTTATTTTCAGACATTTATTATCAGTTATGGTTTTGGTCTACTGGGGGCCTTGTCCCAACTTTTCAGACAGTTATCTTTAGATTATGTAGTAGAAATTTCACAGACTGTTTCAGAAGTTGTTTAGTTGTTTTCAGATTTCATTTCTTATTGTTAAACTTAATCCAGAGTATGACAATGTTCCATATTAGATCATAATTCTGCATTTTCTTTTTACTATATGAATGTTGTACTTGATCACCTGATTAGATAGAGTGGGACATCCGGGATTTCATGGTTCGGGATGTCCGTCACGACCAGGCCCTAGTTCGGGTCGTGACATGTAATTTGTCCCTTAAGTTTCTCATTTCATTTTTAAAGTGCTACTGAGTTATTTCCCTTTTATTTGTGCATTTTAGTTGTGTTGGAATGTAATACCCATTGCTGCAATTTTTTCCCTTCCTCATTATTTCTTTACATGATTTATGTGTTGGGGGAATAGTTTAGACCCCACCCGCATAGTCTAAACCCCACCACTCCCTATAGTCATCCCTAGACATGGTTATTGTGTGGTGCTGGATTACTGAAATTATAGACTTACATGTTGAGAAATTAAATAACTTATTTCTTTATAAGACTTTTACTTGTTGAGACTTGTACTTGATGAGGTTTCAAGAAAACTTATTGTTTCATACGAAAACAATAAATCGACTAAATCTTTCATTTTGTCAATAGAAAATCGAAATCTTTTCTTGATACGGAAATAACTTTATTGTTGTATAGGAGCAAAAAACAATATAGACACGTTGAGTCCCAGTTGAGTTAACTTTATTCACGAAAGTGATATCCACGTTGAAGATACTGCTACATCTAGAGCAACTACCGAGAATGTCATTGAGTATATGGAGACGTCAACTGTAGAATATTGAAGTTCTCATGAATGGTCCATCGGAGTAAGTTATCTGTTTCACACCATGAATCTGAAATGTGGTCGTCCTGCAACATGGATAGGCCTTGAATGTGATAGTGTTTGACTACCATTCTGTTTTTTCTTGCTTGAGTACATATGTACGTAATATTTTTCGTGTTAATTCCACATGGAAGATGACTATTGTCTGAGAGTAAGGTGTAGTAAACTTAGTAGTTATTGTAGTAGTAATAAACCTACTAATCACACAAAATTGACATAAATATCTATGCAGAAGTTAGAGTTTTTTTTTATGTGAATTCTGATTATGGTACGTCCTTATGACGGTTTCCTGGTAAAAGGTTTTGGCTTTCTCTTTTTGGACACAAATGAAATGATGCTTTTGTTGAGGGAGCTTATTTATTTTTCATCTGGTTTGGGAAATTTGTAGTTACCATACTCTGCTAGATATGGTTGTTAATCTTATGGTTTGGTACAATTTTAAGACATTACGGTTCCTTGTTTGATTTTATACAAAATATCAATTGCTTAAGAAAGATATTTTTTATTTTTAATGTTAGTATAAGAGAAGGAGGCAATTGATTTTTCACAGCACCACCACTTGACAGTCATGCCACAATGCACAACATCAGCCACATTTAGAATATTTTAGCTTCATCTTTTCATGTATTCCAGTCACCGCATTGCCTCTCCAGAAACACGCCTTTCCTGTGTCATGTCACTATCTGTGCCTGCGCCATGGTTCTACCTCAATTGTGTACCTACATGGGGCCTGCCACTACCTAGGCCATGCTAACGTCTTGACCATTCCATCATCTTTGTTATGCCATCGCCTAGACCATGCCATGTCCTAGACCATGTCATGCCAATGCCATCGCTTCTGACATGCCATCGCCTATACAATGCCAGTGCCAATTCCATACCAATGCCTTACCGAGTCTTTGACACTGCCTGCACGCATGCCTGCTTGGGTGCAATGCGCCTGCCGCCCCCTGTTGTGCCCAAGGATGCCCTCCCGAGACTCCAACCCCTTGCAGGTCATCCAACTACATTCTATCTCTTAGCTACCATGACATCACATTGCTTGTCTTAGCCAATGTTAAGGCCAATGAGCACCTTGACATGGCTTCCCAACCATCACACTTTAGACTGGGGTCTAACATTGCACCCCCACCATATCAACTCAACGCCCCCGTCGAGGTTGTTTGGAGGTATTCTTCAATCTGCTTGTCGAATTGCCATATATTTTGAGCCTTCTCCAAATTGCATCTTTTTCACTCTCGCCTTTCCAATGTACCCAAAATTCTATTTTTGTATTCTTTTTGATGATTACACAACCTGATGATAAAGTATTTTAACAATATTTGTCAGATTCGGAGTCCTCTTTGATTTGGTGCTGCTTGGGTCTTCAAAATCATCATGATACCACTTCAGAAAACTAACAAGGAATGTGTAATGAATCTTCAACCTTTTCGTCAAATTCAACTTATAACCAACTTCCTCAATCCTTTCAGCATTCTTTCATTCCCTGCTTCTCATGGAGCTCGTTGCATGTCATGCATACCACTTGATGAGCACATGGGAAAAAAAACCACAACTTCTTTTATATTGGCTTGCTAACACAAAATGCCTCAATTGTTCTTCTAGCAAGTGGTTAATTCTTTTGGTATGGCCATCAGTTTGAGGATCATTTGTTGTGCAAAACTTTAAGTCTGCTCCATCATGTTGAACAAAGTTTTCCTAAACTGACCTATAAACCACACATCTCAATGACGCACAATATCACTTGTCAAACTAAAGAGTAGCACCACATTCTCATAGAATAGACCTGCAGCAACTTCGGACAAACAGGTCACTGCTGCAACAACAAAGATCACATGCTTAGAAAACCTGTCCACCACTACCATTATAGATAAATTCCCATCAACCTTTGGAAATGCATAACAATCATGGACTTTCAGGAGATGGTAGAGGCTGGTACAAACCAGCCTCTTTCATACGTCCCCAGCCTCTTTCATACGTCCAATCTTATCCCTTTGAAAACTTGACAAGTCTTCACATAAGATTCAATTTCTTCTTCCATCTTTTCGTAGAAACACACAACAAAGCTAGCATCCGTTCAACACCCAGATGTCCAGACCAAAGAGTATCATGCGCCTCTTTTATCAAGTCTTTACGTTGTCCACTGCCTTGAGGTACTACAACCCCCCCCCCCCCCCCAATAAAGGAGATTGTCCTCGATCCAATACCTTCTAATTGTCCCATCTTTCACTTGATCCTTCCATTTGACATAGAGTGTAACGCCCCGAAATTTACATCTCGAGATGTCACACGGTGCTTAGGGATGCACTTAGCCCCAAGCTAACCCTCGGAGCCAGACACTACCTCAAGGAACTCAATTCAACAATAGTCATGCATAATAAAGAGATATATCACATCGGGGTCAAGAGAGATACTAGAGAATACTAAACTGTACAACCAAAATATATATTGAATGTCTGTACATACCATCCCTCTAGTCTGACAAAGCCTCTATACATCAAAATCAAGCAGCCTTTGGGACAAACCCCCAACTGACTCAACAGTACTGAAAGCCATAACAACAAAATGATATCACAAAAATATAGACACGGTCCTCGAACCATAAGGACTCACCACTGAGGAAACATAGTGAGGCACCCGAATATCGCTAACACGGCTACGGCTAAGTACCTGAACCTACATTATGAGAAAATGTAGACCATAGAAAAAATATGTGGGTCATCACTTTGGAATGTACTGAGTATGTGGAGGTGCATGCAACAATATAAATATCATCATCAATTTCATGAAAATATGCATATGTACAATGATGGCTCACTTGACTTGAGTTAGATTGAAACATACTTTTCATGATCTCATAGTAAATAAATCATATGATAAAAACCTCATAAATCATCATAAACAACTCAACTCTTCACCTCAAGACTCGGAGTGACTCGGTAATTCAAGAAACTCAACTCTTATGGTCATGGGAGGTTCTTATAACCGACATAAACCATGTGAGCTACATAGAGTCCAATGTTTTTACCTTCTAAGGAGAGAACACCACATTGGCAGGAGCGTCGTACTCTTGCCAGGGAGTACAACCTCAATTTAGTGATCACAATCTCATACTCGCCCTCTAGCCCACAAACATCAATACCAATCCTACGGTGGCACGTTGTTTCGGGAGAAATACCACATTTCTCGCTCGGTGCTAAATACTAATCCCAGACACAAGCTCAGAATGCATTAGGAAATTCACCACAAACATCACAAGGGTCTATCATGAAGATCAAATCAAATCTCTTTCTCATTTATCAAATCATAATCAATTTCTGGATTCCTAACTCGACTCAAATCAAATCAATCTTTCTCAATATCAAAATGTATCAATTCATTAAATCATGGAAACATCAATAACTTTGAGGAAATATCATGACTCATTGTAACAACTCATTCTCATAAATCAATATACTCAATAATCCAATTTGTCATAAGGAAGCTTAAAGCTTGACACATATCTTGAAAGCACTTGAAATATCAACTCATGGTAGAACTATGAAATTCACAATATTAAATATCAAGTCATAACTTGGGAATAGTAAAATACTCATGCATAACAAAGCTTGAACAATTTATATTCTCATAGTCTCATGATGAAGTAATTTGGGTATAAACCCAGTTGCAAAATCATATAAATCCATAATAGAAATCAAAGCTTTGGGCATAAGAAGGAAAGGATTTCTCTTGGTCAAAATCCCACATACCTTAATATTTGAAATTAGATGAATTCTAGTGCTTGAGACTCTATCCATACTTGTAATAAATGATTGTTGAAGCCCATACTATGAGGAACTTGGTTCTTGAAGAAATCTTGAAGATTTATGGATGATTTTTGAAAGATTAATGTTCTTGAATGAAACCCTAGATATATTTTCTTAAGAGAATTGGATGATAAAATGAAGAAATTAGGGTTTTGATGGGGATTCTCATATATATAGGAGCCTCCAAAAGATGGGAAAAGACCAAAGTACCCTTGCAAAAAATGTCCTTTATTTGCTGAAAAAAATAGCTGACGACATTTGTGACAAGTCATCACAAAATGTCGTCACAAAAGGGTGGAATTTATGACTTTCTGCTTAAGGGTGACAACATTTTGTGACAAGCCGTCAGACTTGTGACAAGTCGTCACAAAATGTCATCACACAGTTTCCAAGCTGACATGCTGGAGTAAAATTGGCATAACTTTTCGCTCCGATACCGGATTTGGGTGAAATTGGTCCCTTGGAAAGCTAATTCAATTATCTATTTGTTGGTGGTTCATGATCTCAAAATTTTTAGTGTAACAAGATATATGCTCATTTGAAGTTGACTATGCCAAAATCCTTCTCAAGAATTTAATCGGTAAGGGATGTTTTGATTCACCTAATCGCTATGACATCTTTGAGGCCTTAATAGACATCACCCTTGATCAGAAAAACAACCAAAGTACTATAATTTATTTCTCCTGATCTTGAGTCATGGTGGCACTATTGGTTAGAGTTCTTGGGGTATTACAATATCTCCCCCTTGAAAACATTCATCCCTGAATGTTGCCAGATAGGCCAAGAACAAGAAAAAATGAGGACGTATAGATGGAACGACTCACTCAAAGGACTTACTTCACTCTATACCTTCAGATACTATACAAAATGCATGAATTCGTGATGGAAGTAGACACACAACTGAATTTGTAATAAGAAGGAGGCGGAATTAAGAAAGAATGGTACCTTTTGCACGCTCCGAACTCACAGAAAGAGGTGAGGGTACTTGGCTCGCATATCGGCTTCGGCTTCCCAAGTAGCACCCTCAATAGATTGATTTCACCAAATCACTTTAACCACAGGAACTTCTTTGTTCCTTAGCCTACGGATCTATAAATCCAAAATCTCAACCGAAATATCTTCGAATGAAAGGCTATCCTGAATATCTAAACTTTTGGAAGATTCAACCACGATAGAATCACCAATAAACTTCTTAAGCATAGAAACATGGAATACTGGATGAATGCTAGACAACTCCGCAGGTAACTCAACTTCATATTTTACTTTCCCAACACGGCTCAGAATCCTGTAAGGACAAACATAACGGGGACTAAGCTTTCCCTTCTTTCTAATTCTCTTCACCCCTTTCATGGGTGAAACCTTCAAGTACACCAAATCATTAACATTAAACTCAATCCTTTCTTCTCACATTTGTATACGTCTTCTGATGACTTTGAGCCATTTTCAATCTTTATAAAATCAACTTAACTTTTTCCATAGCCTCGAACACAGCATCAGGCCCAATCACAGCTGCTTCTCCTACTTACAACCAACCTATAGGTGACCTACATCTTCTCCCATAAAAAGCTTCGAACGGGGCCATCTGAATACTAGCATGGAAATTATTGATATACGCAAATTCGATCAATGGCAAGTGCTCATCCCAACTACCTTTAAAATCAAGAGGGCATGCCCTCAACATGTCCTCCAAAGTATGAATAGTCCTCTCAGCCTGACCATCAATCTACGGATGAAAAGCGGAACTCAAATGAACTTGGGTACCAAGACCCTTCTGAAAGGCTCTCCAAAACTGTGAAGTAAACTGAGTACCCCTATCTGATAAGATAGATAAAGGAACTCCATGAAATTTGAATAACTCACAGATATACAATCTAGCATAATCCTCAGCTGTATAAGATGAATGCACAGGCCAAAAATAAGCTGATTTAGTCAATCAGTCTACAACAACCCAAATCGAATCATGATGACAACGAGAAGGAGGCAAACCAATAACGAAATTAGTATTCACTTCTACCCACTTCCATGTAGGGATGCTAAACTTTTGCATTACACCACCGGGCCTTTAGTGCTCTACCTTAACATGTTGACAAGTAGAACACTTTGCCACAAATCCTGTTATGTCTTCCTTCATACTGTTCCACCAATAAATGTCCTGCAAGTCATGGTACATCTTAGTAGCACCGGGATAAATAGAATATCGCGCGCCATGCGCTTCATCCATAATTCTCTTCCTTAGATCATCAGCATTGGGAACACACAATCTACCCTACAATCTCAACACACCATCTCCCCCTTGGGAGAAAACCTCTACCTTTTGGTCCTTAAATGACTCCTTCAGTTTGACCAAACTAGGATCCCTGTATTTCTTCTTCTTTACCTCCGAGACCAAAGAGGACTCAGAACTACTCTGAACTAACATACTCCCTTTAGCGGAATCAAGCAATCTAACACCCAACCTAGCCAAACGATACACATCACTAGCCAATTCTTTCTTATCATTCTCTACATAAGCTACACTACCCATAGACAACCTGATAAGAGCATCTTCCTCAACATTGGCCTTGCCCGGGTGATACAACATACTCATATCATAGTCTTTTAGAAACTCTAACCATCTTCTTTGCCTAAGATTTAACTTCCTCTAAGTAAACACATACTGCAAGTTTTTGTGATCAGTAAACACATCAACATGAACACTATACAAATAATGTCTCCATAATTTCAAAGCAAAAACTACAGCTGCTAATTCAAGATCATAGTTTGGGTAATTCTTCTCATGAGGCTTCAACTGTCTAGAGGCATAAGGTTTAACTTTACCCCTCTACATCAACACACAACCCAAACCACATCTAGAAGAGTTAAAATACACCAAAACACCATCAGTATTATCGGGTAAATCTAACACTGGGGTTGAAGTGAGTCGAGTCTTCAATTCCTAAAAACTCTTCTCACAAGCATCTGTCTACTGGAACTTAACTTTCTTTTGGGTCAATCGGGTCATGGGAGACACAATGGAAGAGAATCCCTCAACAAAATGATGGTAGTAACCATATAGACCCAAGAAACTCCTAATGTTAGATGGGGAGATAGGTCTAGGCCAATTCTTTACAGCTTCTGTCTTTTGGGGATCGACTCCTAATGCCTTCGGCGGAAATAATGTGACTTAGAAAAGCAACTGACCTTATCCAAAATTCACACTTGATAAATTTAGCAAATAATTGATGATCTCTAAGAGTTTTCAAGACAATTCTAAGATGGTCGGCATGATCATCCTCTCTTTGGGAAACCACAAGAATATCGTCTATGAATACAATGACAAACATATCAAGATATTGCTTTAACACTAGATTCATGAGGTCCATGAAGGTTGCTGGAGCATTGGTTAACCCAAAGGACATGACAAGTAACTCAAAGTGACCATAATGGATCTGGAAGGCTGTCTTTAGAATATCACACTCTCTCACTTTAAGCTGATGATAGCTGGATCTAAGGTCTATCTTTGAGAAATAACTTGCACCCTGTAGCTGATCAAATAAATCACCAATTCTAGGAAGAGGGTACTTGTTCTTGATAGTTACTTTGTTGAGTTGACGGTAGTTAATACACATACGCAATGCACCATCTTTCTTACACACGAATAGAATAGGTGCACCCCATTGGGAAACACTGGGTCTAATAAAACCTTTGTCTAAGAGATCTTTGAGTTTCTCCTTCAACTCTCTAAGTTCTGCGGGAGCCATACGGTACGGAGGAATGGAAATAGGCTGAGTGTTGGGAAGGAGATCAATCACGAATTCAATTTCTTTATCAGGTGGGACCCTTGGGAGATCTTCCGGGAAAACATCGGGAAACTAATTAATAATGCTAACTAACCGAATAGTCGGAGTCTCGAACTTGAGGTCTTTAACTCGAACTAGGTGATAGATGCAACCCTTGGAAATCAACTTCCTAGCTTAGAGATAGGATATGAAATGGCTCTTTGGAGTTACAGAACTCCTGGACCACTCAAAAATGGGCTCGTCAGGAAACTAAAACCTGACCACTCGGGTATGACAATCTATAGATGCATAGCATGAGTGAAGCTAATCTATACCCAAAATGACTTCAAAATCAACCATATCTAACTCAATCAAATCAGCACATATGACCCGATGAAGGACAGTGAAAGAAAACTTCTTATACATTTGCATAGCAATAACAGATTCTCCTACCGGGGTAGAAACCAAAATAGACTCAGGAATCTATTCAGGGTCCATCTCAAAATTTACAGCAACCAGAGATGTCACATAAGAGAAACTCGATCTGTGGTCCATCAATATATAAACATCGAAAGAAAATACACGTAGCATACCAGTGAAAACATCTAGAGAGTCCTCCTGCTCCTGGAAAGGTGGTATAGCATAGAAGCGATTTTGGCGCGAACCGCCAGTAGTACTAGAAGAGGCTCCCTAAGGAGGAACTAGGCGAACTACGGGAGTGGGGGCACTGGTAGCCTAACTCTAGGGATGAGCATCTCGACTCCCCTTTCTAGCATACGGATAATCTATAAGTCGGTGGACCAACTTCCCACAACCAAAGAAACCCCTCTGATCAACAAAACACTCGCCAAAATGATCTCTACCATAGTTGGCACATAAAGGAGGACGAGTCCTATTACTTACACTTTCCTAAGACCTAATGGGATAGGCCTGCTTCCCTTCTCCTGCCTGCTTCTAGGTGCGGGAGCACTAACTGAGGAAGGTGTGGGAATAAACGGACGTCTCTGGAATTGAGGGCGGTTCTCTCCATAGAATCTGGACTGACCAAATCCCTGCTTCTCTGATCTAGCTTTTTTATTCCCTCTCACTCTCTCCGTCTCTTTCACCATATCAGCTTCAATCTGTTGGGCATGCATCATCAACCAAGAAAGGTCCATCTCCTTATTAAGCATATCAGATCTACACCCTTTCACAACGTAACTCAACACGCCGGTCACCAACTTGCTCATGATAGTCCTGGAGTCGTCCATCATACTAGGAGCATATTTGTATAACTGATTGAATCTAAGACAATACTCCTTAATAGTCATGGATCCTTGTCTCAAATTCATGAATTCCTCTATCTTTGCTTCCCTCATCTCAAGAGGAAAGAATCTATCCAAGAACACATCCTGGAATAACTGCCAAGTTATAAGAGCGGCATCCTCCCCTCTACTCTCCCTCTATATCTCTACCCAATCATATGCAATATCTTTCATTCGAGAGGCAGCTAATTCAACACTCTCCTCCTCAGTCACATGCATAATCTAGGTAATATTTCTCACTTCATCCAAGTACATCATTGGGTCTTCACCTACCTTCGACCCATAAAACTCAGGTGGATTCATCCGTATAAAGTCACAAACTCGAGCTGCAGTAGAATTATTCTCTTGCGGAGGTGGAACAGTAGCCTGGGCGTTAGCTTGAGCATTGGCGGTAACTGCCTGGGATAGTGCCTGAAAAGCAACCCGAAATTCCGTATGAAACACATGCTCGTTCAAGGGATCAATGGGTTGAGGTTGCTCATTGTTTCTATGAGCTTGATAAGGAGGCATTTTCTGTTATAAGAGAGCATAAGTTAATCGTAAATAAAGAGATAGTTGTAGGCACGATAAACTTTAGAAAGAAAGAATAAACTTTTCCTAAAACGTCCCATAGCCTCTTGCTCATAGATGTGGTACACTACACAACGATGATCAAGACTCTACGTAATGCGGCTTGTCAGACTCCCTAGGACCTAGGACTACTTAAACCTTAGGCTTTGATACCAAGCTTTGTAACTCCCCAAAATTTCAATCCCGAGATGTCACACGATGCTTAGGGCTACACGTATCCCCAAGCTAACCCTCGGACCCAGAGACTACCGCAAGGAACTCAATTCGACAATAGTCATACATAATAAAGAGATATATCACATTGGGTTCAAGAGAGATACTGGAGAATACTAAACTGTACAACCAAAATATATATTGAATGTTTGTACATACCATCTCTCTAGTCTGACAAAGCCTCTATACATCAAAATCAAGGAGCCTTTAGGACAAACCCCTAACTGACTCAACAGTACTAAAAGCTATAACAACAAAATTATATCACAAAAATATAGACACGTTCCTCAAACCATGAGGACTCACCACTGAGGAAACATAGTGAGGCACCCGAATATCACAAAAGCGGCTGCGACTGAGTACCTGAACCTACATTACGAGAAAATGTAGCCCATAGGAAAAATATGTGGGTCAGCACTTTGAAATGTACTGAGTAAGTGGGGTGCTTGCAACAATGTAAATGTCATCATCAATTTCATGAAAATATGCATATGTACAATGATGGCTCACTTGGCTTGAGTTAGATTGAAACATACTTTTCATGATCTCATAGTAAATAAATCATAAGATAAAAACCACATAAATCATCATAAACAACTCAACTCTTCACCTCAAGAATTGGAGTGACTCGATAATTCAAGAAACTCAACTCTTATGGACATGGGAGGTTCTTATAACCGACATAAACCATATAAGCTACATGAGTCTAATGTTTTTCAATCCTAAGGAGAGAACCCCACATTGGCGGGAGCATCGTACTTTTTCCAGGGATTACAACCTCAATTTATTAATCACAATCTCATACTCAGCCTCTGGCCCACAAATATCAATACCAATCCTACGGTGGCACGTAGTTTCGAGGGAAATACCACATTTCCCACTCGGTGCTAAATACTACTCCCAGACATAATCTTAGATCACATTAGGAAATCCACCACAAGCATCACAAGGGTCTATCATAAAGATCAATTCAAATCTCTTTCTCATTTATCAAATCATAATCAAGTTGTGGATTCCTAACTCAACTCAAATCAAATCAATCTTTCTCAATATCAAAATGTATCAATTCATTAAATCATGAAAACATCAATAACTTTGAGGAAATATTAAGATTCGTTGTAACAACTCAATCCCATGAATCAATATACCTAATAATCCAATTTGTCACAAGGAAGCTTAAAGCTTGACACATATCTTCAAAGCACTTGAAATATCAACTCATGGTAGAAATATGAAATTCACAATATTAAATATCAAGTCATAACTTGGGAATAGTAAAATAATCATGTATAACAAAGCTTGAACAATATATATTCTCATAGTCTCATGATGAAGTAATTTGGGTATAAACCCACTTGCAAAATCATATAAATCCATAATAGAAATCAAAGCTTTGGCACAAGAACGAAAGGATTGCTCTTGTTCAAAGCCCCACATACCTTAATCTTTGAAATTGGATGAATTCTAGTGCTTGAGACTCAATACACACTTGTAATAAATGATTCTCGAAGCCCACATTATGAGGAACTTGATTCTTGAAGAAATCTTGAAGATTTTGGATGATTTTTGAAAGATTAATGTTCTTGAATAAAACCCTAGATATATTTTATTAATAGAATTGGAATAGAAAAGGAAGAAGTTAGGGTTTGGATGGGGATTCTCATATATATAGGGGCCTCCAAAAGATGGGAAAAGACCAAAATACCCTTACAAAAATGTCCTTTAATTGCTGAAAAAAAATAGCTGACGACATTTGTGCCAAGTCATCACAAAATGTCATAAAAAAAAGGGTGGAATTTATGACTTTCTACTTAAGAGTGAAGATATTTTGTGACAAGCCGTTAGACTTGTGACAAGTCATCACAAAATATCGCTGACACGCTGGAGTAAAATAGGCATAACTTTTTGCTCCGATACCGGATTTGGGTAAAATTGGTATTGTTGGAAAGCTAATTCAATTATCTATCTATTGGTGGGTCATGTTCCCAAAATTACTTAGTGTAAAAAAATATATAGGCTCATTTGAAGTTGACTATACCAAAATCCTTCTCAAGAATTCAATCGGTAAGGGATGTTTTGATTCACCTAATCGCTAGGACATCTTTAAGGCCTTAATACACATCACCCTTGATCAGAAAAAAACCAAAGTACTATAATTTATTTCTCATGATCTTTATTCATGGTGGTACTATTGGTTATAGTTCTTGGGGTATTACATAGAGTAGATCATTGATTGCACAAGATCTGATTCTATCATGAAATCCAATTTCAAGTTGGGAAATAGAGTATATAACAACTAATACCTCTTTTCGACTGAGTGCATAAAAAACTTTGTTGTGGTTTCGTGGTTTCTTCTCCCAAATGAAGTCATATTCAAGCATGAATTTCTGCCATCGTGCTTGCTTTAAATTCAAATTTTTTTGTGTCTTAAAGAAAGTATTAGAAAAATTTCCACTCCACACAATGAAATGAGTGCCCAATAAGTACACCCTTAAAGTTTACAAAAAATGCACTACTGACACCATTTCTTTTTCATGGGTCGAATACAACTTCTCCGCATCACTCAGTTTCCTACTTTTAAAAGCCATGGGATGACCTTCTTGTACAAACACACCCCCAATTTCCTTGTCTGATGCATCAGTATGCACTTCAAAATGTAATTCAAAATGAGGCAGCTTCAAAATAGGTTCTGAAGCAATGGCTTTCTTCAATTTCTTAAATATTGATTCACATTTATTAGGCACCATTCCCTCTTGATATCTTTTTTCAGAAAATCTATCAATAGAGCCACACTTGCAATAATAGTTAGCCATACCAAAGAATGACCCCGAGTCTTTGACCCCACTAGGCTCTGGCCACTCCAAAATTTCATGCACCTTCTTTGGATCCATTCTTTCTCGGTAAATTTACACTTTTCCATCTTCACATAAAGTTTGTACTCCCTAAAATGTGACAATATCAATTTTAAATTTTCCAAGTGTTCATCAAGAGAGAAACTATAAATGACGATGGCTTCCAAATATACACCACAAAGTTGTCTACGTAATCAAATAACACATCATTCATCAAGTTGCAGAAAGTTGTCAGGAAATTTGTCAACCCAAATAGCATAACAAGTACCTCATATGAATCTTATCTCATTATACATATAGTTTTGGCTTCATCTCCTTCCTCTATTCAAACCTACCAATAACCAGATCGAAGATCAAGTTTGGTGAACACGCATGCTTTGCTTATCCTATCCATAAGGTCTTAAACCAACGAAATAGGATAGTTATTCTTTACCATTACTTTATTCAAAGATCAATAATCCACACACATTTTCATTGAACCATCCTACTTCTTTTGAAACAAAACAGGAGCTCTAAAAAGAGCCTTAGAAGGTTGTATCAAATGAGCATCTAGAAATTCACTCAATGGTTTCCTCAATCCATCAAACTCTTTACGATCCATTATTTGGTGGCAATTCTTTAGGAAACTTGAGAGGCATCACATCAGCAAATTATTCCACACGTCGGCAACACAATCCGGCACCTCTACTTTTACATCTGGCTTTACTTCTATCATGGTAGCAAGGAAAGTTTCAACATCTTTCTTCGGTCCTTTTTATACCGAAATAGAAAAAATTATAGGGGTCTTGTATTTGACTTTATTTGATTCTCCATAAGGATGAACAACCTTAATAAAACATAGATTGGTTTGGTTCATGATCATCACTGCATCTAAATGAGGAAAAGGAACAAAGTGATATTTTCTAAGGAAATCAATATCTAGAATGACTTCATTATCACACAATGGCCTTGCCATCAAGTTATGCTTCCACATTTAATTTCCAGTCACCATTTGCACATCATAAGCCTTGACTACTATGTCTTATGCCTTGGAACTAATAGTTTGGACATAGGATTGACTTTTCTTCAACTCCAGTCTATATTTTGCAACTACTTGGACATCCAGAAATGTATGGGTGGCCCCGGTATCCACCATTACGATCAAGTTTCATCTCAATGTGAATTAGATGAGCATGAGAATTAAGAGGCTTCAAAGAATCACCAACAACATTCAGTAAACTAATTTTATTATGTGACAAACACAAAGGATTTGCCAAAGTAGCAACAACTTCTTGTTCACCCATTTCTTGATTCACATTTCCAGCAAGCATAGCATTCACTCTTTCATGATTGGGAGAACTCTTGGCCAAATGTGCTCTACCATAAGTCCAACATGTCAAGAATGAACCTTGGGCCTAACTCAATCTCAAAAGATAGCTCATGATGTGAGGATTACCCAAGTCCATATAAGTAAACCACTAGTCCATTCCCCAATCAATGTGGGACTTTTACCCACTCTAACACCCCCATCATGCCCAGGCCAAACTGACACTGGCGCGTGGACCGGGAGACCAAAATATGAATGGACCTGGCTCTAATACCATGTCAAGAATGAACCTTGGGCCTAACTCAACCTCAACAGCCAGCTCATAAGGTGAGGATTACCCAAGTCCATATAAAAAAATCACTAGTCCATTCTCCAACCAATGTGGTACTTTTACCCACTCTAACACAACAACCTTTAGTATTGCCATCTTTTCCCTTATTCTTAATGTTTCAAGAATTCATTGGAGCCTTTCCCTTGTCCTTTTTGTAATTTCATCCATCTTTCTTCCCTTTCCCTTTCTTCTCAACCTAATTTTTCTTAGACATTGAAGTTGTAGGAATGTAAAAATTAGTAAAAGTTTAGTGAAAATCAGTCAATGAGTTGGTGGCAGTAATTGTACTGGGTGTATGATTCTCATTCTGCCTCCTTAATTTATTTTGTGCCCATGCATAATTTTCTAAAATGAAGGTATGTAAATTGACTGCAACAGACTTATTTTGGATGTCCAACATCAAGGAAGAAAATTTCTTAATATAGTCATGAACAGATTCGGTCTGCCTTAGCCTTTGAAAATGGTCTCTTGAAGTCCATGAGGCATTGCTTAAAAGTAATTGGTCCCTTATTTCCTTCTTAAAGTTTTCCCAAGTATCAATTCTGGGTCAATCAACACTTTCATCATCCGCATTCCGAGGCCCCTACCATAATTTACCATCACCCATCAAGTTTTATAGTAATGTTTAACATATCTGTTTCAGCAACTCGGACGGTAGAGAAGTATTGCTCTATGTACCATAGGAAATTCTCCAACATATTGGAACTTATAGCACCACTAAAATGCTTTAGGCTTAAGAATTTTGACTTGGGAACTGCCTTCGTGAGAACGCCGAGAAGCATCCACTGCATGTCATAACACCAAAATTTTTGTCAATATACTTTCTATCACCTTGACTTGGTCCTGCACTTGCAATGTTAAGGCTTTACATGTATACAAAAATTCTGCATTTTGTTCTTCAATATGAGCACAAAACTGTGTCAGTTTTTCACACAGTCTATTGATCTGAATAATCAAAGTGACCAAGCCTACATCTTGTTTGATTTCACCAGTAATGCAAATAAAATTTCAAACTCGTGTGACATACTCATTTAGTTGAGCGTTCTTCACCATTTTTGTACAGAATGGCTCTGATTCCCATTTAGATGGATATAATTTATTTTTCGCACCACCACCGCTTGGCAGTCATTCCACACTGCACAACTTCAGCCACAAATATACAACTCATTCTTAGTAAAATGGACTATGAATAAAGCAATGTAAAACACTTAACAATGTAAAGGAAAGAAGTTCCTAACCTTTATTATTCTCTCGGAATTATAAACGAATAATGCTACACAAATTTTCTAAGGCATACAACACTTAATGCCTTGGAAAAAATCCAGCAACACAAATATAAAGGTTGCACAAAGGCAGTTACAAGTAGTTAAAACTGACACACTTGGCATTATGTCATCGGCCATGGAATGCATGCCTGTCAGATGACTCAACAGACTCATCTAATCCATTATGATTACATATCTTTAAATCTCACATGTAAAAACATTAAAATTTCGAAATACAAACTACCCATATGTGACAAGCCCATGGGCAGCCTTGCCCCTTAGCAAAATTTGTCATGTTCTACCCTTAGAATCTTTTTAGAAACCACACTTATAATATTTTAGCTTCGTCTAGTCAGTACAATAGTAAATACATTTAGGTAAAAAAAAATTTGTATGATACATTGTATTTCATTCCAAACAGTGTGATTTACCCATGCAGTTTATGTGTGCATTCTCACTTTTTAATCAATTGTGATTTCAAGAAGAAGAGAGTACGGAACTTGAAAGAAGTCATAGCTCATCTTATTGGGATCCCAATAAAAAAACAATGTTTAATATATTGCAGATAATTCTTCAAGAATAATTGAGTCATTTCTTCAGACAATATCCTTTTCATGACATTATTATATCATATATAGTATAGTTATAAATGAATCAAATTATATAGTATTTTCATATAATATTGAGATTTCATTCAGGTAGGCCTAAGTTAATTTTTTCTCTTTGCTCTTATAATTTTTCTGTAGTGGAGACTTGACACTAATTAGATGTTCAACATGGTGATACTTTGCATCTGGATTGCACCGTCCCATACATGTCATCTAAAGGTAGTTCATCTAGTCGCTCAGATTTGATTTGTGCTTTTGGATACTTTCTATTCATGAATAAAATAAAATATCCCAATTCATATTACTTTTTAACGAATATGACATGCAAGTCATCAAGTCTCTAGATTCTAGTTGAATAAAATTATAAGTACGTTTTATCCTTACATTTTTGTTCAATTATGATTAATATTTAATAGCGAGGGTAAAATAGATATAAGATGGTAAATTGGCCATTATATTTTTTAAATTGTACAAGTATTGTTGGACTTTTATTTTTGACATACTATACAAGTAAAGATGAACAGAGGCAGTAGTACAACTTCCACTTCTTGTCTATTAGTACTTACGATCAAATTTTTGGATTCATCCATATGTAAGCATTGTCCTTTTCTATCTCTGTTTTTGTTCTCTACATGCCGGTTTTCATTCTTCAAAAGCAAAAAAAAAAATGATGATTCTAGATGATGAAAGTGGCAGAGTTATAATTTAAAGTTTTAGGATAATAAATGTTTTAATACTAAAGATGATTGGTTAAATATAAATGAGAAAATGCACTATTTTCACCCTGAACTATAAACGAAATTGCCGAGACACACTCCAACTTAAAGGGGGTCTTATTACCCCCTTGGACTAATTAAAATCATATTTTTGGCAACCTTAAGGCCTACGTAGCACACTGCGTGAATCACCATACTGAAGGTCCACTGAGGCAAACCTATGTGCCATGTAGGCACTTAAGGTTGCCAAAAATACTGTTTTAATTAGTCGAGGGGGTAATAGCACACCCTTTAAATTAGGGTGTGTCTCAGCAATTTCGTTTATAGTTTAAGGTAGTAATAGTTCATTTGGAAATCATCAAATTTGAAATCATATAGAAATTCATCTTCATCACTGTCATCATTTGGAAAATCCAATCCATTATCCTTCCCATTGTATTCACATGCCTTAACATCAACATTAAAATTTTGGAATTAGATGATCCAACATTGTTATGCAATACAAACTTCTTAACCATTGGAAGACCACAAGTACTATTGTTATTTTCCCAATATACCAGAACTCAAATTTGTATAAACTAAAAATATATAGGACTTATCAACAGGATAAGGAAGTGTAAGAGTGTATTTGCTAGTCTCACAACATTGGTTTTTATAACTCTTTCGGTGTTATTTCGATGATAGCCCAAAGAAATGAGTTATAAGAGCCGTAAGAAAAGTTGTTGGTTCAATATTTTTTTTGAAAGTCTTGAGAAGATGACATTTATGCAAATTAATAATCCTAAATGACAGTGGCATTACCCTTCCTACAAAGGTGGTCCATCTGCAATTGCATAGTTTATGGGGTTGTAGTCATTGATGTACCATACTAAAATGAAATGTTCAAGTATTAAATTACATAAAGAGATCAATCAATGTTTAGAGGAAGAATTCATGAGAGGGTTACTTCTATTTGATGAATAAGTCATTCAAAAAGAAAAAAAACCATATTCAACTTTCATTTATAGTAATTTAACATTCTTTTTGACATAGATGTGGGTAGTTGTTATTTGGACCTTATCTTTCTCATTTCATTTTGAAAGTTCTGCTGAGTTCTTGCCCTTTTATTTTTCGATTATATTTTTTGAGTTGTTCTTTCAATTTATTAGATCAATTGTGTAAATTGTTAAAAATGTGCTTTAGATCAATGTGACGTTTAGGTGATTTATCTTTTCAAAATGGAACCTATGATTTACTCTAGTGATCCACTGTATATTGGAGCTTCAGAAGTGTCTGGTGCAACTATAATTCTAATCAAGTTAAATGGTTTAGAGAATTATGGTGTTTGGAGTCGTTTAATGTGAATAACAAGAGCAATTATAGAGAAGAATTGCATGAGCGAGAAACTTGTAATACAATTGTTCTTTTATGGCCGATGAGTCCTGTAGTACAAAGTTATTAACTGGAATTGTATATGCAACCAGTGCATTCGAAGTATGGGAGGATTTGAAGGAGA
Organism: Capsicum pubescens; assembly: GCA_030864215.1. NCBI lineage: Eukaryota > Viridiplantae > Streptophyta > Magnoliopsida > Solanales > Solanaceae > Capsicum > Capsicum pubescens. Next base: position 77,790,282 of record CM061544.1, read on the forward strand.
GGTTTGACAAGGTCATTCAAATGAGATTGTATCAGTTACATAGAGAAATCAGTACTTTGTCCCAAGGAATAGATTTTGTGGTAACCTACTTCACAAGGTTGGAAAATCTATGGAATGAGTTCGATGCTATGGTTTCTACTCCATCATGTACTTTTCCAAAATCAAAGAAGTATGCACATCATCTGTATGAGTTAAGGTTGATTCTATATTTAAGTGGACTGAATGATTTAAATGACTTAGCTAGAAGATAGATCCTGCTAAAAGGAGTTACAGATATACTCAATCAAGCATATGCCATTATAATAGAGGATGTTATCCAATATTTGACTAATATGGTTGCAATCATAGATAAATCAGATCCTATCTCCATCTCAGTAAACTGAGGATCAGACACAAGCTTTGTATCTCAAGGATATAAAGGAAAGAAATGTGACTATTGCCATTTTAGTGGACATACCAAAGAGAACTGCTACAAGATGATAGGCTATCCAAAATATTGAAAGCAAAAGAAGAAGAACAATTGTAACAATGGAAGATCAAGAGGATATAATCATCAAGGATATGGAAGAAACAGTGGATATGAAAACCAGTATGCAGGACCATACAATTCTCATACTAATCTTACTGATGTAAGGCAAGGTTCAGTAAGTCATGAAGGGAGCAAAGAGGTTCATATTACAGTGTTGGGCCAAGGGACAAGGCATCACAGATAGTATGTATAAACAGATCATGGAACTCTTAAAAAAGGATCCTCGAGATGTGAAGCAAGAAAATATGTCAGGTATAATTGCATGCTCATTATCTCATACTAAAACACAAGGATGGATAGTAGATTCTGGTGCTACTCACCACTTAGTTGCAGATAATACTGTTGCATCCACAAATACAGTGGTTAGGATAGGAATAAGATAGGTGGATCTCCCAAATGGTACTAAAGCAGATGATTTACACACTAGTGAAGTTACAATATTTCAGAATGCAGTAATGGAGGATGTGTTGTTTGTACCTGATTTTAAAATCAATTTGTTATCATTATCCAAGGTCGTTAGATAGTTGTCTTGCTTTATATCCTTTTACCCTGACTTTTGTGTCTTCCACAATCTTTACAATGGCAGGGTAAAGGGTCTTGGTAAAGAAAAAGGAGGTCTGTACATGATCAGAGTGAACATGGAGACAACAACTCTTCAAAGAGGCAAAGAAAAAATGAAAGCTTAGTTACAGAAGTCAATGTGAAGGATAGTAGTATATGGCACAACAGACTTGTAAATCCATCTAATCAAGTATTAAATTTTTTAGATCACAATAAGGATGTTGAGATGTCACATAAATGTCCTGTATGTCACATGTCCAAGCAGACTAGGCTAGTATTTCCTAATAGTGATACTAAGTCTAATGCATGTTTTGATATGGTGCACATGGATCTTTGGGGACCTTATAAAACTCTAACTTTTGATTAGAAGTTTTATTTCTTAATTATTGTTGATATCTGCAGCAGCAGATACACTTGGATTCACTTGTTACAGTTAAAGTTTGCAACCATCATGGCTCTTAGGAATTTTATGGTCGTGATCAAAACCCAGTTTGGAGCCACTACCAAAGTCAAAAGGTCAGACAATGGCAGAGAGTTCTTTAATTCACAATGCTCAAATTTGTTTAACTCTTTAGGTATTCTGCAGTAGAGTAGTTGTCCTCACACACCATAACAAATTGTGCAGTAGAGACTAAACATAGAACAATCTTGAACATTTCTAGGGCTATTAGATTCCAATCCTTCATACCTATCATGTTCTAGGGAGTTCAGGTCCAACTGAAGTATATTTGATGAACGGGTTACCATTATCATCCATTGGTAATAAAATCCCTTATGAGTTACTATTGTCCAGGACCCATTTATTAGTACATTTGAGAGTAGTGGGTTGTCTATACTATGCTTCAATATTTCCTAAAGGTGATAACTTCTCAGAGAGAGCCAAATGAGCAATGATGGGATACTCTACTTTATAGAAAGGATATTTGCAGCTGGATTTAGATACCAACAAATTGTCTGTCAGCAGAGATGTTACATTTCAAGAGCATGTATTTCCATTTGCAAACAAGAAAGATAAAGGTGATGCAACTGATTTTCTCTAACTAAATGATGACTACCACAGTGAGGAAGAGTCTGACAAGGCTGAAGATCATATGATCAATCTTTCTATAGACACAGAAGGATTACCACAAGATGGTTTAGAACATGAACACTTCACTAAAATTCTATCACATGAGGAGTCAAACACTGATTTACCAGTCACAATAGAGATGAGATATACAACCTCCACCTTGAAGAACTCTAAGAGTAACTAAGGAGCCTATTTGGTTGAAAAATTATACCATAGTCGAGAGAAAGAAAGGCTCAACATACCCCATCTCTCAGTACTTATCTTATGATAAAACTTCACTTGCATATAAGTGCTATGTTAATAGTTTTTCTGCTTTAGTGGATCCACAAAACTTTAGTGAAGCAGCTGGAGGTGAAATATGGACTCAAGCCATGAAATTTAAAGTACAAGTTTTGAAGACAATAATACATCGAAAGTGGTGAACATACTACTAGGTAAGAATGTCATAGGTTTAAAATGGGTATATAAAATCAATTACAAGGTAAATGGAGATGTTGAAAGGTTCAAAGCTAGACTAGTAGCCAAAGGCTATAAACACTTTTTCACCTGTTGCAAAAATAGTAATTGTAGGTGTGTTATTGCTTTAGCATTGTCAAGGAGATGGTGCTTGTACAAGATGGATATGTATAATGTTTTCTTGAAAGGTGACTTAGATAAGGAAGTATACATGCAACTACCTGAAGGTTTTCTGCAAAAGGGATAACATAAGGTTTGCAGATTACGAAAGTCATTGTATGGTCTTAAACAAGCATCAAGACAATTGAATATCAAACTCACTTCATCCTTACTGATGGTTGGTTTTACTCAAAGTACATATGACTACTCTTTATTCACCTTAAAATAAGAAAGAGGAATGGTGATCATTTTAGTCTATGTGGATGACTTACTTATAACTGGTGACAATGAGATTATGATCAAAGAAGCTAAGAAAACACTACCAACAATTTAAGATCAAAGATTTAGGTGATCTTAAATGTTTCCTAGGCATTAAAATGTTGAGATCAAACTAGGGGATTATTATGAATCAAAAGAAGTACTTGCTTGAGTTGATTTTAGAGACTGGCCTTGCAAGTGCAAATCCTGTACCTACATCATTAGAATCCAACAGTAAACTGAATTCTGTGGAAGTTGATAAAGTTGTTGGACTAACTAATTATATGGTTCTAATAGATGCATCTTTTTATCATATACTGGTGTTGACACCCAATTTTGGCTTTCCTTTTCATCTAATAAATGTTCGTATGCTTTTTATTCTTTAATACTTTATCAAATTGAAGCTTTTTATTCTTCATATTAATTTCAGTAAATTTGGCGTAAAGGAATAATTTTCTTTTACTTTCTTATTTTTTATCTCATATTGAAGCTTTTTATTCTTCATATTAATTTTCTTACTTTCTTATATATATATATATATATATATATATATATATATATATATATATATATATATTATGGCAATAAATTTTTAAATATTAGTATGTTTTTACTTTTAATTCTTAATGGATTTTTATCGTATCATTATAATATTTTCTAAATACGGTTAAATTTGTATGTATATAATACGTACATTATGAAAACTTAACCAGGACGAAAAAGCATTGTTAAATTAGTTAAGTCAAAATGAGTGAGGAAGATTAGATTTCTTACAAATTTATATCGCTTGTGCACAATGTTGGTCATTTACTCTCTTGGTTTTAAGCTGAAATAGCAGCCCAAATAATAATTTCCAGCCCAATGCAAAACATCTCAAATCCGGCCCAAAATTCTTAATCAACCCAACCAAAAAAAAGTCTCTTATCCCATACATTAACTTTGTCTTTGAAACTCAACCAAAAGAATAGATGTTTATCTCCCCTCTCAGCCTCCAGACCACCGAATAATGGTGGATTCTGGTGGTTTTTAGCTTCTTCCTCCATTTTTCAATAAATCCTATAGTTCCCTCACCAAGTTAACATCATTTCAACAACTTTTCCTAATCAAATCAGACACTAAAAGATGACTACCGGCACTACTACCACTGTAAAGGTGAAGAGCATGGAAGATTGCAAGATTTGGGATTGTTACCTCTTTAATTCTTTGGGTTTTGAACTTGAAACCTCACAATATCCACTTCCCCCCATTCACATCAATCTCAAAAAGGGGTGAAAATTTAACCTTTATAGTTCATTTTCTGTAATTGAGATTCTCAAGGTTTTAAATTTTGAATTCAAGATTTTTGTCCAACAAGTTGAAAAACAACCCCTCAAATTTGGCTTTAAAATGAGCTTTTGAGCTCTCTTTTTTTCAAGCGGGAATCACTTAAAAGAAGTTATCAAATTAGCACAAACAAGTTCACACTACTACTTCGGCTAGTTTCAGCCTTCTTTTCGAGTTCAAGCGCAAGTCCTAGTTTGGATTCTCGACGAGGAGCCCCCTAGTTCGTTGCTCCGAAAAAGGTGTGAACCCGTCAACTTTTGTTTTCTTTTCCTTTTCGTTCATCTATTTTGATTCTACCAACATGGGACACCTTGATTTCGAGTGTGTGTTGTTGTTGTTTTTGGTCTTGTGGATAAAACTGTAATTTTGATTCCAAAGGATGTTTTGTGTGACAATATGTGGTTATGTGGATATGTGTATGTAGGTGTTGGTTTTTCCCAGTTTTAAGTTTCTTTCATTTTTTATGTTTCGATATGGGTCGAAAGTTGTTTTGTGAACATATATAAGAGCAAATCCTTTCCCGTCTTAATTACACTACAGTTAGCTTTGTTAACTATTTATCGGTGGTTAGTTGGGATGATATCCGACTGGTTTTGGATATAATGATGTGAAACAAATTATTTTATTATTCTGAGATTATGTGTTCTTGCGACTTGCATTTAACTTGAGTGAATTCTATGATTTCTCAAGTAAATTTTTAGTGTGATTGGCTTCCTATCATGGGATAATTGTAATGTCGATCAGGGTGTTTGCATATCACAGTTTCTGTTTTAGCTCTTTCTATATTAGTCCATTCATTTACAAGGTCTCGACAAGTTTTAATTCAGCATGATCAAGGCTCGAAAAGTCTTGGAAACTAAACCATTTCCAGTTTATTTATTATGACATCCATTGTTAGAACATGCAAAGCGGAAACAATAATTCTACAAGATCAATAACTTACATATAATCTATATAATATAATCAAAATGAGAATTAGAAAACTTACCTCTTCAAGCTTTCACAAATATCGTTCAATGCCTTGGCCTTCAGTTCCGCAGTCTTCTACTACTGCCTGACTAAACCTTTGCTTATCAAACTTTTGTGGGCAAGTCTTTTGGGACTCAAAGAAAAGATGGAATTCACTTTATCTTCTGAACCCTAAACCCTATTTATTCTTGTTTTCTCATAAATAAGGGGAAAACAAGAGGCAAATGATTTTAGGCCTCTTTAGTTGTCCAAAACGTTTTAGGCCTCTTTAGTTGTCCAAATCATTTTCAACCATTTAAAGTTAGAAGATATTATTTTCCTTCCAGAAGACAAGTAGATAATATTACTTCTTTTAGTAAGTTCCTTTTTCTTTTCAAAATTTAATTAGTTAATCAGGTATAGCAGGGACCGTAGATTTATTAAGAGAGGCTTCCAATTATAATATTAATTTGGTGATGAAAGAATTATCATATCATAATAAATTATAAATTATTCCACTAAAAATCTGTAATTGCACTCCTTGATTTAATTTCAAAATCTATCATGTATATTTAACTCCCCATGTTAGAATTACCGACACCAATCAATTAAATTAAATTCTCTAAAAAATTTAACTTATTAATTAATTTAATCCTTTATTTATAATGCTTAACTTATTTCACATGACGGATACAAAATCCACCTGCAGGGTTTTCACGTGAAAACTTATAGGCGACCATAAAGGGGTGTCTTCTATCTCAAGTTCGAGTCATGGTTCTATCAACTAATTAATATTTCTCTAAGTGATTCATCATCATCCAACCTATCAGGAATATGTTGACTCACAAAAGAGTCTCACCTTTAATAGATTAAAACTACAAAAAAATCACATAGATCATAATAATTATATCAAGATTAAGAGTATAAGTACATGTAATGGTCTAGAGAAATCGTTTATTAATATTCAGAACATAAACGAATATCTCTAATTGGTCCGTTCAATACATCCGAAATGTACTAGCATAAGAAGGTGGACTATTACCACTCCCCTAATTAAGATCAAATTACATTTAATCTTGTACTACAATCACCAAGATGTTTGTCCTACCTCATCTTTGATTGTGAATGTTAATTTATTACTTAAAAGAACCGATAATTTTAATCTTCCGTGCATGAGTTAAAATACTCCATACATAAAATTTTCTACTATATAAGCAAAGGACAGACATGTTAACACAATGATCTATTCAAATAAAGATTTTATTAATATAATAAATAGTCTTTGCATGGGATTAAAATATAATACTATAACACAAATTACATGGTTAATAGTATATCCTAACAATCTCCCACATAGACTCATAACCATGAATGCACAATTTTAACACCCCTTTCTTCTTATAAAAAATCTTTTAAGTTAAGCCCTTTGTAAATGGGTCCGCCAAATTGTTCTTCGACTCAATCTTCAAAACTCTCACTTCACCCCTTTGAGTTATATCCCGAATCAAGTGATATTTTCTCTCAATATGCTTACTTCTTTTATGGCTTCGTGGTTCTTTCGAGTTTGCAACTGCACCACTATTGTCACAATAAAGTGGTAGTGGTATTTCAATCGAAGGAACAACTCCAAGCTCTTTTAGAAAGTTATCGAGCCAAACAACCTCTTTGGCTGCCTCAGAGACAGCTACATATTTGACTTCCATGGTGGAATCAGCAACACATGATTTCTTGATACTTCTTTAAACAATGGCTCCACCTCCTAAAGTAAACACATATCCTGGGGCAGATTTTCTAGAATTTTTATCCGACTGAAAATCTGAATCAGTATACCCAATAGGTACAAGATCTCCAGAGTGAAAAACAAGTATGTAATCCCTAGTCCTTTTAAGGTAATTGATTATATGCTTAACCACAGTCCAATGTTCTTTCTCAGGATTAGACTGAAATCTGCTAACCATGCCAACAGCAAAGCAGATATCTAGTCTAGTGCACAACATAGCATACATGAGTCTCCCTAAAGCAGAAGCATAAGAGACTGCCTTCATTCTCTCTATCTCATCAGTCATTTTGGGCGACTGGTCTTTTGATAGAGTAATTTTATGCCTAAAAGGAAGGAATCCCTTTTTAGAATTTTGCATGCTAAATCTTGCAAGAATAGTATCTATATAAAGTTCTTGAGATAAGCCTAATATCCTTTATTTATGATCTCGCATAATCTTGATCCCAAGGATATGAGCCACTTCTCCCAAGTATTTCATATCAAAACGCGAGGACAGCCACTCCTTAAAAGAATTCAACATGCTCACATTATTTTCTATGAGCAGAATGTCATCTACGTACATAATCAAAAATGCTACTCTGTCTCCATCCCATTTTTTATAAACACATGACTCATTTTCACATTGATTAAAACCAAAAGTCTTAATTGAATTATCAAAACAAGTATTCTATGCTCTAGATGCTTGTTTCAAACCATAAATGGATTTCTTAAGTTTACAAAACTTATGTTCATTACCACTTTCCGTGAAACCTTCTGGTTGTGCCATATAAATGCACTTGTCAAGACTTTCATTTAAGAAAGCCGTCTTGACATCCATTTACCAAATCTCATAGTCATAATGAGCAGCAATGGATAAGAGAATCCTAATTGATTTAAGAATAGCTACCGGTGAAAAAGATTTCTCATAATCAATTCCTTCTTTTTGAGCAAACCCTTTCGCAACAAGCGTAACCTTAAAAGCTTGCACTTTTCCATCCACACCTCTTTTTTTCTTATAGATCTATCTATATGAAATGGCTTTGACTCCCGTAGGTGGTTCTATAAGTTCACAGACCTTATTGGAATACATAGACTCCATTTCAGATTTCATAGCAGCAATCTACATTTTAGTATCTTTATCATATAGTGCTTCGGCGTAATTAAGAGGTTCTGTATTAGGCTCCTCAGGTATTCTATCATACGATTCTCCCAAGAGTGCAAACTGTAAAGCTTTCCTAATAATTCTCCCACTACAACGACTAGTCACTATAGTATCTTCTACATTTGGAACTAAATTCTAAACACCCTCAATGTCTTTCAGTACTATGACAGGTTCTTCTACATTATCCTGAATGTTTTCCTCCACAATTGCAGGCTGATCGACGTTACTCCCACTACTTTGAGGTAGTGTAATGTCAAGTGTGTGCTCTTGTGCAACCTCATGTCTATTTACATTTCTCCCACTACGTGGATGTAGTGGTATATCCATAACAATTTTTGGAATTTGTTCTTGTGTTTCATTATTCGTTATTCTATTGCTCAATTCCTATAAAAAAATTTACTTCTAGGAACGTGGTTCATTAAATAATCCTCTTCAAGAAATCTAGCATTTGTCGAATCAATTACCTTCTGTTCCTTAGGACAATAAAATAAACCCCCTTTTGCTCCTTTTGGATATCCAATAAAAATGCACACTTCTGTCCTAGATTCCAACTTATTAGTTTTTCCTTTTAGCACATGTGCTGGACAACCCCAAACCTGAATATGTCGTAGGCTAGGCTTGTGCCCACTCCCTAATTCAGATGGGGTTAAAGGTACTAATTTTGAAGGAACCAAGTTCAAAATATAATTTACAGTTTCTAATGCATAACCCCAAAAAGAAAAGGGTAAATCTGAATAACTTAACATTGATCTAACCATTTCCATAAGAGTTCTATTTCGGCGTTCTGCCACATAATTTTGTTGTGGTGTTCCCGGAGCAGAATAGTGAGATGTAATTTCTAATTCTGATAAGTATTTAATGAATTTCACAGAAAGGTATTCACCACCACGATCAGATGGTAATGTATGGATATGTTTGTTGTGTCGCTTTTCCGTTTTCATCTTAAATTCTTTAAATTTTTCAAAGTATTCAGATTTACGGCGCAACAAATAAATGTATCCATATTTCGAGTAATTATCTGTGAAAGTCACAAAATACTCAAAACCATCTCTTGCTTGTATATTCATTGGACCACATAAATCAGTATGAATTAATTCTAACTTATTATCAGCTCTATTTCCTTTGAAAGGAAAATGTCTCTTGGCCATTTTAACTTCTAAACAGGATTCACAAGTTGGAAGTGCTTCCACTTTCAATGAACTCAAAGGTCCATCAAAAACCAACCGTGAGATTCTATTTAAGTTAATATGACCTAGACGTAAGTTCCATAAGTATGTTTCACTCAATTCCGAAATACGTTTTCTTTTATGTTATTGATCAACACAATTAAGTTCCATTTTTTTGTGGCATATCATGGGAAACATCAAATACAAACAAATCATGTATTCTAGGAGCAGAAATAATAAAATTCTTATCAAACTTAATAATTGCACAATTATTAGCAAAATAAACATTGTAACCAACATCCATTAGACTTGAAACTGAAAGCAAATTCCTTCTTATAGGAGGTACGTAAAGAATATTATTCAGTTTTAAAACTCTAGAACTACTAAACGAAATAGAAATATTTCCTATAGCTAAGGCTGGTGTTAGTTCCCCATTTGCTTGAAACACGTTCAATTCATTTTCACTTAGGCATCGTGTTTCCTGAAACCCCTGCAAGGATGTGCAAATATAATTTGTGTCTCTCGAATCTATAGCCCAAAATTGGGTAAAAACAGCCACTAAAAATATTTCAATGACATATGAAAAAGATGTACCTTGTTTCTGCATCTTTGCTATGTAGCAGGGACACTGTTTCTTATAATGATCAGGTTTCTTGCAATGATTACATTTTCCCTTAGGCTTAGCTGCACCACCATTATCACATGAAACCTTATGAGGCTTTTTTTCTTTTCTTTTTGCCTTTTGGCTTAGAAGTCGAAGATGAAGGTTTGTCAACCATCAACGCCGCAGGAGGAGGTTGTTGCTTAATGATAGATTCTGCCGCTTGCAGCTCATTCAATAGTTTCGCAAGAGATAAGTCCATTTTATTCATGTTATAATTTAAGCAATACTGCTGAAAACTGTCTGGCAGAGTCTGTAGGTCCATCTCAATCCGAGACTCCTTATCAATAACCGCACCAAGAATTTCTAGCTCATTCAATAGACTCATTATTTTAAGAACATATTCCCTAACCGAAGTTCCTTCAACCATTTTCGTGGTCAAGAGAGCTTTCATGGCCGTCTGTTTTGCAACACGATTTTTCTCTTTGAAAATCTCTTTGAGAGATTCAAGCATATCATAGGAAGTAGTCATGGACTGATGTTAATGCTGCAACACATTTTCCATAGAGGCAAGAATGTAGTATCTTGCCATCTCATCAGCCTTGACCTAATTATTGTAGGTTTTAATCTCATCATCGGTGGGTTCATCTGACTTAACAGGACATTCCTCAACCAGCACAAATTTAAATCCCTCAGCAGTAAGAACAATGTCCAAATTATGTTTCCAATCCAAATAGTTAGGGCTTTCTAATTTATTTTGATTCAGGATAAAAGTTAAGGGATTGAATGAAGACATGGTTAATCTGTTATATAATTAAATTAAAATAGATCATTAGACATTCTATAGAATAATAAAAATCTTATAAAATACATCACACATATAACCATGCATATAAACAGTTAGAATCGTTAGGGAAACTTAACCATTTAAGAAAATATACATGTAATGTCAGATATTTTATCTCTTAAATGAAACAGAACCAACTCAGTTGGAGAGTCAATTGTTGATTTAAGTTAGATAAATATCACATTTCATAAGTCTTTGTACCATTGAACTAAAATGTAACTTAGTTGGAAAGTTAATACAAGTCATAAAAAACAAGAGACTATAAAACAGTATTACAATATACAAGTTTATCCGATGGGGAAGATGACCAATGTCAACATGTGAACTCACATTATGTACTGTTATTAACCACTAGAAATTATAAGGAATGATCCCTATCACCACTGATTTGCAAAAAATAATTTTTTTAGAATTTTTAATTTTTCCAAAAACATAAAAACGCCCCAAAACTCATCAAAACGACCCCGAATGGCAAATAATTGGTCTGGTCCATAGCTTTCTGTGAGTATTTTTCAGTGAGTCCTTTACAATAAACGTACTGAATTTCAGGTCATTCGGAGTTCTTCAAAAAAATAAAAAACTTCAAAACCGACCAAATTGGCAATTATTGGCTGAGCTGTTGCGAGGGACATCAGGGCTTCCTGCACTGCTTGGCCTTACTTCTACTGTTCATACAATGAGTAATGACTATAGTTGGTTGTAGTCGAGACTCATCATGTTTTGCACTTAAATCTACAAAATAAATTTTCACAAAACTATGCAAAATTCATTTTATGCTTTCTTGATGATAAATGTAAATTCTGTTGGAATCAATAACATCTTCAAAAACATGAAAAACAACCAGCAACAACATGATTTCAAAACCATGAAATGCATCCAGCAATAACATGATTTATACAATTATTATCCAAAATATGTACAACAAATCATGTAATTTCTTTTACATTATCCAGCATATGTAAGAAGACTACTGATACCAATTGTTAGAACATGCACAACGGAAGCAATAATTCTATAGGATCAATAACTTACATATAATCTAGATAACATAATCAAAATGAGAATTAGAAAACTTACCTCTTAAAGCTTTCACAAATATTGTTCAATGCTATTAGAGTACGTACCCTACTGATCAGTGACTTTAACGTAAGAGTTACCTATGGATGGAATGGATTGCCTGACATGTTTCGGGGAAGTAGTAAAACAGTAAGTAAAGAACACAATGATTTTTACGTGGAAAACACCCGGCTCAAAAAGGTGTAAAAAACCATGAACTGCACCTCAATAGAATTTAACCCCAACTTCACTAAATAACTCTGAGCCTAAAAAATGACTGATTACAAAACTCTTGTAACCAAAAAATAGGAATTATAAACTCTAATTCATTTAACACAACGACAAGGAATTATAAACTCTAATTTTGAACTACAAACAAGCCTCCCAAGGTATGCGTTCCCAAAATCTCTGAGTTTTCCCCAACTCGAAGACTAGCTCTTAGTTCAATTTATAACTCATTGACACTAATATTACATCAATAGTTCAAACACAATGAACAACTCTAAAAATAAACACTAAAACTCTTAGCTGGATTCTATACTTAGGACTAAGTTCTTCAATGTGTTTCTTCAGTGATTGAGTAGCCCTTCATGAAGTCAATCTGTTGATTGTGCTATTCTGCTTTGTAAGTGCATAGTTTATTCTGACTGATGCATCTTTTATTTAAGAACAACTTTTCAAAGTCATTCTTTATTTCAAATGCCCCCTTCAATCAGAACTCTAATTGCATAGAGTTCTATTTCAAGTAAGACTCCTTCAATTCCAACTCGTCTCCTTAGTGTTTAGTCAAACTCTAACTCTCCAAAGAGTCCTTCAAATTGTATGTTTTGCATAGACTTCTTCAATTTTCAGAATCTTTCTCCTTCTACACATAGGTCTCTTATGGATATGCTCATAAATGAAACTCCTTCTTCACATAGGACTCCTTTTTTAACTCAACTTGTTTTCCCTTATCATCAAGTGTTTGAATCAAATTCAACTTGTTCTATTCCCCACGTGATCAGTAAGTTGAAGTTTTCAATTGCACTAAATTAACTCATTTTGATTTTTAATTATTTATATCGTAGACTGCACTCTTGAACTTGTCAGATCAGTGAAACATGTATATCAACTTGTTTCATACATATTGTCATTCATCAAAACTTCAAGGTTCCAACAAATTCCCCCTTTTTGATGATGACAAGCCTTTTGTCTTTGTGTATTCAAATATCTTCACCTGTAAGCACTAAAGTATAAAACACTAGAATGAAACAAGTTAGTCAATAGGTTATAAACATTGCATAACCCTCTTATCTTTCCTCTTTTGGCATCATCGAAAACTATTTCAATGCAATAATATACTAGCCAAAGTGATTTTTTATGCTATTCGTGACCACTAGGGCTATCACCAAAACAATCAGACAAAGACTTTAGCCAACATAGTAATGTATTAAAGAGAGCAAAAATATGATTCAATTTAGCAAAGATAACCATTCCATTTAACAGACAGAACATGTTCCATATTAAACCTAAGCTAGTACTGAACAAAGAAAAACAATTGAGCATTAATCAAAAAAAGAATACAGTATAAAAGTGGGACATGGCTAAGGATACAAATAGTGAGAAGTTGATGAGAAAGGTGGAACAGGCGATATCAACTGTGTCAATTGACGAATGAATTCAGCATTTTCATTCCTCTATCAATCAAGGTCAAGCTTCAAAGTCATGATCCTAGCTTTAAGGACGTCTTATTCCACTTCATGACTGTCTTATGCAACTTCTTGTTTAGATTTTTTTAGCTAAATCATTTCTTTATTATTAATTTATTTTCAAATGATTGTTAGACCTCCTTATTAAAATAGGTATAGCAGCATGATTCTTTTTCTCAAGAACATCCATTGTTGGTTTATAAGTCAAACCTGAACTAGGACTGAGACGTCCCCAAAAAAGTAGCCAATTAGGAACTAAAGCGGAGATGATGCCCCTTTTCATTCTTCAAAAACATATGCTTCATGCGATTGATGAACAAGTTTGACATATTCATGATACAAAAATTGATATTTTTGTTGGGAGAGAAGAAGGAATTTTTGGTGTAGAATTAATACATTTGTGCACAACCATTTGGAGAGAGGAAAAGAAAATTTGGTCAACTAATTCGTCAACATCATAGGATAAGGGGAGAATGAAGTGTGAGGAATGGAACAAGTGTTCTCAAATGTTTCAACTTAGACATCCTATGCTTATATCAGTGTAGAGAATATTGTGGTCACAATTGCTTACTTGTACCTATTTTCTGCACAATCTAATACAAAATTAGGTTAGAAGAGTCAAAAATCTGGAATTGGGACACATAACTAAATGTGCAAGACAGAATCGAATAATATTTCATTGAGAGGAGTTCCTACAATTTTAATTATCCCCAAATCTAACCTATTCCTTTCAAAATGCTCTCTAATTAGTTCCTTTGGTGCTTCTCCAGTCATTTAAGTAACCCACATAGTCAACATTTTTATAGCCTTCAAGAGTGAAATTATTTTCATTTGAATACCATATTCTCAAGTCATTGATATGTTGTTCCCCCTATAGATATGCCCTCAGTCATGGAACAGGTGGTACAATATATTTCTGTGCATGCTCAGCAGTTTCACCGTCATCCTTTTAACTTCATTACTTCTTGCATTAGTCGAAAAAGATTCATACGAACTAGGTTCAAGCACTAGATTGTTTTTTTAGATCTCCCTTGCTTCCTCCTTACTCAAACTCTACAAATCTGACTATCTTTCAAATGATCCATTCCCTCTTTAAATGTGGTGAGTGAAAGAAACTTTATTTTTTTCTAGTCTTATGCCTTGAGAAAGATTTATTTATGTATAAATTTTTCTTGACTCATTTCACTCTCACCTGCAAAACAAATTAGAGGTTAACTTAAGGCACCCAGACAAGCTTGGGTCCTTTTTTTTATGAGTAAATAGATAAATCAGATTTCTTCTAGCCCATGCAGGCAATAGGTTATATGACCTATTTTTTTGACAGGGTTTAGTTATCCTTTTCTTGGTCTGAGATAGTTTATTTGCCAGATTTAGACTGCTGGATCTACTTTTGTCAGCAACAGGACATTCAGTGATTGGGTGTCCTAGTTTTCCACAAATATACCATAAATCTTTATAGGAAATAGTTTCTTTGTGAAAATCTATGCCAACCCTTTCATTTTGATTCCTACTACTTAGATGATTAATAATTCTAGATGACTTGGTCCATCGGTTAGCTCTTTCAAGATCAAGTTTTATCCTAGAGTTTTCTTGAGTTAGCTTTCTAACCTTTTATCTTTGATAAAATAATTCATATTTTCTTTATTTAAGTTTAGACTCAATTCTTTGATGCTTTTCACTCATGGTTCCTTTTTCTTTTTCAGTAATTGACAACTTTAAGATTTTTGATTTTTTATATAGGTTTGATGAACTAATTTGACTGGCTTGTTCCTTTAGGGTGCACTTTTCTGTATCAGTGATATTCTTGCAAGTTTCAAGATCAATGTAATCAAACTTTATACTTGCAAAAGCATTGAATAACTAATCCCTTTCAGATGTGAGCTCATAAAAATCATCAATCAATGTATTCGTCAAGGGAATTAGTCTTTTCTTAGAAAAAAGATGCAATTTATCTTTAAGATCAAGTAGACTTACCTCAGATTTTATTTCCTTTTCTTCCATGTCTGAGTCACCCATATCCATAAGTGCACTTTCATCAACTCCATCATCATCAGATTCTTCTGATCTTGATCCCCATGCAGCTATGGTAGAAAATGATTCCTTCCTTTTAGAGTAAGATTTCTCTTTTAGCTTCAACTCTTTTTCAGCTCTAACATTTTTTTATTCAATTTCCCACAATGGATAATCCCTGATCATATGATATGTATCTTCATACTTGAAACAACAAGATTGAGACTTATAGTTGGAATAATACCTACTACTCGTTCCTCTCTTGTTCTGGTGATTTCCTTTCTTAAAATACCTTTTGAAATTCTTGGTAAGCTTTCTATTATCTAGATCTGATTCCATGCTATCAGGCTCTTTTAGTATTGCTGACTTATCCTTAGTTCCTTTATTTTTCACTATGGTATCCATGTTCTTCTCATATGCGTTGAAAAGAGTCTCCCAAATTTGTTATGCAGTGGTGCAACCTGAGATCTTGTTATATTCATCTGGTCCAAGTCCACAAATAAGAATATCCTCAGCTTTTGCATTCTTTTCAAGCATCTTTAAGTCGGCCTTATCATACTTACTCTTGTCTTTTAATACATCCTTGTTAAAAAAGTCCTTATTTATGGGATATTGAGGTCCATCATTAATTCTATTCTAGAGTTCGTAGTCAACAACCTGAAGAAAATCTTTCATCCTTTCTTTCCATCCTGAGTAGTGTTGTCCATTGAACAATGAAGGCCTATTGATGCCTTGTCCTTAGCAGTAGCCAGTATGTGGTGCAAAATTCATCTTTGATCTTCTCTTAAGGTGTTAGCCTTCACAACATAACCTGCTCGGATAGCACTTGTTAGATTACGTGCCCTACTAATCAGTGACTTTAACATAAGAGTTACCTATGGATGGAACGGGTTGCCTGACGTGTTCCAGGGAAGCAGTAAAATAGTAAGTAAAGAACACAATGATTTTTACATGGAAAACACCCGGCTCAAAAAGGTGTAAAAACCCACGACCTGCACCTCTACAGGATTTAACCCCAACTTCACTAAATAACTCTGACCCTCAACAATGACTGATTACAAAACTCTTGTAACCAACAAATGGGAATTATAAACTCTAATTCCTTTAACACAACGACTAGGAATTATAAGCTCTAATTCCTAACTACACACACGCCTTCCAAGGTATACGTTCCCAAAGTTTCTAAGTTTTCCCCAACTCGAAGACTATATCCTAGTTTAGTTTATAACTCATTGAAACTAATATTATATCAATAGTTCAAACACAATGAACAACTCTAAAAATCATCACTAAAACTCTTAGCTGGATTCTATACTTAGGATCAGGTTCTTCAATGTGTTTCTTTAGTGATTGAGTTGCACTTCATGAAGTCAGTCTATCGATTGTGCTTTTATGCTTTGTAAGCGCATAGTTTATTCTGACTTATACATCTTCTATTTAAGCACAACTCTTCAAAGAATCATTCTTTATTTCAAACTCCACCTTTAATCAGAACTCTCAATGCATAGAGTTCTATTTTAAGTGAGACTACTTCACTTCCAACTCTTGTCTCCTTTTTCGTTGTAGTCAAACTCCAACTCTCCAAAGAGTCCTTCAAATTGTACGTTTTGCATAGACCTCTTCAATTTTCAGAATCTTTATCCTTCTATACATAGGACTCTTAAGGATATGCTCAGAAGTGAAACTCCTTCTTCACATAGGACTCCTTTTTTAACTCAACTTGCTTTCCCTTATCATCAAGTATTTGAATCTAATTCAACTTGTTCTATTCCTCACATGATCATTAAGTTGATGTTTCTAGTTGCACTGAATTAACTCATTCTAATTTTTAATTATTTATATCTTAGACTTCACTCTTGAACTTGTCGGATCGGTGGAACATGTATATCAACTTTTTTAATTCATATTGTCATTCATCAAAACTTTAAGGTTCCAACGAATTCCCCCTTTTTGATGATGACAAACCTCTTGTCTTTGTGCATTGAAATATCTTCACCTGTAGGCACTAAAGTATAATACACTAGAATGAAACAAGTTAGTCAATGGGTAATAAACTGTAATATCCCAAAAAATCCAAACCAATATTAGCGCCACGTTTTGTGATACCCGTGCCTTTTTCCTAGCTAGAAATTATATCAAGGATGCTAGGACTTACTTTTAAATGCAAACCTATCTTTGTAAATATGGTATTTTTGATATTTTCACTTTCTATCATGTGGGAAATTGAGTTAGCTTTCCAACGGTACTAATTTTTTCCAAATCCGACATCAGACGAGGAAGTTATGGACGTTTTACTTGGAACTGTCGGAAATGCCCAGGTATGACGGCCAAGTTGACGGACCGCCACATAAGTGACGGACCACCTCTTTGACCATCACAACCAAGGCAGTTGAGCCACGTACTGGATAAGGACTAACAGACGAGTTGATGGACCGTCAAAGTTGTGACGGACCGTCATTCAGGCCGTCAACTCTTATCCAGTGAACCCCATTTCTGGTCCACGTCTGATGGGATAAGTGAAGGACCATCAAGTATCTGATGGAACGTCAGTTGGACTGTCACACGCCACATTTAGTTTATTTCCAAGTCATTTTAACAGGGGTATTTTGGTTACTTACCACTCGCCTATATACCCAGATGAGTCCGAATTCAGCCATTTTGCTCATTGTTATTCCACAAACAAAAACTAGAGTTTCTCTCTGAATTTAATCCCCAAGAAAAAAATGCAATCCTCTTCAAGAATCAAAGGATTTCGAACCCTTCAAGTTCAAAAATGTCAAGAACCCTGAGTCAGGTATACGTAGTATTCATCCATGGATCCCTTTCATGCATGGAGCTCAAGAATCATGTTTTAAATTATAAATTGTGATTTTATTATTGTGTTATGACTATATTCATGTTGATGATTTTTTTTTGGATTCAAGTTTGTATCTTGATGTGTTTTTCATGAAGCATGTGAGTAGTTTAGTTGAAACCCATGAATTTTGGATGGATTAAGATTGTCAAATTGATAAGTACACCTATGCCCAAAGTTGTGCATGTAAGGTGTTTGATAAAATTCCAAGAATGATAGAATCCATGTTTTTATGACTTAATAGTGCTTAAATGACAAGCCCATGTTCTATTCTCTACGATTCCACATGAACTCCACGTTATTGTTGTGTGTTATTGTTGTGATATGGAATGAGCATGATATTAAAGCAATGCGAGTATATATATGTTGTGTGCATCCCCTTCCATGTATTAGATGTTGAGAACCAAGTGTAGTATGAAATCCCTTACTTATGATACTGTGAATTATGGACTCTATTCTTATGATCAAGTCAGTCATGTGTGTCAGTTTCCTTCCATCGAGTCCTGGGGGTACTTGTACCCAAAATAATATAGTTGTGTGCCTTGTGCCATGTCATGTTATCATGATTCTCTCAGTCAAGCCATGGTCTATAAAATTCAGTTAGGTATGTGACTCAGGAAAACTCAAAAATCTTAGCAGTCTCAGTAGTTCAGTAACCTCAGTACTCAGTAATCTCAGTGATCTCAGTAACGACAGTATTCCTAGTGATCTCAGTAATTTTAGTACTCTAGGTCAGTCCTCAGAACTCAGTATGTTCCTTCAGTCAAGGGAACTCAATAAACTTAGTTTATCTCCGCTAAATAATACCACTAGTATCAGTTCAGTTAATCAGTATCAGTTTAGTGTCTTTCAGATGGGAGTAGGATTCAGCATCGAGTGAGCCTAGGGATGGGGAATCAACCGCTAGGAAGGACGGAGATCGTTAGAAGCAATCCCTAAGTTCCAGAACTACATAGCCAGCGTAGGTACGAGATGTCACCCGTTAGATAGGACTGGCATACTCAGGGGTCACCCGTTAGCACATTTATATGTATAGGAATGATCCCAGGAGTCACCCGCTAGATTAGACAGACTCCACAGCAGTTGTCTTTACTGGTGGTGCGGTACTGACACCCTTCATGTCAGGGCAGAGATTGGACCCCAGTCAGCTTAGCATGGGGCATGTCGATTAGATGAATACATCCCACAGTTTTAGTTACAAATTTAGGACTGTCAGATACAGTCAACTCAGTTCAGTAGTACAGATTCAGTACTGTTAAAGACAATCAATCCTTATCATTATAAATAGACTTCAAGATCACCCATTAGACAGGACTGATCTCAACTATAGTTAATCAGTATTAGAATCATCAGATTTAAAGATCACCCGCTAGATAGGACTGATCTAAAATTCAGTTACTCCATATAGAATGGAACTCAGATAGTTCCATTAGAACTCAGACTATTAAATACAGTTGCTCAGTATCAGTTACATCGGTTTTATTGATAATCATAGTTATATCAGTTATGTCAGTTGTCATAGCTTATGTTATCAGTATTCAATTTCAAGACTGTTAGACACAGTCAATCAAACCAGTTCTTCATAATTCGAACTATCAGAAATAGTCATTCATCTATTCAGTATCTCAGTATTAGTAAAGTCATGTTGTCAGTATTGAGACTCAATAGCCAGTATCACCACGAGTTCAGTTATAGTTGTTTATGTATGTATGTATTCTCACGTTCATATTAGTCAGCATTGTTCATTCATATAAACCTTTGCATTTAGCCTACCTCACTCGTATACTCAGTACATTCATACGTACTGACGCGTTTGCGTTATGGTGCTTTCTTTTATGTTACACTATAGGTTCAGAGACATGTGTTTCAGATCAGCAGTAGCATTCCAATTGCAGAGTTGCAGTGAGTCCTCATCCATTCGAGGATGATATTATTTTAGTTCAGATTTGCTAAACGGAGTTAGTTGGAGACATGTTCCTTCAACTCCTAACTCAGTCAGTATTTAGAGGATTTTAGATTTAGTTCAGATTTGATTCAGACTTCAGTTGTTTTTGGGTATTTGCCACCCATATGGATATTACATTTGTCAAATATTTTATTCAGTTGAACCTTATGGCCTATTGTTCATATTTTTCCACATTATTGTGTCGTATATTGTAGTGTACAAGTACAGATATCAGTCATGGGTTAGCTTGTGGTCCTTCGGGGTCATAAGCACCATGTAGCATTCTAGTTCAGAAAATCAGTTTGTTACATAAACATTGCACAACCCTCTTATCTTCACCCTTTTGGCATCATCGAAAATCATTTCAATGCAATAATATACTAGCCAAACTGATTTGTTATGCAATTCATGGCCACTGGGGCTATCGGCAAAACAATCAGATAAAGACTTTAGCAAACATAGTAATATATTAAAGAGAGCAAAAATATGATTCAATTTAGAAAACATAACCATTCCATTTAACTGTCAGAACATGTTCCACATTAAACCTAAGTTAGTACTGAACAAAGCAAAATAACTGAGCATTAATCAAAAAAGAATACGGTATAAAAGTGGGACATGGCTAAGGATACAAGTAGTGAGGAGTTGATAAGAAAGGTGGAACAGGAGATATCAACTGTGTCAATTGACGAATGACTTCAACATTTTCTTTCCTCTATCAATCAAGGTCAAGCTTCAAATTCATGATCCTATCTTTAAGGACCTCTTTTTCTAGTTCATGACTGTCTTGTGCAACTTCTAGTTCAGATTTTTTTAGCTAAATCTTTTCTTTATTATCAAATTTTTTTCAAATGATTGTTAGCCCTCCTTATTTAAATAGGTATAGCAGCATGATTCATTTGCTCAAGAACATACATTGTTGTTTTATAAGTCAAACCTGAACTAGGACTGAGACGTCCCCAAAAAAATAGCCAATTAGGAACTAAAAGGGAGAGCATGTCCCTTTTCACTCTTTAGAAACATATGTTGCATGTGATCGGTGATCAAGTATGGCAAATTAATGATACAAAAACTGATATTTTGGTTGAGAGAGAAGAAGGAATTTTTGGTGTAGAATTAACACATTTTTGCACAACCTTTGGAGAGAGTCAAAGAAAATTTAGTCAACCAATTTGTCAGCATCATATGACAAGGGGAGGATAAAGTGTGAGGAATGGAACAGGTGTGCTCAACTGTTTCTACTTAGACAACCTATGCTTATGTAATTGTAGAGCATACCTGATAAGAAGAACTTTGTGGTCACAATTGCTTACTTATACCTATTTTCTGCACAATCTAATACAAAATTAGGTTAGAAGAGTCAAAAAACTGGAATTGGGACACAACTAAATGTGCAAGACTGAATCGAATAACATTTTAGCTAATAAGATTTTTAAAAAATGGTTATTCTAGTCAATCATTCGAGGGAGTTCATGCAATTTTAATCATCCTCAAATCTAACCTATTCCTTTCAAAATGCTCTCT
The DNA here is from genome assembly GCA_030864215.1 of Capsicum pubescens. Classification (NCBI taxonomy): domain Eukaryota; kingdom Viridiplantae; phylum Streptophyta; class Magnoliopsida; order Solanales; family Solanaceae; genus Capsicum; species Capsicum pubescens. Next base: position 77,812,197 of record CM061544.1, read on the forward strand.
ACTTAGTACCTTTGGTTCTTCTCCAGTCATTTAAGTAACCCACATAGTCAACATTCTTATAGCCTTCAAGAGTGAAATTACTTTCATTTGAATACCATATTCACAAGTCATTGATTTGTTAATCCCCCTGTTGATATGCCCTCAGTCATGGAACCGGTGGTACAACATGTTTCTGTGCATTCTCAGTAGTTTCATTGTCATCCTCTTAACTTCTCTACTGCTTACATTAGTCCACAAAGATCCATACGAACCAAGTTCAAGCACTAGATCGTTATTTTATTCTATTTTTTTTGGATCTCCCTTCTTTCCTCCTTACACGAGATCTACAAATCTGTCCATATTTCAAATGATCCATTCTCCCTTTAAATGTGTTGAGTGAAAGAAACTTTATTTTTTTCTAGTCTTATGCCTTGAGAAATCTTTATTCATGTACAAAGTTTGCTTGTCTCCTTTCACTCTCTCCTGCAAAACAAATTAGGGGTTAACTTTAGGCACCCAGTCAATCTTGGGTTCTTTCTTAGGAGTAAATGGATGAATCAGATTTCTTCTAGCCCATGCAGGAAAAAGGTTACGTGACCTATTTCTCTGACAAGGATTAGTTATCCTTTTCTTGGTCTGAGATAATTTATTTGCCAGATTTAGACTGCTGGATCTGCTTTTGTCAGCAACAGGACATTCAGTGGTTAGGTGTTCTAGTTTTCCACAAATATAACATAAATATTTATAGGAAATAGTTTCTTTGTGAAAACCTATGCCAACACTCTCATTTTGATTCCTACTACTTAGATGATTAACAATTCTAGATGAGTTGGTCCATCGGTTAGCTCTTTCAAGATCAAGTTTTATCCTAGATTTTTCTTGAGTTATATTTCTAACCTTTTCTCTTTGATGAAATAAGTCAACTTTTCTTTGTTTAAGTTTAGACTCAATTCTTTGATGATTTTCACTCATGGCTCCTTTTTCGTTCAATTTCCCACAATGGACAATCCCTGATCATATGATCTGCATCTTCATACTTGAAACAACCATCTTGAGAATTTTAGTTGGAATGACACCTACTACTTGTTCCTCTTTTGTTCTGGCCCTTTCCTTTCTTAAAATACCTTTTGAAATTCTTGGTAAGCTTTCTATTAGCCAGATCTGATTCTACGTTGTTAGACTATTTTAGTATTATTGACTTATCCTTAGTTCCTTTATTTTACTCTAAGGTATCCATGTTCTTCTCATATGTTTTCACAAGAGTCTCCCAATTTTGTTTTGCAGTGGTGCAACCTGAGATCCTGTTATATTCATCTGGTCGAAGACTGCAAATAAGAATATACTTAGCTTTTGCGTTCTTTCCAAGCATCTTAAAGTAGGCCTTATCATACTCACTCTTGTCTTTTAATACATCATTGTTTTCAGAATCCTTCTTCATGGCGTATTGAGGTCCATCAATAATTATATTCTAGAGTTCGTAGTCAATAGCCTAAAGAAAATCTTTCATCCTTTCTTTCGATCCTGAGTAGTACTGTCCATTGAACAATTGAAGCCTATTGATGTCTTGTCCTTCGCAGTAGCCAGTAGGTGGTGTAAAATTCATATTTGATCTTATCTTAAGGTGTTAGCCTTCACAAGATAACCCTCTTAGATACTACATGTTAGAGTACGTGCCCTACTGATTAGTGACTTTAACGTAAGAGTTACATATGGATGGAACGGGTTGCCTGACGTGTTCCAGGAAGCAGTAAAATAGTAGGTAAAGAACACAATAATTTTTACGTAGAAAACACCCGACTCAAAAAGGTGTAAAAAACCATGACCTGCACCTCTACAGGATTTAACCCCAACTTCACTAAATAACTCTGAGCCTCAACAACGACTGATTACAAAACTCTTGTAACCAACAAATAAGAATAATAAAATCTAATTCCTTTAACACAACGACTAGGAATTATAAACTCTAATTCCTAACTACACACGCCTCCCAAGGTATGCGTTCCCAAAGTCTTTGAGTTTTCCCCAACTCAAAGACCAGCTCCTAGTTCAGTTTATAACTCACTGAAACTAATATTACATCAATAGTTCAAAAACAATGAACAACTCTAAAAATCAACACTAAAACTCTTAGCTGGATTCTATACTTAGGACCAGGTTCTTCAATGTGTTTCTTCAGTGATTGCGTAGCACTTCATGAAGTTAATCTATTGATTGTGCTTTTCATCTTTGTAAGTGCATAGTTTATTCTGACTAATGCATCTTTTATTTAAGCACAACTCTTCAAAGATCCATTCTTTATTTCAAACTCCCCTTCAATCAGAACTCTCAATGCATAGAGTTCTATTTCAAGTTAGACTTCTTATTCAATTCCAACTCTTGTCTCCTTAGTGTTGTAGTCAAACTCCAACTCTCCAAAGAGTCCTTCAAATTGTACATTTTTCATAGACTTCTTCAATTTTTAGAATCTTTATTCCAACTCTTGTCTCCTTAGTGTTGTAGTCAAACTCCAACTCTCCAAAGAGTCCTTCAAATTGTACATTTTTCATAGACTTCTTCAATTTTTAGAATCTTTCTCCTTCTACACATAGGACACTTACGGATATGCTCAGAAGTGAAACATCTTCTTCACATAGGACTCCTTTTTTAACTCAACTTGCTTTCCCATATCATCAAGTGTTTGAATCAAATTCAACTTGTTCTATTCCCCACATGATCAGTTAGTTGAAATTTCCAGTTGCACTGAATTAACTCATTTCAATTTTTAATTATTTATACTGTAGACTGCACTCTTGAACTTGTCGGATCAGTGGAACATGTATATCAACTTGTTTCATTCATATTGTAATTCATCAAAACTTCAAGGTTCCAACAAATGCCTTGGCCTTCAGTTCTGCAGTCTTCTACTACTACCTGACTTAACCTTTGCTTATCAAACTTGTGTGGGCAAGTTTTTTGGACTCAAAGAAAAGATGGAATTCACTTTATCTTCTGAAACCTAAACCTTATTTATTCTTGTTTTCTTATAAATAAGGGAAAAACAAGAGGCAAACGTTTTTAGGCCTCTTTAGTTGTCCAAACCGTTTTAGGCCTCTTTAGTTGTCCAAAATGTTTTCAACCATTTAAAGTCAGAAGATATTATTTTCCTTCCAGAAGACCAGTAAATAATATTACTTCTTCTAGTAAGTTCCTTTTTCTTTTCCAAAATTGATTAGTTAATCAGGTATAACAGGGACCGCGGATTTATTATGAGAGGCTTCCAATTATGATATTAATTCGGTGATGAAAGAATTATCATATCATAATAAATTATAAATTATTCCACTAAAAATCTGTAATTGCACTCCTCGATTTAATTTTGAAATCTACCATTAAATCTTATTTTAACTCCCCATGTTGGAATTACTGACACCAATCAATTAAATTAAATTCTTTGAAAAATTTAACTCATTAATTAATTTAATCCTTTATTTATAATACTTAACTTATTTCACATGACGCATACAAAATCCACCTGCAGGGTTTTCACGTGAAAACTTATAAGCAACCATAAAGGGGTGTCTTCTATCTCAAGTTCGAGACATGGTTCTATCAACTAATTAATATTTCACTAAGTTATTCGTCATCATCCAACCTATCAGGAATATGTTTACTCACAAAAGAGTCTCACCTTTTAATAGATTAAAACGACAAAACAAACCACATAGATCATAAAAATTATATCAAGATTAAGAGTATAAGTACATGTAATGGTCTAGAGAAATCATTTATTGATATTCAGAACATAAACAAATATCTCTAATTGGTCCGTTCAATACATATAAAATGTACTTGCACAAGAAGGTGAAATATTACCACTCCCATAATTAAGATCAAATTATATTTAATCTTATACTACAATCATCAAGATGTTTGTCCTACCTCATCTTTGATTGTGAACGTTAATTTATTACTTATAAGAACCGACAATTTTAATCTTTCGTGCATGACTTAAAATACTCCATACACAAAATTGTCTACTATATAAGAAAATGACACACATGTTAACACAATGATCTATTCAAATAAAGATTTTATTAATATAATAAATAGTCTTTACATGGGATGAAAATATTATACTATAACACAAATTACATGGTTAATAGTATATCCTAACAATCCATGTGTTCTATTAGCTCGAAAAAATTCCACGATGTTCAAAGTTTTTTTTTTTCAAGTACAGTTAGACATTTAATATGATGTCGATTTAAATACTAAAGAGGCAGTAATTATGTAGTTACATCTCTATCTGGTTGTGCCCTTACAATGTATTAGCTACCTCTCATTTAGTGTGAAAAAAGGATATAAACGGTTTAAACACGTAGGCATGGACTACGTTGATAATAAGAATGTCATTCTGAGAGTTTTGAGTGTCATTGTACCTAGCTGCTTCAGTCCTCGATAAGTTTGGAGCTTGTTTAAATTCTTAGCTTCTTATGTGTCTTTTCATGTTAGTAACCCATTTATGATACATTCAAGGTGAATAAACAATTGAAAGTATGTTCCTGAATATCGATTTCTTTTATTTTACATAAATGTCGATCTTGTGATAAGTTTATGATTGACTTTTTATTTTCTTTATTACCCTTGTGTGAGTCTCTATTAGAATAAAAGGATCACATGTTTTGTAATGACCCGAATTTCGGGCTAGAATGTAGACTGTCATTCCTACCTGTAAATGTTCCAAAAGCCTCCCCATTGATTGAGTCTTGATGAGCGTCTGGAATTTTATTTGGATTTTGTTCCAGTGGCTCACCGCGATTGGGCCGCGTCGCGGTGAGAATAACGATGCGAAGGCCATCGCATTGCGGTAGTGGCCAAATCGACGTTTGTGCAATTTTAGTGGGTCACCATGATTGCACCGCGTCGCAGTGAACTCCAAAACAATAATTGTCACGAACCAGTAAGTCACCGCGATTCCACCGCGTCGCGGTGGGTATCGCGATGACACTATCACCGTATCGTGGTAATCCTCAAATGTGGGATTTGTTCAGCAACTTTTAAATCTGAGGTCAATCTCGTCTTTTTCCCTACAATTCTTAGCCGTATTATCTGAGGATTAAAGCATTTTTAGGGAAAATTATGCCCATTTTTACTCAAAATTATCAAGAATAAAATAACCCTAACCTCTCTTTCAAAGATCTAGAGCCTATATTCTATGTTCAAGAATTCAAGAAGAGTGTCAAGATTGGAGTTTCAATTCTCAAATTAAACTACTTAAGGTACGTGGGATTGTCCTTAAAACTCTATGGGTATAGATTTTGGTTTTATCAATCTTTGAAAACACAATATGATATTTGTAACAAGGGTTTGAATAATTATTTTGAAAATCCAAGTAATGGAAATCTTTTTATTGATATATATATATATATATATATATATATATATATATAATATATATATATATATATATATATATATATATATATGTATGTATGTATGTATATTGTTTTGGTCTTAAGGCCTCCCCTTGGAATTGATTTTTGTACATATATATGTAAGTATGCATTTTCAGTTTATAAAGATTAAATTGAGAGCATGAATGATTAAACCCCTCTCGTGTTGCATTACTTCTTGACTTCACATGTTATGGGTTGTCACATTGCATGATTGAAAGCATGAGATAAGTGTTTTAAATGTTGTTATGAACTTCATCTCGTCTATGAATTGAAGAGAGGGTGATTTCGTATCATACAAATTTTTTATGGTTTGTAAATGCTAAATAAGATTATTGAAGGAATTTCATGGTTTATTACACGAGGAGTGAACACCACGGGTCTATGAATTAAAATTGAGGATTTTTACCTATGTTTTCATGAATTTCACTATATGCATCTTCATATACTATTTGAATAGTTTGGTTGTCTGAGAATAATGATTTGAAAGAGAAGACTGTAACATGATAATGTATGTCTTAGAGATACGACTTGCAAGTCAACGGTATAACGATACCATATAAATGAATGTCATAACAGACTAAGAGATTCAGATTTAATTTCAGAGAATACATGTCTTAAAAGAGTTAAGAATGGGCTTGAAGAGGGTTAGGTGGTTGCCCAAATAAGGCTTGAGTTCAAATAACTCCTAGACTAAAACCGTTTTTTGCCGATATGGGTTTCATTATGTCCCCAAGGGGAACCATACACTGGCCTAGTGCCCTGTGGTATATCAGAGACAGAGACTCCAACTCTTGCGGCAAACTTGAGTTGGGGGCTCAGCTGCTGAGTCAAGGAAATATTCCATATAGCCCATGGAATTTAAAAGTTGTAGGGTATACCACCTAGCTCAGAAGCAATACAGAGCATCGAACTGCATTGACAAGAATATTTTAAGATTATTAGAGATTGCCCATGTATTTTAGACTCTATCATGCATGATGTTTCATGAATTTCTCTCACCTATTTTATGTATGTATAAATTTAGTATTTTGGATTTCTCTGCATACCACTACAAATGTATTGACCCCCTATATTTTAGGGTCTGAGTCTTAGTCTATAGGTCCTGCTGAGCCATAGAGTTTGTCAGACAGAAGTGAGGTGTGTAGTTGGTGAGCCTTCTCTATTTTGAAAGGCCTATTTCTTTTTAGATACTTGTTGTTTATTTTGGTATAGGTCCACTGGGGGCCTTGTCCCAGATTTAGACAGTTTGTTAATTTCTTTTGTAGTAGAGATTTCGCAGACTGAAATAGATGTTGATGGATTTCTTTCTGTATTATTAGATTAAACTTAGAGTAAGACCATGATTCCGTTTTATTAAATTTTCGTATCTTCTCTTTATTATATTAATTTTGTGCATGGTTTGGGATGTCCGTCACGGCTAGGGACTCGGTAGTGGTCATGACAAGATGTTCGTTATGGCTAGGCACACGGTTTGGGTCGTGACAAACTTGGTATTAGAGAACAGTTCATGGTCCCAGGGTGTCTGCAAAATCGCATCGAGTAGAGTTTTGTTTATGGGTGTGTAGCGCACCACACTTATAGGCAGGAGGTTACTAAGTGTTTAGGAATGTCTCCCTTCTTTGTGATTTATCTCGTGTTGTAGAGTCTGAAATGTCCCCTAATAAATGATATTTTGTATTTTAGAAAAGCTATCATGACTCCACGTCACTCCAATGATCAGAATGCAAAACAGAAGATATATGTCCTACCCATGGGATGAGGACACGTAACAGGGCTCACACTCTTGAATTTGTTGCTTCTCCGGGAGTCCCTCCTATTTAACCCAAGGCACCTAGGGTTTCTTATTCTGGGACTAATCATACCCAACCTCCCCAGAGAGAGATATTGAATGTTGAGTTCATACAATTGATGCATATGATTGTACAGTTGGTGGCTTCACAGACCTTATGGTCGGAGGATATTGGGTCAGCGTCTGGTGCATTCGAGACTACACGGGTAGGTCAGTTTATGAGGTTGAACCTGCCTAAGTTTATGGGTACAAGGGTGAAGGAGGATCAACAAGAGTTCGTGGATGAAATGGAGAAAATTTTTTGAGTGATGCATGTAGATGAAGTTGAAGGGGTTGAACTAGCGGCTTATCAACTGAAGGAGGTAGAAAATTAGTGGTACAATGAATGGGAAGATTCGAGGGGTGAAAATGCTGAGCCTTCTATGTGGGACAAATTTGTGGATGCTTTCCTGGACTGATTATTTCCCTAGGAGTTGAGGAAGTCCAGAGATGAAGAGTTCATGAATTTGAAACAAGGAAAGATGAGCGTTAAGGAGTACATTCTGAAATTCAATCAACTATCCCGCTATGCTCGAGAATTGGCAGGAAACATGAGGGCTCGTATGAGAAAGTTTGCATACGGTCTTTTGGATGACTTGGTGTTGGAGTGCAAGGGGGCAATATTGAATAGAGATATGGACTTCTCCATATTGTCTGTTCACTTGCAACAGGTGAAGGAGCAGAAGAAGAGGGTTTCTAAGAAAGGAAGAAGGACAGACAGGCTAAGAGGGACAGACTGGAAGACCAGAACTACAGTCAGTACCAAGATGGTGTTTGGGGTAACAGGTGGCCAAAGAAAAGGTTTTGGGGTAATGCTCAGTCTGCAGCCAGCGCTCCAGCACCAGACCCCCAACTGATTGGCAGTTTCAGAATTTCCAGCCTAGTCATGGATCGAGAGTACAGGGTACGCAGTTGCAAGGGAGTGTGGAGAAACCTTCTAGGTCATACCCTTAATGTAACACGTGTGGAAAACACCACTCAAGAAGGTGTCAGTTTGGCACAATGGTATGTTATTCTTGTGGCCAACCAAGCCATATCCAAAGAGATTGCCCGATAGAGAGAGGTAATGTTGGGGGAGCTAAGTCACAAGGTAATTCCTATGCTCCACCACCTCCTTCAAAAGGAGCTACTTTAGCTACCGAGAGAGGTTGTAATCGGTTATATGCCTTGTCCAATCACCAGGATGTAGAGGCATCACCAAATATGGTCACAGGTACATTACAGATTTTCTCCCGTGATGTGTATGTGCTACTTGATCTCGGATATACCCTGTCATATGTGACCCCTTATGTGGCCGTTAGTTTTGATTTCAAACCTAAAAATGTTCCTGAACCCTTTTCAGTCTCCACTCCTGTTGGTGACTCTGTTATGGCTAGGAGAGTGTACAAAAATTATGTAGTGTCTTTTTGTAATCATAATAATGTGGAACACCTTATAGACCTTGACATGATTGACTTTGATGCTACCTTAGGAATGGATTGGCATCACTCATGCTACACCGTCCTAGACTATAAAACCCGAAAGGTTAATTTCTCTTTTTCGAATGAACCTGTGATAGAGTGGGATGGGTATTCTTTAGCACCTAAAGTGAAATTTATCTCTTATCTCAGAGCCTGCAAACTTATATCTAAGGGATGTTAGTATCATCTTATTCGACTCAAGGATTCCAGTGCTGAAAGTCCATCTCTCCAGTCTGTCCCCGTAGTAAATAAATTCCCAGAAGTTTTTTCTGATGATTTTCCAGGAATACCACCTGATAGAGAGATAGATTTTGGTATTGACATTGCCGGACAGTCATCCTATTTCTATTTCACCATAAAGGATAGCTCCTACAGAATTGAAAGAGTTGAAAGAACAATTAAAAGATCTTCTTGACAAGGGCTTTATCCATCCTAGTATTTCTCCCTAGGGTGCACTTGTACTCTTCGTGCATAAGAAAGATGGTTCCCTCCGCATGTGTATAGACTACCGTAAGCTAAATAAGATCACTATTAAGAACAAATATCCCCTTCCTAGAATTGATAATCTCTTTGACCAACTTTAGGGTGCTAGGTATTTTTCAAAAATAGACCTTCATTCGGGTTAACATCAATTTTAGGTTAGGGAGGCAGATATTCTGAAAATAGCTTTTTGAACCTGATATGGCCATTATGAATTCTTTGTAATGTCCTTCAGATTGACTAAAGCCCCTGCAGCTTTCATGGATCTAATGAATAGGGTGTTCCATCAGTTTCTAGATCTGTTTGTCATAGTTTTCATTGATGATATTTTTATTTATTCTAAGATTGAGAAGGATCATGCTAATCACCTCCGAATTATTATTCAAACCCTCACATATCATATGTTGTATGCAAAATTTTCCAAGTGTGAATTCTTGCGTAGTGATATTGCGTTCTTGGGGCATATTGTGTCTAGTGAGGAAATTAAAGTTGATCCCCAAAATATTAAGGCAGTGAGAAAATGGCCCAGACCCACGACTCCAACTGATATTCGGAGATTCTTGGATTTGGTGAGGTATAACAGAAAGTTCGTAGAGTTTTTCTTCCACAGCTACTCCACTTACCAGGTTAACACAAAAAAGGTGAAATTTTTAAGGTCTGAATCTTGTGAGTCTAGTTTTGAGAAATTGAAAGACAAGTTGACTACTGCACCTGTTTTTACTCTTCCAGAAGGTACAGAGGGTTTTGTGGTATACTGTGATGCATCCTAGGTGAGACTTAGGTATGTACTTATGCAGCATGGCAAAGTGGTAGCTTATGCATCTAGGCAGTTAAAGGTACATGAGCGAAATTACACCACCCATGAATTGGAGTTAGGGGCTGTGGTGTTTGTACTTAAAAGATGGCGGAATTATCTTTATGGGGTACATGTTGATATATTTACTGACCACAAAAGTTTACAGTATGGTTTTTAGCAAAAAGAACTGAATCTCAGACAGAGGGGTTAGTTGGAACTGTTAAAGGATTATGACATGAGCCTGCACTATCATCCAGGCAAGGCGAATGTGGTAGTCGACGCCCTCAGCAGATTGTCTATGGACAATCTTTCTCATGTTAAGGAAGGAAAAAGGAAGATGGTGAAGGATATTCACCGTCTTTCAAATTTAGGGGTACGACTTTTGGATTCTGAAAACGGAGGAGTAGTTGTGTATGAAATAGCTAAATCTTCCTTATGTGTAGAAATTAAGGAGAAATAGGACGAGGATCCCATCTTGATGTAGGTTAAGAAAGATGTGGGTCAACAGAAGGTGATGTCCTTTGAAATTGGCGGTGATGGTATTTTAAGGTACCAAGTCAGGCTGTGTGTACCGAATGTGGATGGTTTATAAGAGAGGATCCTCGATGAGGCTTACACTATAAGGTATGTTGTTCACCCAGGCTCTACTATGATGTACCATGATCATAAAACTATATATTGGTGGAATAATATGAAACGTGATGTTGTTTATTTTGTTTCCAAGTGTTTGAATTGCCAACAAGTTAAAATGGAATATTTAAGACCAGGTGGTATTTCCCAAGAGATAGCCTTGCCTATGTGGAAATGGGAGATGATCAATACGGACCTCATCACAGGAATTCCAAGGTCCCAAAACCGATATGATTCCATTTGGGTAATTATGGACCGGATGACCAAGTCAGCTCACTTTCTGCCTGTGAGGACTAACTATTCGAGAGATGATTATGCCAAGTTCTGTATTGAGGAAATAGTTCAATTGCATGGGGAACCTGTTCCCATTATATCCGATCGAGGTACTCAATTCTCTTCGTAGTTTTGGCGATCTTTTCAGAGGGGCTTAGGTACCCAAGTGAACCTGAGTATTGCATTCCACCCTTAGACCGATGGGCAAGCTGAACGCACCATTCAGACCATAGAGGATATGGTGAGGGTCTGTGTAATTGACTTTAAGGGTATTTGGGTAGATTATTTTCCATTGATAAAGTTTGCCTACAATAATATCTACCATGCCAGCATTAAGATGACACCTTTTGAAGTACTTTATGGAAAGAGATGTAGATCACCGATTAGGTGGTACGAAGTGGGTGAGACGCAGTTGTTTGAGCCTGACCTTTTTCATCAGGCAATGGAGAAAATAAAGATCATTATAGAATGACTTAAGACAGCTCAGAGTCATCAGAAATCCTACGCTAATGTTAGAAGGAGGGAGCTGGAATTTGAGATTGGTGATTGGGTGTTTTTAAAGGTCTCTCCTTTGAAAAGAGTCATGCGATTCGAGAAGAAAGGGAAGCTAATTCCTCTCTATATAGGACCATATTAGATTTTGAGAAGGATAGGTGGGGTTGCTTATGTGTTAGAATTGCCCATAAGTCTGGGTTTCGTTCATCCCATATTTCATGTTTCCATGTTGAAGAATTGCTTTAGAGATCATTCCCTAGTGTTTCTTGTAGAGGAGATAAATGTGAAGGACTCCTTGTCGTATGAGGAAGAACCTGTTGCAATCTTGGATCGCCAAGTTCAAAAATTGAGGAGTAAGAAAATAGCTTTGGTCAAAGTGATGTGGAGAAATCAAAAAGCTGAGGAGGCTACTTGGGAGTCGGAAGATGTTATGCATGCGAGGTACCCGACTCTTTTCGTGGCCATGAATAATGATTTAGAAGGTACAAATCCTATACTACTCTTTTTCCTTCATTTAATTCTTGCAATTATGCTTGTTGTGTCCCGAGTCATCATTCGTAGATGAATGATCCCAAGGAGGAGATAATGTAACGACCCGTATTTCGAGCTAGAATGTAGATCGTCATTCCTTCCCATAAATATTCCAAAATCCTCCCCATTGATTGAGTATTGATGAGTGTCTGAAATTTTGTTTGGATTTTATTCTAGTGGCTCACAGCGATTGGACTGCGTCGCGGTGAGAATAGCGATGTGAAGGCCATCGGATTGGGGTAGTGGCCAAATTGATGTTTATCCAATTCCATTGGGTCACCGCAATTGCACCGCATCGCGGTGAACCTCAAAATAGCAATTGTCATTAACTAGTAAGTCACCGCGATTCCATCGCATCATAGTGGATATCGCGATGACATGATCACCGCGTCACGGTAAGCCTCAAAGATGGGATTTGTTCAGCAACTTTTAAGTCTGAGGGCAGTCTCGTCTTTTTCCCTACAATTCCTAACCGTATTATCTGAGGATTAAAACGTTTCTAGAGCAGATTATGCCCATTTTTACTCAAAATTATCAAGAACAAAAGAACCCTAACCTCTCTTCCAAAGATCTAGATCCTATATTCTACGTTCAAGAATTCAAGAAAAATATCAAGATTGGAGTTTCAATTTGCAAATTAAACTGCTTAAGGTACGTAGGCTATCCTTAAAACTCGAAGGGCATAAATTATGGTTTTATCAATCTTTGAAAACACGATTGATGTTTGTAACAATTGTTTTAAATAGCCAAGTAATGGAAATCTTTTTATTGATATATATATATATATATATATATATATATTGTTTTGGTCTTGAGGCCCCTCCTTGAAATTGATTTTTGTACGTATATATGTAAGTTTGCATTTTCAGTTTATAAAGATTAAATTGAGAGAATGAATGATTAAATCCCTCTCTTGTTGCATTACTTCTTGACTTCACATGTTATGGGTTGTGACATTGCATGATTGAAAGCATGAGATAAGTGTTTTAACTATTGTTATGAACTTGAACTTCTCTATGAATTGAAGAGAGGGTGATTTCGTATCATAAAGTGTTTTATGGTTTGTAAATGCTAAATAATATTATTGAAGGAATTTCATGATTTATTACACGAGGAGTGACCACCACGGGTTTGTGAATTAAAATTGAGGATCTTTGCCTATGTTTTCATCAATTTCACTATATGCATCTTCATATACTATTTGAATAGTTTGGTGGTCTGAGAATAATGTTTTGAAAGAGAATACTGTTACTTGATAATGTATGGCTTAGAGATACGACTTTCAAGTCAACGGTAGGATGATACCATATAAATGAATGTGATAACAGAGTAAGAGATTCAGATTTGATTTCAGAGAATACAGTCTTAAAAGAGTTAAAAATGGGATTGAAGAGGGTTAGGTGGTTGCCCGAAGAGGGCTTGATCTCAAATAACTCCTAGCCTAAAATCGTGTTTTGCCAATACGGGTTTCATTATGTCCCCAAGGGGGGTCATACTCTGGCCTAGTGACCTATGGCGTATCAAAGACAGAGATTCCAACTCTTGTGGAAAACTTGAGTTGGGGGCTTGGCTTCCCACTCAAGGGCAGATTCCATATAGCCCGTGGAATTTTAAAGTTGTAGCGTATACCACCTAGCTCAGAAGTAATATAGAGTATCGAACTACATTGACAAGAATATTTTAAGATTATTAGGGATTGCCCATGTATTTTAAACTATACCATGCATGATCTTTCATGAATCTCTGTCACCTATTTTATATATATTTAAATTTATTATTTTGAATTGCTCTGCGTTCTAGTAGAAATGTATTGACCCCCTATATTTTAGGGTCTGAGTCTCAGTCTAGAGGTCCTGCTAAGCCATAGCTTTTATCAGACAAAAGTGAGGTGTGCATTTGGTGAGCCTTCTCTTTTTCAGAAGGCTTGTTTCTTTTCAGATACTTGTTTATTTTGGTTTAGGTCCACTGGGGGCCTTGTCCTAGATTTAGACAGTTTGTTAATTTCTTTTGTAGTAGAGATTTCGCATACTGAAATAGATGTTGTCTAGATGTTGATACAAGAAAACCAAGGAACACACGGAATTGGCTCAAAACAGTCCAAACACACTCCAAAAACAGTCCACTAATTCAAAGAATCGAGGACCCTTTTGAAGACCACTCTTGGATTCAACAATGAAATATAAGAAGCACAATATAATTAGGTGTTTAACACCTTTTTCAGCAAATAACATACTAAGTTAACAACACAATATGAAACAACAATGAGAAGAACAACAACAACAACAAAAATGGCTTCACAATACAAGATACAAAACGGATACAAGATTACAAAAGAAAAAGGATAGATAGATAGACCACATGAAGGTATAATGTTAAGAACCTAAGAATGGTAAATATTGGACCCTTAACACTACACAGAACAATAAACCTATCTCTTACAAAGACACAAGATCGGAATCCACCTCCCAAGCATCAATGTTTCCAAGCAAATGTAAATACAAGTGATTCTACACTTGTCTAAGCCCTAATTTCGGTTTTGGGTGCCTCAAGGAAAGAGGACTTGTGTTTCTTTGTCTTGTAAGACTTACAATTTCTTTCATAAACTAAGTGAATAAACCCTAACATGTTTCTTATATATTACAAAACAAATAGAAGTTAAAATGACCAAAAAGGCCCTTCAAGAATGGGCTGCCCCTCTAGTGTATGGAATGGGCTGTTTTGGTGTGTATTTGGTCCTTTAATTACACTTCTCTTGCACATACACTTGGTAGCTTTCAATTCACACCCACATAAGTCTATTTTCGTGATTATTCTCGTATCATCCTCTCCATCTTGAGAAGAATTTGCCCAAAAATTCACGGCTTCACTTCGTTCAATTGGCCACTTCAAAAAAAAGCACTCAAAACAGTCCGCAAAATATGAAGAACCCGAGAGCTCAATATGAACAAGTTTCGGCCAACATCTTCATTTTGAACCTCGACTTCCTCTTCATCTTGAGACTTGGCTTCAATCTTATCCGACTCAGGTCTCCTTCCATCATATAAACATCATCATAGACTCCATATACTTCGTGTCCCTTTCTTCCATACTCCTCTATATGGACATATCGGTTTTGGGAAAGTGGAGTTTCTGTTGATGGGGCTATTTTGGTAATGTGGAGCTTCGGTTGTGTAGCTTGGATGGAAGTAAATGGGCCTCCAAGTCCTTATTGTGGGACTTGATCAACTTGAGGGAGAATTGATCTACCTTGTTCTTGGTTTTGAGGATAATTAGTAACTTGGCTCATGGCATTTTGTCGTGAACTTGGAGGGTTGACTTTTGTAGGCAAAGTATTGGGGGAAATGGTGATGGGAGGATTTTGATCATGACCACTTGAGGAAACATGGGGTCGAGGAGTAGAAGCACGAGAGTTCCTTCGACTCTCCATTCGATCCAACCTCTCATTCATGGTAGACATCTCTCCTCGGATTGAGGACATAGTCGTGAGCATACTTTCCATTCCTCGGTTGATATTTTCAAGTCTTTCCAAGATAGCACCAAGATCATTGTTGTCCATTGTATCCAAGAAGTTACCTACAAAACAATAAACAAGTTAGTTGTTCAAAGAATGGTCCTCACACTCTCTCTTTAATCCTTTGTCCCTCGGATTTTCTCACTTTTGATCTCACAATTGTCGTAAGTTTTCTTGTAATCCGTAAAATGTTGAGAGGTTAACTGATTGTGTACAAATGTGAGTGTATAGAGTGTGTACAATGACTCAAAAGAATAAAACACACAAAGGAACGTAAACATGGGAAAAAATGGTTTCAAAACCAACTCACAATCTAGTAAATTGTCACTAGTTTGTAAGTTAGTATTGGAATCAACAAACAAAACTAATGAGAAAACAAAATGAAACTAAAAGATCACAATTTGAGCTTAAAATTTTCATTTGAACAGTAACTTGGGTGACGTGGCAGCACACCATTGGTCAGGGGCCCACAATTAGTCACTAGTTAAAGTTTACAAACTTTAGTTACTATGTAATGGAAACAATTGGTTTTGGAGGGAAAGTATAAGTCTTGAATCTCCTTTAAGTCTAATCTTCAAAAGGAAATACTTGACTTTGTACAATTCCCACAAAACAAGGTCCCTTGAAACAAGGAAAGTGGTTGAAAAGTAGATGCCAAATCAAGGAAGTGATGACTCAAGTCTTCTGACAAACAACTTTACAACTTGTAGGTTCAGCTTTTTGAATCTATATTACACTTTTGGTTGTCTTAAGTTGTAACATCAGAGGAAGAACAAGATGAAAACAACAACAATCCTTCAACAAAAACAACAATATTCACGAATTCAAGACCCAACCAGCCACAACAAGTCACAAATTCTCGCCCTAGGTCCTTGTTCACAACACAACTTTAACAAGTTCAAGCTCAAATATAGATATAGACACCTTTTAGTGTTAGTGAATCACAAAACTAACACAAGAAACAAAAATACACACCAAAGGACTACTAGATCTAGACGCTACAAGAAACCTCGGCCAAGATGAACAACAAAAACAACACTTCAAGGCCAAGAACAACAAGGGCACCAAATTTGTTTTTTTTTTATTTTCTTAGCAAGAAAGCCCAACATTGGTATTGTAAGAACAACACCAAAGATATATTTGATACCAAATTATACAAGAAAACCAAGTAACACACGTAATTGGCTCAAAGCAGTCCAAACACACTCCAAAAACAGTCCACTAATTCAAAGAATCGAGGACCCTTTTGAAGACCACTCTTGGATTCAACAATGAAATATAAGAAGGACAATATAATTAGGTGTTTGAAACCTTTTTCAGCCAATAACAAACTAAGTTAACAACACAAGATGAAAAAACAATGAGAAGAACAACAACAACAATAAAAACGGCTTCACAATACAAGATACAAAACGGATACAAGATTACAAAAGAAAAAGGATAGATAGATAGACCACATGAAGGTATAGTATTAAGAACCTAAGAATGGTAACTCTTGTACCCTTAACAATACACACAACAATAAAACTATATCTTACAAAGACACAAGATCGGAATCCATCTCCCAAGAATCAATGTTTCCAAGCAAATACAAACATAAGTGATTCTACACTTGTCTAAGCCCTAATTTCGGTTTTGGGTGCCTCAAGGAAAGAGGACTTGTGTTTCTTTATCTTGTAAGACTTAAAATTTCATTCATAAACTAAGTGAATAAACCCTAACATGTTTCTTATATATTACAAAACAAATAGAAGTTAAAATGACCAAAAAGGCCCTTCAAGAATGGGCTGCCCCTCTAGTGTATGGAGTGGGCTATTTTGGTGTGTATTTGGGACTTTAATTATAATTCTCTTGAACATTCACTTGGTTGCTTTTAATGCACACCCACATAAGTCTATTTCCGTGATTATTCTCGTATTAGATGTTGATGGATTTTTTAGGTGTGAGCAGATGCTAACACATTTGAGGCTTTTAACTCTAAATAATTGCGAAGTCTTAAGAAACTTTTGGTTATTTTTGATCATTTTCTTGTGATATTGTAGTTGTAGAAAGGATAGGAGGAAAACATAGGAAAGATGAACAAAATAAGTAAAATCTGGTACAAGTGAGATGATATGAGTCTGACGGCATTTCTTGTAAGCCGTAAGAGATGTGGTAAGCTACCAGAAAAAGGCGTCAGGAAGAACAGTGAATAAGAGTTGTTGGATGAAGGTGACGACATTCTCAATATGTTGTCACAAGTGTTGTAAGCCGTCAGAAGATACCGTCAAGTGGGACAGAACATAGTGAAACAAGCTGAAGGTCTGAAAATATTTGCTACATGTCGTCACTCCTCTGGTAATCCATCAGAGGACATCGTCAGAGTGAGGAAGAACAAGTTAAGAAGGCACGACTTCTGACGACATATCTGAGACGCCGTCAGAAGCCTGGCGATCAACACCAATATGCCGTCACCTAAATCCGATCCCAGATATGATTATGTTATTTTATTTCCATAATTAGGGTTAAGTATAAATATCATCTTTTAGGGTTTTATGAACAAATCTCAATCTTGTTTTTGAAACTTGGGAGGAACGTACATTGCCTCATTTTTTTCATCATGTATTTTTCTTGTTTTCCCTTCAACACTTATCAACTATTGTGGATTATTCTCTTATGATTCAATTGAAGAAAAAATTGTTGTTTTCACCCATCCGTAAGTTTATCCATACTATCATGAATTCAACATTTTATTTCGTTCTTCAAATCATGAGCGGCTAATTCCATTAGACCGAGTTATGGGATCCATGGATTAGGGTTTGGTATACTGCTAGGTACTTAAAGGGTTCAAAGAGTAGTAGAATATCTTGAAATTCTGTTGTTTTAACTTAAAATCTATTGGTTGCAAACAATAAGTTATGCCTTAGGTTTATTTGCTTGAACAGAGAAATAGACTAGAGGACGTGAATTATCAATAGTGCCTCGAAAGCTACCAACCTTCTGGTTAATGATTAATGTCGTAAATGGATTAATCTACATGAGATAACATCCTATTGGAAATAAATAAGTTATCTAAGTTTAAGAGAATTAGATAATAAATTGTCTGGTGAGGTCGAGAGATAATTCAGATAGTATAGTCGTCAGGGATATTCTGTTGTTCCTACTTAATTCAAGAGTCTTAAGCAGTACCTAGTATCTATGAATTCCCGAAACCCACAGTTAACATAACTCTGGTTTTCCATTTATATTGATTACAAACATTAATACTAAAACCCTATTTTATATTTTTGTATAATTTGTTTGAATTTAACTTGTAGCTATAATTTCAAATTAGTTTAATCGTCACTCACATTGTTCCCTGTGGATTTGACCCCGACTCCAAAGTTAGGTAAATATATTAACGACGACCGCCTTGCACTTATTTGAGGTGTAAGTTGAGCGTTATCAAAAATGGCGTCGTTGCCGGGGAACAATTTGGCGTATTGAGTTGGTTTGGAATTTTACCTTACTTGAATTTGAACTTGTAAATATTTGTTTGTGATTTCCTTTTTTTCGTGTGTTTGTTACATTTTCTTTATTTTTTCTTATTTCTTACTATGGCATCATGGAATGAATGTGAGTTTGATGGTTGGAAATCTTATCTGGATGATCCATGTCCATATTATGATGGACCCCACTTTTGGCATGACTCTAGATATTCTCCCCGGAGAGAGATGTGTGCACCATCTCCATCTTACCGGGAGTATAGTTGTTCTTTATGTGGTGGTCAAGATGGACATTGGAGTGATTGCTAAAATTCCCCCTCCCTCTATTATGCTAACCCAAGTTCTAGTTCTTCTTATGAGTATGACAGGTCTATGGTCAAGAAAAGGAAGAATGAAGCACTGGAAAGAGTGTCATTGAAGCTATGCTTCAACTAATGTTGGATCGTATAGACACAACGAATGATACCATATGTGACATACATCAAGACATTAGGGCATTTACTGAGGGAAGAGAAAGGATAAAAGAGATGGATATCGAGGTCAATCATCTAAAACACTTTTCTACATTATGTTTAGATGATATCTTGTCTGTGGAATCATTTAAAATAATGGAAGAGTGTGACGATGAAGAGCAAGATTCCTATACTGATGATGATCTTGATGTTGATCAACCCTTAGAGATTTCCCAACCAACCGAGCCAACCATGAGGGATGATGCCAAGATTGAGGGAATGGTTCTAGAGGCAAAAGAAGAAGCCAAGTCAATCTCTTATGAAGACTCTAGCCCAATTCAAAGTAAAAATGTTGAGAAGATGAATAAAAGTGAGTGTGTAGAGGATAGTGTAAATTTTGAAGTAGGATTTGTTGGACCACACTCGAAGCATTTTTCCACATTATGTTTAGATGATATCTTGTCTGTGGAATCATCTAAACTAGTGGAAGACTGTGAAGATGAGGAACAAGAATCCTATATTCTTTATTTTACACTTGATAAACAACATAAAAACACACCTCACTTTAAGGTCGAGTTTTTTACCATGCATCATTCATTACTCAGCTTCTTAATCTTTGTACCACCTCCCTATGAGCGAGGCAAGAAGATAGACTCTAAGTTGGGGGTGAAATTCATATCCTCAAGGTGGAGGAAAAAACTGAGTTGGGTCATGCCACGGCGTTAAACTAGGCACTTCTTGGGAGGTAACCCAAGGTAATTTGTTGTTAGTATTCGTATTATGTGATAGACATCAATTTTCACACCCATGGTTCCACAGGTATGTTTCTAACTCTCTTGTTTTGATTTGACGTGTTGGGAACAATGCATGATATTAAGTTGCGGGTGGGGCTACTTGTGGGTGTTGATGTCCTCCTGTGGTTTTTGTTGCTGTGCCTCTTTTCCCCGGAGTCTTGTTCCTAGTAGAGACGGCATGTTTAGGTGTACTGTGTTTGTTTTATGATGTGTTGTGGTTAACTAGAGAAAATAAGTATCTAGAGCAGTTGACATATTTTTGTTGACTTTTAAGACTGATAAACACCTCTCCGTTGGTCTATTTTATAACTATGTGATATGCATTTATATGTAGCTACTGTGAATCTTTTTATTGCATTAGTACTAGGGACATGATAATCACTGCTAACAATTCCATGAACTGAATGGGTAGTAGCTTGTGATGTACCATGGTGCCATGTGTGTGTGAGGTCTTACTCAATTTCCTGTGTGTGTTGAATCTAGAACTTGCCTGGTTAGTCTTACCTTGGTTGAAAGATAGGGGTTAGGAAAGGATCATAAGCCGTTTTGATTTTTAAGTCACTTTTTGCCTAAATGACCTTCCATGTATGCATGATATCTCTTGATCCCTATTTTGAGACTGAATTGACCATTTCTTTCTATGACATCTATCACCTTCCCGTTTAGATCATAATGAACCTTTTTTGGCCCTGGTCTTCCTTGGACACTGTGCACCTAGATTTAGGTAAACAACCTAAGTTGAGGGTGGCCATCATAGGGCTGCGTGATGTAAACTGAGTATGAAGAAAGGTAGAATAAAAGGAAAAGAATAAGTGAAAAAGAATAAAAAGCTGGGTGGTTTGGAAGAAGAATAAGAAAAGAAAAAGAATGAAAAAGAAAAGCCACATCCAGCCTGAATAATGTGTGATCAAGAAAAGGAGAAAAAGAAGAAAAAGGTTAATAAGTGAACCCCAAAAGTTAAGGTAGTGCCAAGGAGGCTTAGTCACTCTAAATGCCATTGAATATCATACCAGCCCTTAGCCTACATTACAAGATGAAGAAAAGACATATAGTGATCCTAACTTACCTATCTGGACACTTTGGTAATGAAAATAAGGGAAACCATATGGTATTTGACATGCATTGATTGGAATTTCTTTTTGAGAGTGAGTGTCTCTTGACCGTCCCCTCATTGACATGCTTGAGTTCATAAATGAGTGAGGAGGGACTTTTTTGTTGTAAGAGCAAATCAGTTGCATTGCTAGCTGTTAACTTGTTTGGATAGTGTAATATTGGTACATGCATGGTTGTTGTTTCTGAATTGATGCCATATCTTTATTCCTTTGGGTCACATTGTTAATCTTCATGGATATGCACAATTGGATTGAACGTGGAGAGTGGCATGAGTTTTGAGCTAAACTTGATAATCAACTGTGATAGGTATCTTATGTGTCTCTTGGTTAAGCATCGTAGTATGGTTTTATGTATTTTCTTGAGGACAAGCAATTGTTTTAAGTTGAGTGTGTTGATGTGTGAGCAGATGCTAATATATTTGAGGCTTTTAACTCTAAATAATTGCGAAGTCTTAAGCAATTTTTGGTTGTTTTTGATCATTTTCTTGTGATATTGTAGTTGTATCAAGGATGGGAGGAAAACATAGGAAAGATGAACAAAATAAGTAAAATCTGGTACAAGTAAGATGATATGAGTCTGACGACATTTCTTGCAAACCGTCAGATATATGGTAAGCTACCAGAAAAAGGCGTCAGGAAGAACAGTGAGAAGAGTTGCTGGATGAAGGTGACGACATTCTCAATATGTTGTCACAAGTGTGGTAAGACGTCAGAAGATGTCGTCAAGTGGGACAGAACATGGTGAAATAAGCTGAAGGTCTGACGACATTTTCTACACGCCATCACTCCTCTGGTAAGCCATTGGAGGACATCATCAGAGTGAGGTAGAACAGGTTAAGAAGGCACGACTTTTGATGACATATCTGAGATGTCGTTAGAAGCCTGACGATCAACACCAATATGCAGCCACCTAAATCCGAGCCCAGCTGCGATTGTGTTATTTTATTTCCATAATTAGGGTTAAGTATAAATAGCATCTTTTAGGGTTTTATGGACAATCTTCTGTAATCCTTTAATCTCTCAATCTTGTTTTTGAAACTTGGGAGGAACGTACATTGCCTCATCTTTTTCGTCAAGTATTTTCTTGTTTTCCCTTCAACACTTATCAACTATTGTGGATTATTCTCTTGTGATTCAATTGAAGAAACAATTGTTGTTTTCATCCATTCGTAAGTTTATCCATACTATCATGAATTCAACTTCTTATTTCGTTCATCAAATCATGAGCGGCTAATTCCATTAGCCCGAGTTATGGGATCCATGGATTAGGGTTTGATATGCTGCTAGGTACTTAAAGGGTTCAAAGAGTAGTAGGACGTCTTGAAATTCTGTTGTTTTAACTTAAAATCTATTGGTTGCAAACAATAGGTTATGCCTTAGGTTTATTTGCTTGAATAGAGAAATAGACTAGAAGACGTGGATTATCAACAGGACCTCGGAAGCTACCAACCATCTGTTTAATGATTAATGTCGTAACTGGATTAATCTACCTGAGATAACATCCTATTGAAAATAGATAAGTTATCTAAGTTCGAGAGAATTAGATAATAAATTGTCTGGTGAGGTCGAGAGATAAGTCAGGTAGTATAGTCGTCAGGGATATTCTGTTGTTCCTACTTACTTCAAGAGTCTTAAGCAGTACCTAGTATCGTTAAATTCCCGAAACCCACAGTGAAGATAACTCTGGTTTTCCATTTATATTGATTACAAACATTAATACTAAAATCCCATTTTATATTTTTGTATCATTTGTTTGAATTTAACTTGTAGCTATAATTTCAAACTAGTTTAATCGCCACTCACATTGTTCCCTGTGGATTCGACTCCGACTCCAAAGTTGGGTAAATATATTGACGACGACTGCCTTGCACTTATTTGAGGTGTAAGTTCAGCGTTATCAATTTCCTTCTGTATTGTTAGATTGAACTTAGTGTATGACCATGATTCCATTTTACTAAATTTCCGCATCTTCTCTTTATTAGATGCATGTTTTGCATGATTACCAGATATAGAAGGGAGCCCGGGCCTCCATGGTTCGGGATGTCCATCACAGCTAGGGCCTCGGTTCGGGTCGTGACATGTCTGTTGTTCTGTTTTTATAAGGTAATATATCACGTGTTCTTTCCTCTTACCTAGCCATGCCATGTTTGACTTTTAAAGTTATTAACCATAAAGCTTTATGTAGAGAATCAACAAATTATTTACCAATTTCTGTTTGGTAGCTATGCAGTCCACAAGTACTTTTGGATAGACAAAGAATGTATCCTGGAAAATAAAGTACCGACATGGAATAATGTATTTGTTAGGCAACAAAATTTTTTCTTTCTCTATACAGTTTAAGTACAACAACGGAGGTAGTACCATGACATGGTGTGTCTGTGTCATATGTTCTAATCAACTTGGATCATTTGAAAGATAAATAGGCAAGTTCTTGTTGTAGATTTTCAAGGCCTCTCATATTCATTGTTTTATATATCTCCAATATTTCTCTGTCCGATTGTGGCCAGTTTCTACAGATTACAGAAACCTTAGGTTATTGCTATACAGGTGCTTCCTTTGGATCTCCGTTAAGATATGACCTGAAGATTATCTATGGAAATTGTCTTGAGATAATAAACTTATTCTAATAACGAATTTCACTACTCCTTTTGAACAAATTTCGCGGAATGATTATGTTCATAATGTTTTCGTTTTTATATCATCCAGAGGTTTGAATTCTTTCTATGGATAGGGAAGGTTAATCCTCTGACATTTTGGGCTATTCCCATTAACTGAACTCTTCTTTCTTCATATTTGAAACTGTTATGCGAATTATCTCTTTCATATTCAATACAAAGTATCTTGACATGGACGTGCAAGTTGACCGGGACACCTCCATTATCGTGAGAAGTGTAGCTCTCTTTAGGACATCTTCACAAATTATTGGGGATTTTTGAAACTGAACTTCTTATTAATTTGAGCCACTATGCTCTCACTTCTATTCATACAAGTTATGTCCTTGTTCAGATTCCCTTGGCTTTCTTCAGGGTATGTTTTGCATGTGATGAACGATGTAGAATCCTTATTTCTTTCTCTATACTTTTCCTTTTGATTAACATGATCACATAATTCCATATATGTGTTTTGTCCACCTGTATGTAAAAAGAATTTAATCGAATGCCTTAGTTTACGTTCACGTTCACGTTCATAGTAATGAAAAATGTCTTGATTATCATTTTAAAGGTTGGATTTGGCTTGTACAAACATGGTGTATATGTTTAGGATTGGCAGTGCTTCTTAAGGTTTTCAGTTAATTTGAGTAGTCCCAAGTAATCACTGGTTTTATTTTTGGTCATGAGCCTTTCATAAGTTTAGTTTTATTCACGTATGTTTTCATATGTAAGGGTCAAAATGCAGTTTTTTCCCCCTAAATTAAAATTGTTAGAAGTCTCGTTGGCTTATCCAGAAATTGATGAAGTTGTTAAGTCAGATATTGTTTATGAAAATATAAGTCTTGATATTATTATCATTATTGTTTTGTTTCCATATTCATGTGTATGGTTATAGATTTTTATATTTTTAGGATTATTTCTTACGATTGTTCAGAGGTATGACTTGGGTATCCATCTATTCCAATATTCAGCGTTAGCCGTAATAGTTTAAATTTCAATATTTGAGTGTTTACGTGCTTTCATTGATCTATCCCTATCTTTAGCTCGTTTTCTAATCCTTATTCTTTTCTTATTTCATATGTACACTCGAAAATGCATTTGGAGTCTCATAGTTTGACTCTATCTCTGTCCAAATCAGAGAAGCGAACAAACATCGCATTACACATTTCCGTCTAGCAAGTTTAGTGTTTGTTTCCCTCTCTTAAAGATTTATTTTTCTTTAGACAATCATTATTATTTTTGTTTAATATTTCGTATATTTTTATTTGAAATTTTAGATTTTGTATGTCTTATTTGAATTATTGTTAATCTTTGAATGTGATAACGACTTAATTACTCACTTCTAGTCTCTTGGGTATTAAATTTAGCATAATCACTAGGCTTAGGAATTTAATTTAATGTCCTTAAAAGTTTTAAAATTTGGTAGGTTAAGGCATATCATTTTAGAAAAATGATCGTGTTTGTTAGAATTCTTTAATATGAAATAGTAGCCTAAAGTTATTTTTCACTAATTAGTAATATCGGACTAATGAAATATAGATTTTGCGATAGATGGGCTTATCATTGTTTGATTTGAAAATCAGCTTTAATTATTTTGGATATGTTAAATCAACTCTCTTTTCTCATCAATTTCAAATAAAGGATAGTACTTTTTCAGAGTTGATTCTATGAGGCTTTTTCTTAAGATTTCACATGACAAAGATATTTGTTTAAAACATAAGCCTTTCCTTGATAAAAAAATAAATAAATTCTCAAGTCATTATGGTTTCAAAACATTTATTTTTATAGTTATTTCCTAATGATTCATTTAGTGTAGGTAATTAACCATTTTATTTACTCCTATTTTTATAAAATTTGACTAAAAAGGAAAAGCAAAAGAGCCATTATTTAGAATTACAAAAAAGTGAAGTTCTTCACATAATTAGCTCTTTTAATTATTAATTGAAAGTTTTTGTAAAGAAATGATTTTAAATAACTCTCTTTTGACAAAAAGTAAGGTTACATCACTTTCAAGAGGTCTTATAGAATTGTCTTTGATAATTTTTGAAAAGTAGATTTCATGGCCAGGTTCTTCTAAAGTTTCCTCATCTTCTTCTTATAAATGATTAGCATATATTTTATAAAAGACAAATATTTTTTTCTAGTATCTTATTTATATCTTTTCTTGTTTTAATATTTGATTTCCTTATCTAATCTAAGTTTGATCGGTTAACCGTAGTTAGCGGATCCTTTAGGATGCCTGACACCTTTACTTTAGGATAATCAGAATCCTTACCTAGAATCTTAAGTTCGTAGACCTTTAAATGATGTCTTTATTTTCTTTAGATCACTTAGTTTATAATAGGTGTCCTAATTCACCGTAGAACTAATTAGGTGGTGACTTCCTTAAATTTAATTAGAAGTTTTTCAATATGTTGTACCTTGATTTGACTCGTGTTAAAATGGGATCTAACATCTTTGCGACTTCAATGGGAAATATTAAGTTCTTAACCATAACAAACTTAGCTTAATGATTATGTTGTTTATATATTGTTATTTTTTTAACCCTAATTGTCTTAACTTATCATGTTTGTATGACATAAATTATTTATTTGTTATTATTTCTTATATGTTTATCACTTTATATAAATTGGCCTTCCGTTCATATTTCCTCCACTTCAGAAAACTGACACTCATACACATTGTACACGCGAATTTTACATTGTACTTTCTCAAAATTCTTTCAAACCACCTTATTTTAGAGAATCAGTGCATACGTCGGGTGAACGGGAGTTTTACTGCCATGGGACCACATGCCTTCTCATATAGGAAATTCAAGTCTGTGTCTACCCAAATCTTAGAAAAACATAAGATAGAGCTTTTTCACCCTTGATTTAGGTCATGCATGCATAAACCATTGGTGGTTTGACCCATGGTGTCATTCCACAAATTTAGAAAAATACCCATATGTCAAAAGGGTTCATGACCCAATGACGATCCTCATATTATGTGCATAGATGATGATAAATTGATCCAAGTCAAATTCTGACAAAATTGAGTTTGAAAAATTCTAACCCCAAACTTGAGTAATGTCATTAATTAAATCTTTCAATTTATCGAAATCTCAATTAATATTTGATACTTAGGCCTACCTCCGTCATAAAGGAGTCACCTACATATTAGGACGTATTATTTAACATATTTGCATTATTTGTCCAATATATTTTTGCTTGTTACATGCTACTTGCCCTACATGAATTTATTTACAATTTAATTTGACATGATATTTACTAGTTATCTTCACCATTGTTTCGTTGTTATTTTTAGATAAGAAAATTAAATATGCATTTATGTATCTCTTTATTATCTATTGCATTTTTTACATATTTTATATCATCACATTTCTTTGAAATTCTATTATTGTAACACTTTTGCGCTTAGCGCATTTTAACGATTCTAAAGCGCCATTTAGGAAATTATCTTCAGCCCGTCGAGTTGTTAGTATTTCATTTCAGGTTTTCTCTCATTTTAATTTTTTTTGCGAACTTCTATGGAGCAAATATTTTTTATCAATGATTTTAATTCGTCATCATCTAGAATTCTTCCTCGAGTTTTTCAATACTTGTGTCCGCAATTTTTTATTAAAAAAATTCCTTCCACTCTATTAACGTGGGCATAATTCTTCGCAAATATTATTTTTTGTCTATTTTCCTACATCGTTCATTGTGATTTTTTCCAGAATCATAAAAAATTCAAAACCATTAGATTTTCTAACCTTACAAGCTCTTCCAAGTCCTTTCTTTACGGAAATAATCTTCTGTTTATGACGACGAGATGATTAGCACTCCGTGATGTCTATTTAGTACTGATCTATGTTATAATTTTTTTTCTCGAAGCACTCCAATATTTCTGTCCTTTCATTAGCCTCCAGGTCATTTGTTGCTTCCAATATTGGTAGATATCCAAATATTTTTTAACTCAAACTGTCAAAATGCACTTGATTTTATTTGTTCAATTTTCTCCGTTAAATTATTTTAGAGCAGCGACCCAAGTTTGAAACTTCTTTAAAGTTTCACTCATTCAAACTGCTTGTGTCGTTCCTATCTTGGAATTATTGGGATAGATATTCCAAACCCTTTGTTAAATTCAAGCTTTAGAACGTAAATAAAAAAATTTCTATTGGTCGATATTTTCTCTGTCCTTGATATTCTTTAAAATATTTTAAATTAGAATTTTTGAATCATTCACAATCCTTTGTCTTATCAAAGTTTAATCTTTGTGCGCTTAATTTTCTTATTAATTATTATATCCCTTATAGGACTCAACCTGTTAGGTCATTTTTTAATCACATTTCTTAATGCTTCATGCTTACCCTTTAATAACTATTTTTTGCTTATCGAGTGTTTCATTCTCCTTTCAAAGGTTGACATAAGTTGAACATCAAAGATAACTCAATAAAGGTATGGTCGACGAAATTACTGTGATTGACCTTGTTGAGGATGAGTTCAACTACGAGAAACTAGAGTCATATCAAGAGAAAGTGCTAAGCTTGAGACAAAAGTGTTTCAAATGGAGCATGAAATTGACAACATGAAAGATATGATAGTTGAACTTAAGAATTCATTTACTGAAGGCTCAGAAGCATACTCACCCTTTGGCATTGCTGCACCCACTTTTTATTATGATGCGCAACTTTTCTATAACATTCACTCATCCGTGCCAAAAAAGATATCCAATAACTTGACGGAGACGAGCAGAAGTTGAGCAAATATTGGAAGGTGTTTTGATATTGAGATTAATCAAATTTTCTTTACAAATGAGCTTGCCTTACCTTTTAAGATGGATTATGGTAATATTTTGATGTATGACAGGGTAGGAAATCTCATAGACCACCTGAAGGCATATGTTGATTGGGTGAGGAATATTGGGCAAGACAATGAGTTAAAGATGAAGCTTTTTGTTAGGACACTCATGTATCCAACTTTGAGGTGGTATGAAAAGAAGAATATGTGGAAATGGTCTTCTTGGGGCAACCTAGTTGATGATTTTTTCACGCAATAAGAATCTTCTAGCAGTACCCTATAGGAGTTGGGAAATCTGTGGAGTTTCCCAAGGATCCAAAAGAAAAAGAACCAAAGTCATCATTCTCTGCAATTTTTGCAAGCACCTACAATTGAACCTAGAAGAACTCCAGCAATGGTTTCCTTGAGCATGACGACTAAAGTGCAGTGGGATCCTTTTTATAAGATAGGTCATCTAGGCTTTGTGTAGTAGGATGGTCAATTTTTGGTAGTATTTTTGGGAACAATTACTTATTCTTGTGAACTTAATGATCAATCCTTTGTGAGTTTTTTAATTTTCTTCTATTTAAGGTGGATTACGATTGACCTAATTTCCTTGGTGGATACGTAGGCAACACATATAGGGACTCGGTCATATTAATATATAATTTTAAAATCCTTTTTTCCATATAATTGGAACTACCTTCGACCTGATTTTCTGTCCGACACAGGCTATGTAGGAATCCTACATAAGGCTCGGTCTCTTTATTGTATTTTCACTTTTTCTCCCAAAAAAAAAGAGAGAAAACAACTAGGGAGAACCTTGACATGTAGTTGAGCCATTATTATCAAAATGCCTTAAACACTGGGACAATATTTTGGCACGCTGCAAGATGAGGCATCATTACTAGAATTCTCTTCATACTGGAGAAAATTTTTTGATACACGAGGGTTAGCGAATCATAAGGATAAAGCTAGAGCCAAGCTTTGGTGTTCGACATAATTCAACCTTTCTTCTGATTACTACTCCAAATCAGTTATTACCTTCCTTTTACATCTCAAGCGATAAAGCCTACTAGCTAAGACTTCTTTTAGTCTGCTCGTTCCATAATTAAAAACATCTTTTATAATTTAGAGCTCTCACTTAGGCTAATCACATATTAATCATTTCTATCAAAAAAATAATTTTTATTATTATATATATTTAGCATGTACTGACACTTTATTTTGTGTTTAAGGTTTCATTTTTATTTAGAGGTTGTCTAGCATTAAACATCATTTTGATTGTTAATTTGCGTTGAGGATGATACGATAATTGCAGACAGGTGTGAATCATTAAATACCGGTGTGGGTTTAGTCCAAGCATAGATTGATAATGGCAAAAAGAATGTGGTTCAAAGAAATATTTTGGCCAATCTACCTAGTACTTTTATCCCTCTTCCCACCAGTACCTCGACTTCCAACTCAACAAAAAATATTTGTTTAACCTTATCTCCTTGCCCAACACCCGCCTATATGAGCTCTCTGCAAATGCAATCAATATATACTAGCAATCTTAAAACTTTCAAGCTTACTATGGTGCCAAATATCCATTGTCCCATAATTGTTCTTCCTTCCAAGTAAAATAAGCATGAGCAGCTCTTGGTCTGTCAAAATGCAAAACCTGGAAAGAAGATTTTTTCAATGCACCACGAAAATCTAGGCAAAGAGCTCTACAATCTAAGAAAAGCACTTGATGAAGAGTTGCCTTTAAGAAATTGCCAGAGTCTAAGGTATGAAAATTTATGTGTTAACTCGAATGTTGAGATTCCACCAGGGTATAAGCTACCCAAATTTAACACTTTCGATGGGAAAGGAGATCTTGTTGCACACTTAAAGGACTACTGCAGCAGGTTAATTGGAATTGGACATGATGAAGTCGTATGAATGAGACTATTCATTCAAAGTTTATCAGGATTGCCACTCACTTGGTATACCAAGCAAAAGTATAGAAAATGGCGCAAATTGGGAAGATATGGCTTGTGACTTTGTAAGTAAATATGAGTTTAACATTGGAGGTGATCTGCACATGACCGGTTTTATCAAAGTGAAGAAGATGCCGCATGAATTCTTTCAAGAATTTGCCATGCAATGGAGGTTAGAAGCTTCAAAAATACATCCTTCACTTCCTAAGGATGAATTGATCTCAACCTTCATCCAAATTCAAGAAGGCCTATATTTTGATATGTTTTTTTGGAGCTTGTGCACGCAACTTCTCTGATTTGATTCAAATTGGCAAAGAGATAGAAAATGGCATTCGAGAAGAAAAAATTGTAGAAGTAATAAAAAATCTTCAACCTTTTTTCCAACCGAAGACACCGATTGCACTGCCTTCAAGATCATCGATCTTTACAATCTCATGTTTATTTTGATCTTCGTAATGCATTTCTCCAACCTTCTATCAGCAAATCTTTCATCATAACTCGTAATAGTAGTTTCAACAAGAATAATCTATCTCACAACCATGAAAGAAGATGAAACTTTTCTCCTTCACTCCTCTAGATGAGTCATTGATGAATATATTCGAGGCATTGAGAACTAAGGGACTTTTACAACCCAAAAAGGGATTCATACCTAAGTATCCATCTCCAAACATTGATTTATCCAAAATTTGTGCCTATCATTCAAACATTCAAGGACATGACACTAAAGATTGTCCAACACTAAGATTCAAAATTCAAACACTTATTGAGAGTGGCAAGAAAAAGTTATAGAAAAAGGCTTCAAACATCAATGATAGTATTGCAAACAAAGATATAATTTTTGTTAAGGCTGATCCATCAAAATTGGCACCAAAGCATTTGAAGAGAAAGAGGGAAACAAGTGTAAAATACTAACAAAGAAATCATTTTCCAACTTGAGAATATCATTTTCCTTTTCCTCCTTTATGTGTAGCTACTATTTTGTAATCTGAGAATATCATTCTCTCTTTTTGAGTAGCTACTATTTTTTATCTTAGTACCACTCTCCTTTTCTTCCAATATAAGAAGCTACTATTTTTCAACCCTTTTCAAACTTTTATATGAACTACGTTTGACATGATTCCTATTAGCAACGGGATACATAGGCGCCTATTATAGGTTCGGTCAAAATATTATAAAAATTTCATTTCTCCTAAAGCAAAAACTGGGACAGCTTTACAAATAGCTTATCTCAGTTTTGGCAAAGCATATATTTGATATCACAGGCCAAATTCACATCATCATATTGTGTCAATGCCATAACTACAAGAAGCGCAGATTCAAAGTCAAAATTTATGATTCAATGCAAGGCAAGCATTTTCTTTTATACTACCAAATTTTCTTTGAGTGAGGCAGATTCTGTTTTTTAGTTATTCCTGAATGATAACATATGTTATCAAAGCACAAGAAAGGCATTGCAAATGAAGCAAAATTAATGCATTTTAAATTTCAAAACTTACCATTCTTTTTTAGTGTAGGAGCTTCCTCACAGCAAATTCGAAGAGGAAATCTCAATTTATGGGTACCATATTACGAATAATCACTAATGTGGCATTGGACTATTAATATTTTCTATTGCAAAAGCACCGCACCTTGAATTTTTCCTACTACAAAGGCACTACATGGAGTTTTTTTACTAGAAGAAAATCGCACCAAGCTCTCTACACTACATTAATATTTGTAAGTTTGCAAAACATATTGAGTCCTTTCACTCTAAAATAGGACACATTAAGTTCGTCCATCCTAAAATAGGACACTATGGGTCTGTCCACCCTAAAATAGGATATGTTGGTTTCGTCCACCCTAAAATAAGACATTGTGGGTTTGTCTGCCCTCAAATAAGACCATTTATGCATGTTTGCCTTCAATTAGATATTTATGCTTGCTTTTCTTTACTTGAACATATTGCAGTGTCTTAATCATTTATTTATTAATCATTTATTTACTTTTATCATTATTATTTTGATTAGTTATGCACTGCATTTTATCCTTTAAATTTTTTGAAATTGTTAAAGAAAATTGCACCAAGCTCTTTGCATTGTGTTAATATTTGAAAATTTGCAATACACATTAGGTTCATCTACCCTAAAATAGGAAATATTGGGTTCCTCCATTCCATCCACCCTAAAATAGGATACGTTGGGTCTATCCACCCTATAATAGGATACATTGCGTTTGTCCATCCTAAATTAGGATACATTGGGTTCGTCCACCCTATAATAGGGCACTATGGGTCTGTCCATCCTAAAATAGGACACAATTGGGTTGGTCTTCCCTCTACTAAGACATTATGCATGCTTGCCTTCAATTGAATATTTATATTTTTTTTCTTTAATATAACATCTCACATTGAATTTATATTTATTTTAGTTAAATATGCAGTGTATGCTAGCTTTTGAATTCCTTGAAGATCTAGTTTAATTACTCATTAGTCTTTCATTCAAAACTCTACAGTTTAATTAATCTGTAATACCCTATATTAGACTTAGCTCCGTTCAGTCCATAGTGCATGCGCAAGAGGCTTAGAACGTGAAAATTTAGCTAAGTGCCGGGGACTTAGTTTTATTTTTTTGTCTCTTAACTTTGATGATTTTTAAAGTGACCTTTCTGACCCCGAGATGGTGACTTCTAAGATTATTCATGTTTAGGGGTGTAAGTAGCATATCTCAGTAAAGTTTCAGATTATTCGGACAAGGATTGAGGGACGTTTGGATTTTATTTCAAGAACCTCACTGCGATTACACCACATTGAAGTGGATATAGAGATGAGGGGTTCATCATTTAATGATGGTGTCCTAATCAGCGTTCTAGTTACGAACGTATATCCTTCAGGGGCTGTCTGGAATTTACTCATTACCCCAATCCGTAAAAACACGGAATTTGGCTTCAGTTGATCATATCATGCCCAAAATCTCAGAGTTTACTCTCAAATAAACTCTAAACTCTTCCTTAGTTCATCAAATTAAACTCCATCCCTTTCAAGAAAAATCAAGAAAACATGTTTCCAAATTCAAAAATCTCTAAGAAAACTTTGGGGAATGTGTTTCTTTCCAAGGAATTAAACTTTTAAGGTATGTTAAATGTTCATCCATAGAACCTTTAAACCCATGGAGTCTAATAACCTATTTTTGTGTTTTAAATCAGGAATTCTTATGTTTACACAGATTATCTTCATGAAATTTTTACGAATTTTAAATATACATGATGTGTACATGTGATTTTTGATTGAACTAACCTTACATGTTTGAATGATGGAATTTGTTATGTTAAGTCATTAATTCATGGCCTGAGTATTGAAGTTATGCTACCATTACATGTTTTAACTATTTCATTCTTTAATTCATGACCCTCAAGTGTTTGATGAAATATCAAAGTAATGATTTTTGAGTAATGCTTACTTATTATGGTTTCAAATTCTCTCATGCATTCTTATTGTTATTGCTATCGAGTTCTGAGGGTTATGAATACCCAAAACTTAGTTGTTTACATAATTTTAGTATTTTCAAAATGGTTTTAGATAAACCATAAGCGACATCGGTTCAGTCAGTTATAAAATTCAGCTAAACTTAGATCAAATTCAGTGTCTTTCAATTGAGAGTAAACCATTGCACCGAGTGAAAATAGGTATGGCGTCTCCCCCACCAGTAGGAATGAGGAATTGTCTCCTCCGTCAGTAGACATGAGACGTTAATATCAGTCCCTATGTTCCAGACCTACGACACCACCATAGACTTTGAGGGGTCCCCCATTAGTTAGGCGTGACACCCTAGTCCTTCGGGATATCATATTAGTGGATCCAAGTAGCCTTGTTAGTACCCATGGTACGGTATTGACACCCTTCAAACTGGGGTTACAGGTTAAACCTTGATAGTGTATTAGGGCATCTCAGTTATAGCTAAATTCCACAGTCTCAGTTCAGTATTCAGTACTAAGTTCCGTTTTAATTTTTTTTTACCATACCATACAGTTATCAATAATTCAGTATCAATATTTCACTACTTCAGTTTAAAGACTATTTTAGTATCATGTTATATTCTTGGTCATGAATCCTCAGATTTTACAGCTTTCATGTATACTATGCATTAGTTATCTCATGCTATTAATATAGTCAGTTATTATTCATGTACATGATCCCATGAATATTCGCCTAACATCATTTAGCATACCAGTACATTTAAAGTATTGACTGGATACTCATTTCTTGTGCTATGATGTCTCATATCATAGGTTCGGACGCTCATGTTCCCGATCGAACTTAGACATTCTAGGGCATCAGCATCAGTAGAAGTGGTGAGTCCTCTTAATCCGAAGGTCGATTATGTTTATTTCGGCATTTTAGTTCAGTATTCAGCCGAAGTTAGTTGGGGACTAGTCCCATCAATTCCACAATTAGTTAGTTAGAGGCATTCAGATATTTTCAGATAGTTAGTCAGTTTTTCAATTGTTATTGACAGTCTTTGGAATATTGTTTTCAGACAGTTATTTTTAGGCTCATTATTTCAGAGATTGTTTTAGTGTTTTCAAACCTTATGGAATATTTAGTTATTCTACACATGTGTATCTTTTATCATCAGTTTCATTTAGTGCCCATAACAGGTAGCAGCTCATGGGTTAGGTTTTGGTCACTTGTGACCGTAAGCACCGTGTGGCATCTAGGGTGTTCTCCCAGGACATTACAAACTTGGTATCAGAGCCTAAGGTTTTTAAGTGTCCTACGAATTCTGAAAGCTGCATTGAGTAGAGCCTTGTACATGGGTGTGAAGAGCATCACACTTATGGACAGGAGGCTACAAGATGTTTTAGCAAAAGTTTCCCTCCTTTTACTATTTAGGTCATGGGAATGAGCATGAGCTTAATTCAAACTCTCTTTCTTATTCAATCTTCTTTCGATTTACAGAACTTTCCTCTTAGAAAGAATAACGAAAGAAGAAATGAGAATCAACCTTCTCCTACACCCATTCAGGAATATTCCTTATATGAATATCTCTCACGATGAGTTCAGAGCTGCATTTACTACTTTAGCTCACTCAATAGCAGCTCAAAATTATCAAAAGGTTGCTATTCCATCTATTCCAATGGCTAAATACTGCCGCAGCTAGGATTTGGGAGACCTCGCGATAGTGGCACATCGCGGAGGATCCCAATTTCCCATTCGTCAATTTCCAGTGAGACACCGCGATAGTAGCGCATCGCGGTGGCTCATAAAATTGGGTTTCTAATTTAATTTTTCCAACTTTGTTCAGAAGTTAACAAGGGAAATTTGGATTTTTTTCAAGCCTCTCAAAATGTCCAAACAATAGATTAAGACCTATACAAGCAGAATATATGAAATTCTCAAGATTTTCCTCAAAACAAAAACCCTAGTTCATATACTTCTCCTCCAAGAAACTTAAGATTCAACCGTGGGTTTTCAAAATTGACTGAAGATTTGGAATCCTCAAACTGTAGGGTTCAAGGATCATCCCTTATTCTTCATAATCGAGGTACGTGGGGTTTATCCTAACAAAACTACATGGGCTTAAAACCATTAGAGCATGATTTTTAGATTTTTATGCATGAATTTCAAAGGAGTTTTGGAATCTATGTTCTAAATTACGTAATCCGAATGTATTAATGTTACAATTATTTTGACCTTGTGGTCATATCCCCTAAATTGATTTACATTTATATGTATATGTATGGAATTTGAGATTTAAGATAGTTGAGAGCATAAATTATGAACTCCCTCTCATGTATTGAATTAAAGATTATGGTTTTGTGATTTGAAAGATGTTTTCGCAAAATTATAGCATTTGAGCATGGTTTGAAATTGTAGAGAGGGTGTTTCTCGATATAAATATGTTCTTGTGTTTAAGAGAAAGAATTCCATATGAATTGAGAACTTTGACATGACCACCTTGTACTATTGAAATGCTTGACAAAGATGAGTTCCTGGCATGTGTTTACATGAGGTTTGAGAAAGAGTTTCTTTGAATTAAATTATTGAAATGGTGGTCCCAAAACTTATGTTTTGAAAACAAAGATTTATGATAGACTAATAATATCCCAGGGATGTGACTTGCAAGTCAATGGTGTGACGATACCATATGTATTTATGCCATAACAGAGTATGTTTTTAGAGCATGTTTTCAGAGTATGTTTTCAGAGTCTGCATGTTTTGATAGATTTTTAAAAAGGGTCTTAGAGAGGGTTAGGTGGTTACCCTAAGAAGGCACGAATTGAAGAAACTCTTAACCTGAAACCGTATTTGCTGATACGGGTAGATTATTATTGTACGCTGGCGACGGCCGTGTGGCGTAGTAGATTCAGAGACTCCGACCCTTGTTTCACACTCTGGTTGGGGGATGCCGAGTTAATGGCAGTTTCCATATAGCCCATGAAATTTTTCAGAGTTTTAGGGTATACCACCTAGCGCAGAAGTAACACAGATTTCTTGGAGTTAAGATGGTTTGTACAAAGTCTTTAAAATGCCCATGTGAATTCTTACTATATGATATACTTATGAACTATTTTAAATTGCTCTCATATATGTTGATTTATAAATGATTATTTTGGATATGCTCTGCGTACCAGTACATCTGTATTGACCCCCTCCCCCTACCTCTCAGGTTCTGAGACTCAGTCTAGGGGTCCAGATAAGCAGTACATAATTCAAACAGTTGATCAAATTATGCAGTGGTGAGCATTCTCTATTCCAGAAGGCCTATCTTTTCATATTATGGAACTTAATTTAGTTTTGGTCTACTTGGGGCCTTGTCCCAGTTTTAGACAGTTGTCAGATTTTTATGTAGTAGAGATTTCACAGACTGAAATAGATGTTATTTAGATGAAGTTGATTTACAGTTTCCATACTTATGTTGAATTTAGAATTGACCATGTTTCTGTAGCATATTTTGTTTCCGCATCTTGTTTTATTATATGAAGGTTGTACATGATTACCAGATAGAGAAGGGCATTCCAGGCCTTCATGGTTCGGGATGTCCGTCACGGCCAGGCCCTAGTTCAGGTCGTGACAAACTTGGTATCAAATCACGGTTCATGGTCTCTGGGTGTCTGCAAAATCGCATTGGGTAGAGTCTTTTTTATGGGTGTGTAGCACGCCACACTTATAAGCAGGAGGCTACTAGGAGTTTAAGTATGTTCCTCTTCTTTGTGATTTAGTTCGTTCTTTAGAGTATAATATGTCCCCTAATCAATGACCTCTTTCTTTTCAGAAAACCAGCGATGCCTCCCCGTTGCACCAACGTTAATGCTCAGGATGATGAAGTCTGTTCCACCCATGGGATGCGGACCCATAACAAAGCTCATACCCCAAAACCTATTCCTACTCTTGGAGTACTTCCTGTACCGACCATTCCTCCCAGAGCTCCCCAGACGGGGGCCAATCGCACTCAGCCTCATGAAGGAGAGGTTTCTAATGCTGAATTCAGACAATCTATTCATATGCTTGCACAGCTGGTAGCCACACAGACTTAGATGTCGGAGGATACTGGGTCTATGTCTGTTACTTCTGAAGTTACTAGAGTGGGCTAGTTCATGAGAATGAACCCGTCCAAGTTGTCTGGCGCTAAGGTAGAAGAGGACCCGCAGGAGTTTGTGGACAAAATGAAGAATATTTTCAAAGTAATGCATATTTAGCAGGTGGAGGGTGTTGAGATAGCAGCATACCAGCTAAAGGATGTAGAAAACCAATGGTACAACGAGTGGGAAGATACATATGGTGATAGTGTAGAGCCCACTATTTGGGATGAGTTCGTGGAAGCTTTTCTTGACCGATTCTTTCCTCTGGAGCTAAGGGAAGCTAAATCAGAGGAGTTCATGAACCTTAAGCAGGGTAAGATGAGTGTTCAGGAGTATACTTTAATGTTTAACCAGATGGCATGATATGCTCCTGAGATGGCGAGTAGTATGAGGGCCCGAATAAGGAAGTTTACTTCTGTCCTTTCAGATGATCTGGTGCTTGAGTGTCAGGGAGCTATGTTGAATAGGGATATGGACTTTGCTAGACTTTCAGTCCACATGCAGTAAGTTGAGGAGAAGAAAATAAAGATAGCCGAATCTAGGGAAAATGACAGGCAGGCAAAGAGAGCCAGAGCGATAGACCAGAGTCATAGTCAGCAGCAGAGCAGTAATTGGGGCAGAAAATAGCAAAAGAAAAAGAATTCGGGTAATGCACAGTCGGCAGCTAGTTCTTCAGTGTCCATACCCACAGCTAAGTAGCGCATGCATAATTTTTAGTCTAGTCAGGAGCTGAGGATACAGGGCACGTAGTCATAGGGAAGTGTAGCCCAGACCTCTTGGTCCTATCCGCACTGTGGGAGATGTGGGACGATCATCCAGGGAGATGTCAGTTTGGTTCTTTGGTGTGTTATTTATGTGGCCATCCAGGACATATCCAGAGAGATTGTCAGGCAATAAAGAGTAATGTTGGAAGAGACAAGTCACAGGCGAATTCATCTGCACCACCACCTCAGAAGGGTGCCACTTTAGACACCAAAAATGGTCGGAACCGATTGTATGCTTTGACCAACCGCCAGGAGGTAGAGGCCTCACCAGATGTTGTCATCGGTACGTTGCAAATATTTTCTCGTGATGTGTATGTATTACTTGATCCCGGGTCTAACTCTTCTTATGTGACCCCATACGTGGCTGTTGGTTTTGGGTTTGAGCTTGATGAGATTGCTGAACCTTTTTTGGTTTCCACCTCAGTGGGAGATTCTGTTGTGTCTAGGAGGGTGTATAGAAATTGTGTTATGTCTATTTTCAGCTGGGATACTGAGGCAGATCTCATAGAACTTGATATGGTTGATTTTGATGCCATCTTAGGGATGGACTGGATCCATTCATGCTATGCCACCTTGAATTATAGGACCCGAAGAGTCACCTTTTCTTTTTTGAATGAGTAGTTGATAGAATGGGAGGGACATTCTCTAGCACCTAGAGGGCATTTCATATCTTATCCCAGGGCTCGTAAACTTATTTCCAAAGGTTGCTTGTATTATCTTATTCGGGTTAAATATTCTAGTGCCGAAAGTTTTCCTCTTTAGTCTGTCCTTGTAGTGAATAAATTTTGGGAATTCTTTCCAGATGATCTCCCAGGAATACCTCCTGATAGGGAGATAGATTTTGGTATTAATTTATTGCCAGATACCCGTCCTATTTATATTCCGCCATATAGGATGGCTCCTGCAGATCTAAAAGGGTTGAAAGAACAGCTAGAAGATCTTCTAGATAAAGGTTTTATCCACCCCAGTGTGTCTCCCTGGGGTTCACCTATACTTTTTATGTGAAAGAAAGACAGTTCCCTTCGTATGTGCATAGATTACCGCCATTTGAATAAGATAACGATTAAAAATAACTATCTTATTCCTAGGATTGATGATCTTTATAATCAACTTCAAGGTACTAAATGTTTTTCATAGATATACCTTCATTCGGGATATCACTAGTTGAAAGTTAGAGATCAGATATTCCCAAAACAGTATTCTGAACCAGATACGAACATTATGAATTCTTAGTCATATCCTTCGGGTTGACTAACGCCCCTACAGCTTTCATGGATCTAATGAATAGGGTTTTCCATCAGTTCCTACATCTATTTGTCATTGTATTCATTGATGATATTTTGGTATATTCTAAGAGCGAGGAGGACCATGCCAATCACCTCCGAATCATCCTTCAGACCCTTAAAGATCATAAACAGTATGCAAAATTTTCCAAGTGTGAATTCTGGTTGAATGCTATTGCCTTTTTGGGGCATATTGTGTCTAGTGAGGGGATTAAGGTTGATCCCCAAAAGATTGAGGCAGCGAGAAAATGGCCCAGACCCACGACTCCAATCGATATTCGGAGCTTCTTGGGTTTGGCGAGTTATTACAAAAGATTCGTTGAGAATTTTTCTTCCATAGCTGCACCACTTACTAAGTCGACTCAGAAAAAGGTGAAGTTTTTGTGGTCTGACTCTTGTGAGAATAGTTTTGAGAAGTTGAATGACAAGTTGACTACTGCTCCTATTTTGACTATTTCGGAGGGTACAGAAGGTTTTGTTGTATACTGTGATGCGTACCGAGTGGGACTTGGGTGTGTCCTTATGTAGCACGGTAAGGTAGTGTCTTATGCATCTAGGCAGTTGAAGGTGCATGAGAAGAACTACCCTACTCATGACTTGGAGTTAGCGGTTGTGATTTTTGCACTTAAGATCTGGCAAAACTATTTGTATGGGGTACACATTGATATATTTACTGACCACAAGATTTTATAGTATGTTTTCTCACAGAAAGAATTGAATCTCAGGCAGAGGCGGTGGTTGGAACTTTTAAAAGACTATGACATAAGCCTGCACTATCATTTAGGCAAGGCGAATGTGGTAGCCGACGCCCTCAGCAGGTTATCTATGGGAAGTCTTTCTCATGTGGGGAAAGAAAAGAGGGAGATGGTGAAGGATATTCACCGACTTGCAAATCTAGGAGTGTGACTTTTGGATTCCGAGGATGGAGGAGTAGTTGTTCATGACATAGCTAAATTTTCCCTTTGTGCAAAAGTCAAAGAGAAGCAGGTTAAAGATCCAATCTTGATGCAGATCAAGAAAGATGTGGGTTAACAAAAGGTATTGTCTTTTGAAATTAGTGGTGATGGTGTTTTGAGATACCAGGGTAGATAATGTGTGCCATATGTAGATGGTCTGAGGAAGAGAATCCTTGACTAATCTCACACGTCGGGGTATGTTGTTCACCCTGGCTCTACTAAGATGTATCAGGATTTGAAAACCATTTATTAGTGGAATAATATGAAGCGTGATGTGGCTAACTATGTTGCCAAGTGTTTGAATTGTCAACAAGTTAAAGTGGAACATTTGACGCCAAGTGGTTCTTCTCAAGAGATAGCTTTTCCTTTGTGGAAGTGGGAGATGATTTATATGGACTTTAGAGGTCCCGAAACCAGTATGATTCTATTTAGGTGATTGTAGATAGGTTGACCAAGTCAACTCACTTTCTACCTACCAGGATAAATTATTCGGGAGAGGATTATGCCAAGTTGTTCATTGCAGATATAGTTCATTTACATGGGGCACCTGTATCATCATATCTAACAGAGGTACACAGTTTTGGAAATTATTTCAAAAGGCTTTAGGTGCCCAACTAAATTTGAGCACGAATTTCCACCCTTAGACAGATGGGCAAGCTGAGTGCACCATCCATACCCTTGAGGGTATGTTGAGGGCCTGCGTAATTGATTTTAAAGGTAGTTGGGTAGATCACTTTCCATTGATAGAGTTCACATGTAATAATAGTTTCCATTCCAGTATTAAGATGGCACCATTTGAGGTATTGTATGGGAGAAGATGTAGTTCACCAATAGGGTAGTATGAAGTAGGTGAGATGCAGATATTTGGGCCTAATCTTATTCATCAGGCAATAGAGGGTGTAAAAGTTATTAGAGAACGACTTAAGATAGCTCAGAGTCATCAGAAGTCATACGCCGATGTTAGGAGAATAGATCTAGAGTTTAAGGTTGGAGATTGGGTATTTCCCAAGGTTTCTCCCATGAAGGGAGTCATGCGATTCGGGAAGAAAGTTAAGCTGAGTCCTCTCTATATAGGACCATATCAGATAATGAGAAGGATAGGTGGAGTTGCGTATGAGTTAGAATTGCCAGTTAGTTTGGGTTCGGTTCATCCGGTATTTCATATATCTATGTTGAAGAAGTGTATTGGAGATCATTCTTTAGTATTGTCTGTCGAAGAGATCAAAGTGACAGACTCCTTATCCTATGAAGAAGAGCCTGTAGAGATTTTGGATCACCAAGTTACAAGGTTGAGGAACAAAGAGATAGCCTCAGTTAAAGTGTTTTAGGGAAACCAAAAAATTTGAAGAGGCGACTTGGGAATCAGAAGTTGACATGAGAGTTAGATACCCAAAACTTTTTGATAGAATGGATGACAAAATGGAAGGTACAATCCTTACCTTTTATTTTTGTGCCTTAGTATGCTTGACATTATACTTGTTTGTATCCCGCGTCAACATTCGGGGATGAATGTTCCCAAAGGGGGGATATTGTAACGCCCCAAGGTTTTTCTTAGCTAAATTTTGTCCCTAAAATATTAAGCATTGGCTTCAAGAATGATTTATACTTATTTCCCTGTATTATCCCTTAGATTTCAACTTTTCAATATGTAGATGACTGATTAAGCTTTCCGTTGATTTAAAATTCGTCCAAAATGGACACTCGGTGAAGAAGTTATGGCTATTTTATGTGCTAGTCGTAAAACATCGTCATTCTGATATTTAGGACGTCATGGAGAGGGTTTAATTATCAATTGTTGAATTCCAGTGAGACCTCGCGATAGTGGCGCATCGCGGAGGATAGAAATTTCCCATTCGTCAATTTCCAGTGAGCCACCACGATAGTGGCGCGTCGCAGTGACCCATAAAATCGGGTTCCCAGTTTAATTTTTCTAGCTTCGTTAAAAAGTTAACAAGGGTAATTTGGACTTTTTCCAAGCCTCTTAAAACATCCAAACAGTAGATTAAGACCTCTACAAGTAGAAAATATGACATTCTCAAGATTTTTCTCAAAACAAAAACCCTAGTTCATATACTTCTCCTCCAAGAAACTCAAGATTCAACCGTGGGTTTTCAAAATTGACTGAAGATTTGGAATCCTCAAACCATAGGCTTCAAGTATCATCCCTTATTCTTCATAATCTAGGTAGGTGAGGTTTATCCTAACAAAACTACATGGTCTTAAAACCATTAGAGCATGATTTTTAGATTTTTATGCATGAATTTCAAAGGAGTTTTGGAATCTATGTTCTAAATTACGTACTCCGAATGTATTAATGTTACAATTATTTTGACCTTGTGGTCCTATCCCCTAAATTGATTTACATTTATACGTATATGTATGGAATTTGAGATTTAAGATAGTTGAGAGCATAAATTATGAACTCCCTTTCATGTATTGAATTAAAGATTACGGT
Source organism: Capsicum pubescens (assembly GCA_030864215.1). Classification (NCBI taxonomy): domain Eukaryota; kingdom Viridiplantae; phylum Streptophyta; class Magnoliopsida; order Solanales; family Solanaceae; genus Capsicum; species Capsicum pubescens. Next base: position 77,855,827 of record CM061544.1, read on the forward strand.
TTTGTGATTTGAAAGATGTTTTCGCAAAATTATAGCATTTGAGCATGGTTTGAAATTGTAGAGAGGGTGTTTATCGATATAAATATGTTCTTGTGTTTAAGAGAAAGAATTCCATATGAATTGAGAACTTTGACATGACCACCTTGTACTATTGAAATGCTTGACAAAGATGAGTTCCTGGCATGTGTTTACATGAGGTTTGAGAAAGAGTTTCTTTGAATTAAATTATTGAAATGGTAGTCCCAAAACTTATGTTTTGAAAACAAAGATTTATGATAGACTAATAATATCCCAGGGATGTGACTTGCAAGTCAATGGTGTGACGATACCATATGTATTTATGCCATAACAGAGTATGTTTTCAGAGCATGTTTTCAGAGTATGTTTTCAGAGTCTGCATGTTTTGATAGATTTTTAAAAAGGGTCTTAGAGAGGGTTAGGTGGTTACCCTAAGAAGGCACGAATTGAAGAAACTCTTAACCTGAAACCGTATTTGCTGATACGGGTAAATTATTATTGTACGCTGGCGACGGCCGTGTGGCGTAGTAGATTCAGAGACTCCGACCCTTGTTTCACACTCTGGTTGGGGGATGTCGAGTTAATGGCAGTTTCCATATAGCCCATGAAATTTTTTAGAGTTTTAGGGTATACCACCTAGCGCAGAAGTAACACAGATTTCTTGGAGTTAAGATGGTTTGTACAAAGTCTTTAAAATGCCCATGTGAATTCTTACTATATGATATACTTATGAACTATTTTAAATTGCTCTCATATATGTTGATTTATAAATGATTATTTTGGATATGCTCTGCGTACCAGTACATCTGTATTGACCCCCTCCCCCTACCTCTCAGGTTCTGAGACTCAGTCTAGGGGTCCAGATAAGCAGTACATAATTCAAACAGTTGATCAAATTATGTAGTGGTGAGCATTCTTTATTCCAGAAGGCCTATCTTTTCATATTATGGAACTTAATTCAGTTTTGGTCTACTTGGGGCCTTGTCCCAGTTTTAGACAGTTGTCAGATTTTCATGTAGTAGAGATTTCGCACACTGAAATAGATGTTATTTAGATGAAGTTGATTTACAGTTTCCATACTTATGTTGAATTTAGAATTGACCATGTTTCTGTAGAATATTATGTTTCCGCATCTTGTTTTATTATATGAAGGTTGTACATGATTACCAGATAGAGAAGGGCATTCCAGGCCTTCATGGTTCGGGATGTCCGTCACGGCCAGGCCCTAGTTCAGGTCGTGACACTTGACTTCTAGTGAGACTGTAAAGTTGGGTGCTTACCAGTTGTAGGACGTTATTCACACCTGGTATAAGCAGTGGAAGGGAGATAAAGGCATAGATCCAGGGCCTATTGAATGAGAGGAGTTTGCTGCAACCTTTTTAGATACGTTCTTTCCCATGGAGTTGAGGGAAGCTAAAGTGCAGTAATTTATTAAATTGATGCAGGGGAACATGAGTGTGAAAGAGTACTCTCTTTAATTTACTCAGCAATCCACATATGCTCCTAATGTTGTGTTTGATGCTAGGTCTAGGATGAGTAAGTTTGTCTCTGGTATGGCTGATAGCATGGTCAAGGAGTGTAGGAATGATATGTTTGTTAAGGAGATGGATTTGTCTACGTAAATATTCCATGCTAAACAAATTGATCAGAAGAATTTTAAAGAAAGAGAGAGGGAGAATAAGAGTGATAAGACATATAGCTTTAATTTTACTCAGTAAAGGTCAGGGGTGGGGGGTGGAAACCGTCCTCAATTTCTTCAAGAATTTTCATCCCCAGCCCCGTACTTAGCCTATTATCCATTGCCAAGGTTCAAAAATAGTAATCAGGATAGGGTGTCAGGCTCTAAGACTTAGGTAGTGTGAACAGTGGTTGGACTAATCCCCTTTGCCAGAAGTGTGGTAGGAATCATCAAGGTTTATACAGGGCTAGCAGCGATGTGTGCTTTGGATATGGAGAGCCCAACCACAAGTATAGGGAATGTATGATAGGTATGTGGAAGGTTAGGAATGATTGTCAGTAGGGTCAGACTAATTCTTTAGCAGCGCCAACAGGTCGCCCAAATCAAAAGGGCGCCACTTTCAGTGCCACCAATAGTCAGCGGTATAATAGGTTGTGTGCACTCCAGTCCCATCATGATTAGAAAATCTCTCCCTATGTTGTTATGTGTATGTTACAGGTCTTTCATTTATATGTCGTAAGACCCCGCAAAGTCAAAGTAATTTCAGTCCTTTATAGCATGCCAAAAGAGGTCACAAACTTAGAAAATTTTAGCTAAGTATTAACACTTAGTCTCATTTTTTTCCCCAATATTTTAATGGCATCATTTACCATCTTTACACACTTAGATTGTTGATTTTTAAATTGATTAATGATAAAGGCTATTTGTAGGTCATCTCAGGTGAGTTTTGGAATTTTTGGACATTGTTTGGGTTACGTTTGGATGACCAAAATAGAAATCCAATGCGATCATGATACATCACGTTGCCTATCGCGTTGGCTATTTCATCGACAGCATCAACGTGGCACGTCAGCAATTGCATCGACACCATCGATATGGCGCGTCGGTTATCGCATCACTGGGCGCAACTTTCAGATTTTAGTTACAGGTTATGGGGACAATTAAGTCATATTACTCCCATATTAAACCCCCATAACATAAAATTTTGCCCCTCAATAGACATAATACATTGACTTATTCGTAAAATCCTCTCAAGAAATAAACCCTAATTCATCAAGATCAAGATCAAGTTCAAAGAAATCCCAACAGTCTTCACTAATTCTGTTTCTCAGGTATGTTAGGTGTTCATCCTTGGGTCTCCTTCCACCCTTGGAGTTCAAGAACCCTTTTCAAAACTTGAATTATTATTACCATGTTATGAATTGAACTATGCTCAAGTTTATGTTGTTGTTTGGGTTTCAAGTTAATATCTTTTATCAATTCCATGAAATTAAGTTAGCATGTGCGTTGAATTATGAATCTCTCATGTCAAAACCCTTGAAGTTGCAAGTTGCATGTTGTAGATATGATGCCCTATGTGGTTATTTCTCTTGTATAACAATCCTCTTCTATATCAATCATGCTCCCCAAGTGTTTGATAAAATGTCCATATGAGTAAATTATGCACGGTAACCTATTATTGTATTTCTAAAGTTGTGATATGTGTTTTTCAATTATGGTATCGAGTCTTAGGGGTATTTATCACCTGAAATCTATCTGTTTACTTAGTTGCAGTAGTTATAGAATAGTCCCGGTAAAGGCCAAGAACATGGGTACTCAGTCAATTAATAGAACTCACCTCAGTCCAGTTCAATCAGTCAACACAATTAGGGTCAGTTTAGTCAAGCTTAGTAGTCTAGTGAGCAGTGTCTTTCGGTTGGGAGAAGATTCAGCATCGAGCGACCCCAGGGATGGGGGAATTCCTGTCAGCAGAGGGTTTGACCCTTAGTAGCAGTCCCTACATTACAGATATACATAGCCAGCGTAGGGTAAATCATCTTCCTGCCAGACTAGGGTTGATGTAACCATACACATCTCATGAGTCTTCTAGACAGATTAGGGTTGACCTAGCACCTCTAAATAACCCATGGAACGATAGGGTTACAGGTTGGACCCCAAATCAGACCATAATCGGGGTTTGTCAGTTAGATCATAACTCCCACAATTATAGTTTTAGTATTCAGTATTCAGAAATCAGTATCTAGTGCACAGTATTAAGTACAGAACTCAGTTAAGTTCTACAAGATCATGACTTACAGTTATCAGTTATTCTGTCAACAAAAAACTCAGTACTTCAGCTTTAGACTAATTCAGACAGACAATATATGCTTGGTGTTGCATGTACAGTACATACTATATTCTCAGTCTTGCATGTACTCTCATCTTGTTATTTCATGATATTTAGTTATTAATATTATGTACATGAACCCATGCATATCATCCTAACCTCACCTAGCATACCAGTACATTTAAAGTACGGATGCGTACTCTTTCTTTGCACTATGATGTCTCATATAATAGGTTCGGATGCTCGGTTTCCTGACCGTACTTAGTCATATTTAGTTGATCAGTCGCGGCTACAGTAGTGGGTCCACATTCATCAAGGGCATGACAATTATTTAGTCCTTTTGTTATGCACAGTATTTCATCTTTTTAGTTACTTTCAGATATCAGTTGTGAGTTAGTTGGGGCTTCTCCCATCTGTAACGCCCCACGATCCCATCCTGAGATGTCACACGGTTCTTATGGACCCGAAGGACCACAAGCTAATCCTTTTATGATATCTGTACCTGTACACTGCATAATATCTAAAATAAATGCGAAAACTTTCCATAAGGTTCAACACATCTATACATACTCAAAACTAAAAACTGAATACTAATACATTCGTCTGAAAAGCCTCTAAACTATCTGAACTGTGGATTTGATGGGACAAGTCCGTAACTAACTCCGTCAACTGAAAATAAACAAAATATAAAACAATAATAGTAAACTGAGATTCGTCCTCGAAAGAAGAGAACTCACTGCTACTGCTGCTGACGAGGACTGAACTACTGAGGATAATCTGGATCATGTGCCACTGAACCTATGGTGTCAAATAAAACACCATAGCACAAATGCGTCAGTACAAGAATGTACCGAGTATGTAGACGAGGTAGGATAATGCATGCACAATATCTAAACTGAATAACCATGAAAGATGCCGCATGAGAAAACATACATGAATGCACAAAACATGAACACAATCATCGCAACTCTAGATATTGAAACTCACATACCACTTTACTGCAGACTGAACTCACAACTGACACTGAGATACTAAATCACTGACTCCTCTGATACTCATAACTGAGGATCTGGATGTTCTTACATCAAGGACTGTACTCTGAGCTTACTTCTTTCGACTGACAGAATTAAAGATCAACTTCGCTAACAGATCAAGGATAAGAAGTATGATTATATCTGAATCTGACGACAAGAATATTCAATAGAAATATGATACTGTGATCAAGCCTGTCTGGCGGCATATCTCTGAATATGATATCAATCAACTGTATATGTGACCAACCCTATCTATTGGGATGTTCCATGAATCAATGGAACTATCTGAGTTCCTCATAAAGATAGATGATTGTATCTGACAGTCCTGATTTTTGAAGATTGATTCTAAAACTGAGACTGAAGCTAAAACTAAAATTGTGGGAAGTAGTCACTTAACTGACATGCCCCAACCTACCACAGGTGGGGTCCAACCTCTACCCCCGATTTGGAGGGTGCCAATACCGTTCCATGGGTAAAGATATTATATTTATGTGCATTATCTTTATGTGACCCTCATCTATCAGGTGCTCAAACGAGAACGGTGGAGTCCTCATCTAATAGGTCAAGCCACCTCATCTACCCTCATCTAACAAGTATGATTTCTCTCATCTACCCTCAACTAGTAGGTATGATGTCTCAACCTACGCTGGCTACGTAGTTCTGGAGCACAAGTATTGCATCTAAGAATCACACCCTCTACTAGTAGGTGAGTTCCCATCCTTGAGCTTGCTTGATGCTAGTTTCTACTCCCAACTGAATAACTCTGATTGAATTCTTAACTGAGCACAACTGAACTGAATCTAATACTGATCATGTTTCTCAAAAGATCTAACTGAGTTACGCTGAGATTACTTAGTTCCGTATCTGACGGAAAAGACATCGAATCATAGTATCTGACTAACGATACAGAGCTTGAATAGATTACTCAAATCACTTCTGAGATTAGAATTGTATCACTTGAATACTATTAGATCTAAGCTGATTACAGGACTAAGGCTAGATTACTAGCGATACAGAGATTATAGAGATTTCTTTGATTACTCAGCTTTCTTAAGTTTCGCACTTGTCTGAGGATACAGAGTTCTATAGTTCACTGAGTTCTGAGAATCAAGGCTCAACTGGAATTATCGAGAAACTGACACGGGCTCTAGACAACAACTCTATTTTTGGGTATAAATACCCCTAGGACTTGATAGCATAAAAGTAAGCATCATCATTCATTCATCATCACAAGCATTCATGCATCATCACAATCATTCAAGCATTTTCACAAGTAATTCAGGAATCATGCCATATGTTCATTTCCACAGTTATTAAATATCACCTCAAGCATTTAAGGATCTAAAACGTCTATTAATCATCACAGTCGCCAAGGAGTCACTTTAAGCATCTCGGAATCATAATCATATAATAATGTAGGGGAAACATGCTACTAGATTGTACTCCCTTCAACAAGGTTTTACCTCAGCTATTTCATACCTATATCAATCTTGACATATGTTTGGATATCCCATGGCTTGGGGAGACTTCATACTATCACGTCATAACTTACTTGCTAACCACTTGGCATGTTTTAAAAGCTTAATATATATCAAAAGCACATAATTAGGGGAATTTAAAACCATCATATCTCGACTTGTTCACTAGGGTCTTTCAACAACCACTAGAAATGACTGAATTTACACCTACTTGGGAATTTCATGCTATCTTGGCACATTTCACTCACTAAGGCATTTAATCAAACACTAGGCATGCATGGACTAGCTCACAATTTGGGGTTTCCTATTCAACATACTATAGTGTCCCTTATGTTTCACCTAAGCTCTTTATCAAACCTATGGGGAACGTTCTTCACTTATTCAACCATATCTACACCCAAAAGTCATTAACACATCACATGGAAAAACAACTTCAAGAGGGTCTATCACAAACATCACATGAATTTCACATACTAGAGTCAAAGCTCATAAATTTTGTAGGCAAACATAAATCAAAACTCAAAAACACATTAAATATCCATTTCAAATCATACAAATCATTAACAACTCATAAACATAAAAATCTTTTAGTTTTAAAAAGGGTTCTTGAGTTTCTTGGATGAAAGGGACCCAAGAATCAACATCTACATACCTTAACCTTTGAAATTGGATGAACTTTAGTGCTAGAAACTTTATACACACTTGAAATAAATAAATTCTTGAAGCCCACACTATGAGGAACTTGATTCTTGAAGAAACCTTGAAGAATTTATGGATGAATTTTGGAAACTTAGGGTTCTTGAATGAAACACTAGATATTCTTGAGAGAATTGGAAAAGAAAATGATTGAATTAGGGTTTGAATGAGGGTTCTTCATATTTATAGAGGCTAAAAAAAGGTGTGAAATGACCAAAATACCCTTGCAAAAATGCACTTGAATTGCTGGAAAAATATACTTGACGCAATCCGTGATAGGCCGTCAGGTCCGTGATAGGCCGTCACAAATGGTCGTCACAAAAGGGGTCTAAATTCTTGATTTTCCGCCCAGGGCTGACGACGTCATCAGAAATGTCATTAGAATGTGACGACGTCGTCAAAAAGGTCGTCAGAAACGTGATAGCCTGTCAGAAATGTCATCACCATTTTCCAGCTTGACATGCTGGAATAAAATAGGGATAACTCTTTGCTCCGATATTGGATATAGACAAAATTGGTATCGTTGGAAAGATAATTAAAATATATTTCATTTGTTATATAGAAATCCACCCAGTTATTCATTTACAATGAGTTATGGTTGATTGAAGTTGATCCAAATTTTTACGGTCACTAAAACTTGAACGATAGGAAAGCTTTCAACTCGACCATGAGTTAGGGGACCTCTATGATCTTGATTCATGCTCAAATAGATTCCCACACGATTCAAAGTATTTCATATTTGGGAAGATATTTCTGAAACATTTTGACTAGGATTTTTGCTTTACCAAATACTCTCTAAGGCTCAGATTAGAAGAGGATTTTGCGGGGCATTACATTATCTCCCCCTTGAGAACATTTGTCCTCGAATGTCGCTTAATAGAATGAGATTATGGATCAACAGAACTTACTCAAGAAATGAAAACATCTCAGATCAGGACTACCCAACTGGAACGACTGGCATATAGAGTTCTCACACTGGGCATGCATATATGATGCATAGATTACTCGACTGATGATACTCATAGCTGAATTCTCATAATACACATGCATATCTGATGCATGGACTCATAAATGGGATGATATCATGAATACACGACTGAACACACGCTGACAAGATGAACTCTTTCTACTAAATGCGTATATCTAATGCATAAATGTCTGGCTAAGCTGACTTTTGAAAGCACGACTTGACAATGCAACAATGATTGATGCTAACTTTATAAGGAAAATCTAGACATGCATCGAGATGAATCTAAGGGAATGAAACATCATAATACCATGGGGTATCTCCCTCTTGGGACTCTATGTCCCTCTAAACACACTTCGCTAAAATACTGAAGCAGTGCGCAGGGCACCTACAGACTGGGTCATAATTGACCGATCAAGATCTGAAACTTATGCATGACTCATGCTAACATATAAGAGCAAAATAAGTGCAAAGGATCTATCAATTCATAACATAAAGATGAAGGGCTCATAACATATTCGGGTCAATTTCAGGGGATCTTTCCCGATCAAGGCGAGCCTGAAGTGCATACAATCTATTATGAGCTGAAGGATGACTACGCTGACTTCGGGGACCTGGCTTAGGACAGTCTCGAACTTTGTGACTGGTCTTTCCATATCCAAAGCACACATCACTACCATCTCTACATACACCCTTATGATTCTTACCATATTCTTCACACAACGGGTAGGTACGAACACCACTAGTACTACTCTGGGCTTTGGAGCTTAGCGCTCCCTCAAATCTGACACCCCTAAACGCAGGTGCGAGTACACTAGCTGAAGATAGAGATGGAACTAAAAATATCCTACCATACTGAGAACTACTACCACCTTGAGACCCTGACTATGGGAAACCACAACTACCTTTCTTAGCTCTCCTACTCACTCTCCCTTTCTCCTTCATCTTATCTGCCTCAATCTGTTGCTCATGAATCATTAGCCTAGAAAGATCCATATATCTATTGAGCATGGAATATATACACTCTTTTCAACACATCACTTGATAACCCAGTCAAAAACTTACTCATACACGCTCTAGGGTCAGCTATCAAGTCGAGAGCATACTTAGCTAATTGGTTAAACTTAAGACAATACTCTTTTACTATCATGGAGCCTTAACTTAGGTTCATAAACTATTCTACCTTATCTTCTCTCATTTCTAGTAGGAAAAACCTATCTAGAAAGGCACTTTGAAACTCTAGCCAAGTCACGGGAGCTGCATTCTCCCGTCTACTTTTCTCCTACATCACTACCCAATCATGAGCAATATCTTTCAACCTATAAGATGCTAACTCAACACTCTCCTCCTCTAACACATGCATAATCTGGGTGATCTTTTTCACCTTCTCAAGAAACAACTGCGGATCCTCACCTACTACTGACCCAAAGAATTTGGGTGGGTTCATTTTCATGAAGCTTCTAATCTTGGCTGCGACAGAATTCCCATCTTGCTGAGGTAGGACTGCATCCTGACGGTTTCCATGAACATTAGTCACCGCATGGGCTAGCGCCTGGAAAGCTGCCCGAAACTCTTCATGTGACACACTCTCATTTTCAGGATCTACTGGCTGAGGGGGCTGATCATCAACCCTATGGACAAAGTCTCTACGAGGAGGCATACTCTGTAAATGAAAGAATGAAGTGGATTAGACTGAGGATCAACTGGAGCTCATGCTCACTAGCATGAAATGATCACAGAAAGAAGAGGAACTTCTCCTAAGAACATCCTGTAGCCTCTTGTACATAAATATGGCGCGCTACACACCCATGTACAAGACTCTACTAGATACGGCTTTTCAGACTCCCTAGGATACTCTTGAACCTTAGGATTTGATACCCAATTTGTAACACCCCGAGATCCCATCCCGAGACGTCACACGATTCTTATGGACCCGAAGGACCACAAGATAACCCTTTTCTGATATATGTACCTGTACACTGCATAATATCTGAAATAAAGGCAAAAACTTTCCATAAGGTTCAACACATCTATACATACTCAAAACTGAAAAATAAATACTAATATATCCGTCTAAAAAACCTCTAAACTGTCTGAACTGTGGAGTTGATGGGACAGGTCCCCAACTAACTTCGTCAACTAAAAATAAAAAAAATTTGAAACAATAATAGTAAACTGAGATTCGTCCTCAAAAGAAGAGGACTCACTGCTACTGCTGCTGATGGGGACTGAATTGCTGAGGATAATTTGGATCATGTACTTGTGAACCTATGGTGTCAAATAAAACACCATAGCACAAATGCATCAGTACAAGAATGTACCGAGTATGCAGAAGAGGTAGGCTAATGCAAGGGCTCATGCATGCACAATATCTAAACTGAATAATCATGAAAAAAGCCGTATGAGAACACATACATGAATGCACAGAACATGAAAACAATCATCGCAACTCTAGATACTGAAACTAGCATACCACTTTACTGTAGACTGAACTCACTATTGACACTTAGATACTAAATCACTGACTCTTTTGATACTGATAACTGAGGATCTGGATGTGCTTACATCAAGGACTGTACTCTGAGCTTACTACTTTCAACTGACAAAATTAGAGATCAACTTTGCTAATTGATTATTCTGGAAGCAATTATCAATGATAAGAAGTATGATTATATTAGAATCTGATGACAAGAATATTCAATAGAAATATGATATTGTGATCAAGCTTGTCTGGCGGCATAGCTCTAAATATGATATGAATCAACTGTATATGTGACCAAGCCTATATGTCGGTATGGTCCATGAATCAATGAAACTATCTAAGTTCCTCATAAGATAGATGATTGTATCTGACAGTCCTGATTTTTGAAGATTGATTCTAAAATTGAGACTGAATCTGAAACTGAAATTGTGGGAAGTAGTCACTTAATCGACATACCCCAACCTACCACAGATGGGGTCCAACCTCTACCCCTGGTTGGGAGGACGCCAATACCGTGCCATGGGTAAAGACATCATCTTTATATGTGTTATCTTTATGTGACCCTCATCTATCAGGAGCTCAAACGAGAACGATGGAGCCCTCATCTAACAGGTCAAGCCATCTCATCTACCCTCATCTGATAGGTATGATGTCTCTTATATATCCTTAACTAGTAGGTAAGATGTCTCAACCTATGCTGGATACGAAGTTCTATAGCAGAAAGATTGCATCTAAGAATCACACCTCTACTAGTAGATGAGTTCCCATCCTTGAGCTCTCTCGATGCTAGTTTCTAATCCCAACTGAAAGACTCTGACTGAATTCTTAACTGAGCACAACTGAACTGAATCTGATACTGATTATGTTTCTCAAAAGATCTAACTAAGTTACGCTGAGATTACTTAGTTCTGTGTCTAACGGAAAAGACATCGAATCATAGTATCTGACTGACGATACAGAGCTTGAATAGTTTACTCAAATCACTTCTGAGATTAGAATTGAATCACTTGAATACTATTAGATCTGAGATGATTACAGGACTAAGGCTAGATTACTAGTGATACAGAGAGTACAGAGATTTCTGAGATTACTGAGCTTTCTAAAGTTCTGTATTTGTCTGAGGATATAGATTTCTATAGTTCACTGAGTTCTGAAAATCATGGCTCAACAGGAATTATCGAGAAACTGAAACGGGCTCTAGACAACAACTCTATTTTAGGGTATAAATACCCCCAGGACTCGATAGCATAAAAGTAAGCATCATCAATTATTCATCATCATAAGCATTCATGCATCATCACAATCATTCAAGCATCTTCACAAGTAATTCAGGAATCATGCCATATGTTCATTTCCACAGTCATTAAACATCACCTCAAGCATTTAAGGATCTCAAACGTCTATTAATCATTACAGTCGCCAAGGAGTTAATTTAAGCATCTCAGAATCATAATCATAATCATATAATAACGTAGGGGAAACATGCTACTAAATTGTACTCCCTTCAACAAGGTTTTACCTCAGCTATTTCATACCTATATCGATCTTGACATGTGTTTGGATATCCCATGGCTTGGGGAGACTTCATACTATCACGTCATAACATACTTGCTAACCACTTGGCATGTTTTAAAAGCTTAACATATATCAAAAACACATAATTGGGGGAATTTAAAACCATCATATCTCGACTTGTTCACTAGGGTCTTTCAACAACCACTAGAAATGACTGAATTTACACCTACTTGGGAATTTCATGCTATCTTGGCACATTTCACTCACTAAGGCATTTAATCAAACACTAGGCATGCATGGACTAGCTCACAATTTGGGGTTTCCTATTCAACATACTATAGTGTCCCTTATGCTTCACCTAATCTCTTTATCAAACCTATGGGGAAGGTTCTTCACTTATTCAACCATATCTACACCCAAAAGTCATTAACACATCACATGGAAAAACAACTTTAAGAGGGTCTATCACAAACATCACATGAATTTCACATACTAGAGTCAAAGCTCATAAATTTTGTAGGCAAACATAAATCAAAACTCAACAACACATTAAATATCCATTTCAACTCATACAAATCATTAACAACTCATAAACATAAAAATCTTTTAGTTTTAAAAAGGGTTCTTGAGCTTCTTGGATGAAAGGGATCATAGAATCAACATCAACATACCTTAACCTTTGATATTGGATGAACTTTAGTGCTTGAAACTTTATTGATACGCCCAAATTACAACTCTCAGTAGAAAGTGTAAGCTGTCGCTGTCAAATATAGAACCGAACTCGGTTGGGTGTCGAATCCCACAGGGAATAGTGTGCTCATTAAGTGTCGTAATTGTTATTAGACTGTTGATCAGAGTTTCTTAACCAAAATGGGGGTTTGGTTTTTTTTTGTATTTGTAAAATGATAAATCGTAACAAGATTAGTTCAACTAATGATTTTCTCCGTATTTTGTAACTTTATGAAATTAATCAAACCAGGGTTATGATCACCAAAATGCCAGCATCATTTTGGTTGTGAATTATTTATGATTTACACTTAACAAATTCAATTGCAAGAAAGGTTGAATCCTATTCTATATCCATTAGTTTCTCAACCTAAATGGATAGGTTATCCTATAATTTTCTCAAACTCATAGGATGCCTTATTCTTTCAACATAATTCTCATGTAAGCTAATCCTATTAGGGCATTAGCTATTACTCTAAAGGTTAAGACCCTTATAATTCATGTAAACACCTTCTTTTCCCCACAAACACTTTCCTCTCAGACAAGTGGTGTTCTAGGGCTTACTCCTCAAGTTTGCAACTAAGAAAAGTCATGAAATTGAAGAAAGGTTTATGCAATGTTATTCAATTATGGAACTCAAATTGATTCCCCACCCATAGATGCATTTCACATTAAGGATCCCATAGCCCTAGTTATGATATTTAGCCATAACACTCCATAGAAGATAAAGAATTCATTCCTGTATTATTCATAAATAAATGGAAATTTTACTTACAAAGAACCCCAAGAATCAGTTCTTGAATCTTCAATGATCAGTTGTTTGATACTAAAATTCCCCAAAGTACTTGGATACCAAGAGGTTCAATAGATGAAAAGAAAACTTGTAAAAGGTAAAAGATGCGTTCTTAACCATAAAAGTTGGTATTTATATGTCCCAGCTAAAAAAAAAATTTTAATTTAAAAATGGAAATTCCGCGTCCCATTTGACGGTCTATATGACGGACCGTCAAAGATCTGATGGTCTACCATCTTTCCCTTCACTCGATTCATCCGAATGGAAGTTTTTAGATAACATCTAACGGTCCACTTGGCGGTCCATCGATGGACTGACGGTCTGCCATCTTTACCGTCGTGGAGTCCTTTTGGAAGGCAACTTTTGGATAAGAACTGACGGTCAATCTGGTGGTCCGTCCCAATATTGATGGTCCACCACTTTGACCGTCATGGAGTTACTCTGGAGAACAGGTTCTGGATAAGATTTGACAGTCAATCTAGTTATTCGTCCCATGTTTGACGGTCCACCACCTTGATCGTCACCAACTCCCTCTGGGAAGTAGTTTCTGGATAAGTGTTGACGGTCCATCTGGTGGTCCGTCACATGTCTGACGGTCCACCATATTGTTCGTTACTCGACTCCTCTGGAGGCCTTGTTCTGGTTCAACTTGACGGTATATATGGTGGTCCGTCGTAAACCTGACGGTCCATCATTTTGACCGTCAATTCCCCTTTTCGGCTACTTTTTCTAGTTTTCTTTTGTGGTTATCTCCTTTCACTGAAACACTAAAAACCTTCATTAAATATCACTTTGGTTGCTTGAAAACATACAATTTCCTAAGAAAATGATGCTAAATGTTCCGTAAAACACCGGAACATCAACACCCTCAACTTAAGATCATTGCTTGTCCTCAAGCAACTCAACACCAAATTGTGCACATGAACAATAAAATGACAGGCAATCAACCATTGAAATATTCTCTTATGCAAACATTCACTCATCAACTTAATCTCATGGATTTAACACAACAGAATCCACACCCAGCATTTTGTATAATTCAGCACACAAGCATAAATGTTACATCCCACAGATAAAAGAAAATTCAGTAAAACTTCAATTGTCATCACAACAAAGAAGTCCACCACTCATTATATGATGTGGACACTGTCCATCTCTCACACTCACAAAAAAAAATTTCTAACATAGCCTAAGTACCTATAGGCTTGCCTTGGCCATACGACACGTCCTCATGGTTGACTCACTAGGATCAAATATGTCTTTTCAAGGCTTACAACAAGGTTTAGGATTAGGTGGGGTATGTTTCCGAGTGAAGTGACTCATTAAAACTTAACTCTCCTTGCCTTAGCATATTTTCACCCTCAATCTGCTACTTATGTCATTTTTTTAATAGAAGAACCAGTCACCCTCAACTTATGCTGATGCAGGCAGTGACCAATTGTTTCTAATTGGATTCTATCTCACACTCCATTGAGGTCTTTCATTTTTTAACACTAGCCACCCTCAACTTAGATGCTTTGTCTAAATTAAAATATATAATGTTAGCATTTGGCTAAGTTCAGAGCTGAATGTTAAAGTCCTATGGAGAGTTACTGATAGGGGTAGGAGGTTAAAATAATTCTTAGAGGTACAAGATAGGTTCAAACAGGAACAATCTTTCAGGTCGGGTTGCTTCTTTAGGTTAGAAGGTTTAGAATTTCAAGGAGGCTTGTTATCCTATCTTAATGACTCCACTAGAAGACTGTATCCATGGCTAGGGAAAGTTATAGGTATTATCCTATGAAAGAAATACAAGTACATCCTCACACCCACAGGCATCGAAGTTAAACATCCTTTATAATTCTCAGAATTTTCATTACATGATTCATGCACTTTTTTACAGACCAATGTTGAATACAGAATTACTGATGGTTATTTCCACATGCTTAACTGAAAAATTAAATAATTACAAACATATGTTCAACTTCTTATACCAACATCATTCATTCTCCATATTTACAACTAAGTTCTGAAATAGAACCAATTCACAGATTGTCATTAAACACTTGTATTTACATTACGCATACCCCCACCCCCACACAGAAAAATATGTATTGTACTCAAAGCAATAAATTACCGTACATGAGAATTGGGATATTTACGTGGCCTCTCACTCCTCTGAGGCATCTGTCAAGTGTGGTGAGTCTCCATCATCCTCACCCTGCACAATGTTGGCCCCTATGGTGGTAGGAGCACTCACAACTTCACCCTCAACATTTTGAGGGATGGTTTCCTGAATTGAACCTGCACTTCGCCCCTTTTCTAGGGTAGCACTAGTAGAGAATCCTGCCGCTTTATTTTCTTCTTCTCTTTGCTTCCCTTTATCTTCATTCTTTGATTTCTTTACAACTCTCTTCAGGTTGTGCTGGTCTAAATCCTCAGGTGACATTGCTTCTCTCTTTCTCCTTTTTTCTTCTTTTTTTCCTGCTTGTTCATCCATTAGTTTCTTGCATTTATACTTCACTGGTCTACCCATCAAATCTAGAATACCCTCATTATTATCACTTACTGCCAGAGTCAGATCAAGTGCAGGCGGTTGTGATTGTTTCTTCTTTAACTCAGATATCTCATCCTTTGTCTGCTCAAATTCAGCCATGAGCTTGGCAAGATCAGGAAGAGATAGTGAATCTAGCCTTTTTTTATGCGAGTTTCCATGTTATCCATCCTCACTTGAATAGTTTGAAATGGCCTGACTGCTTCGTCCATGATTTCATCTACAAAAGGTTTGAAATCTCCAGCCTACTTTTCTAACTGCTTCTGGAACCGCTTTTGATTCTTCACAACTTTGACAAAATTCATCGGGTTGAATCTGTATTCCGCAAAATCTGCTCCACTAGCAAACTGCATAGAATCTGACCCTGCAGATGTACCCTGGGGCACATAATCAGGAGGCACACATGTGGTAATCGGTAAAGGAATACCTTCAGGCATTTCTGTGGCTTCAAGAACTGGTACAGACTGAGACTGATGTGCTGGAGGCTTGTTCACTCGAATGTCAAACTTTGAATCATCTATGGACTTCTCAATGTCCTATTTATGAGTGGCTGAAACTTCATTATCAACGCCTTGAATCAGCGGCACACCAGCTTGTTTGCATAATGCAGTAATCAAACATGGTAAAGGTATGGAAGTAGTCTGCTTATGTACCCTCACAAACATCTCGTCTGCAATTAGTTGGCTGAAATCAATGTCCAAACCTAAAATCAAACTAGCTACCATCAAGGCCCTGTGATTATCCAGGTTTCCATCTCCTTTTGTTGGCATTAACCTCAATCGAACAACAGCCCACCAGAACTTAGCCTTAAACCTAAGTGTGAATTTGGTAATACGTTCTTTGGGGTTAGTTTCCCAGGACGGATTTCCATCATTAGTGATCAACTATGCTGCCCAACGTCTCTGGCCAGAATTATTTCTCATTCTATATTCATAATCAGGGACAGCAGGTGGAGCTTCATATGCTGGACCAAACAACATTCTATTGATAGTTCAGGCCGAGATATCAACAACAACTCCTCGGACTGGAACAGACTCCGTGTTTGGTCTATTCAAAATTGGAGTCCCCTTCGGACATTCATCTTTTACCAGACAAATATAATTTGCAAAGAATTCCCTTACCCAGTTTGGTTGCTACTCCCCTGGTGGCGTGCTCATCCATGCCAATCCATAATCATTGAATCGGTGTTCCAGTTTTGGATATTCATGAAACTCTGTGTCCATAATCTGATGTTCTTCAGAGAATGATCTCTGGATCCCTCGAGCAGTGGGATGTAACCCATCATAGAACTCTTTTTTTGCTCCCTCAATTTGCCACCTAATAGCATCTCGTACTTGGGGATCCTTCCGTCCGATCACATTTTCAGCTACAGGCTCAGGGACTTCACCTTGGTTCTCCATATTAGTTTCTTTAGTTTCACCTTCTATAGGTAATGGTTGAGTTGAAGCAACTGTCTCTTCATCTGGGCTTGAATCGGTGAAACTAATGCTATTGTCACTCCCCTCCTCAGACTAGGGGATTATGATGGCTTCTCTTTCTGTTTGCCTGGTGTTATAGGCCGGTGCGGATGTGTTTCTACCTCGCTGAGATTTTCCTCCCTTGGTTTTTGTATTTTTAGGAGCCATGTCACCTGAAAATGGATTAAGAAATTAGTGCAAGGTAAAACACAGGCAAACAGTTCACAGTGAGGCCTGATGGGAGATTTGACGGTCCACCAGTGTTGGGACGGTCCGTCAGATCCCCTGTCAGCCTTATCCAGTATGTTTCATTTTTTTGACTTTTGGCACGGTCAACTTGGTGGTCCGTCGAAAACTTGACGGTCCACCAATATGACCGTCAAATACAATCCAGAAACTCATTGTCTTTGACCTTTGGGATGGTCAACTTGGTGGTCCATCACAAAGTTAACGGTCCGCCATGTTGACCGTCAGACCTTCGTCCTTAGGCACATTTATAGGTTCGACTGATTTTCAGCACAGCTTAAGATCAAATCAATTTTTAGCTTGAGCAACAACATTAAAACCATATTTTAAGCAAGACTTCATCCACTAAATCAAACTTAAGCATAAATCATTCAAACTCAACACTATTAGACTAAATCATGAAACAATCCATGCCCTTAATCTTCAAATGAACAAGAGGAAAGAAGTAAATGCCCATACCTTGATGTTGCAGTATTCTACTTGCTTGAGACTTCAGAGACTGAACTACTTGCAACTTCTATCACTTCTATTACTCTTTAGTTTGTGATGGGGATAGGAAAAGAATGACCTAGCTTAAATAGAAAAGTGATGGAGAAGTGGAGAAGTCTTAGATAGGATAACTCAGTTCAGGTTCTTTGAATCTTGGAGAAGTGGAAAAATCAAAGGTCATGGAACGATTACAATGAGTGTACCCGCTCAATTTTATTCTTAAAATTGCATTCCAGGTCAAATACGGAGTACTTATAAAGAGTACCAATTTAACCCAACCCGATTTAGAATTAGGGTTAAAGTGACGGTCAAATTGACGGTCCATCATAAGTGTGACGGACCACCATTGGGAACGCCACCCCTCAGCTGAGTCGATGAGTTTCTATTTTTGTGTGACGGTTAATGGGACGGTCAACCAAAGTCATGATGGTACACCAAATTGTCCATCACTACTTACCAGAATGCAGGTCAGCAGTCTCGCTTCTGACGGCTGCTTTGATGGTCCACCATATACTTGACGGTCCGCCACTCATGCTGTCATGCCCTATCCAGTGAATGCATTTTCTGCCTGTTTTTTATGGTTGAGTATGGTGATTCGTCAGTAGTTTGGCGGTCCATCAAGTGTACCATCGCAACTTTCCAGTATCTCAAATGTGCCCAATTTTCCTCTTTACAACACTTCTGGTCCTGCACACTTCATAAACACATCAAAATTTCCCAAAAACATAAAATAGACTCTACTTATGGTTACAACAACATGTTTTGGGTTGCCTCCTACTAGCGCCTGATTTAACGTCGCGGCACGACTTAGGTATCTCAAATACTCAGACTTCATCGAGATAAAAGACATCAACACTTTTTATTAGGTATTTTGGACCAATATAAAGTTTGATTCTTGTCCCGTTCACTTTGAATACACTACCATATTCATTTTCAAGATCGACTACTCCAGATGAGTAGACTTGGCTAATTTTAAATAGGTATGACCATTTAGACTTTAACTTACCCGGAAATAGCTTCAGTCTGGAGTTGAAAAGAAGGACCAAATCATCTTTCATAAATTCTCTCTGTGTAATCCTTTGGTCATGGTATTTCTTTATCCTTTCTTTGTACAAGTCAGCTCTTTCATAAGCTCTAAGACGGAATTTGTCTATCTCGTTAATCTACTCCAATCTTAGATCAGTTGTTTCCTTCCAATGCATATTCAGCCTTTTTAGAGCCTACAAGGCCTTATTTTCTAGCTCAATTGGCAAATGACATGCCTTCCCATAAACTAGCTGATATGGTGACATGCCAATTGGTGTCTTAAAAGAAGTTCGATACTCCCATAAGGTGTCATCGATCTTTTGACAGATTTGGCGAGAATGTCCTTGATCTCGTGATTTGACACCTCCACTTGCCCACTAGTTTGTGGGCGATAAGGAGTTGCAACACAGTGTTGTTTTACTCCATACTTTGCCAACACAACCCTGAAGACTTTATTGCAGAAATGGGATCCCCCATAACTTATGATTGTTCTTGGTACTCCAAAGCAGGAGAATATGTTCTTTTTCAGAAATGCCACAACTCTTTTTCCTTCATTGTAAGCCAACGCTACAGTTTCTACCTATTTTGATACATAGTCTACAGCTACTAGGATGTATTTTAACCCATACGAGCTTACAAATGGGCCCATGAAGTCAATGCCCCATACATCAAATAACTCTACTTCCATCATCTTGGACATTGGCATCTCATGACGTTTGGAGATTGATCCTTGTCTCTGACGTTGATCACATCTATGAACGAGCTCATATGCATCTTTGAATAGTGTGGGCCAATAGTAGTCACTCTGCAGTACTTTCTGAGCAGTGCGGTTGCCTTCATGGTGACCACCAACAGGTGAAGCGTGGCATGCTTCCAAAATATTCAGCATCTCCACATCTGGTACACAGCACCTAATAACACCATCTGCACATCTCCGAAAAAGATAAGGCTCATCCCATAAATATTGGGTAACATCATGAAGGAACTTTTTCCTTTGGTGAAAGGAAAGATTATCTGGCACTACCTCACTTACCACGTAGTTTGCGAAATCAGCATACCACGGAATCTGCTCGAACTTAGAAGCTAGTATCTTCTCATCCGGAAAGGAATCATTAATATCTAACTTGTCCTTGATTGATTATTCATATTCAAGTCTGGATAAGTGATCAGCCACCTGATTTTTGCACCCCTTCCGATCCTTTACCTCAAAGTCGAATTCTTGAAGCAACAATACCCACCGAATCAATCTTAGCTTCGCATCTTTCTTATCCATTAAGTACCTCAGATCTGCATGATCCGTGTGGACCACCACCTTAGTCCCTAGTAAATACGCCCTGAATTTCTCAAAGGCGTAAACCACATCCCGAAGTTCTTGTTCAGTGGCAGTGTAGTTCTTTTGAGCCCCATTCAGGGATTTACTGGCATAGTAGATTGGATGAAACAACTTATCCTTTTTATGGACCAACACAACTCTAAGTGCCACTCCGCTAGCATCGCACATTAGTTCAAACGGCTTTGTCTAGTCAGGAGAAATAATAACTGGAGCCTCCACTAACTTCAGCTTACTGCATTCAAATGCCTGCCTGCAATCATCATAAAAAAAAACTTGGCCTCTTTTTCAATAAGTTTTCACAATGGGTTTGCAACCTTCGAGAAATCCTTTATAAATCTACGATAGAATCCTACATGTCCAAGAAAGCTGCACACCCTTTTTACAGAGATGGGGGGAGGTAGTTTCTCGATAACCTCAACTTTGGCCTTATCCACCTGAATACCTTTCGCAAAAATTTTATGACCGACAACAATGCCCTCATTCACCATGAAGTGGCATTTTTCCCAGTTAAGGACCAGTTTAAACTCTTCACACCACTGCAATGCTTGACTTAGATTCAACAAGCATAAGTCAAAGGAATCTCCAACCACTGAAAAATCATCCATAAACACCTCCAAGGTGTCTTCAACCATGTCAGAGAAAATCGACATCATGCACCTTTGGAATGTAGCCGGTGCATTACATAATCCAAAGGGCATCCTTTTAAAAGAAAATGTGCCATATGGGCACATGAACGTTGTTTTCTCCTAATCCTCAGAAGCAATGGAGATCTGATTATACCCGGAATACCCATCCAAGAAATAGTACCAACCTCTGCCTGCATATCGATCAAGCATATGATCCATGAATGGCATTGGAACATGATCTTTCAGTGTCCACGAATTTAGCTTTTGGTAGTCCATACACACCCTCCAACCTGTGACAGGACTTAGTGGAATTAGCTTGTTCTTCTCGTTGTCCACTACCATCATGCCCCCTTTCTTGGGCACACACTGTACAGGACTCACCCATTTACTATCTAAGATTGGGTACACCACCCCTGCATCTAGCCACTTGATGATTTATTTCTTCACCACCTCTTGCATAGGTGGATTTAGGTGACGGTGATGCTCAATAATAGGTACACAATCTTCCTCTAACTGAATTTTGTGCATACATATGCCAGGAGGGATACCAATGATATCTGCAATAGTCCAACCAATAGCTCTCTTGTATCTCTTAAGAACAGAGATGAGAGCTCCCACCTGTCGTTCGCCGAGATCAGCAGTAATAATAACTGGCAACGTATTTCCACTACCCGAGAACACATACCTCAGATGACTAGGTAGCTCCTTCAAGTCTAACATTGGTGGCTTTTCAATGGATGGCTTCGCCGGTGGTAAAAGGCCGATTCTTAAGGTCAAGATCCAGCTTCTTGGGGGCATAAGAATACGACCCCATTCCTGTTAAACCATAGACAGTTTCTTCATACTCATCGATATCCTCACGATCAATGTTCATGAGCACAATAGCCAATGGCTCAACAGTAAGCTGCTCCTCCAAAGATAATTCCAACTCTTCCTCATAATAAATATCAACTATAGGAACACATTCATTTCTTTGGGATTCTTCATTGATTTGCATACATCGAAATGCACCACTTCATCGTTCATCCAGAATAAAAGCACATTTGCTTGCAGATCAATAAGCACACTTCCGGTTGTGAGGATAGGTCGACCCAAGATTATGGGCACCTCAAAGTCCACCTCGCAATCCAAAATAACAAAATCTGCAGGAAAAATGAAGGTAGCCACCTTCACTAATACATCATACAGAACCCCAACAGGCCATTTTACCGACCTATCTGCCATTACAAACCTCATGTTGGTTGGTGTAGGATATCCCAACCCCAACTGCTTATAAATATCTAGCGGCATCAAATTAATGCTAGCCCTGAGATCACATAAGGCCTTGGGAAAATACAAAGACCCCACCGTACAAGAAATAGTGAAGGCTCCCGGATCTGCCTTCTTCTGAACTAATGACCTTGTAGCAATCACACTACAATAATGGAGATTATCAACTAGTTCATAACTTTTTGCTCTCTTCTTTGTCAAAAGGTCCTTCATGAATTTGGCATACCCTGGCATTTGCTCCAATGCTTAACCAAAGGCACATTTATAGTCATCTTCTTCAACATATACATGAATCTACTGAACTTCACGTCGTCAGTGTTCTTTTTTAGTCTTTGAGGGAGGGAGGTGGTGGTTTTGGCAAAGTTTTAACCACAACTTCCTTTTCTTTGTCCTTCTTTTGTTCAAATGTAACAGTCTGCTGATAATCAGGTATAGTATCTGGAATAACCCTATCTGATCCTACAAATTCCATAGAATTATCAATATCATCTTCATCTGCATCTTCTGCTATCACATCAACTACCGACTTACCCACAGATTGGCTCTCCAACACCTTACCACTTCTAGTGGTAATTTCCATGCATGATCTATCCTTCTTAGGATTTTGGACTGTGTCACTAGGTAACGTACCAGCCTTCCTTTGATTAAGTGCCACCGACAATTGGCCTATTTGCAGCTCCAATTATTTGATCGACGTAGAATGTGAGTCAACCAATTGGTTCATCAAAGATAAATCATTTTTTACATCAAGTACTCCAGCGTTGGTTGCTTCTACTCCCTTCAATAGCTTGGACATCATGTCCTCCATGGACATCTTCCCAAAACTAGACGTAGCTGCATCACAGCTTCCGGGAAAAATATCAACATAAAATGGACATTTGTCATCTAATGATTTGGGCACCGCATAAGCTTCTTATTGAACCTCACCCAAGTCTCGTGGAGAGCCTCAGTTGGAAGCTGTCTGAAATTGCATATCTCATCTCTCAATTGTTCTCTCTTGGACGGAGGAAAGAATTTTTCTAGGAAAACATCTTTTAGTTGCCTCCAATTGGTGATAGATTCGGGAGTTAACCCATTCATCTATACAGTGGCCTCTCCAGATAGAGACAATGGAAATAGGCGCAGACGAATTACATTCTGACCAACCCCCGGATTGTCAAACGACTTACATATTGAGATAAAATTAATCAGATGCATATTTGGATCGTCTCCTGCAAGTCCACCAAATAACCTTTTGAGTTGCAGCAGCTGGATCATAGTGCTAGTAATGTTGAACTTGGCTCCGGGTGCTAAAGGCGGAGGAATAATAGCCCCTGTGACACCATCCCCATCCAGTTCATCATCGTCATCATCAAAAGAAAACTGCACAACTCTGCGTTCGGGTCTCATTCTAGCATGGCGATCTCTATTGACATGTGCATCCAAATCATCTGCACGCCTTGGATTTAATAGCTCATCATTACCCAGATCTTCATCATCAGGATTGGTTGCCCGACCTGGGTTATCAGCGTTCTGCTGATTTACTTGCGCAACTGCCAATGCAGCTATTCTAGCCTGCTCTTATTGAGTAGTTATTCTTTCAGGGTCTTGTTGCGCATCCATTCTGCCAATGAGATGTGGTTCAGGATTTATAGGTAATAATGGTTGACCCGATCTCCGTGTATTTGGCATGCACAAGAGTTAACCTGTTCAAAACAAAAACAACAAACAAAAAGTAAAGTTTGAGAATCTTTGACCAAAGGGTCGATTAACTATCACAGACTTAGTTGACAACCGTATCCCTTAGTAGTGGCGCCAAAATTTGATACGCCCAAATTACAACTCTCCGTAGAAAGTGTAAGCGGTCGCTGTCAAATCCCATAGGGAATACTGTGCTCACTAAGTGTCGTAATTGTTATTAGACTATTGATCAGAGTTTCTTAACCAAAATGGGGGTTTGGTTTTTTTTTATTTGTAAAATGATAAATCGTAACAAGATTAGTTCAACTAATGATTTTCTCCGTATTTCATAACTTTATGAGATTAATCAAACCAGGGTTATGATCACCAAAATGCTAGCATCATTTGGGTTGTGAATTATTTATGAGTTCCACTTAACAAATTCAATTGCAAGAAAGGTTGAATCTTATTCTATATCCATTAGTTTCTCAACCTAAATGGATAGGTTATCCTATAATTTTCTCAAACTCATAGGATGCCTTATTCTTTCAACCGAATTCTCATGTAAGCTAATCATTTTAGGGCATTAGCTATTACTCTAAAGGCTAAGGCCCTTAGAATTCATGTAAACACCTTCTTTTCCCCACAAACACTTTCCTCTCAGACAAGTGGTGTTCTAGGGCTTACTCCTCAACTTTCCAACCAAGAAAAGTCATGAAATTGAAGAAAGGTTTATGCAATGTTATTCAATTATGGAACTCAAATTGATTCCCAACCCATAGATGCATTTCACATTAAGGATCCCATAACCCTAGTTATGAGATTTAGCCACAACACTCCATAAAATATAAAGAATTCATTCTTGTATTATTCATAAATAAATGGAAAGTTTACTTACAAAGAACCCCAAGAATCAGTTCTTGAATCTTCAATGATCAGTTGTTTGATACTAAAATTCCCCAAAGTACTTGGATACCAAGAGGTTCAATAGATGAAAAGAAAACTTGTAAAAGGTAAAAGATGCATTCTTATCCCTAAAAGTTGGTATTTATATGTCCCAGTTAAAAAAAATTAAAATTTAAAATAGAAAAATCGCGTCCCATTTGACGGTCCATATGACGGGCCGTCAAAAGATCTGATGGTCCACCATCTTTCCCGTCACTCGATTCATCCGAATGGAAATTTCTGGATAACATCTAACGGTCCACCTGGCAGTCCGTCGATGGAATGATGGTCCGCCATCTTTACCGTCGCAGAGTCCTTTTGGCAGGCAGCTTCTGGATAAGAACTGACGGTCAATCTGGTGGTCCGTCCCAAGATTGACGGTCCACCACTTTGACCGTCATGGAGTTCCTCTGGAGAACAGGTTCTGGATAAGCATTGACGGTCAATCTGGTGGTCCGTCCCATGTATGATGGTCCACCACCTTGATCGTCACCAAGTCCCTCTGAGAAGTAGTTTCTGGATAAGTGTTGACGGTCCATCTAGTGGTCCGTCACATGTGTGACGGTTCGCCATATTGTCCGTCACTCGACTCCTCTGGAGGCCTTGTTTTGGTTCTACTTGATGGTACATATGGCGGTCCGTCGTAAACGTGACGGTCCGTCATTTTGACCGTCAATTCCCCTTTTCTGCTACTTTTTCCAATTTTCTTCTGTAGTTATCTCCTTTCACTAAAACACTAAAAACCTTCATCAAATATCACTTTGGTTGCTTGAAAACATACAATTTTCCTAAGAAAAAGATGCTAAATATTCCGTAAAACACCGGAACATCATTTATCCACACTTGAAATAAATAAATTCTTGAAGCCCACACTACGAGGAACTTGATTCTTGAAGAAAACTTGAAGAATTTATGTATGAATTTTGGAAGATTAGGGTTCTTGAATGAAACCCTAGATATTCTTGAGAGAATTGAAAAAAAAATAATTGAATTAGGGTTTGAATGAGGGTTCCTCATATTTATAGAGGCTCAAAAATGGTGGAAAATGACCAAAATACCCTTGCAAAAATGCCTTTGAATTGCTGAAAAATAATACTTGACGCCATCCGTGACAGGCTGTCAGGTCCGTGATAGGCCGTCATGAATGGTTGTCACTAAAGGGGTCCAAATTCTTGATTTTCTGGCCAGGGCTGACGACGTCATCAGAAATGTCGTCAGAATGTGACGACGTCGTCAAAAAGGTCGTCAGAAATGTGATAGCCCATCAGAAACGTCGTCACCTTTTTCCAGATTGACATGCTGGAGTAAAATGGGGATAACTCTTTGCTCCGATATTGGATTTAGACGAAATTGATATCGTTTGAAAGATAATTCAAATATATTTCATTTGATATATAGAAAGCCACCCAGTTCTTCATATAAAACTAGTTATGATCGATTGAATTTGACCCAAATTTTTACGGTCACTAAAACTTGAACGATAGAAAAGCTTTCAACTCGACCATGAGTTAGGGAACCTCTATGATCTTAATTCATGCTCAAATAGATTCCCACACGATTCAAAGTATTTCATACTTGGGAGGATATTTCTGAAATATTTTGACTAGGATTTTCGCTTCACCAAATACGCTCTAAGGCTCAAACTGGAAGAGGATTTTGCGAGGCATTACACCATCAAATCATTTATTTTAGAGGTTATAGGCTTTCAGACATTGTCAGATAGCAGTTATTCTATAGATGTATTCAATTTTGATTTTGTTTTATGAACCTTATGACATTTTTAGTTTTACTTCCATATATACTTAATAATTATTATTTAGTGATCACAGTAGGTACCAGTCATGGGTTAGCTTGTGGTCCTTTGGGCTCGTAAGAACTGTGTGATTCCCAGGGTGTAGTCTCAGGGCGTTACAAACTTAGTATAATATCCTAAGGTTCTAAGGATTTCTAGGGAGTTTAAAAGCCACGTCAAGTAGAGTGTTGTGCATGGGTGTGTAGCGCGCCATATTTATGGACAAGAGGCTATAAGGCATTTTTAGGAAAAGTTCCCTTCTTTTAGTGTTCATTTCGTGCGAGTGAGCATGTTCTCAAAATAAACTCTCTGTCTAATTCTAATCTTTCTTTCGTTTACAAAATATGCCTCCTAGAAAGACTAACGAAAAATGAAACGAGAATCAACCCATACCCCCGCCAGTACAGGAAGATCACCTGAAAGAGCATGTCTCTCACGTTGAATTTAGAGCTTCTTGAACTACCTTAGCTTATTCAGTAGTTGCTCAGAAAAATCTGAAAGTTGTTGTCCTTTCTAGGCTTTGGATTTATGTTTAGCCTAGTTAGAGGGAGAAGCGTAGAAAGAAAGAGAAAAACAATAAGAGGGCCAAAACAAGTAGTTTTTAACCTAGGTCATGGGGTAGTAACCGTTCCCAATTCTTTCAGAAATTCCCAGCCCCAACTTTGACATCAGCCAGTGCACTAGTGCCTAAGATTAAGAATGATAGTCGAGATAGAGCAACAAGCTCTAATTCAGAAGGTAGTGGAAAGGGTGTTCGTACTAATCTGCTTTACGAAGAATGTGGTAAGAATCATAAGGGTGTGTGTAGAGATGACAGCGATGTATGTTTTGGTTGTGGCAAGCCTGGCCAAAGAGTCAGAGACTTCCTAAAGAGTGGTCAGCAAGGTCGATCCAACCGTCCTCCAGTTTCATCTGGTCACCTAACTCAACAGGGTGTTGCCGCTTTCAGCGCTAATAGTGGTCAGTGTCAGAACAGGCTATATGCAATTCAGTCCTGACAAGATAAAGAAAGTTCTCTTGATGTGGTACGGGTACATTACCGGCCATTCATTTACATGCTTATTCCTTGTTAGATCTTGGAGCTTCTCTTTGTTTTATAACCCCCGATGCAGTTGTAAATTTTAGTATTAGTCTCAAATCCTTAGTAGATCCCTTCTCAGTGTCTACGCAGTGGGTAAATACATCCTAGCCATATGGGTATACAGAAATTGCCCGATTACACTATCCCAGTAAATCCCTTCAGTTGATTTCTGAAATAGAGTAGTTCAGTTTCAGCTTCTCAATAAACCAGTCAGTGGATAAAGGGGAAATACCTCAGTTCTTAGGAGTCAGACGTGATTTTAGATTCCTTCTAAGAATCCTATAACAACATATGATCTATACTTAGAAGCATGAAATCAGGAATTTAGCAACAGTAGTATAGTTAGGATGGTGTTATCTGAAGTTGAGCAGATTATATAATTCATGGGACTAGTCATGTGAAATATGAATTAGTAGGCTTGAAGCAGCGTATACAAGAATTTAAGTTTGTTGATTCGATACATGTGTTGTGGATGTGATATTTGTAGGCTATGATGATAGTAGTATAGTTATTAAAGAATTAGGGATATCCACATTATGTGTTAGGATCTAAGTTTTAACCTTTGAAGGTTGAGCTAATAGAAAGAGAATTTGAAAATTCTAAGTTAGTCAGTTCTTAAGTTGTTACATGATGTATTTGGGGCTATAGAAAGTTAAGAGTTCTATCTCAGAAGAAAGTATCAGTAGTAGAGTTTTACACATTTAGGTGCAGTCTTTCAGGGTGAGTTTAGTGTTTATGAGTATTGTTATACCTCGGACTCTAGATTAAAATGATTTCAGTACTGTTCAGAGATATTGATTAAGTGGACCACAGACTTAGAATGATGGCTTTAAGATAAGGGGAAGATGGTAGAACAAGTGACCAAGTCAGGCTCTCAGATTCTAATAATGATGCTAGTGTATTTTAGAACAACACTAGGGAGGGGAATGTCCGACCGAAGCTTAATTCAGTATTTGTACATCAGTTATTACGATGTCTACTCATGCCTTACATATCAGCTCTATGCTCATAGCTCTTCATGCACTTTCCATAGAATCATGTACGATTCCAGTCCCTCATATAAGGAGTTCTAGTTTACTCAGTAGTGCGAATCATGTTCCATGCATTCAAAAATTATGAACTCAGGTGATGTAGCTCATGACTCATGTGCTCATGATCTACAGTATGTTAAGTTCCAATATTTATGCAACAATCATAATAATCAGGAAAATTCATATTATGTTATGTACATCCTCAGTTTAGGTCTCTTGATGAACCCATGATGTTGATATTCTATTCCTCAGTCCTCTTTTAAGTGTCAAGTTCTGTATAGTGTTTATTCATTCTTCAGTTCCTTATGTTTTAGCCTTTCAGTGACCTTTCCTTATGAAATGATGTAGTGATGAGCAATTTCTTAGATGAGAGAGAGTAAATATTTCATATTAAGGAAACATTATTGCATGTTTTTTTACTCGAGGCTATAGTTATGAATATATGCTTAAACGCCATGTTGTGTAAGTGGATAAATGCATTACACATTTAGTAAATGGTTAGTAAAAAGTGGTATTTAGTTCTTGAATAGGAAATTAGAAATTTTTTTCATGAGATAAGAGGTGCAGGGTGTGTTAAATTCATGATTCAGACTAGTATTACAGTGTTATGTATGCATTTCGTAGATCCGAGTAGTCTTGTGCATAATGGGACAAATTAGTCCAGCTCAGACTTCAGTAGGAAGACTTATCAGTGCCCATGTGAATATTTTCAGTAGTCTCAAGTGAAGTGCAGTGATAAGGTAGAAGTTATAGTTGAGAGAGTATTCGAGGAGTATTTCTAAGATTGAAAAATAGTAGTTCCAATGCATAAGGCCTAGCCTAGTAGCTCTATCCTAGCTGATATTTCGTAGACATGTGTTTCATATTATCGAATTTTAGCCTTGTTGTGATTTCTTGTCTAGATGTCTTATTCAGACAATGCCAAAGACAGCTTGCTCCCTAAAAGTCATTATGACTTCTAAGAAAGAGTATCGAAGAAATAGTCCAGTTAAGTATAAGTTTTCAATATGAGTTAGTCTGTATAGCCAGTAATTCAGATTAGCAGTCAGATAGACAGGTTCCTATGGTTTTTTCGTCTTTCGATCTAGTCTTACTATCTGAAGTTTCATGAATATATCCCTTCAGAGAAATAGTTTGTCCGCATCCATGTAAATTGTGAATCCAGATAAGTGCATGCATCATATTTCATATCCCAGATAGTCAGTCATGATTCAGTCCATAAGCGTTTCGTGCATCTTCTTAGTTTTCCTAGTATTTTAGTCTGGTCAGTATCACTCATGGGATGAACTATCCCAAGGGAGAGATGTAATACCCCCGAGCTTTTTATGTACTAAATCTCCCATCTTTTCTTCTCGAAGCCAGATCCATCTAGAGATAATGGTTACTCATAAGTTGACTCTCTCATTCCTATCTCAGCCTTATAGCCATTCTAATGTCACTACATATGTTCAAAATAAAAAACTAGTTCAGTTCATATCATGCTTCAGACTCAGTTATGATCTCATGTTCCCATTCATGCATGTTCAGTAAAGGATCTTAGATTCTTTGGTATTCTCAACTTAAGGTAACTGTTTTCTTAGATTTACTATATTTCATACTTATTACAGTAGCATAACATTCTCATATCATTCATGCATTCATGAAATAGTTCAGTCATGTGTCATGTCTCCAGAATTTAGTCATGCTTCAGTTATGCATGTCAGTGTAAGTACAATTCCTCGGTTTCTCTCACTTCGGTCGGTCTCATTCAAGGACGAATGTTCTCAAGGGGGAGATATTGTAAGACCGCACAAAGTCCTAGTCATTTCAGTACTTTATAGCATGCCAAAAGAGGTCCCAGACGTAGAAAATTTTAGTCAAGTAATAATACTTAGTCTAATTTTTGGACCAGATATTTCAATGGCATTATTTATAATCTTTTCGGCCTTAGATTGTCGATTTTTAAATTGATTCATGATCAAGGCTATCTATAGGTCATCTAGGGGAAGTTTCAAAATTTTTGGACATCGTTTGAGTCACGTTTGGATGACCAAAATAGCACGCCAATGCGATCACAACGAGTTGCATTGGCTATCACTTGACAGCATAGACCCGGTGCATCAGTAATTGCATCGACACCATCGATGTGGAGTGCCAGTTATCGCATCGCTGGGAGCAGTTTAGGTATGTTAGGTGTTAATCCTTGGGTCTACTTCCACCCTTGGAATTCAAGAACCCTTTTTCAAAACTTGAATTATTATTCCCATGTTATAAATTGAATTATGCTCATGTTTGTGGTGTTGTATGGGTTTCAAATTAAGATCTTTTATGAATTCCATGAAATTAAGTTAGTATGTGTGTTGAATTATGAATCTTTATTGTCAAAACCCTTGAATTTATCAGTTTCATGTTGTAGTTATGATTCCCTATGTGGTTAGTCCTCATGAATAGAATCATGCTACCCAAGTGTTTGATAAAATGTTCATATATAAGTAAATTATGCATGGTAACCTATTGTTATGTTTCTAAAGTTGTGATATGAGTTTATCCATTATGCTATCGAGTCCTGGGGGTATTTATCACCCGAAATATAGTTGTTTACTTAGTTTCAGTAGTTATACAATAGTCCCAGTAAAGGTCAAGAACAGGTGTACTCAGTCAATTAACAAAACTTAGTAACCTCAGTCTAGTTCAGTCAATCAACACGATCAAGGTCAATTCAGTCAAACTTAGTATAGTCTAGTGATCAGTGTCTTTCAGTTGGGAGTAGGATTCAGCACCAAGCGCACCCAGGGATAGGGGCATTCCTATCAGCAGAGTGTTTGACCCTCAGTAGCAATCTATGTATTACAGAACTGCGTAGCAAGTGTAGGTTAAATTATTTTCCAGCCAACTACGGTTGATGTAACCATTTACATCTCATGAGTTTTTCTGTCAGATTAGGGTTGACCCATCTCCTGCTAGTAACTCATGGCATGATGCTGACTCTCTTCCAACTAGGGTTATAGGTTGGACACTAAATCAGTTTATAACTGGGGTATATCTGTTAGATCATAACTCCTACAGTTAAAGTTTTAGTATTCAGTATTCAGAAATCAGTATCTAGAACTCAGTATTCAGTACAAAACTCAGTTCAGTCCTACGTGGTCATGACTTAGAGTTACCAGTTATTCAGTCATTAGAAAACTTAGTACTTTAGCTTCAGACTAATTCAGACAGATGATATATGCTTGGTGTTGCATGTTCAGTACTTACAGTATTCTCAGTCTTGCATATACTCTCATCCAGTTATTTCATGATATTTAGTTATTATTCTCATGCATGTGAACCTATGCATATCATCCTAACCTCACCTAGAATACCAATACATTTAAAGTAATGACACATACCCTTTCTTTCCACTATGATGTCTTATATCATAGCTTTGGACGCTCGGTTTTCTAATCATACTTAGCCATATTCAGTTGATCAGTCGCAGCTATAGTAGTGATTCCTCATTCATCGAGGGCATGAAACTTATTTATTCTATTTGATATTCGTAATATTTCATCTTTTTCAGTTACTTTCAGACAACAGTTATGAGTTAGTTGGGGCTTGTCCCATCAACTCATTTATTTCAGATGTTAGAGGCTTTCAGACATTGTCAATTAGCAGTTATTCTACAGATATATTTAATTTGATTCAGTTTTATGAACCTTAGGGCCATTTCAATTTTACTTCCGTATATACTTTATAATTATTATTCAGTTCTCGCAGCAAGTAATAGTCATGGGTTAGCTTGTGGTCCTTCGGGGTCATAAGAACTGTGTGACTCCCAGGGTATAGTCTCGGGGTGTTAAACATATTTATGCTTTGTTAGATCTCAAAGCTTTTATTTCTTTGTACCCCCCCCCCCCTCTATGTAGCTGTGAATTTTGGTGTTAGTCCTGAGACTTTAGCAAAACCCTTCTCAGTTTCCACTCTAACAGGTGTCTCTATTATAGCCAGGCGGGTATACAGGAACTGTCTGATCATGATATCCTAAAAAGTCACTTTTGTTGATCTTATAGAGTTACAGATGATGGATTTTTATGTCATACTCGGCATAGATTAGCTCCACTCATGCTATGCTTTAGTTGATTATAGAAATAGAGTGATTCATTTTTAGTTTCCGAATAAGCCAGTCTATGATTGGAGGTGTAGTACTTCAGTACTTTGGGGTCATCTCGTATCGTACCTCAAAGTGAGGAAATGATATCTAAGGAGTGTGTCTACCATTTTTTTCTAGGCAAAGACTCTAGTTCAAATACTCGTAGTCTCGAGTCAGTTTCAGTTGTGAGGGAATTTCCAGATGCATTTCTCAAAGATCTTCCCGAAGTTCCTGCCGTAAAGGAAATTGACTTCAGAATAGATCCTCTTCCAGATACCCAGGATATCTCTATTACACCCTACAGAATGGCTCCAACTGATCTTTGGGAGTTAAAAGAACAGTCAAAAGATCTCTTAGATAAGGGATTCATCATCCCCGGTGTTTCCCATTGGGGCGCTCAAGCCCTCTTCATGCAAAAGAAAGAAGGTTCTCTATAAATGTGAATAGATTACCATCAGTTGAAAAAAGTCACCATCAAGAATAAGTACCCACTCTCCAGAATTGATGACTTGTTCGATCAACTTTAGGGTGCAAGTTATTTTTGTAAGATAGTCCTTAGATCCGGCTATCATCAGCTCAAAGTCAAAGAATGTGACATTCTGAAAATAAAATTCAGAACCCAGTATGGTCATTTCGAGTTCCTAGTCATGTCCTTTGGTCTAAAAAATACGCCAGCAACCTTCATGGACTTGATGAACAGAGTGTTTAATAAGTACTTGGACATGTTTTTCATTGTCTTTATAGATGATATTTTTATTCTCATAATGAAAATAATCATGCAGACCACCTCAGAATAGTATTACAGACTTTTAGAGCCCATTAGTTGTTCAAAAAATTCAGTAAGTGGGAATTTTAGCTAAAATCAGTAGCTTTTCTTAGCGATATTATTTCCAGAGATGGCATTAGAGTTGACCCTCAAAAGACAAAAGCATTGATAAATTGGACAAAACCCATTTCTCCTTTAGATATCAAGAGTTTCTTAGGTTTGGCTAGCTATTATTGAGGGTTTGTTTAAGGATTTTCATCTATTGTGTCACCCATGTCAATATTGACTTAGAGAAAAGTCAAGTTTCAGTGTTCAGATTCTTGTTAGAATAATTTTCAGGAGTTGAAGACTCGACTGACCTCAGCCATAGTTTTGATATTTTTTTATGGTTCAGATGAGTTTGTTGTTTACTGTTATGCTTCCAAAGTTGGTTTGGGCTGTGTTTGGATGCAGAGGAGTAATGTCATATCCTATGCCTTTAGACATCTTAAGCCCCATGAAAAGAATTATCCTACCAATGATATTAAGTTAGCAGTTGTTGTGTTTTCCTTGATGATTTGGAGGAATTATCTGTATGGGGTGCATGATGATGTGTTCATGGATCATAAAAGTTTGCAGTATGTGTTTTCGAAGAGAGAGTTAAATCTCCATCAGATAAGGTGGCTATAATTGTTGAATAACTGTGATATGAGTGTTTTGTGTCATCCGAGCAAGGCCAATGTAGTGGCAGATACCCTTAGAAGATTATCGATGGGTAGTGTTGCTCATGTTGAGAGTGATAAAAAGAAGTTAGTTTAGGAGGTTCATCAGTTTGTTAATTTAGGTGTTTCGTTAGTTGATTAAGATGAGGGTAGTGTTTGAGTTTAGAGTAGTTTGGAATCTTCATTGGTTGTCAAAGTAAAGGAGAAGCAGGATAGGGATCCCAGTTTAGTTAAGCTGAAAGATTCAGTAAGAGATTAGAAAGTTGAGGTTTTCCCCCAAGGGGGAGATGGTGTGTTACGTTGTAAGGGTAGACTGCGTGTTCCATGTGTTAATAATTTGATACAGCGAATTCTTGCAAAAGCATATGGTGCGCGTTATTGTATTCATTCGAGGGAACTATGATGTACCGTGATTTGTGGGAACTCTATAGGTAGAGTGGTATGAAAAGGGATATTACAGAGTTTTTAGCTAAGTGTACTAATTATCAGCAGGTTAAGGTTGAGCATAAAAGGACTAGTGGCACTATGAAGGAGTTCACCATACCCATTTGGAAGTGAAAAGAGGTGAACATGGATTTTGTGATTGGGCTGTCTCGTTCACATCGCCAGCATGATTCAATTTGGTTTATTGTGGACAGAATGACAAAATCAGCCCATTTCTTAAAAGTTCATACTTTTTATTCAGCCGAGGATTATGCCAAGCTCTATATTAGAGAGTTGGTCAGGTTGCATGGAGTCCCATTGTCCATTATTTCAGATAGAGGTACTCAGTTTACTTCTCACTTTTAGAAAGCTTTTCAGAAAGATCATGGTACCCAAGTTTGTCTCAGTATAGCCTTTCACCCTTAGACAGATAGTCAGGCAGAGAGGACCATCTAGACTATAGAAGACATGTTGAGAGCCTTTGTTATAGACTTTAAGGGCTGTTGCGACGATCACTTGCCATTGAATGAGTTTTCCTATAATAATAGTTATCATTCCAGTATTTAGATGGATCCATTTGAGGCTCTTTATGGGAGGATATGAAGATCTATTGTTTGTTTGTTTGAGGTAGGTAAGACTAGGTTAATAGGGCCAGATTCAGTATTTAATGCATTAGAGAAAGTTTAGATAATTAGAGAGAGGTTTAAGACATCCCAAAGCCGTCGAAAATACTATGCAGATATGCAAAGGAGAGATCTCAAGTTCGCAGTTGGAGATAGTTTATTTGAAAATCTCTCCCATATAGGGAGTGAAGAGATTTTTTAAAAAGGAAAGCTTAGTCCCCAATATGTTGTCCCTTACAGGATCTTAAGTCGCTATGGGAAGGTAGCTTATGAGATTGAGTCCTGCAAATTTAGCATCAGTGCATCCAGTATTCCATGTTTCTTTATTAAAGAAGTGTACAGGTAATCCAGCTATAGTAGTCCCTTTAGAATGTACGGGTGTCCAGGACAACCTTTTCTTGGAAGAAGTCGCAGTTAAAATCATTGATCGCCAGGTTCGTAGACTGAGGAACAAAGAAGTTTCCTTGGTCAAAGTTCTTTGGAAGAATCAGTCTGTTGAGGGACCCACTTGGGAAGCAGAAGTAGACAAGCGTACCAAGTACCCTCATCTTTTCTCCACAAACTCAGACTCGGTACAAGGTAATAATTTTCCTTAGATTATCTATCTCTATTCTCAGTTCCAGCCATATAACACTCTTCTTGTTATCGCATGCATTCAAAATCAGTTCAGTCAGTCACCATATTTAAGACTCAGTCATGTAATCATGTTTTTAGTTATGCGTACTAAACATGTAATCCCAGTACCTCAGTATTTTTTTCATCTTAATCAATCTTCTTCGAGGATGAATATTTCCAAGGGGGAGATATTGTAATACCCCATATTATTGATAGCTCAGTTCAGCCCATATTGCATGCATAAGAGGCTTATAACCTAAAAATTTAGCTATATGTTGGGGACTTAGTTTTATTTTTTGGCCTCTTAACTTCAATAATTTTTATAGTGACCTTCACAACCCCTAGATGATAACTTCTAAGTTAATTCATATTCATGGGTGTAAGTAGCATGTCTCGGGGAAGTTTTGGATTTTTCAAACGAGGTTTGAGGAACGTTTGGATTTCATTTCCAGAACCTTACCGCGATTTCTCTGCTTCACGGTGGGTATAGCAATGAGGAGTTCATCGCAGCACGATGGTGGCCTAATCGGCATTCCAGTTATGAATTTAAATACCACAGGGCATCTGGTCTTTTCCCATCACCCCAATCCATAAAAACATGGGATTTGGCTTCAGTTGAAGCATATCATACCGAAATCTCCAAATTTACTCTCAAATAAACCCTAATATCTT
The DNA here is from genome assembly GCA_030864215.1 of Capsicum pubescens. Lineage (NCBI taxonomy): Eukaryota > Viridiplantae > Streptophyta > Magnoliopsida > Solanales > Solanaceae > Capsicum > Capsicum pubescens. The sequence continues at coordinate 77,892,716 of CM061544.1, forward strand.
CCCTAGGTCATCAAATTAAACTCTTTCCCTTTTGATGATAGGCGTATTTACACGCCTAAATCACCTTAATTTACCCATATTTTAGCTAAGTTTTGAGAACAAAATATATAATTCATGCACTTTTAGTCCTTTTTCCTGTAAGTGAGCTAACAAACGTGATTAGCAAGTTTTCAGGTATAAACGATGAAGATTCCAGCACTTTATGGATAACTTGACGCCCAAGGAAGCTTCACGAAAGAAGGAAAGCAGCGTTTGGACGCCTATGGACTGAAAGTGATGCATGGATAACTTGTCCCGGGCAAAAACAGCATTTCTAAAGACTTTGGGGATCAACAGTAACTTAGTAGGATTAGGATAAGGATGCAGTAACCTAGTAGGATTAGGATAAGTATGCAGTAGCCTAGTAGGAATAGGATATGGGTGTTATAAATACCCTATGTTGCTGAAGTTTTTATTATTATCTCTCTCCATTCGAATAATTCATTCAACTCTTACAATTCGATTCACTCATTAATTCAAATATTTTCCATTCGACTTTTGCTACTACTTCACGTTACAATATTCTGTAAGTTTTAACAAAGAAACATGACTCTCTTGAGAAGAATGGAAGGAGCAAAAATGTCCAACCCTAGTTGACGTTTATCACTTCCATCGCCAAGACTATCCTAAGTGGTGGTATGATGATTATATCTATTGTGATTTCCGTTGCGCTCATGAGTAGCTAAACTTCTCTGTTAGGGTTATGGAAGCCTTATGAGATACTATCAGTTGCTATGAGTTTGTGAATTCTTGATATGTATGCTGCTTATATCATTACTCTCTTCATCTTAATTGAATTCTTGTGGTTGCAAACATTTAGAATACGCCAGTATAGCATTAACTTGTTCGAAAGAAAAGTTACATGTCTGGAAAAGAGAGAATGACAAGGAAATAGGTCTACTAAACCCTGTTTAAAAGTTAGTGCCGTAACTGGATTAACCTCTTGGAGAATTCGTACCATTAGTATACACTTTAAGCTCAAAAGAGTTAAAGTGATATAATCCTTGATGGTCGAAAGACGCTAGGATTTACCATAGAATACGAATCTCTATAAGCGCATGCATGTCTGAATTACACATAACTCATAGCCAATAGATACGTAGAACTCATAAGGTGGAAATAACCCTAACTTACAATTCTCATTGATTAAAACCTACCAAGCATTCCGTTTTTACTTTGATTTTATTACTTAACGTCACAATCCAAATCCCCCCTTTTTTCGTAGAATTTTTTACTAACAGTCTAATAATAGTTGCATACTTAGTTACCGAGTATTCCCTGTGGGATTCGACACCCAACCCAGTTGGGTTCTATATTTGACGACGACCGCTTACACTCTTACGAGAGCTGTAGTTTGAGCGTTATCAAATTTTGGCGCCGTTGCCGGGGAATACGGTTGTCAACTAAGTTTGTGATAGTTACTAGACCCTTTGGTCAAAGATTCTCTTACTTTACTTTTAGTTGTTGTTTTTGTTTTCTGCAGGTTTTGTTCAGTGCATGCCAAATACTCGAAGTTCTGGTCAACCATTATTACCCATAAACCCTGAACCGCAACTTATTGACAGAATGGATGCACAACGTGACGTTGACAAAAGGGCGGCTCAACAGGAGCAGGCTAGACTAGCTGCACTGGCAGCTGCTCAAGTGCATCAACAGAATATTGATAACCCAGGTCGTGCAACAAATCCTGATGATGAGGACCTGGGTGATGAGGAGCTACTGAATCCTAGGCGTACTGATAAAGTGGCGGCACCTATGCATAGGAGAGATCGTCAAGCTAGAATGAGACCTGACCACCGAGCTGTGCAGGCTCCTTTTGATGATGATGATGACGATCTGGATGGAGCTGGTGCTACAAGAGCTATTATTCCTCCGCCCTTGGCACCTGGAGCAAAGTTCAATATCACCTGCACCATGATTCAACTATTGCAGCTCAAGGGATTATTTGGTGGACTTGCAGGCGATGATCCGAATATGCATCTGATCAACTTCATCTCTACATGCAAGTCATTCGACAATCCAGGCGTTGGACAGAATGCAATTCGGCTGCGTTTATTTCCATTGTCTCTATCTGGGGAGGCAACTTTATGGTTGAACGGGCTAACTCCTGATTCTATTACTAATTGGAGGCAATTGAAAGACGCTTTCCTAGAAAGATTCTTTCCGCCATCCAAGAGAGCCCAGTTAAGAGATAAAATCAGTTATTTTCGATAACTTCCAACTGAAGCTCTCCACGAAACATGGGAGAGGTTCAAGACGAAGCTTATGCGGTGCCCAAATCATCATATGACCAATGTCCACTTGATGGAGATATTATACAGGGCTTTGAACTCAGTGACTAAGCCAGTGGTTGATAATGCTGCAGGAGGTTCATTCATGGACCTTACTTTTATTCAGGCAAGTGATATATTAGATCGTATGAAAAAGCAAAGTAGAGCTTGGCATACCAGGGATTCTGAGGTAGCAAGCTCTACTGTATCTATTGGCATGACTGCAGAGCAGAGGCGTAGACAAGAGGAACGTGACCAAGATATGGCTCACATGAAAATGCAGATGGATCTTCTTACCAAACATTTATTATCAGGGAAGATCGAAAAAGTCAAAGCAGTTACGTCAAAAGGAAGAGACGAATCCGATTTCGAGGAAGAAGCCAACTACTTGAATAATCAGGGGGGTTTCCGAGGCAATGCCCAAGGAAACCAAGGTCGGAACTATTATGATAAATCTGGATACAAGGACCGCGATCAAGGTAGTTGGAAGAATAAGACTGACAGGAGTGGTTTGTATATTCCTCCTGGAAATCATGAGGCCACGACATCTGGTTCGGGGAAGATGTCTATGGAAGATATGATGGAAAAGCTGCTGAAAGGAGTTGAGGCAACTAATACGGGAGTGAATGAGGTGAAGAACGATTTGTCTTCAATAAATCAATTGGTTGACTCGCATTCTACTGCAATAAAGCAACTAGAGCAGCAATTGAGTCAACTTTCAGTGGCATTCAATCAAAGAAAATCTGGAACACTGCCTAGCAACACAGTGCAAAATCCGAGGAATGATGGATCGTGTATGGCTATTACTACCTGAAGTGGTAAAGTGTTGGAAAATCCATCTAAAGGCAAGCAGGTAGTTGATGATATAGCGGATAATGTTATTGATGCAGAATGTGAAGAGGCCGAAGAAGGTGAAGAGTGTGTTCATGACGTCACCCCTAGACGTATGCAGCCTGAAAAGATTGATAGTTGGAAGCAAGATAAAAAGAAAGTTGTGGAGAAAACTATTCCCCTTCCACCACCACCTTTTCCTCAAAGACTGAAGAAGAAGGCTGACGACAGTCCTGAAAAATTTGATAATCGAAAGAAAGATAAAAAAGAAGTGGTGGAGAAAACAATTCCCCTTCCACCACCACCTTTTCCGCAGAGACTAAAGAAGAAAGATGATGATACCAGGTTCAGTAAATTCATGACTATGTTGAAGCAGCTGACTATTAATGTCCCTTTGGTGGAGGCTCTAGAGCAAATGCCTGGGTACGCAAAATTTATGAAGGATCTTTTAACAAAGAAGCGGGCAGTAAGCTATGAGCCGGCAGATAATATTCATCATTGCAGTGCAATTGCCACAAGGTCCTTAGTACAGAAGAAGGCAGACCCTGGTGCTTTCACTATTCCTTGCACGGTTAGATCTATGAATTTTGCTAAGGCATTGTGCGATTTGGGAGCTAGCATCAATTTGATGCCACTATCCGTCTACAGAAAGTTGGGGTTGGGCAACCCTACACCAACCAATATGCGGCTCGTGATGGTAGATAGGTCGGTAAAATGACCTGTGGGTATCTTGAATGATGTGTTGGTAAAGGTGACTACCTTCATTTTTCCTGCAGACTTTGTGATTTTGGATTGCGAGGTGGATTCTGAAGTTCCCATAATCTTGGGACATCCTTTCCTTGTAACAGGAAGTGTGCTTATTGACATGAGAGCTAATGAGCTTTTATTTCGGTTGAATGACGAAGTGGTCCGCTTTGATATATGCAAAGCAATGAAGCAGCCCAGAGATATGAATGTGTTCTCCGTAGCTGATGTTCATTATGAGGATAAGAAAGCATTATCTGTAGAGAAACAGCTTACTGTTGAGCCATTGTCTGCTTCGCTGCTGAATGTTGAGCATGAGGAAGATGAAGATTATAAAGAAACTATGTGTGCTCTAACAGAAATAGGGTCCTATTTTCATACTCCTAAGAAGCTGGACCTTGATCTTAAGAATCAACCGTCACCAACAGCGAAGACTTCCATTGAAGAGCCCCCAGTGCTAGAATCGAAAGAGCTCCCCAATTATCTAAGGTATGCGTTCTTGGGAAGTGGAAATACACTTCCGGTGAGTGTGGTGGATGATTTAAGTGAACAACACGTAGAGGCTCTCATCTCTTCTCTGAAGAGATACAAAAGAGCTATGGGTTGGACTATTGATGATATAATTGGTATCCCTCCTGGGATATGTATGCACAAGAGTCATATCGAAGAAGATTGCATGCCTACAAGTAAGCATCAGCGTCGTCTGAATCCATTCAGAAAATGATGCCCCATCTATCTCGATGAAGTCTAAGTAATCAAGATAGCTATGTCGTGCCGCGACAATAAATCAAGCGCTTGGTGGGAGGCAACCCATCGTTTTTAATTGTTTTGTTTTCTTAAGATTTTATCGAGCCACGACCAAAACTAAGGCGCTTGGTGGGAGGCAACCCATCGTTCTAATCGTTTTTGTTGTTTTTGAGTAAGTGTAGGTGCAAGAGGTGTAAAGGAGGAGATTGGTTTCAAATTTTGATTTGGAAGTATTGCATGTTGAAGGTGGTAAGTTAGAAATGAAGAAGCAAAAGGCTATGGGTTAGGCATTGCCTATGAAAATATAGGCAAAGAACAAGGCAAGGCCTATGTAAATATAGGCCACGAACAAGGCATGGCCTATGCTATGGCCTAAGCTCTCAGATTCTAGAGTGCCATAGCATAGGCGCCGCCTATGCTCAACAATGCCATAACATAGGCGCCGCCTATGCAAAGGCATTTGGTCTCTGAATCTAGTATGCCATAGCATTGGCGTCGCCTATGCTTAACAATGCCATAGCATTGGCGCCGCCTATGCCAAGCATAGGCAAAGCATTAGGCGCCGCCTATGGTCACTTTTGGTCTCCAAATCCGATTCCAAATGGGTCAAAACCCGACCCAAGCTTGTCCTATAAATAGAACCTTAGTCTTAGAACAAAAATGCATTGCAACCTCAACCTAGGCGCCTCCTACCTCTCCAAAATCTCTCAAAAATTTTCCTTTTTCTCTTTTACTTTGCAAGAACATCTTCCGAGGCCATCAACCAAGTAAGTACTTCTTTGTTCTTCTTTTATATTCCGTAAGTACTACACTACTACGCCTATAATAAATGGTTAAATCTTGAAGTAGTATTGGTGATTTGAATATGGTTGATTTGTTGTGATACAACTAAGTGAGTGAAAGAATACGTAATGATGCTCCTGATTTGGTTCCGACTTGTATTTGATTGTTATACACTATCATACTTTTGCGGAGTCGACATGGTGAAGTTAAGTGCATAATCTCCAAAATTGAATGCTTGAATGTTTGAATGGCTCGTTCATCGAGATAAAGATCATGATTGAATACAAGCATGAGATGTTGTGATTATTTCTATACCATAACTTGATACGATCTCTATGCAGTAGTCTTGTTCAAAAAAGTGCATTAATCCAAACATGAGAGTATGATCAAGATTACATGAAATAGAGTTGGAAAGGATAGTTAAGACGACATGAAAGTATGACTGTGTTGAACATATTGTTGGAACACATCGCCCAAATGTATGACGATGAAGTCTGAGTAGTCGACATCACTCACTTAATTAGTCTGTTCCAACAACTTAAGTGTGGGGTGGTGCCATTACTGTTTGTTTATCAATTGAATCTTCTGAGATGAAGATAACATGACTCTATTAGGATCTCAGGTAGAATGGCCTCAAAAGGACGACAAAAAAAAAAAGTATCCACCTCACAGAAAGGTTAGGAAAGCGGAAGAAAAGAGCAAGCTGAATCCTCCTCGCTACAAATACCTCAACGCACTTTTGGATCAAGTGGGGTATAATTTGAGGAAACTCTGAGGATGATGACTCTGATGATGATTCCGACGCAGGGGGTATGACCCCAGACATAGAAGAGGAGTCCGACTAATCAGGTTTTCCGTATTTATTTTCCACTGAGGGCAGTGTGTCCCATCTAAGTGTGGGGTGCTGGTATTCGTATGTTGTACTTCTTTGCCTACATTTATTGTCATAATTTTTTTGTTTGTTTTAATTAGTCGTAGATTTTTTTTAGATTTTGATGCATGAAATTGTTCTGATAGGCGGCATGGTGTTATGACAAGAGTTTGTGCTAGAATCATTACTATTGAGATATTTAGGCTCTAAGTGTGACTCACTATGTGATAATTGTGTGGTTTAATTCATTCATCTATTAGGGTCAAGATTTTATAATACTCCCAATAAAGTTGACCATGTGCCTTGTGTGTGTGAGGTTATAGTATATTCTGTGTTTGTGGTTGATGCTAGAACTTGTCTGGTGTGTGTGTGAAGCGAAATAAAGAATGTGAGTTTAGGAGATGATTTAGGCATTTCCTTGGCAACCTGTGATTGTTTACCTTCGTTTTACCTACCCGTGGACATTATCCTAGTCAACCCCTTTGAGCCTTTAGCCTATTTTCTTTGACAGCCTCATATGTAGCCTAATCCATTTTTTTCAAGACCATAATTTGATCCAAATTCCTAAGCGCTTTAAATTGTAAAGTCATGTGACAAAATAAGAGGAAATTGGATGAGTGTGATGCCTTAGAATGTATTGGTGCTTGAATTTGTTATGAAAAAGAATTGCTATCATAGAGGTGTGTTATGAAAAGAAAAATGAAAAGAAAACTAAAAAGTTAGTTATGTTTGAAATTGAAAAACAAAAGAGGTGAGAAGGGGTGGTAGATTAAAAGAAAGTAGAAAGGTTGTTTGAAAGAAAGTGTAAATGGCATAATGTGATGTATTAAAGCGCTTAGGGAACTTAGTCACTATTTCTGGCCAAAATAGTCCTACCCGTCCCTTAGCCTACATTACAACCTGTAAAGACCTATTTGATCCTAAGCTTAGCATTCTGATATTAGTAGAGCATTACACTAAGGGTAAGCCTATGGTCATCAGTTGCAACATATGAATTCTTTGTGAGAGTGAGAGCAAGGATAATCTTATACCCATGTTCTGAAAAATGCAATATTTGAGAGTGATTATGGGTAATATCTTATGTGAGACACACATGGTTGATGAGTTTTGGGTAGTCTTGTATGATTCATTGTGGCTTAACTTGTGGATACGAATTAACCATCATCACGAGTCTATATTTGAGGTTGAATTGTTTCTAGAAGTGATTAGAAAACTACTTTTTGTTAATAATTGTTGTGCCTGTCTTGATGAATATTTTGTATTGTTACTGTGAAACCCTAAGTAGATGTTTATATGGACATGATATATTATTCGAGGACGAACAAAGCTTTAAGTGTGGGGTGTTGATGATAGGCGTATTTACACGCCTAAAGCACCTTAATTTACCCATATTTTAGCTAAGTTTTGAGAACAAATTATATAATTCATGCACTTTTAGTCCTTTTTCCTGTAAGTGAGCTAACAAACGTGATTAGCAAGTTTTTAGGTATAAACGATGAAGATTCCAGCACTTTATGGATAACTTGACGCCCAAGGAAGCTTCACGAAAGAAGAAAAGCAGCGTTTGGATGCCTATGGACTGAAAGTGATGCATGGATAACTTGTCCCGGGCAAAAATAGCATTTCTAAAGACTTTGGGGATCAGCAGTAACTTAGTAAGATTAGGATAAGGATGCAGTAACCTAGTAGGATTAGGATAAGTACGCAGTAGCCTAGTAGGAATAGGATATGGGTGTTATAAATACCCTATGTTGCTGAAGTTTTTATTATTATCTCTCTCCATTCAAATAATTCATTCAACTCTTACAATTCGATTCACTCATTAATTCAAATATTTTCCATTCGACTTTTGCTACTACTTCACGTTACAATATTCTGTAAGTTTTAACAGAGAAACATGACTCTCTTGAGAAGAACGGAAGGAGCAAAAACGTCCAACCCTAGTTGACGTTTATCACTTCCATCGCCAAGACTATCCTAAGTGGTGGTATGATGATTATATCTATTGTGATTTCCGTTGCGCTCATGAGTAGCTAAACTTCTCTGTTAGGGTTATGGAAGCCTTATGAGATACTATCAGTTTCTATGAGTTTGTGAATTCTTGATACGTATGCTGCTTATATCATTACTCTCTTCATCTTAATTGAATTCTCGTGGTTTCAAACATTTAGAATACATCAGTATAGCATTAACTTGTTTGAAAGAAAAGTTACATGTCTGGAAAAGAGAGAATGACAAGGAAATAGGTCTACTAAACCCTGTTTAAAAGTTAGTGCCGTAACTGGATTAACCTCTTGGAGAATTCGTACCATTAGTATACGCTTTAAGCTCGAAAGAGTTAAAGTGATATAATCCTTGATGGTCGAAAGACGCTAGAATTTACCATAGAATACGAATCTCTATAAGCGCATGCATGTCTGAATTCCGCATAACTCATAGACAATAGATACGTAGAACTCATAAGGTGGACATAACCCTAACTTACAATTCTCATTGATTAAAACCTACCAAGCATTCCGTTTTTACTTTGATTTTATGACTTAACGTCACAATCCAAATCCCCCCTTTTTTCGTAGAATTTTCGACTAACAGTCTAATAATAGTTGCATACTTAGTTACCGAGTATTCCCTGTGGGATTCGACACCCAACCCAGTTGGGTTCTATATTTGACGACGACCGCTTACACTCTTACGAGAGCTGTAGTTTGAGCGTTATCACCTTTCAAGAAAAATAAAGAAAACAAGTTTCCAAATTCATGAATCTCTAAGGAAGCTTAAGGGATTATGTTTCTTTTCAAGGAATTAAGCTTTTAAGGTATGTTAAATGTTCATCCATGGGCCCTTTTCACTCATGGAGTTCAAGAAGCTATTTTCATAGTTTAAATCATGAATTCTCACTTTTACATGGATTATCTTCATGAAACTTTTACGAATTTCGAATATACATGATGTGTACAAGTGATTTTCAATTGAACTAACCTAACACGTTTGAATGATAGAATTTGTCATGTTAAATCATTATTTCATGGTCATAGTATTATAGTTATTCTACCATCACATGTTTTAACTATTCCATGCTTTAATTCATGACCCTCAAGTTTTTTATGAAATGCCTAAGTAATGATTTTTGAGTAATACTTACTTATTGTGGTTTCAAATGCTCTCATGTATTCTTATTGTTATTACTATTGAGTCCTGGGAGTTATGAATACTCTAAAACTTAGTTTTTTGAATAATTTCAGTATTTTCATAATGGTTTTAGATAAACCATGAGCGTTATTAGTTCAGTCAGTTGTCGGGTTTAGTTAAACTTAGATCAATCCAGAATTCAGTGTCTTTCAGTTGGGAGTAAACCTTAGCACTAAGTGAACATAGGGATGGTGTCTCTCCCGTCAGTAGGCATGAGGCACTTATATCACCCATCGGTAGGCATGAGGCACCTGTCTCTCCCATCAGTAGGTATGAAATGTTAGTAACATACCTTGGTTCCAGACCTACGGCACCACTGTAGACTTTGAGGGGTCCCCCGTCAGTTAGGCATGACACCCTAGTCCTTCGGAACATTATATTAGTGGATCCACACAACCATTATTAGTACCCGTGGAACGGTACTGACGCCCTTCCAAAAGGGGTTAACGGTTGGACCCTAATAATGTATTAGGGCATGTCAGTTATAGCTAGCTCCCACAGTCTCAGTTCAGTATTCAGTATAGATTTTAGTTTCAGGTTTGTTTTACCATAGCATACAGTTACTATTATTCAGTATTAGTATTTTAGTACTTCAGTTTACAGACTATTTTAGTATCATGTTATATACTTGTTCATGCATTCTCAGATCTTACAGTTTTCACATATACTATGCATCATTTATCGCATGCTATTCATTTAGTCAGTTATTATTTATGTACATGAGCCCATGCATATTAGCCTAACCTCATTTAGCGTATCAGTACATTCAAAGTACTGACCGAACACTCGTTTCTTGTGCTATGATGTATCATATCATAGGTTCGAACGCTCAAGTTCCTGACCGCACTTAGACATTCACCACATCAGCATTAGTAGCAGTGGTGAGTCATTATATTTTGAGGGTCGATTATGTTTATTTCAACATATCAGTTCAGTAGTCAGTCAGAGTTAGTTGGGGACTCATCCCATAAAATCCACAATTAGTCAATTAGAGGCTTTCAGATATTTTCAGACAGTTAGTTAGTTTTTCAGTTGTTATTGGCAGTCTTCATAGTATTATTTTCAGAAAGTTTTTTCAGGATTATTATTTCAAAGAATGTTTTAGTGCTTTTAAATCATATGGCATATTCAGTTATTTTGCACATGTGTATCTTTTATCATCAGTTTTATTCAGCTCTCCAGCTCATGGGTTAGCTTGTGGTCACTTGTGACCGTAAGCACCGTGTGGCGTCCAGGGTGTACTCTCGGGGCATTGAGGAATCTTACAAGTATATTTGACATATTGGGTCCATCCCCCTTAAAATAGGATATTTTGGATTAATCCATCATAATATAGGACATATTGGGACAATATGTCCTCTAATAAGAAACTTTATGCATGCCTGATTTCAATTGAATATTTATGCTTTCTTCCCTCAAATTGAACATCTAGTAATGCCTTAATTAATTATTTATTTTGAATTAAGCAACGCATACTACATTTTAATTTCTTAAAAAATCAAGATCAATTATTCATTTGTTTGATGAATTTTGCAAGCATTTTGAAAAGTTACTTCTAAAAATACTGCACGTTTGACTAATTGCATCTAGAGAACTGACCAAAGCATTTACTTAATAGTCTTTTGATGAGGATTTTATTTACATTTTTTTATGCTTTACTTTATTTGCTAAATTTCCTATCAAGACTTGGCAGGAAGCAAAACTTATATACAGTAAAAGGATACATAACAGAACATGAAACTATTTCTTAGCAGCGAACTGAGGCAAGCTAGCGGAATGTCAAGCATCCCTAGCAACGTCGATAATTCAGAGCTCGACTTGACTTAATTTTTAACAAGTTCTATCGTAACTTTAAACCTATTCTCAAATATATTCTTATATTCCAGCGCCATCATAAATCTAAAATTGGGACAAAATTTTGAGATTCTCTCAAAATTTTGGCATAATTTTGAACTACATCGACATGATTCTCGTGAAATTCGAGATCTGTAGGCGACTCAGAAATCACGGTTCGGTCGAATTCATAATGAAATTATGTCAATTCTATTTTCACCACTTCACCTTTTGGTTGTAGCCTTCCCATAGTCAGTCTAATTTACGGTTGTAGCCTTCCTATAGTCATTCTAATTTACCAGTCGAGACAAAATTGACTTATGTCAACGTCTTCGTCCAAAGACTCTTTCATCATCTTTGGTCTAAGAGGGACAAATTGTTGACACCCAAATTTTGGCTCTCATTTTTATCCAATTAATTTTCGTATGCTTCTTAGTCTTGAATACTTTATCAAAATGACGCTTTTTATTCTTTATATTAATTTTAGTAATTGGCATAAAGGAATAATTTTCTTTTACCTTCTTAATTTTTTATCTCATATATATATATATATATATATATATATATATATATATATATATATATATATATATATATATATATTATTGCAATTAATATTTAAATATTACTATGTCGTTACTTTTAATTCTAAATCAATTTTTATCGTATCCTTATAATATTTTCTAAATATGGTTAAATTTGTACGCACGTAATACGTATATTATGAAAATTTAATCAGGACAAAAAAGCATTGTTAAATTAATTAAGTGAAAATGAGTAAGGAAGATTAGATTTCTTAAAAAATTATGTGTAAACAACATAAATCCCCTAGACAATGAAAATAATTACACAAAATCCCTTGTTGTTTTCTCTCTCCCTTTTTTTGCAAACATACTCATACATTCGGTCACATATTATACATTGGTCGAATGTATGATGTAACAGCTAATCCTATATTTAAGGTAAGAGAATTTTTAATTATTTTATAGTTCCTTAATTAAAGGAAGTAATTAGCCAACATTAAATCGTTTATTGATAGAACATGTAACTTATATTTGAATTTAAAAAATTTTGTTATACATAAATTTTTTTTCTGTGATTCATGATCTGAAAAGCCAAAAAACAACCACTTTCTTCTACACCCGTTCTTCAAAACTACTAAAATCTTCTTCTACATACGTTCTTCAATACTAGTAAAATCAATATGAATATCCCCGTATTGTTACGACATTCTAAAATTTGGGAGTCAGAAATTAATGATACGTCATACAAAAGTGATGCAATAGTAATTTCGGTAAATACGAACGAGTCGGTCACAATCGCAGGACTTGCGGTTTCTTTCCAAAGGAATCATGAAGAATATAATATGGTTTTCTATGTGCGGATGCTTTGAATGGTTTTGGTTGTATAAATATTTTTTATTAGTTTTTTTTTTTAATGCTGGAGCAAGTAATATATATTTTTTTTATTGATTATAGATGTTAATTTCTTTAAGCAATGATTTATATTAGTATAAAAAATTTATGCTTTTTCCCTATATCATAGTTCGTAACCATATAACTTTAAGTTAGAACATGATTATAAATGCACATTAACTATGTAACTTACCCTCTATAGGAGTAAGTAATTGTTGAAACGCACGGTGTATTAAAATATTGTACATTAATAGTTAATGTGAAATAAATGTATGATATAGCATTATACGTTTCTAACATGTATGAGGTTATTAGAAATACAATAACGAAATTTAACTGAATTCATTTTAAAAATAAATAAAATTATATACAGTATCATTCCAGTAAATTTACGAATGTATAATATGTTTTTATACAGTTAAATCAATGTATAATAAATGTGTGTCTTTCCAGTAAACGTTTGAATGTATAATAAGTTGTTATACATTCAAAGCAATGTATAGTGAAGTTGTGCCATTCCAGTAGACTTACGAATGTATAATATTTGATTATACATTCGTATCATTGTATGATATAACATCATACATTATAAAAGTGCACGGTATTAACAATTTCTGTAAAAAATTTACAAGTAATAAACGTTTTACAACATGTATACTGTTATGTAATACATACGTTTAAAACGTATTTGTCTTTAGTTCAATGTAAGATTCACTTATAAGCAAAGGTACATAACAGGAAACATATTATGTGTTCAAAATATAATGTCAAATTAATTAGTAATATGTTGTTTTAATCATTAACATATAAGTGAAAGGGAAATTTAATATGTGAAAGGAAAAACCCAGTAAATATTTTCTTTGGTTTTGGCCTTTAGTTTCATCCCCATAGTTGGTAAAAAAGACAGCGTAATAAGCACCCACAACGCCTAACATCAACAAATTCATAATTGACCCAGTCCTTTATGGGCCGTACGAAATCTGAATACATTCCAAGCCATCATTGTTCAAGATCTATACATAATAAATTCCTTCAACAAAAAATTCAAATTAAAAACAAAAGAGAATTACGCAAAATAATAATCAAAGGTGTTTTTTCAATTTGATTTTGTTTTGTTATTAAGAGTGTTTACTTGATTAATTCGGGTTTAATTTTTTTTTTTGAAAAAGAAAAAAAATAGTTTTGGATTTATGAATTTCGAATAGAGAAAGTGGAATCCGTGGTTAAGGAAAAGTGAAATGATGAGGAAGAAGAGAAGATAAAATTGGAATTACAGTTGTTACTCATAATCATAGACGACATTCTAAATAAATGGAGAGAAAAGGTAGCAAGATTTTAGGAGAAAAATATGGAGCATAATTTGAAGCAAAATATGGTCGTTTGGAATATATAATAAGGAAGAGAGAGAAAATAAAGAAGGTAGAAAATTAAGTAATTAATTTGAGATTTTTATAATTTAATGTAACTTTTTCAGTATACAAAGTTAGCATGTATATATATATATGTAATTTTTCCAAAATTTGTTTCACTTGTCCACAATGTGAGTCATTTACTCTCTAGGTTTTAAGCTGAAATAGCAGTCCAAACAATAATTTCCAGCCCAATGCAAAACACCTCAAATCCGGTCCAAATTCTTAATCTACAGGTTCAAGAAAAAGACTCTTATCACCTTACATTTACTTTGTCTTTGAATCTCAACCAAAAGAATTGATGTTTCTCTCCTCTCCCTTCCTCCAGACCACCGGATAATGGTGGATTCCTGTGGTTTTCAGCTTCCTCCTCCATTTTTCAATCAATCCTGTAGTTCTCCCATTAAGTTAACATCATTTAAACAACTTTGCCTAATCAAATCAGACCCTAAAAGATGTCTTCCGCCACTGCTACCACTGTAAAGGTGAAGAGCATGGAAGACCACAAGATTTGGGGTTGTTACCTCTTTAAATCTTTGGGTTTTGAAATTGAAGCCTCACAATAGTCACTTTCCCCCATTCACATCAATATAAAAAAGGGGTGAAAATTCATCCTTTATTGTTCATTTTCTGTAATTGAGATTCTCAAGGTTTTTAATTTTTAATTCAAGTTTTTCGTTCCAACAAGTTGAAAAACAACCCCTCAAATTTGGCTTTAAAATGATCCTTTGAGTTCTCATTTTTTTTTCAAGCAGGAATCAGTAAAATGAAGTTATCAAATTAGCACAAACAAGTTCACACTGCTACTTCGGCTATTTTCCGCCTTCTTTTCGAGTTCGAGCGCAAGTCGTAGGTCGGATTCTCGATGAGGAGCCCCTAGTTCGTTGCTCCGAAAAAGTTGTGAACCCGTCCCCTTTCATTTTATTTTCGTTTTCTTTTCCTTTTCCTTCATCTATTTTGATTCTACGAACATGGGACACCTTGATTTCGAGTTTGTGTTGATGTTGCTGTTTTTGGTCTTGTGGATAAAATTGTAATTTTGATTCCAAAAGATAGATTTGGAGTTTGTGTTGATGTTGCTGTTTTTGGTCTTGTGGATAAAATTGTAATTTTGATTCCAAAAGATGTTCTGTGTGAGAATATGTGCTTATGTGGATATGTGCGAATAGGTGAATAGGTGTTGGTCGTTAGTTTTAAGTTTCTTTCATTTTTTATGTTTCTAAATAACTCCATGATGTTCAAAGTTTTTTTTTTCCAAGTACAGTTAGCTATTTAATATGATGTCGATTTAAATAATAAAGAGGCAGTAATTATGTAGTTACATCTCTGTCTGGTCGTGCCCTTACAAGGTACTAGCTGCCTCTCATTTAGTGTGAAAAAAAACACTTATGCATGAACTACGTTGATAATAAGAATGTCATTCTGAGAGTTTTGAGTGTCATTGTAGCTGGTTGCTTCGGTCCATGATAATTTCGGAGCTTGTTTAAATTCTTAGCTGCTTATGTGTCTTTTCATGTTAGTAACCTGTTTATGATATAATCAAGGTGAATAAATAATTGAAAGCAAGCTCCTGAATATCAATTTCTTTTCTTTTACATAAATGTCGATCTTGTGATAAGTTTGTGATTGACTTTTTTTTTTTCTTTAGTACGCTTGTGTGTCTCTATTAGTATAAAGGGATAACGTGTCTGGTGTTCTGTTTTGACAAGGTAATATAGCACGTGTTCTTTCCCCTCTTACCAAGCCATTCCATGTTTGACATTTAAAGTTATTAACCATAAAGCTTTATGTAGAGAATCAACAAATTATATGCCAATATCAATTTGGTAGCTATTCAGTCTACAAGGAGTTTTGGATAGACAAACAATGTATCCTGGAAAATAAAGTACAGACAGGGAATAATGTATCCGTTTGGCAACAAGAATTTTTCTTTCTCTAAACAGTTTAAGTACCATGACATGGCGTGTCTGTGTCATATGTGCTAATCAACTTGGATCATTTGAAAGATAAATAGGCAAGTTCTTGTTGTGGATTTTCAAGGCCTCTCATATTCATAGTTTTTATATTTCTCTGGTCGATTGTGGACAGTTGCTACAGATTACAGAAACCTTAGATTATTGCTATACAGGTGCTCCCTTTGGATATCCCTTAAGATATGACCTGAAGATGACCTATGCAAATTGTCTTGAGATAATAAACTTATTCTAATAACGAATTTCATTACTCCTTTTCAACAAATTTCACGGAATGATTATGTGCATAATGTTTACGTTTTTATATCATCCAGAGGTTTGAATTCTTTCCATGGATAGGGAAGGCTAATCCTCTTACATTTTGGACTGTTCCCATGAACTGAACTCTTCTTTCTTCATATTTGAAACTATTATG
Organism: Capsicum pubescens; assembly: GCA_030864215.1. NCBI lineage: Eukaryota > Viridiplantae > Streptophyta > Magnoliopsida > Solanales > Solanaceae > Capsicum > Capsicum pubescens. The sequence continues at coordinate 77,909,235 of CM061544.1, forward strand.
CAAATTATCTCTTTCATATTCAATACAAAGTACCTTGACATGGACGTGCAAGTTGACCGGACCACCATCATTATTGTGAGAAGGGTAGCTCTCTTTAGGACATCTTCACAAATTATTGGGGATTTCTGAAACTGAACTTTTTATTAATTTGAGCCACTATGCTCTCACTTCTAATCATACAAGTTATGTCCTTGTTAAAATTCCCTTGGTTTGGTTCAGAGTATGTTTTGCATGTGAGGAACGATGTAGAATCCTTATTTCTTTCTCTATTCTTTTCGTTTTGAATAACATGATCACATAATACCATATATGTGTTTTGTCCACCTAGATGTAAAAAGAATTTAATCGAACACCTTAGTTTACGCTAACGCTGACAGTAATGTAAAAGTCTTGATTTTCATTTTAAATGTTGGATTTGGATTGTACGAACATGGTGTATATGTTTAGGATTGGCAGTGCTTCTTAAAGTTTTCAGTTAATTTGAATAGTCCCAAGTGATCACTGGTTTTATTTTTGGTCATGAGCTCTTCAGAAGTTTAGTTTTATTCTCGTATGTTTTCATAGGTAAGGGTCAAAATGCAGCTTTTTTTTTCTCTAAATTAAAATTGTTAGAAGTCTCGTTGGCTTATCCAGAATTTGATGTAGTGGATAAGTTAGATATTGTTTATGAAAATATTGTCAATTTTTTGCTGAATGCCTCTCAATATTGAGAGTCTTGTCATTAAATAGAAAATATTCAATTATTACATCCCTAAAGATCTGTTTTCCTATCCCTAAAGATCAACTTTTCTATCCCTCAAAATCCGCTATTCTATCCCACCAAATCTGCTCTTACTAAAGTCACTATTATTCTCTTTAACTACTAAATCAAATCTATGTAATTACACCAATATACAACAATATATGATTACATTAATAAACAATATTTACATCATGCTAACATCCCCCTCAAATTGATGTTGGTAGATCAAGAAGCATCAATTTGCCGACGAGAAACTGATGTCATTGTCGTTCCATTGATTTTGTAAATGCATCAGCTATTTGAAGATCACTGGACACGTGCGGAAGAGTAATGACACATTTATCTACAACTTCTCGTATATAATGACAGTCTACTTCGATGTGTTTGGTCCGCTCATGATAAACCGGATTAGTATCAATCTGAATAGCACTTGTATTGTCAGCATGGAGAGGAGTAGGATTAGATTGAGGAAATCCAATCTCAGCAAGTAGTCCACGAAGCCACACAATCTCGGAGCAAGCAGTAGACATTAGTCGATATTCAGCCTCTGTTGAAGATTTTGACACATGGTCTTGCTTCTTACTCTTCCAAGATATCAAAGACTCTCCAAGAAACATGCACCAACCAGTAACCGAACCACGAGTGTCAGAACATCCTACCCAATCAGAATCACTAAAGCATTAAGACGAATAAACGAACCACTAGGAAAGAATAATCCACAATTAGATGTTCCTCGGAGGTATCTAATGATGTGACGGACAGCCACCAAATGAAGATGAAGGGGAGCTTGCATGAACTGATTGACTAATTTGTTGAACTGCAAAAGAAATATTAGGCCTGGTAATAGTAAGGTACTTTAATCTCCCAACTAATGGTAATAGTAAGGTAATTTAAGCTCCCAACTAATTGCCGAAATATAGTTGGATCAGGAAAAAGATAGCCTTCCTCCCGGCGATACTTTACATTCAATTCTAATGGAGTATCCACAGAGGAGGAATCCTGAAGACCTGCCAAAGAAATCAAATCTTAGGTATATTTGTCTTGATTTAGAAACACACTGAATGAATCACGATGAACTTTCAAACCCAAGAAATATGTAAGAGTACCAAGATCTTTCATATGAAAAGAATCCTTAAGTTGCTATTGCAGGCTAGTGATTAGTGAAGAATCAGTTCCTGTAATAATAATGTCATCAACATATACCAAAATAAGAACACAACTTGCGGATATTTTCCGAAGAATCAAAGATGAGTCATAGTTGCTCTGCTCAAAAGAGAATTGTAGCAAAGTAGACCGAAATTTGTCAAACCAAGCTCTGGGAGCTTGTTTTAATATATACAGAGACCGCTTCAACTTGCATACATCTGATGTAGGTAATGAGAACAAACCTGGTGGAGGTTTCATATAAATATCCTCTTTGAGATCACCATGAAGAAAAGCATTCTTGACATTCATTTGATGAAGCATCCAGTTTTGTGAAGCAGCGATGGCAATAATAGTTCGTACCGTTGTCATTTTTGCTACCGGTGCAAAAGTCTCTTCGTAGTTCACACCATACTCTTGCTTGTTACCAAGAACAACCAACCGAGCTTTGTACCAATCAAAAGTTCCATCAGAATGAAGTTTAATTGAATAAACCCATTGACATCCAATTGGATGGACATTTGAAGGACATGGAACAATATCCCATGTGTCATTTTCTTTAAGAGCCAAAAGTTCTTCCTCTATTTCCTTCTGCCAACATTCATGCTTGGAAGCTTGTGAGTAACAAGTTGGAACAAAAATGGTAGATAAAGTTGATGAAAAGCCATACCAATTAAGAGGACGAGATACTCTCGTAGATCGCCGAGTGGGCTCAAGAGGAGCAGGCCTTGAAGAATTCTCAGATTCTAGTTGTGTAGCAGTTTCAGGTGGAGGATCAATATCAGAAGGGGGTAAAGTTGGCCTCCGACGTTGGTACACAAATTCAGGTTTGAACCTCTTAGAAGAAGAAGACAAATCCTCAAAAGTAGGAAGAAGAAGTGAAGCAGGAGATGACTAAACATGAGTAGGAAAAAAATACTAATTCTCAAAGAAAACAACATTTCTAGAAACATGAAATTTATTAGAACATGGATCATAACAGAGAAAACCTTTCTGTGAAGTACTATAACCCATAAAAATACATTTAGTAGACTGAACGGAAAGTTTATTACGCTGAGAAGGAGGAAGATGCACAAAACAAATACAACCAAATGTATGAAAATTATCATAGCTTGGATTTTTGTGATAAAGACGAAAATATGGAGATTCAAGATTTAAGACTTTAGATGATAGTCTATTAATTGAGTAAACAGCAGTAGACAAAGCTTCCACCCAATACTTAGATGAAACAGATGACTCAATCAATAAAGTATGAGTGACATCTAAAAGATGACGATTTTTACGTTCAGCAACCCTATTTTATTGTGGTGTATATGGACAAGAGCGTTGTGAGACAATTCTTTTTTCAAGTAAAAACTTTTTGAACTCATAAGAAATATATTCTCCACCAGAATCAGATCTCAATAATTTGATGCAAGTAGAAAATTGAGTCTCAATATAGGCCAAAAATGTCTTGAATATGGAAAATAACTCAGATTTGGAACGAAGAAAATACACCCACATAAATTGACTATAATCATCTATAAATGTCACAATGTACTTGAAATGAGCATGAGAAACAATTGGTGAAATGACCCAAACATCACTATGAATGACATCAAAACACTTTGTAGCACGACTACAAAAATTAGGAAAAGAAAGAATTTTACTCTTGCCTAATTTACAAGTGGAACAATCAACGGAAGCAGTGGAAAATTGATTTTTGTTCCTCAATAAACCCAAATTTGACAAATGAGACAACACAATAGAATTTGGATGTCCTAAGCGCTTATCCCATACCTCAGTCTTACTAGGTGTAGAAGTACAAGCAAACCCGCATTCACCACACTTGCTCAGTCTATGGCTGCCCAAAATAAAAGGCCACCAGCTATTCCGGCTAATCCAGTGGCAAATTCCGCAGCATCTAGGATTCGGGACTTCACCCGAATGAACCCTCCATCTTTCCATAGGTCTAAGTCTGATGAAAGCCCTCAGGAGTTCATTGACCAAGTTCAGAAGGTCATTAACATCATGGGTGTTACTTCTGTTCTGAGTGTTGAGTTAGCCACATATCAGTTGCAAGATGTGGCTCACACTTGGTACAAACAGTGGAAGTCCAAGAGGGTAGATGGCGCAGGTCCCATTGGGTGGGAGGAATTTGTCACGACTTTCTTACACAGATTCTTTCCCCAAGAGCTGAGAGAAGCCAAAGTTCTTGAGTTCATCAACCTCAAGTAGGGAAATAAGACGGTTAGGGAGTATTCTCTTAGATTTACTCAGCTAGCTTGGTATTCCCCTCATGTGGTTGCAGATAATAGGGCTAAGATGAGCAAGTTCGTGTCAGGGGTGAATGATAGCGTGGTGAATGAGTGTAGATCTGCAATGATGAACAATGATATGACCTTAGATAGACTCATGACCCATGCTCAGCAGATAGAGAAGCAGAAGGTTAGGACCAGAGAGAGGCAGAACAAGAGAGCAAAATCAGGTAGTTTAAATTTTGCTCAGCCCAAATCAGAGGGAGGGAACCGTTCGCAGTTTCATCCCAAGTCAGCAGCTCCAACTCCTTTCTCCGCTACTGCCCCAGTGCCAAAATTCATAGACGGTAGCAGAAACAAAGCGCCAGGCTCTAAATATCAGGGTAGTATTAGCAGTGGCCAAACAAATCCCCTTTGTTAGGCTTGTGGTAAGAAACACTAGGGTATTTGCAGAGCCGGTAATGATGTCTATTTTGGTTGTGAAAAGCCAGGCCACAGGATTAGAGAGTGTCTGCAGTCAGGTCTTTAGGGTAAGCAAATTCATTCCGCATCTCAGTCCGATCGCCCGAACCAGCAGAGTGCCACTTTCAGTGCTACTAGTAGGCAACGCCCAAATAGACTCTATGCTCTTCAGACCCGACAGGATCAGGAAAATTCTCTTGATGTCGTTACCGGTACGTTACAAATTTTCCATGTTCATGTTTATGCTTTGCTAGACCCAGGTGCATCCTTGTCTTTTGTTACTCCATACATAGAAGGCGATTTCAGAATCAGTCCCGAGATTTTAGCAAAGCCCTTTTCAGTCTCTACCCAGTGGGCAAAACCATCATAGCCCGATGGGTATACAGGAACTGCCCAATTATGATATTTCAAAAATCCACGTCAGCAGATTTAGTCGAGTTAGAGATGATGGACTTTGATGTCATTCTCGACATGGATTGGCTTCATTCCTGCTATGCCACAGTCAACTGTAGAAATAGGATAGTTCAGCTTTAGTTCCCGAATGAGCCCGCCTTAAAGTGGAAGGGTAGTGTTTCAGTGTTCAGGGGTCAGCTTGTTTCCTACCTCACGGCAAGGAAAATGATTTCTAAGGGTGTGTGTATCATCTCGTGCATGTTAAAGATTCCAGTTCCGAATCTCCCAGTCTCGAATAAGTCCAAGTGGTTAGTGAATATTCAGATGTCTTTCCCAAAGATCTTCCAGTCATTTCTCCTGAAAGGGAAATAAACTTCGGCATAGACCTTCTCCCAGATACTCAGCCTATCTCTATCCTGCCATACAGAATGGCACCGGCAGAACTTAAGGAACTAAAAGATCAGTTGAAGGATCTCTTAGATAAGGTATTCATCAGGCCCAGTGTATCCCCATGGGGTGCGCCAGTCTTATTCGTGCGCAAGAAAGATGGTTCTCTCAGGATGTGTATTGATTACCGTTAGCTCAAAAAAGTTACGGTCAAGAATAGGTATCCACTTCCCAGAATAGATAATCTGTTCGACCAACTTTAGGGTTTCAGTTATTTCTCTAAGATAGACCTTAGATCAGGCTATCATCAGCTCAGAGTTAGAGAATATGACATCTCGAAGACAGCTTTCCGTACTCGGTATGGTCACTTTGAATTTCTAGTCATGTCCTTTGGTCTAACCAATGCCCCTGCAACTTTCATGGACTTGATGAACCGTGTGTTCAAGCAGTACTTAGACATGTTCGCCATAGTCCTTATAGATGATATTCTGATTTATTCTCGCACTGAGCGTGATCATTCAGACCATCTCAGAATTGTTCTTCAAACCCTCAGAAATTATCAGTTATTCGCCAAGTTCAGTAAGTGCGAGTTTTGTCTAATATCAGTAGCATTCCTTGGCCATATTATTTCCGGTGAGGGCATTAGAGTAGATCCTCAGAAAATTGAAGCGGTAAGAAACTGGCCCAACCTCGTATCTCTAATAGATATCAGGAGTTTCTTGTGTTTAGCTGGCTATTACAGACGGTTTGTCGAGAGATTTTCTTCTATTACGTCTCCTATGTCCAGATTGACTCAGAAAAAGGTCAAGTTTCAGCGGTCAGATTCCTGCGAGAAGAGTTTTCAGGAATTGAAGACTCGACTCACTACAGCTCTAGTTCTAGCTCTTCCAGATGGTTTAGATGGGTTTGTAGTATATTGTGATGTATCCAGAGTGGGTTTAGGTTGTGTCGTCATGAAGCATGGTAAGGTCATAGCCTAGGCCTCCAGACAATTAAAGCTCCATGAGAAGAATTATCCTACTCATGATGTTGAGTTAGCAGCCGTAGTTTTTGCCTTGAAGATTTGGAGGAATTATCTTTATGGAGTTCATGTAGACGTCTTGACAGATCATAAGAGTCTCCAGTATGTCTTTTCTCAAAAAGATCTCAATCTTCGTTAGAAAAGGTGGTTAGAGCTCTTGAAGGACTATGACATGAGTGTCCTTTATCATCCAGGCAAGGCCAACATTGTGGACGATGCTCTCCGTAGACTCTCCATGGGTAGTATTTCTCACATTAAGGATAGCAAGAAAAAGATAGCTCAGGAAATCCCATTGATGTGTGAGCAAAAGCTAACATATTTAATATTTTTTAGCTCAAAATAATTGTGGATTCTGAAGGAACTCTTGTTGTTTTGATGTGTTTTCTCATGATATTGCAGAAAAAGGCTGAAGAAATGAGAATAAACAATAATGGAGCAAAAGGGTTGAAAATCTAAGCAAAATAGAAGAAAACATGGCTGACGACCTCTGTGATAAGTCGTCAGCCCAGTGATAGCCTATCAGCATTGGCGTCAGGCTTAACTAGGGAGTTGCAGTTTGAGGAGCAGTTTTGACGACGCCGGTGATGAGGCATCAAAGTCATGATAAGGCATCAAGAATGGCATCAGCCTTAAGTATAAAGTTAGCATGGGAAGAAGATATCTGACGACGTTGGTGATACGTCGTCAGATCCATGATGAGGCATCAGCCACATCATCAGCCTAAGATAGAACCTGAAGGCAACTGAAGCCTCTCTGACACCATCCGTGATAGGGTGTCAACTTCTTGACACGGCGTCAGCCTAGGCATCACCTATTCCGAACAATTTTATTAATTTTATAAATAACATATTTTAGGGTTTTTGATTCAATCATCTATCAGACATCAACTCTAAGAAGAGAGACACGTATTTTTACTCTCTTTCATAAAATATTCTTGTGTTTTCGTATCAACTATTTTTGGTGTTTCTACCTTGTGATTAAATCGGATGAACTACTTGTTTTTTTCTATCCATTCGTAAGTTTATCATTATAATCATGAATTCAACTTGTTGTTTCGTTCATCAAATCATGAGTGGCTAATTTCATTAGTCGGAGTTATGGGATCCATGGATTAGGGTTTGTTATGATACTAGGTGTTTAACGGATTCAAAGAGTAGTAAAACATCTTGAAATTTTGTTGTTTTAACTAAAATCTAGTGGTTGAAAACATTAGGTTATGCGTTAGGTTTTATTTACTTCTAACGGAGAAATAGACTAGAGGACGTGAATTATCAACAGGGACTCAAAAGCTACCAACCTTCTGTTTAATGATTAATGCCGCAACTGGATTAATCTACCTGAGATAACATCATATTGGAAATAGATAAGTTATCTAAGTTTGAGAGAATTATATAATAAATTGTTTGGTGAGGTCGAGAGATAAGCCAGATAGTATAATCGTCAGGGATATTCTGTTGTTCTACTCATTCCGAGAATCTCTAGCATTACCTAGTATCTGTCAATTCCCAAAACCCTTGGTGAACATATCTCTGGTATCCCATTTATCTTGATTACAAACACTGAAGTATTGAAAGTGATATTTAACACACTGTGAACTTAAACCCCCATATTTCAGAAACAGTAAACTACCAGTAAAATCTTTCATAAACAAATCAAAGTTCACACCCTATTCCCTATGGGATTCGACCCCAACCTAGTTGGGTTTTATATTGACAACGATCGCTTACACCCATTCAAGAGTGTAATTTGAGCGTTATCAAAAATGGCGCCGTTGTAGGGGAATACGGTTGTGACTGAAAATTTTGTGCGTGAAATTTTGCTGATAGTTAAGTTTCCTTGATTTACGTTTGGTTGTTGTTTTTGTTCATTTGCAGAATCCCTATAGGTTACACTAAACACTACTCAATCCTAAACCTTACTGCATGAGTAGAATGGAAGAACAACCGTTGCAGTATGAGATTGATGATGATGATGATGTCGATAGAGCAGGGGCAACGGGTACGATCATTCCCCCTCCGTTAGCACCTAGAGCTAAGTTCAATATTACTAGCACAATGATCCAGCTCTTAAATCAGAAGGGGTTGTTTGGAGGCCTTCATGGAGAAGACCCTAACCTGCATCTGGTGAATTTTGTCACCATTTGCAAGTCGTTTTATAATCCGGAGGTAAGCCAGAGAACTATCCATTTGAAGTTGTTTCCTTTGTCCTTATCAGGAGAGGCTACATTGTGGGTAAATAAGTTGACACTTGACTCTAAAACCAACTGGAGGTAATTGAGAGGAGCTTTCCTAGAAAGGTTCTTTTCGCCATCCAGAAGGGTGCAATTAAGAGATGAGATCAACAATTTTAGATAGTTTCCAAATGAGGCTTTACATGAAACTTGGGAGAGATTCAAGAAAAAGCTGACACAGTGTCCAAACCATAATATGATGGACATACATTTAATGGAGACTTTGTATAGAGATTTTAATTCTGTGACGAAGCCAATGGTAGACAACGCTGTTGGAGGGTCATTTGTTGCTCTCTCATTTTAAGATGCTGCTAATATGCTGAATAGGATAACCAAATTAAGTAGGGCTTGGTACACCAGTGATTCTGTGGTGGCAAGTCCAACTATTTCTGTTGGAATGAATGATGAACAGTGTAAAAGGGATAAGGATAAGGATCAAGACATAGCCCATCTTAAGACTCAAATAGACCTACTCACCAAGCACTTATTGCCAGGAAGGACGGAACAGGTAAAAGCTGTAATGATTCAGGTTCGAGCTGATATGGAACCTGAAGAAGAAGTCAACTACTTTGCTAATCATGTGGGTTTCCGAGGATTTAGTCAAGGAAATCAAGGTCGGAACAGGTATGACAATCCTAATCACAGAGACAGGGAGCAATAAAACTGGTGATGCAGCAATGATAAAAATGGGTTGTATGTTCGTGCGGAAAATCAAGAAGCTACTGCAACTAGTTCAGGAAAGTGGTCAATGGAAGATATGATGAAAGAAGTATTGAAAGGAGTAGAGGCTACCAATGCTGGAGTAGCTAGTGTGAGGAGTGAATTTTCCACTATGATTCGATTGGTTAGTTCACATTCAAATTCTATCCAGCAGCTAGAGCAACAGATGAGTCAACTGTCTTCAGTACTAAACCATGGAAAAAGTGGTACTTCACTTACTCAAATGGTTTAGGATCAGAAGAAACTGGACTTGATGTGGACAAATCTGTGAATATTGAGGAAGTTGTAGAAGAACCAGCAGAACTGCACCCAGAGAAGTCTGAGAAACTAAATAGTTTATTTGATATGTCGGACAAGGAGAAGGAAGACGAAGTGGTGTTAAAACCCATCCCATGGCCACCACCTCCCTTTCCTTAACAGCTGAGAAAGAAGGCGGATGATGCAAAGTTCAGCAAGTTCCTAGCAATGCTCAAGCAATTGACTATAAATGTGCCTTTGATCGAGGCACTTGAGAAAATGCCAGGGTATGTAAAATTCATGAAAGACCTTATTACCAAGAAGCGAGCAGTAAGTTGTGAACTAGAAACAGATCACCACCTTTGCAGTGCCATTTCCATAAGGACCTTGATGCAGAAAAAGTTGGATCCAGGTGCAGTCAGTATTCCCTGCACGATTGGAACCATGGAGATTACTAAATCACTATGTGATCTGGGGGCAAGTGTTAATCTGATGCCGTTGACTATTTACAAAAAGTTAGGCCTGGGGAATCCCACACCTACCAACATAAGGCTGGTGATGGCTGACAGATCAGTAAAGTGACCTGTTGGCATTCTGTATGATGTGTTGGTAAAGGTCTCAAATTTCATATTCCCTGCAGACTTTGTCATTCTAGATTGTGAGGTGGACTTTGAGGTACCCATAATCTTAGGTCGACCTTTCCTCGTAACCGGAAGTGTGTTGATTGATTTGAGAGCGAATGAACTCTTATTCAGGGTGAACGATGAAGAGGTATGGTTTGATGTGGGTAGATCAATGAAGAAACATAAGGAAATGAGCGTGTTTTTAGTGGTTGATGTGTATTTTGAGGACGAACAGGATGTAGTCAGAACTGAACAGCTTATGATGGAGCCTTTAGCCACATTTGTGATGAACTATGAAAGCGAAGGCATTGAGGGGTATGAAGAGACAGTTTGTTCCCTAACTGGTCTGGGCTCATATTCTTATGCTCCTAAAAAGCTCGACCTTGATCTGGCTAATCGACCAACGCCACCAGCCAAGACATCCATTGAGGAACCTCCGATGTTGGAATTGATGGAGCTGCCGGGTCACTTACGATATGTGTTTCTGGGAAAAGAGAGCACGCTATCGATTATTATTGCAACTGATTAAGATGAACAACAGGTGAATGCACTTGTCTCAGTACTTCAGAGATACAAGAGAGTTATCGGATGGACTATCGTAGATATTATTGGCATTCCTCCTGGCATCTGTACGCATAAAATCCAACTAGAAGAAGATTTTACTCCTACCATTGAACATCAGCGTCATATGAATCCACCAATGCAGGAGGTGGTTAAAAAGGAGATTATTAAGTGGTTGGATGCAAGAGTAGTTTACCCTATTTCTGATAGCAAATGGGTAATCTAGTTCAATGTGTGCCTAAGAAAGGGGGTATGACGGTGGTTATGAATGAAAAGAATGAGTTGATTCCACTCAAACCAGTCACAGGATGGAGAGTGCATGGATTACCGCAATCTAAACTCGTGGACTTTGAAGGACCACTTCCCAATGCCCTTTATGGACCAGATGCTTGATAGATTAGCGGGTAGGGGGTGGTATTGCTTCTTGGATAGTTATTATGGATATAACCAAATCAGCATTGCTCTGGAAGATCAAGAGAAGATGACATTTACATGCCCATATGGCACATTTGCATTTAAGAGGATGCCATTTGGGCTATGCAATGCACCAACCACTTTTCAACAATGTATGATGTCTATCTTCTCTGACATAGTGGAAGACACTATATAGTCTTCATGGATGATTTCTTTGTGGTGGGTGATTCATTTGAAATGTGTCTGGAGAATCTGAATGTGGCCTTGCAGAGATGTGTTGAATTTAATCTAGTGCTTAACTGGAAAAAATATCACTTTATGGTAAATGAGGGTATCGTGCTGGGCCACAAAATTTTTGAAAAAGGGATTGAAGTTGATCGAGCAAAGGTAGAAGTTATTGAGAAATTACCACCTCCCATTTCAGTAAAGGGAGTGTGTAGTTTTCTTGGTCATGCAGAATTCTATCGGAGATTTATAAAAGACTTCTCCAAAGTTGCAAATCCACTTTGCAAGCTGTTGGAGAAGGAAATGAAATTCATTTTCGATGAATAATGCTTGAAGGCATTTGAGTGCCTTAAAAATAAGCTTATCGAGGCTCCTATTGTTATTGCACCCGACTGGGTAAAATCGTTTGAAATAATGTGTGATATAAGTGGTGTTTCGCTGGGAGCTGTATTGGGACAAAAAAGAGATAAATTATTTCTCCCGATATATTATGCCAGCAAAATGCTAAATGGAGCACAAAAGAATTACACAATAATCGAACAGGAACTGCTAGCTGTGGTGTATACTTTCGAGAAATTCAGATCTTATCTTCTTGGGACTAAAGTAGTAGTCCATATTGACCATGCTGCCTTGCGGTACTTTATAGCCAAAAAGGATGCTAAACCAAGGCTTATCAGATGGGTGTTGCTATTGCAAGAGTTTGATTTCGAAGTCAAAGATAGAAAAGGTTGTGAAAACCATGTTACAGATCATCTATCTAGAATGGAAGGTGGACAGGAAGTTAATGATGAAACAAAGATAAATGATACATTTCTAGATGAGGAGATCCTGGGAACTGCTGTGGAAATATTGCCCTGGTATGCTGATTATGTAAATTATGTTGTCAGTGAGATCCTCCCAGAAAATCTTTCGTCCCACAAAAGGTAGAAGTTCTTGTATGATGTAACACATTATTTTTGGGATAAGCCTTATCTTTTCAGGCGATGTGCAGACAATATCATACGGAGATACGTGCCTAAAGTAGATGTACGGTGTATACTGGAGGCATGCCATGCTTCTCCAGTTGGGGGTCACCATGCAGGTGACCGAACGGACATGAAGGTGTTGCAGAGTGGCTATTATTGGCCAACATTATTTAAAGATGCCCACGAGTTTGTGCAGAAATGTGACCAGTGTCAAAGACAGGGGTTAATATCTAAACGACATGAAATGCCCTTGACTAAGATGCTTGAAGTGGAGTTATTTGATGTGTGGGGTATTGACTTCATGGGTCTGTTTGTAAGTTCTTATGGAATGAAGTGTATTCTGGTTGTTGTTGATTATGTTTCTAAATGGGTCGAAGCTGCCGCATTGGATAACAATGAGGGAAAGAGAGTTGTTGTTTTTCATAAAAAGAACATCTTTTCTCTCTTTGGAGTACCACACACTATCATAAGTGATGGAGGATCTCCCTTTTGCAACAAATTATTCCAGGCAGCTCTGGCGAAGTATGGTATGAAACAACATAGAGTGGCTACTCCATACCACCCATAAACCCGTGGGCAGGTGGAGGTGTCGAATCGTGAAGTTAAGGCCATCATAGCCAAGACGGTGAATGCTAGCCGAAAAGATTGGTTCGTGAAGGCTTGATGATGCCTTGTGGGCATACCGAACTGCTTTCAAGACACCTATTGGAATGTCACCATTCCAACTGATCTATGGAAAAGCATGCCATTTGCCAATAGAGCTGGAGCACAAGGCTTTATGGGCACTCAAGAAGTTGAATTTGAATTAGAAGGAGGCTGCAGAATTGAGATTAGAGAAACTGAATGAGATGGATGAATTCCGTCTCAGGGCATATGAACGAGCAGATTTGTATAAAGAAAAGATGAAAAAGTACCATGACTGGAAGATAGAGAAGCGAGAGTTCAAAAAAGGGGACATGATGCTTCTGTTTAATTCCAGACTTAAGTTGTTCCCAGGAAAGCTGAAATCTAAGTGGTTAGGCCCTTTTAAAGTGAATCAAGTCCACTCATCTGGAGTAGTGGAGCTTGATAATGAAGATGGAAGTACATTTAAAGTAAATGGGCAACGGGTAAAGCTTTACATTGGAACGAAAGAATCAGTGAAAAGCATCATCATTATTTCTCTCAATGAAGTCTGAGGTAATCGATACACCTACGTCGTGCCGTGACATTAAATCAAGCGCTGCATGGGAGGCAACCCATGATCCCTGAGAATAACCCACTCCAGGTATATCCTAACCCTTAGTTTCATTTTGTTTTGATTTTAAGTTGAGGGTGTAGGGAAGCATGTTGTTGTAGCATATTCTGTAAATAACTAGGAGGTGTGCAAGATCTGTAGGTAGTCAACTGATTTTTGTGATTTTGAACACCTCTCCGAAGGTTTGTTTGCAAGACTGTGTGAATTGCATCTTAATGTGACCATTGTGCATCTCGCCATGGCATTAGTTTAGTGCTTAACTATCACTGCTGAACAACTACATGAACCAGATACGTAGTATCTAGTGAAATGCTTGTGTGCCATGTGTCTGTGAGACCTTACTGTGTTCCCTATTGTATTGCCAAATCTAGTACTTTCCCAGTTCATCTTGCCTTGGTTGAGAGATAGGGGTTAGGAAAGGATCATAAGCCGTTTTTGGATTATAAGTCACTTTTAGCCTAAATGACTTCCCAAAATGTATAAAATCCCTTGATCCCTATTTTGAGCCTTAATTGACCATTTTTCTTTCTATAATACCTATCACCTTCCCTTTTTAAATCATAATGAACCTGTTTTGGCCCTGGTCCTCCTTGGACACTATGCACCTTAACGTAGGCAAACAGCCTAAGTTGAGGGTGGCTATCATAGGGGGGTGTGATATAAGTTGGGTATGAAGAAGGGTAGAGTAGAAGAGAAAGAATTAAAGAAAAAGAATAAAAGGTTGGGTGTTGGTGAAAAAAAGCAAGAAAAGAAGCTCTGCTTGAATAAAAAGAAGTGCACCCATCCTGAAAGTGTGATCAAGAAAATAGAAAAAGTGAAAAAAGGAGAAAAAAAAAATTAAAAGAAAAAGAGGTTAATAAGTGGACCCCACAAGTTAAGGTAGTTCCAAGGAGGTTAGTCACTCTAAATGCCGTATAATATCATACCAGCCCTATCCTACGTTACAAGCCGAAGAAAGACCTATAATGATACTAGCGTACCTATATGGAAAACTTGGTAATGACGATAAGGGAAAGCATATGGTATTTGGCATACACTGGTTTGAACTACATTCTGAGAGTAAGTGATGATCCCCATGTTTATATTTTGATGTCTGACATGAGGAAAAGAGGGGAATTTCTTTGTTGTGAGGGAATACTAGTATCTTGCTAAGTTACTTACTTGTTTTGGTAGTGTACATTGATACATGCATGATTATCGGTACTTAGTTGATGCCATGGGTAGAAGCCTTTATGTTACATTGTTGCTTTTCAATAAATTACACAGTAACTTTGAGTTGGTTGACCTTGGAGATGGTAAACTGAGTTTTGAGCTAAATTGGTTGTTGACTGTTGAATGTTCGTTGCATTCTCTTAGTTAGTTGTTGCTTGAGGACAAGAAATTGTTTTAAGTTGAGAGTGTTGATGTGTGAGCAAAAGCTAACACATTTAATGCTTTTTAGCTCAAAATAATTGTGCATTCTGAAGCAACTCTTGTTGTTTTGATGTGTTTGCTCATGATATTGCAGAAAAAGGATGAAGAAATGAGAATAAACAATAATGGAGCAAAAGAGTTGAAAATCTGAGCAGAATAGAAGAAAACATGGCTGACAACCTCCGTGATAAGTCTTCAGCCTAGTGATAGACTATCGGCATTAGCGTCAGCCTTAACCAGGGAGTTGCAGTTTGAGGAGCAGTTCTGACGACGCCGATGATGTGGCGTGAAAGTCATGATAAGGCGTCAAGAATGGCGTCAGCCTTAAGCAGAAAGTTAGCATGGGAAGAAAATATCTGACGACGTTGGTGACACGCCATCAGATCCTTGACTCGGCGTCAGCCACATCGTCAGCCTAAGACAGAACCTGAAGGCAACTGAAGCCTCTCTGACACCATCCGTGATAGGGCGTCAACTTCTTAACGCGGCGTCAGCCTGGGCGTCACTTATTCCGAACAATTTTATTAATTTTTTATTTTATTTCTTTAATTAGGCTTTATTATAAATAGCATCTTTTAGGGTTTTTGATTCAATCATCTATCAGACATCAACTCTAAGAAGAGAGACACGTATTTTTGCTCTCTTTCATAAAATATTCTTGTGTTTTCGTATCAACTATTTTTGGTGTTTCTACCTTGTGATTAAATTGGAGGAACTACTTGTTGTTTTCTATCCATTCATAAGTTTATCATTATAATCATGAATTCAACTTTTTATTTTGTTCATCAAATCATGAGCGGCTAATTTCATTTGCTGGACTTATGGGATCCATGGATTAGGGTTTGATATGATACTAGGTGTTTAATGGATTCAAAGAGTAGTAAAACATCTTGAAATTCTGTTGTTTTAACTAAAATCTAGTTGTTGCAAACATTAGGTTTTGCCTTAGGTTTTATTTGCTTCTAACGAAGAAATAGACTAGAGGACGTGAATTATCAACAGGGACTCGGAAGCTACCAACCTTCTGTTTAATGATTAATGTCGTAACTGGATTAATCTACCTGAGATAACATCCTATTGGAAATTGATAAGTTATCTAAGTTCGAGAGAATTAGATAATAAATTGTCTGGTGAGGTCGAAAGATAAGTCAGATAGTATAATCATCAGGGATATTCTGCTGTTGTACTCATTCCAAGAATCTCTAGCATTACCTATTATCTGTCAATTCCCAAAACCCTTCGTGAGCATAGATCTGGTTTCCCATTTATCTTAATTACAAACACTGAAGTATTGAAAGTGATATTTAACACACCGTGAACTTAAACCCCCATCTTTCAGAAATAGTAAACTACCAGTAAAATCTTTCGTAAATAACTCGAAGTTCACACCCTATTCCCTGTGCAATTTGACCCCAACCTAGTTGGGTTTTATATTGACAATGATCGCTTACACCCTTTCAAGAGTGTAATTTAAGAGTTATCATCCATCATCTTGCCAGACTAGGCGTTCGCTTAGTCGACTCTTTAGAGGGTGGTGTATATGTTCAAAGTAGTTCAAAGTCATCTCTAGTTTCCGAGGTAAAAGAAAAACAAGGCATGGATCCTAGCCTTGCCAAGCTGAAAGAGTAAGTTCAGAATCAGAAAGTTCAGGTTTTCTCCCAAGGGGGAGATGGTGTTCTTCGTTGTCAGGGTTGTTTGTGCATTCCAGGTGTAGATGACTTACGACAACGAATTCTTGTAGAAGCTCATGGTGCGTGATACTCCATCCATCCAGGGGCCACTAAGATGTACCGCGATTTGCGGGAGATCTATTGGTGGAGTGGGATGAAGAGTGATGTTGCAGAGTTTGTGGCTAAGTGCTCTACATGTCAGCAGGTTAAGATAGAGCATCAAAAACTTAGTGGTTCCATGCAGGAGTTCACCATTCCTACTTGGAAGTGGGAAGAAGTGAACATGGACTTCGTGATGGGTTTGCCAAGAACTCGTCATCAGCATGATTCAGTTTGGGTCATTGTAGATAGAATGACCAAGTCATCCTATTTCCTTCCAGTTCGTACCTCCTATTCAGCTGAGGATTACGCCAAACTCTACATGAGGGAGTTGGTCAGATTACACGGTGTTCCCTCATGTATCATCTCAGACAGAGGTACCCAGTTCACCTCTCACTTTTGGAAAGGATTCCAAAAGGGTCTCGGAACCCAAGTTCATCTCAGTACAGCGTTTAATCCTCAGACAGATGGTCAAGAAGAAAGGACCATTCAGACTCTTGAAGATATGCTAAGGGCATGTGCAATTGATTTCAAGGGAAGTTGGGGTAACCACTTGGCCTTGATTGAGTTTGTATACAACAATAGCTATCATTCTAGTATTCAGATGGATCCATTCGAATATCTCTATGGTAGGAGATGTAGATCTCCGATCGGTTGGTTCGAAGTTAGTGAGGCCTCAGTCATTGGTCCTGACTTAGTAGTCGACGCCTTAGAGAAAGTTCAGTTGATCAGAGAGAGAATCCGAGCTGCTCAGAGCCAACAGAAGTCTTATGCAGATGTTTGTAGGAAGGATCTCGGGTTTGAGGTCAACGACTATGTCTATCTTAAGATCTCTCCCATGAAGGGAGTGAAGAGGTTCGGCAAGAAAGGGAAACTCAGTCCCCGAAATATCGGTCCCTTCAGGATTCTCAGTCGCTTCGGCAAGGTAGCTTATGAGCTAGAATTTCCTTCAGATCTATCCTTAGTTCATCCAGTCTTCCATGTCTCTTTGCTCAAAAAGTGCATAGGTGACCTAGCAGTTGTAGTCCCTATTCAGAGCATTGTATTCAGAACAACCTCTCTTATGAAGAGATTCCAGTCAAAATCTTAGACTATCAGACTTGTCTATTGAGGAACAAAGAGGCCCTCTAGTTAAGGTTTTTTGAAGAAATCAGTCTCATGAGAGAACTACTTGGGAAATAGAAACAGATATGCATACCAAGTATCCTTACCTCTTCTCCGCAAATTCATATCAAGCTCAAGGTAACAGTTCTCCTTAAGCTTATTCAGATTCATGTTCATGTCCCCATTTTAAACTTGGTATCTATTACCATTGCATACTCAGTCATGCATTCCTGTATCAGTTCAATTATAAGGTCATGCATCAGATATGTATTCTCGTCTTGAGAAGCTCAGTTTATCAGATTGCTCAGTTACGCATCCATGTACCAGTTATCCATGCATCAGATATGCATGAGTTCAGATGTTTAGCATGTCAGTCATGAGATCATGTTTCAGTCCTTCATGTTCAGTTCATGTTCGGCTTGTCTTATTCTTCCCTCTCAGTTAAGTTTCATTCGAGGACGAATGTTCCCAAGGGGGAGATATTGTAATACCCCAAAAAATCCAACTCAATATTAGCTCCATGTTTCAAGATCATGCATAGTACATCATGGTTCCTTGGTAGTTTCATGATCAAGGTTGATGTGAATTAAGGTCTCAAATATGTCCTAGCTATTGTGCGAATCAAAACATTCCTTACCGATTGAATTCTTGAGAAGGATATTGGTATCGTCAAATTCAAACGAGTATATCTCTCACTATACTACAAATTTTTCATCCCATAACCTACCAACGGATTGATAATTTAATAATCTTTCCGTCGATACTAAATTCTCTTAACACGGACGCCCGGTGAAGAAGTTATGGCTATTTTAAGTTTCTACTGTAAGATGAATATCATTTCAGTGCATGGCACATCGTGGCGGAGGCCAAAATGGAACTCGTCAATTTCCAGAAAGCCTCCGCGATAGCCCCGCTTCGCGCCAAGCTTCCAGGTCGCAATAATTGGCATTTTACCAAGATCCGCGTCGCGCTGGGGCCCTAAATCGGGATAAATTTTGCGTAGTTTTTAGTTTTCATTTTAAACTACTCAAGGGCAATATGGTAACTTCCCAAAATCTTATATATACTCTTTAAACACGAGATTGAAGCCCCAAAGAATCCCTTTTCATTAATTTTATCAAAATTCACTCAAGAACAGTCAAGAACAAGTCTAGGGTTTCCATTGGGGTTTCAAACTTCAAGCAAATTCAACTGTAGATTCCACGAATTCTTAATCTAAGGTATGCAAAGTGTTCATCTATGGATCCAATTCGTTCATAGAGCTCAAGAACCATGTTTTTAAATGTTATTTTGTAAACTTTTTGTGGTGATATAGCATGTACATGTTGATGATTGTTGTTTAAGTTTCAAAATGATATCTAAAGATGTTTTCATGAAATATATGTGGTTGTTAGTTGAAAAACATGAATTTTAGGTGGTTTGATGTGATGCAAGTATGAAATCCACCTATGCTTTAAATAATGCATGCAAGGTGTTTGATAAAATGCCTAGGATGCTAGAAACCCATAATTACTTGATTCTATGATATCTAAATGACAAGTCCATATTAGCTATACACTTCCATATGAATTTCCATGCTATTTATGTGTTGTTGTTGTTGTGGCATGAAGCATGTGTGATAATGGAAATATGAATTATATACACAAAATGTATCCATGCTCTCCCTACCATGTTGAGATGTGAATAAATACATAAAGTATACTATCCCCTACTTATAATATTGTGAATTGTGGACTTTAATCTTGAGATCAAGTCATGTCATATGTGCCAGTTTCCTTCTATCGAGTCCTGGGGGTATTCGTACCCAAAAAATATAGCTGTGTGCCTAGAGCCATGTCATGTTCCATGATAAATCTCAGTCAAGCTATACTCTATAGAACTCAGTCAGTCATGTGACTCAGGGAACATCAGAAATCTTATGATCTCAGTTAACTCTCAGATAATTGTACTACTCCGTCAGTCAACAGATGTCAGTTATTCAGTCCATGTATAGCCAGTTGAATCATGTTCAGTCCCTTCATATGAGAGTAAAAGTTAGCACCGAGTGAACCCAAGGATGGGAACTCACCTGCCAGTTCAGGGTGTGATTCTTAGCAGTCATCCTTGTGTTCCAGAACTACATAGCCAGCGTAGGTTGAGACATCTTAACCTATCAAATTAGGGTTGATAAGGTTTCTTAACCTGTCAGTTTAGGGTCCCACCATTCTCACTTTGAGTACCTTCCAGATAAAGGTCACTCACAACTGTTCTTACCAGTTGCGCGGTATTGACACCCCTCCAGTCGGGGCAGAGATTGGACCCCAGATTACCCGTAACATCATACATGGGGCAAGTCGGTTAAACAAATACCTCCCATAATTTCAGTATCAGTCTCAGTACAAGAACTCAGACAGTTCTTCAGATATCAGTATACCAGGACTGTTAGATACAGTCAAATTCAGTTATAGCACGGGACTCAGAGAGTTCTACCAGATTCAGGGCTGTCAGACACAGTCGCTCATGTTATCAGAACTACAGTTCCAGTCATGTATTAGCGTACAGATTTAGCTACCACGTACTCATGATCTCAGTTACTATGTATGTATGTTTGTACTCTTACGTTCATATCAGTTAGTCAGTTAGCATTATTCATGCATGTAAACCCTTTGCATTAGCCTACCTCACTCGTATACTCAGTACTCCAGTTGTACTGATACATTTGCGCTATGGTGCTTTTTTTTTTCATGATACACCATAGGTCCAGATCCACGAGTTCCAGACTAGCAGTAGCTTTCCAGTCGTAATGTTGCAGTGAGTCCTCATCCATCTGAGGATAATATGATTTGATTTATTCATTTATTACTTCAGTTCAGTTTTATGGAGTTAGTTGGAGACATGTTCCTTCAACTTATTATTCAGACAGTACTTAGAGGTTTTCAGATTTAGTCAGATTTAGCTATCAGATTCAGTATTCAGTTTTATATTCAGTTGTTTTGGGTATTCATTACCCCATGGATGTTACTATATCTCTTCAGTTGAACCTTATGGCCTACATGTTCAGGTTTTCCACATATTATATGTATATTATATAGTGTACAAGTACAGATATCACTCATGGGTTAGCTTGTGGTCCCTCGGGGTCATGAGCACCGTGTAGCATTCCGATTCAAAAAATTGGGGCGTTACATTTTGTCTTTAGATGATTGAAATCTTTTCTTGATACATAAATAAGTTTTTTGTTGTATAGTGGTAAAAAACAATATAAACACATTGAGTCCTAGTAGAGATGACTTTATTCACGGTAGTGATATCAATGTTAATGATACTGCTACATCTAGAGCAACAACCTAGAATGTCATTTAGAATATGGAGACGTCAACTAAAGACTATAGAAGTTCTCATGAATGGTCCATCAAAGTAAGTTATCTGTTTCACAACTTGAATCCGAAATGTGGTCGTCTTACCACACGGATAAACCTTGAATGCGATAGTGTTTTACTTCCATTCTATTTTTTCATGATTGAGTACATATGTACGTAATATTTTTTGTGTTACTTCAACATGGAATATGACTATTTTCTGAGACTAAAGTGTAGTAATATTAGCAATTGTTATAGTAGTTGTCACGCCCCAAATCCCATTGGAGCGGACTGGCACCCGTAGACGAGGAGGCCCGGGAGAACCCGTTCATAACCTATACTTTCACATTTACATTACTTATGAAAATTAGAAATTTGGGCAACACTTTGTTGTAAATAGAAGAAAACAGTACCTGTATCATCCCAGCAGACACGCATATATATATATATAAACAGTAATTGGCCATCAGAGCCATCACGTCTATCAACCAAACACTCCTATGGCTATACAATATGTCTACAAAAGCCTCTACATAGATACACAACTGAGTTAGGGTCGGGACAAACTCCCGCCCACAAAAGACTTTTATACAAATACCAAAATTACATATAGAAACGACTTGGGATGCCCCGAAACAACTGGAGCTCACCACTATCAACAGAATATCCTGGCTCTTACTGCGGAGGTGTACGACCTGAAGTACCTGTTCCTGCAGGCATGAATACAGGTCCCCCGTGAGGGACGTCAGTACGGAAATATGTACTGAGTATGTAAGGCAGTGAGTATCAAGATGAGATACAAAAGATCAACAGAACCCAGATACCAGTGAATAAACAGTATGAGTAGACCACACTTAAAAGAGCTGATGGGATACCTGCACATTACTTTCATATCATTACTTCCCGTATTCCTTATCAATACATAACATATGTCATACAATGGCCAACTGATCAGTGGTACTAATACAATACATCAGGGACCACCCCTGGAATAGCATATATACATAATCTTTATAATACAATGGCCAACTGATCAGTGGTACTAATACAATACATCATATCATCAATTTAAAATAAAGACATTCCATTTCTTAATTCAATTAATCTTTGAGATTGGTTACTTTGTGGTCACACCTTATGGAACTTGAAACCATGATACCTCAATAGGAAAAACATGTAAATAGGTAATCAATATCATGAAAATGAATTAGAGAATCATGGATACCTCATTAAACCATTTCGGAGTCAACAATAGTATATGGACATTTTTTTTTACTAGCCGGACATCTTAAAAGTGAAAACAAGTTCAATTGGTAGTGTTGAAGATCATATGATGTTATTATGTGTCATGTGTCGTAGGACAATGTTGGAAGCTTACTTGAGAGTGCCATGGGTCATTATTCATGCCAAAAATTAGATAGAGTATGTGTTACATACCTTGATATAACCACTTCAATACAAGTCCAACTTGACTTCCCGTACTCTTCGAACACTTATCTACAATAAGTCATTTGTGGCAAACTAGTATTAGCAACCAAACCTTACCATTTAGGTATTAACTTCACCACATAATGTCTAGGAAGTAATCCTTTAACTCATCAATAAGAGTGCTACATACATCCTCTTATACTCTTATTACATTCACATATCATGCATTTTCATGCAATATCCCTCAACATCACTCTTAGCCTTTATTTCCCTTCTTAATCACCATCCAATACCAACATGATCACTAGGCATACATAACCACTAATATAATGATATATCTCCACAATTAATCCTCCATAATCCAATACAACAACTTCCATAATTTACTACTAACAATTTATACAAAACAATTCATAACTATGTTTCTAGTTATCTTCCAACATCAAGACAATACTCATAATCCTTTATCAATACTTATTCATGGATAAGAATCAAGAATAAACAATATTCATACCTTAAAAATGAACTCTTGTATTTAGAATCCTCCTTACATAACCATGGGGTGCTTCTCGAAGCTTTCGAGATGGTGAACACAACTACGGAACCAATTCGAATTTTCTACGGTTGAATCACAAAATATTTGAAGTTGAAATTAGGCTAGGGTTTCACCTTCTCTTAATAATTGGATGATATATGATATATATGAGGCTAAGTGTATGTTTATAAAGACCAATTTTTCGTCCAAGAGGTAATAGAAAATGACCATTTTGCCCTAAAAATTTAAATAAATCCGAATCTGTCCCCAGTGGACAGTTTTGGCAGGCTGAAGTAAATCGATCATAACTCTTTGCTCCGGTATCGGATTTGGGTGAAACCAATTGCATTGGAAATATAATTCAAAGGGATTTCATTTTAATATGAAGTATACCACCCAGTTCTTCCTGTACAAGGAGTTATGGTCGTTTAAAGTTGACCCAAAAATCTGTCCCAAAATTCTGTTTTTTTTTTGATAGGCTGTAGTAAAACGGGTATAGCTCCTTACTCAGACATTGGATTTGGATGAAACCAATTTAATTGGAAAGAAGACTCTCGGAGATTTTCGTTGATATATAGAATCTCACACAGTTCTTTTTGTACAAGGAGTTATGATCGTCTAAATTTGATCCAAAAAAAATTGTCTAGCTGCAGTAATTTTCGTGCAGATTTACTGATCACAGGCTTCCCGACCACCGTTTTGAAATTTCGAATGTGCTCGCTTATATGAAATACTTCTCTGTTTTGGGCAAACTTTATATCGTTGGAAAGCTTATTCCAATACCTACACATACAACTATTGACGGGATACTTCCGAACACTATAAATTTAATTTAACCCATACGCAAGCCTTTAGGACTCCATATAATCGCGATAAGTGTACGAAAAAATTTACGGGGTGTTAAATTATCCCCCCTTAAGAACATTCGTCCTCGAATGTTAGCATAGTTACTCAATTAAGACATGTCCAAGCTTACAATTAACATATTCATCATCATAACATACTTGCATAAAAATAAACACTTACCTGTTATTGTTCTTCTTCCGTCTCATGAACTTCCTCCTCATCGTTGTATAGGTAAGGGTACTTAATCTTCATCGCTTTCTCGTCTTCCCATGTGATCTCCTCAACTTGTTGATTCCTCCAAAGTACTTCTACCGATGCTATCTCTTTATTCCTTATCTTTTTAATTTGGCGATCAAGAAAAGCAATAGGCATTTCTTCAAAAGTGAGATCTTCTGTAACTTGTACATCTTCCGTAGTAGTGATGTGTGATGGATCTCTGATGTACTTGCGAAGCATCGAAACATGAAATATGGGATGAACTGCTGAGAGCTCTTGAGGTAGCTCTAACTCATAAGCAACTTGTCCAAACCTTTGAATGATCTTGTACGGACCTATGTATCGTGGACTTAACTTTCCTTTCTTGCCAAACCTCATCACTCCTTTCATTGGTGATACTTTCAAGAATACCCAATCGTCGATAGAAAATTCAAGTCCTCTTCTTCTAACATCCGCATAAGATTTGTGTCGACTTTGAGCTGTTTCAAGCCGTTGTTGGATCACTTTAACCTTCTCCATTGCTTGATAAACAATATCCGGTCCAAACAAGACCGCATCACCTGCTTCAAACCATACTATTGGCGATCTACACTTTCTTCCATACAATGCTTCATAAGGTGCCATTTTGATACTTGAATGATAGCTATTATTGTAGGCAAACTCGATAAGAGGTAGGTGATCATCCCAGTTGCCTTTGAAATCTAATACACATGCTCGTAGCATATCTACAAGTGTCTGGATGGTACGTTCCGCTTGTCCGTCCGTTTGAGGATGAAAAGCCGTACTTAGATTTACTTGTGTCCCCAAACTCCTTTGAAAAGACTTCCAAAAATTCGCGGTAAATTGGGCTCCTCGATCGGATATAATGGAAATTGGAACTCCATGTAACCGAACGATCTCCTTAATATACAACTTCGCATACTCTTCTGCCGTATAAGTTGTCTTAACTGGTAAGAAGTGCACGGATTTGGTAAGCCTATCAATGATCACCCATATGGAATCAAACTTCCGAAATGTACGAGGCAAACCCGTGATGAAATCCATATTGATCTTGTCCCACTTCCAGACTGGAAGATCTATACATTGCATGTAACCACCGGGTTTCTGGTGTTCTACTTTGACTCTTTGACAATTCGGACATTCAGCTACAAATTCGGCAATATTCTTCTTCATGTCATTCCACCAATATATTGCTTTCAAATCTTGATACATCTTAGTTGACCCTGGATGGATGGAATACCTTGAACAGTGTGCTTCTCTCATAATTCTCTTTCTTAGCTCAACTACATCAGGTACATATAAACGATTCTGACACTGAAGCACTCCTTCTCGTGTAAGCTCAAATGTCTTTGTCGTGCCACTCTGCACATCCTCCTTAAGCTACAATAAAATTGGATCTGGATACTGCTTCTCTTTCACTTCAGCTATCAATGAAGATTCCGCTGCATTACGTACAATAACCTCTTCATCTTGAGTTTCGAGAAGTCGAACTCCCAAATTAGATAGTTGGTGAAGATCCTTAATCATCCCCTGCTTTTCTATAGATGCCATTTTAGACTTACGACTCAGTGCATCCACTACCACATTCGCTTTCCCTGGATGATACAAGATATCAACATCGTAATCTTTCAACAATTCAAGCCATCTCCACTGCCTCAAGTTTAGATCTTTCTGACTGAAGATATATTGCAGGCTCTTATGATCGGTATATATGTCAACATGAACCCCATATAAGTAGTGGCGCCATATCTTCAAAGCAAATACAACTACAGCTAGCTCAAGATCATGCGTGGGATAATTCCTCTCATGTGTTCACAACTGTCTAGAGCCATAGGCTATTACTCTACCATATTGTATTAATACACATCCTAAGACAATTCTCGAAGCATCAAAGTACACAGCATACCCTTCTGTGCCTTCAGGAAGTACCAATACCGGTGTAGAAGTCAACTTGCTCTTCAGATCTTGGAAACTCTTTTCACAGGCATCATTCCATTGAAACTTGGAGGCTTTATGCGTCAACTTAGTCAAGGGTGCAGAAATAGAAGAAAAACCTTCAACAAACCTTCTATAATAACCTGCCAACCTGAGGAAACTACGAATCTCCGTAGGCGTCGTGGGTCTTGGCCAATTCTTCACAGCCTCAATCTTCTGAGTGTCAACTTTTATGCCTTCACTGGATACAATATGGCCCAAAAATGCCACTGACTTGAGCCAAAACTCACATTTAGAAAACTTCGCATACAGCTTACGATCACGAAGAATCTGCAACGCCTGCCTTAAGTGATTAACATGATCCTCTTCTGATCTAGAGTAGACCAGAATATCATCTATGAAAACTATCACGAACACATCTAGAAACGGCTTAAACAGCCTATTCATCAAATCCATAAAAACTGCGGGTGCATTTGTCAGCCCGAATGACATAACCAGGAATTCATAATGGCCATACCGTGTTCGGAAAGCTGTCTTGGGTATATCTTTATCCTTGACTCTCACTTGATGATAGCCTGATCTCAAGTCAATCTTGGAAAAACACTAGGCACCCTGCAACTGGTCAAATAAATCATCAATTCGGGGAAGAGGGTATTTATTCTAGATAGTCACCTTATTCAATTGCCGATAGTCAATACACATCCTCAGCGAACCATCTTTCTTACGCACAAACAATACTGGTGCTCCCCAAGGGGACATACTAGGCCTGATGAATCCCTTCTCTAGCAAGTCTTTCAGTTGCTCTTTCAATTCTCGCAACTCTGCTGGTGCCATTCTATAAGGAGAAATTGAGATTGGCTGTGTGTCTGGCAACATATCAATACCAAACTCCACTTCTCGTTCAGGAGGTAAACCTGGTAGTTCTTCAGGAAATACATCAGGAAATTCATTCACAATCGGAACGGTCTGAAAAGCTGACAGCTCTGCCTCTGTATCCCTTACTCTAACCAAATGGTATATGTACCCCTTGGAAATCATTTTTCTTTCCTTAAAGTAAGAAATAAATCTACCTCTCGGAGCGCCAACATTACCCTTCCATTCAAGGACTGCCTCATTTGGGAAATGGAAATATACCTTCTTAGAACGGAAATCTACTGTAGCATAACAAGACGCTAACCAATCCATGCCCATAATAACATCAAAATCTACCATTTCTAACTCAACAAGATCGTCCATCGTATCACGACCACAAATATTCACAATACAATTTCGATAAACATTCCTAGCTATAAGAGATTCCCCCACTGGCGTTGATACTTCAAATGGCTTGGCTAATAATTCGGGTGTTCTTCCGAACCTTCCCGCAACCAAAGGAGTAGCATACGATAATGTAGAACCAGGATCAATTAAGTCATACACATCAAATGCAAAGATGGACAACGTACCTGTAACCACGTCTGGAGAAGCCTCTAAATTCTGCCGATCTGCTAGGGCATACACACGGTTCTAAGCTCCGCTAGAACTAGCTGCTCCTCTATCACCTCTACCGTGACCCATAAGTTGTGCACCCCTACTCAAAGGAGGCACCGATGATGACGCAACAGCTGATCCGGTAGGTCGTGTTATACCACCTGTGGTCCTGCGTGGGCAATCTCTAGCCATATGCCCCGGCTTACCGCACCAAAAGCAATTGTTCATTCCAAGCCGACATTCGCCAAAGTGAAATCTTCTACATATGGGGCACGGGTGTCGTGGAGGTCTCAATTGACTCATACTCCCTTGCCCTTGATACCCCACTGTTCGCGAACTCTGATTTTCACTGCTTTGCCCGAACTGATTACCTCTGAACCTTTGAAATTGCGGTGGAGCACTAATTGCAGGATAAGAAGATAACGGGCTAGGCAATCTATGAGAGAACGAAGGCCTAAAACCTCCCTGAGATGCCATAAACTGCCCTATAGCTCTGGCCTGCTTAGAATATCCTTTTTTTGATTCCTGGGTTCTTCTTCTTTGCCTCTGATCTTCCATTTTCTGAGCGAAAGCTTGTATCCTCGCTATATCCATGTCCTTGTTCAAAGCAGCAATGGTACAATCTCTAACCAAGTATGGTTCCAATCTATCCACATAGTGATGAACTCTGTCATCCATAGTAGCTACCACATTAGAAGCATATCGAGACAAGGAGTTAAATCAAAGACTATACTCTCTTACACTCATATTACCCTGACGAAGATTTAAGAATTGATCTGCACGGGCCTGACGAGTCTCAAATGGAAGATAATGATCAATAAATACATCTTTGAACTCTCCCCACGTAGTTGGAGGTGCATCAATACCCCTAGATCGTTTCCAATCCTCGTACCACAATATAGCCTCTCCTTTCAGTCTATATGCTGCTAGCTCAACCATCTCTTTACCGGATATGTGCATAACATCTAGAGCCCTTTGGATTTGATCGACAAAGTCCTGCGGGTCTTCGTTAATATCTGATCCGGTAAAAGTAGGAGGATCCAGTTTCAGAAAATCCTGTGTCCGAAGGCTAGTTGCTCTATCCGTACCACTAGAGCCCGTGGTAGGAATAGCTTTCCCTTGAACTTGACCGACAACTATACGCGTCAGAAGTTGTACTGCATCCCTCAAATCTCGATCAATAGCATTAATAGATGGCCCTTCCGGAGGAGAAGAAGCTCCTGATATATGCTCAGCTTGAGACTCACTTTGTTCATCTTGTGCCGGTGGTGACTTACTAGTACCTTCTCCGTCCACTACATCTACTCGCTTCCACTTATTCTTTCTCCTTGTAACCGGCATCGTTACTATAATAAATAAATAAAAACAATTGGATTAAGCGATTGATTATGACTTTATCTCTAATATGGGATCTATTGCACGATCTAAGAAATGGAGAATGGAAACAATCTCTAAATGTCCAATAGCCTCCTGTTTATAGATGTGGTGCACAACACACCGATAAACGAGATTCTACGTAGACACGACTTTGTAGACTCACTAGGACGAACTTCTCTGATACCACTTCTGTCACGCCCCAAATCCCATTGGAGCGGACTGGCACCCGTAGCCGAGGAGGCCCGGGAGAACCCATTCATAACCTATACATTCACATTTACATTACTTATCAAAATTAGAAATTTGGGCAGCACTTCGTTGTAAATAGAAGAAAACAGTACCTGTATCAGCCCAACAGACACGCATATATATATATATATAAATAGTAATTGGCCGTCAGAGCCATCACGTCTATCAACCAAACACTCCGATGGCTGTACAATATGTCTACAAAAGACTCTACATAGATACACAACTGAGTTAGGGTCGGGACAAACTCCCGCCCACAAAAGACTTTTATACAAATACCAAAAGTACATATAGAAATGACTTGGGATGCCCCGAAACAACTGGAGCTCACCACTATCAACAGAATGTCCTGGTTCTTACTGCGGAGGTGTACAACCTGAAGTACCTGTTCCTGCAGGCATGAATACAGGTCCCCCGTGAGGGACGTCAGTACGAAAATATGTACTGAGTATGTAAGGCAGTGAGTATCAAGATGAGACACAAAAGATCAACAGAACCCAGATACCAGTGAATAAACAGTATGAGTAGACCATACTTAAAAGAGCTGATGGGATACCTGCACATCACTTTCATATCATTACTTCCCGTATTCCTTATCAATACATAACATATGTCATACAATGGCCAACTGATCAGTGGTACTAATACAATACATCAGGGACCACCCCTGGAATAGCATATATACATAATCTTTATAATACAATGGCCAACTGATCAGTGGTAATAATACAATACATCATATCATCAATTTAAAATAAAGACATTCTATTTCTTAATTCAATTAATCTTTGAGATTGGTAACTTTGTGGTCACACCTTATGGAACTTGAAACCATGATACCTCAATAGGAAAAACATGTAAATAGGTAATCAATATCATGAAAATGAATTAGAGAATCATGGATACCTCATTAAACCATTTCGGAGTCAACAATAGTATATGGACATTTTTTTTGACTAGCCGGACATCTTAAAAGTGAAAACAAGTTCAATTGGTAGTGTCGAAGATCATATGATGTTATTATGTGTCATGTGTCGTAGGACAATGTTGGAAGCTTACTTGATAGTGCCATGGGTCATTATTCATGCCAATGATTAGATAGAGTATGTCTTACATACCTTGATATAACCACTTCAATACAAGTCCAACTTGACTTCCCGTACTCTTCGAACACTTATCTACAATAAGTCATTTGTGGCAAACTAGTATTAGCAACCAAACCTTACCATTTAGGTATTAACTTCACCAAATAATGTATAGGAAGTAATCCTTTAACTCATCAATAAGAGTGCTACATACATCCTCTTATACTCTTATTACATTCACATATCATGCATTTTCATGCAATATCCCTCAACATCACTCTTAGCCTTTATTCCCCTCTTAATCACCATCCAATACCAACATGATCACTAGGCATACATAATCACTAATATAATGATATATCACCACAATTCATCCTCCATAATCCAATACAACAACTTCCATAATTTACTACTAACAATTTATACAAAACAATTCATAACTATGTTTGTAGTTATCTTCCAACATCAAGACAATACTCATAATCCTTTATCAATACTTATTCATGGATAAGAATCAAGAATAAACAATATTCATACCTTAACAATGAACTCTTGTATTTAGAATCCTCCTTACATAACCATGGGGTGCTTCTCGAAGCTTTCGAGATGGTGAACACAACTACGGAACCAATTCGAATTTTCTACGGTTGAATCACAAAATATTTGAAGATGAAATTAGGCTAGGGTTTCACCTTCTCTTAATAATTGGATGATATATTATATATATGAGGCTAAGTGTATATTTATAAAGACCAATTTTTCGTTCAAGAGGTAATAGAAAATGACCATTTTGCCCTAAAAATTTAAATAAATCCGAATTTGTCCCCAGTGGACAGTTTTGACAGGCTGAAGTAAATCGATCATAACTCTTTGCTCCGGTATTGGATTTGGGTGAAACCAATTGCATTGGAAAGATAATTTAAAGGGATTTCATTTTCATGTAAAGTATACCACCCAGTTCTTCCTGTACAAGGAGTTATGGTCGTTTAAAGTTGACCCAAAAATCTGTCCCAAAATTCTGTTTTTTTTTTTGATAGGCTGTAGTAAAACGGGTATAGATCCTTACTCAGACATTGGATTTGGATGAAACCAATTTCATCGAAAAGAAGCCTCTCGGAGATTTTTGTCGATATATAGAAGATCTCACAATTCTTTTTGTACAAGGAGTTATGATCGTCTAAATTTGATCCAAAAAAATTGTCTAGCTGCAGTAATTTTCCTGCAGATTTACTGTTCACAGGCTTCCCGGCCACCGTTTTGAAATTTCGAATGTGCTTGCTTATATGAAATACTCCTCTGTTTTGGGCAAACTTTATATCGTTGGAAAGATTATTCCAATACCTACACATACAACTATTGACGGGATACTTCCGACCACTATAAACTTAATTTAACCCATACGCAAGCCTTTAGGACTCCATATAATCGCGATAAGTGTACGAAAAAATTTACGGGGTGTTACAGTAGTAATAGCTTTTGATGGCTAGAGGAGTTGGGGTAGGCCGAACAAATACTGGAGGGAGGCGATTAGACATGACATGGAGCAACTACAGCTTACTGAGGACATGACCCTAGGGTGAGTGTGTGGGTTTTTGTAATACCCCGAAAAAATTTTCGTCGAAATTTTGTGCGTAAACGTATTGGGTCCTATCTTCTAGAACGATTTATAATTTTTGTGTGTGTCATTTCATGGATTTTGACCCACCATTTCGTAGAGCATCGAATAATCTTTCCAACGATATGTGGATCACCCAAAACGGACACCCGAGCGATATGAACATTCTGATCGAACGGTGAATAGTGATGAATAGTAAAATGTGCAGGAAAAAGTACTGAGGCCAGGCGTATTTTTCTCTAACTTTAAATGATCATAACTCCTTGTACATAATGAACTGTATGAGCTTCTATATATCAACGGAAATCCCTGAGAGTCTTCTTTCCAATGAAATTGGTTTCATCCAATTTGGACATCGGAGTAAAAAGTTATGGCCAATTTACTTCAGCCTATCGGATAGATCACTGAAGGGCAGATTTGACATTGATTGATTTTTAAAGGTATTTTGGTCATTTTCCATTATTGTAACCCTCTATATATACCCCCTTTGAGCTGAGAATTGTCATTCATTTTCTCTCATTTCTCTTATATCTCTCTCTCAAAATATATACATATATATATAGAAGAAGAGGAGTTAGGGTTAGGGTTCCAATTGGGGGAAAATCGATTCAAGGCTTCGCTTCGCGAATTGCTTCCGTCAATCTCTTCGTCTACGAAATCTAAGGTTGCAAGTATTTATCTATGGGATCCTTTCGTCCATAGAGCCCACAAATCCTTTTTCAAAGGCTTAAGATACATGTGTGTATATATATATATATATATATGATTATACTTTCTAAATTTTCATTGTGTATGTGTGTAGTATTCACATGATGGTTGAGATATATGTGTGGCATGATTGTGTGTGTTGGTTGAAGTATATGTGTGTAGTATTTGTGTGATGGTTGGTGAGTATGCTGTTGAAGTTGATGATATCCAAGAAGGGATCTTTGTATGTTTGTGGAAACTATGGTGGTGTGTGATGTATAAATATATGAAATGGCTAATTGAATACTTGTAATCTTGATGAATCCACCTATACCTAAGAAGTGCATGTAAGGTGTTTGTGAAAATACCTAAGAGACTAGAGATTTTGTTTTTATAACATAATAGGTCC
Organism: Capsicum pubescens; assembly: GCA_030864215.1. NCBI lineage: Eukaryota > Viridiplantae > Streptophyta > Magnoliopsida > Solanales > Solanaceae > Capsicum > Capsicum pubescens. The sequence continues at coordinate 77,942,308 of CM061544.1, forward strand.
AAAATTAATTGTTTTTGAATATATGATGATTTAAATTGTTAAGCCTTGATTTATACTATTATTCCATTATTTCCTTGTTATGACTTTATAATTGTTATTGGGAATTATATATCCCTACTATTGATTGATATGTCAAATATTTTCTAAATGTGAGTTGGATTGTGAATTGAGAAATGTGGATGTTGAAGTTGAAGGATGATGGTGTTGTGGTGCATGAAATTGAGCATTAAACCTATGCCCTAAATGGTGCATGTAAGGTGATTGCTAAAATGCCTATGTGAAGAAGAATTAAGTATTTGACATGTTTGTTATCCAAATTATGATTTCATGCCATATCCATATGCTTAACTTATGTCTACCATATGTTTGACAAAATATTTAAGAGAATAGGAAACTATGCATTGTGGTTCATTAGGCCTTAAAAGATAAATTCATGCTTTGTTCCTATGGATAGTTGATTTCCTTGAATTTGTGGTACGTTGTGGGTGTATGATGGAATGCCATGATGAATTGTTGAGGTAACTATGATGTTTGTGTGTAGTATTTCCTGTGGACCCAAAGCATGCTCCCCACGTGTTCGATTGGATACTTATATGAAGAAATGAGGCCATTTGATTTGCTAAGTGTGAAGTCCTCAATTATGTGTTGCGTATGATGGCTTATGGGCATGTTGTGTATGAGTTATCTATCTTGTGTTACTTTATACTATTGTGTGCTGGGTGTACGTATGCCCGAAATAGTCTGCTGGTCTAGAGCCGAGTCAGTTTCACGGTAATCTCAATCGAACGATGAACAATGAACTCTCGGTTAGTTTCAAAACTTGGGAAAAACTTAGTAATCTCGAAAATCATTCTTTATCGAATACTCGGGCCATGAAGCTCTGAAATCTTACATATCAATTCACTCCGTTACAGACCTCTGTACATTTTGTAAGATAGTAAGCTTATCTTAAAAGTAAGTGGCATTTAGAAATACTCCGTCAGAGAACAGAATCAAGCGAACTCTGTCATATTGATAAAGTATCATAATGTGAGAACAGATTCAGTTCAATTGAGTACAGTTAAGAACCGGTTAAGTGTCTTTCAGTTGGGAGTAAGATTTAGCACCGAGCGAGCTAAGGAGGGGAACATTCCTGCGAGTAGAGGGTTTGATTCCTGGTAGCAATCCTTATGCTCCAGAACTACGTCACCAGCATAGGTTGAGACATCTATCCTGCGAGTAGAGGGTTAGATGAGGTGGTTGTCCTGCGAGTAGAGGGTCCCACCGTTCTCGTTTGAGGTCCTGATAGTAGAGGGTCCTATGTAATTGTCTTTATTGGTGGTGTGGTATTGACACCCTTCCAGCTGGGGTACAGGTTGGATCCCACTTGTGGTAAGTGGGGCATGTCGGTTAAATGATCACTCCCATAGTTTCAGTAACAGTCTCAGAAAAGAACTCAGTTAATGTACAGAAGTTGAGGCTGCCAGATACAGGTCTCCCAGTATTGCTATCATTATCATTGAGTAGAGAGACTTCCTGCTAGATGAGGGTTGCTCTCGAACTTATTTACCCATTATCATTATCATTGAGTAGAGAGACTTCCTGCGAGATGAGGGTTGCTCTCGAACTTATTTACCCATTATCATTATCATTGAGTATAGAGACTTCCTTCTAGATGAGGGTTGATCTCAGATTCAGTTGTTCAGTGTTCCAGAGTTGGTGAATTTGAATACCAAATATCAGTAATATCAGTTATCCGATTTCTCAGTATGGATAAGTACAGATGTCAGCTCTAGTATCTTCAGATACTCAGTATCTTATAGTCAGTATTATTATTTTCGGGTGTCAGTGTTCAAAATATAACATTCGGTGTCATGATGATTTCAGTTTTACTTTATGCATTCATATGTGTATTATTGATCAGACATGTTTCAAAATTGGTAACTGCAGAGTTTCTATATATGTTTATTCCAGCGAATACATATTATTCAGATTGTTATGTTTATGCATAAGACTTATATTTCACCTTACCCTATCCTTGCATACTCAGTACATTCTTTGTACTGACGCATTTGTGCTATGGTGTTTTCCCTACCATAGGTTCGGAAGAGCGAGATTCAGAGTATATTTAGCTGTCAGATCTTGTATAGCAGTAGTGGGTGCAGCAGTGAGTCCTCATCATCCGAGGATATTGTTATTACAGTATTTGATTTTAGTAGACGGAGTTAGTTGGGGAATTGTCCCTTCAACTCCACAGTTCAGGCAGTCTAGAGGCTTTTCAGACAGATGTATTAGTGTGTGGTTTCCAGCATTGCATATTTTTAGATGTTTAAACCTTATGGAAAGTTTACGCATATATTTTATTATATTATGCAGTGAACAGGTACAGATATCAGAAAAGGGTTAGCTTGTAGTCCTTTGTGATCATAAGCACCGTGTGGCATTTCGGTTCTCGGGAATCGGGGTATTACAGTTGTAGCAAGGTTTTAGGAGAGCTCTTGTGTAGCTGGGTTAGTAATCCTAGGATGGTGTCCATAAGTAGGATCCTCTAGCCAGGAGAGTTTGGGTGTGGTGGGTGTCTTTGGTCCGTGAGTGTATGTTACTACTAGGTGGGTGTCCTATTTCTTATTTCTTATTTCGAATTACTCGTATTTCTCTTATTTTGTATTTCTCTGATATATATTTTTATTATTTCTTATTCCTTATTTCTGTTATGTCATCCATCGTGCTTCATGTTTCATTACGACATTGTGTACTATTCTTTATCTTGAGCTGGGAGTCTATCAGAAACAACCTCTATACTTTTTCGGAGGTAGCGGTATGGACTGTGCACATTTTACCTTCCCCAGACCTCACTTTGTGGGAATACGCTGGGTTTGTTGTTGTAGTAGTAGTAGTAATAAACCGACTAATCACACAAAATTGACATAAATATATATATACAGAAGTTTGAGTTTTTTTTTGTGAATTCTGACTACGATATATTCTGATGACGGTTTCCTGATAAAATGTTTTTGCTTTCTCTTTTTCAACACAGATGGAGTGATGCTTTTATTGAGGGAGCTTATTTACTATTCATCTGGTTTGGGAAATTTGTTGTTACCATTCTCTACTATATATGGTTGATCTGTTGGTTTGGTACGATTTTGAGACATTACAATTCCTTGTTTGATTTTATGCAAAATATCAATTTTGTAATAAAGATATTTTTATTTTTAATGTTAGTAGTTAAGACGGAGTCAATTGATTTTTTGCAGCACCACCACTTGACAGTCATGCCACACTATACAACATCAGCCACAGACTTACAATACAATCTAAGTAAAATAGACTAAGTATAAAAAAACGTAAATAACTCAACAATGTACAAGAAACAAGTTCCCAACCTTTATTATTCTCTCTGAATTACAAAGGAACAATGACAAACGAATTTTCTATGGCATACAACACTCGCTGCCTTAGAAAAATTCTAGAAACACAAATATAAAAGTTGCACAAAGGCAGTTACAAGCAGTTACAACTGTCATTCTTGGAAGTATGTCATTGGACATGGCTTGCATGCCTATCACATGACTAAATAGACTCATATAATACATTCTAATTACATATCTGAAAATACTACATGTAAAAGCATTCAAATTTTGAAATACATATTGCCCCATGTGACAAGAATATGGGCAACCTTGTCCCTTCGTTAATTTTGCCATGTTCTACACTTAGAATATTTTCAGCAGCCACACTTAGAATATCTTAGCTTCGCTTTTTCATGTCTTCCAGCCACCACGTTACCTTGCCAGCACCACACATTTCCTGTATCATGCCACTGCATGTGCTTGCGTCATATTACTACCTCAGTTGTGTCACTGCCTACGCCACACCACTGCCTAGAGAATGGAAATGTCTTTACTATGCCATCGCCTAGACCATGCCATGTCCTAGACCATGTCATCCCAATGCCATTGCTTATTCCATGCCATCGCCTGTGCAATGCTAGTGTCGATGTCATACCAACACCTTGCTAAGTCTTTGTCATTGCCTGCACATATGCCAGCACGAGTGTCATGCGTCTGTTGCCACCTGTTGTTCCCAAGGCCTTGCTGATACTCCAAACCCTTGGTCATCATCAACTGTATGCTATCTCATATCTACCACGACATCATATTGCTTGTCTTAGCCCATGTCAAGGCCAATGATCACTTGAAAATGGCTTCCCAACTATCATACCTTAGACTGGAGGACTAACAATGCACCCCCATCATATGAACTTGATGCCATCGTCGAGGTTGTTTTGAGGTAGTCCTTAATCTTCTTGTCGAATTGCCATATATTTTGAGCCTTCTCCCAAACTGTAAATTTTTCACTCTCGCCTTTCTGTTTTACCCAAAATTCTATTTTTGTATTCTCTTTGCCGATTTCACAACCTGATGATCAAGTATTATAATAATCTTTGTCTTATACTGTTCGTTATCAAAGGAGGAGTCCTCTTTGACTTGTTGTTCCTTAGGTCTTCAGCATCTTTATGATACCACTTTAGTAAACTTACATGGAAAGAGGGGTGAATCTTCAACTATTCTGTCAAATTCAACTTATGAGAGACTTCCTTAATCCATTCAAGAACTTCGAACGGACTATCATATCTCGAAATTAATCCTCTATGTCTTCTTTCACGCACAATCTGTTTCCAAATTTGTGAAGTGAGCTTTAGAAGCACCGTTTCTCCCACATTGAACTCCACCATATGTCTATGTTGATTAGCATATTTATTATTGCATTTCTGGGCCTTCGTTAAGTTGTCTTGTGCCTGAACAAGCATGTCATACTTGAATTTCGCATACCTATAAGCAGCAGGGCAAATACCATGACTTGTTAGCGTCATTACCTTAAGTGGTGTCATAGGCTGCTTGCCTAAGACTAGTTCGAATGGACTTCTCTACATTGCCACTGATCTATATAGATTATAGCAAAACTGCGCCATAAGTAAGACTCTCTAGTTATGTTGGCTTGTTGTCACAAAATGCCTTAAGTATTCTTCTAGAAAGTGGTTAATTCTTTCTTTTTGGCCATCAGTTTTAGGATGATTTTCTGTGGAAAACTTCAAGTCTGTACCATTATTCTGAATAAAGTCTAACAAAATAGACTTGTAAACCGCGCATCTCCATGACTCACGATATCACTTGGCAAACTAAAGATTTGCACCACATTCTGATAGAATAGTCTTCAGTTGAACATGTCACTGCTGCAGCAACAAAGATTGCATACTTTGAAAAATGTCCACCGCTACCACTATAGATACATTCCCATCAACCTTTGGAAATGCAATAATGAAGTCCATTGAGATAGACAACCATGGTCTTTCAGGAATTGGTAGAGGTTGCAACAAACCTATCTCTTTCATACCTTCATGCTTATCCCTTTGGCAAACTAGACAAGTCTTCACGTAAGTTTCAATTTCTTCTTTCATCTTTGGCTAGAAATATGCAACGGACAACAAAGCTAGAATCCATTCAACATCCAGATGTCCATAATCACCTTAAAGTACTAAAATCCCCCCCCCTCCCGAAAATAATGGAGATCGTCCTCCATCCAATAGCTTCTGATTTTCCCATCTTTCACTAGACCCATTGATTTGACATAGAGTAGATCATTTGCAGCACAAGATCTGATTCTATCAAGAAATCTAGTTTCAAGTCGGGAAATATTGTATATAACAACAAATACCTCTTTTCGACTGAGTGCATCAACAACTTGGTTGTGATTTCCTGGCTTATTTTCCCAAATGATGTCATATTCTGCCAAGAATTCCTGCCACCGTGCTAGCTTTAGACTCAATTTTTTTTGCATCTTAAAGAAGGTATTAAAAAAATTGTCAGTCCGCACAATGAAATGAGTGCCCAATAAGTACACCCTCCAAGTTTGCAATCAATGCACTATTGCTGCCATTTCTTTTTCATGGGTCGAATACCATTGCTCCGCAAGACTCAGTTTCCTAATTTTAAAAGCCAGGGGATAACCTTCTTGTCCCACACCACCCCAATTTCCCTGTTTGATGCGTCAGTATGCACTTCAAAAGGTAATTCAAAATCAGGCAACTTCAAAATGGTTTCTAATGCAATGTCTTTCTTCAATGTCTGAAATGTTGAATCACATTTTTCAGGCCATTCCAACTTGACATCTTTTTTTTAGCAAATCTGTCAATGTTTCCACACTTGCGATAATAGTTAGCCATACCCAAGAACGACCTCAAGACTTTGACCCCACTAGTCTCCTGCCACTCTACAATTGCTTCCATGTTCTCTGGATCCATTATTACGTGGTTTTGACTGGCCAAATGCCCAAGGAATTTCACTTTCTTCTTGGAAAATTCACATTTTTCGATCTTCACATAAATTTCGTACTCCCTCAAATGATACAATACCATATTTAAGTGTTCCAAGTGTTCATCAAGAGAGCAACAATAAATGCCGATGTCATCAAAATATACCACAACAAAGATGTCTACGTAATCAAATAACACATCATTCATAAAGTTGTCGAGGCGTTTGTCCACCCAAATAGCATAACAAGAAACTCATATGAATATTACCTCATTAAACATGTAGTTTTGAGTTCATCTCCTTCCTCTATTCAAAAATGCCAATAACCTGACCGAAGATCAAGTTTAGCAAACCAACTTGCTTTGCTTAGCCTTTAATATTGAAGTGGAGATTCGTCTTATTTCAATAATTAACGAAAAGATTCCTGCACTTTAAACTCCTTTGCAGTTCTTTCTCCATTTTAAGTGTCTTCTAGATATCCTAAAGAAGGACTTGTGATAGTGTATTATGTTGGAATAGGTCTTTGAAGGGAATCTGTGCCAAAACCTAAATGAGTATATCTTAATGTGCGCAACAGAATAATTCAGACAATCCAAATGATTTTTGAATATGTACGTGGATATTTTCTTGAACTTTGCCACACAATGATACCAGTTCAAGATAGGCTGATCAGAATTTTGTGTGATTTGTATCTTGTTGGGCTGCATCAGTGGCAACATTCAGCTATATCTCTTCGTCAAACCAGTAGTTCTTTTTTGGTCGAAGACCCAAAGCTTTTAAAAAATATGCCTTCCCAATATCAACATGAGCAACCTAGTGCAAACATTAGACAGTAAAACAGCATTGAACTAACGACATGCATGGTACGAAATTAAATAATATATTCCCTTCTGGTGACTTGTTCTTGTTGATGTTTTGGATCCAAAACCAACATGTCTGATACCAAAATAATAAATTAACTGACAAGATCTTTCATTCTGTGTTTTACAGTAATATTATCAAAACATATTACGGTGTAATTTATGGTTCTTTTGCATCGTGATAACAATTCATGTTACTATTTAACTAGTTTGACATGCACGTCATCAGTTCTCTAGATTCTAGCTTAACAAAATTATACGTTTTATCCCTACATTTCTACTTAGTTAACCCAAATATACTATTTGATCAGCAGTGACTTGTACATTTTGCATTTTATGTACCTCAGTTGCCAGCCATAGCACGGGCTCTAATGAGATATCTAAAGATACTCAACTAGTAAGTTGATACAAATTGCAGAAGGTTCATTTATATGTCATCATACCAATAATCCTTATAGTTCTTTATAGTATAAATCTGGTTGCCCACAGTTATGCTGTCATTTAGAATCCCGTCTTAATAGAATTTTCTTGTGATTTTTAATTTGTCTATTTTTGGCTGTTGCAGCAGAGACCTGACGCTAAAGAAGCATTATTGTCGAGATATCTCACTAGGATAAAACGAAAATTTGTTTTAAACAGTTAGTTCTCTTCCTCTTTTCTTTTCCTCTCACCTTAGAGGTATGTGGATCTATTGGTCATATTTGCTGGCCGTTTTCTATAATCAGGAGCTAATTTGAATGAGGTACTCGGAAGTGAACTCAATCCATCTTCCCCTTCCCATGGAATTTCAGAAGTCGAATGATTACCGTCCACTAGGGCTGTGCATATAAACAAAACTTCACAACTCTTTCTTGTAAGTGCTAGATCCTAATAACTATTTGATTAACTGCTTTCCTACTCCTTTTAATATTGAAGTTGAGAATGTTCTTTGTCAATAACAAGTGTAGGGAGATTCTGTGACAAACCTACGACCACCAGTTATTTGGCTTGCATTATGTAGTATATCATTTGTGAAGAAAAAGAAGGGTACAAATTATACTTCACTACTGTTCCTTATTACTTTTGGCTTCTTTCTAGATGCCCCTAAGAAAGACTTGTAATAATGTATTGTAACATCATCCGTACATTTTAACTGGTTGGATTTTTGATGGAATACGAATTTGAAGGGGATTTGCGCCAAAATCCAACAACGCACAATAACCATGTCTAGGGATGACAATGAGGCGTTGCGGGGTTTAGACTATGTAGGGCGGTGTCTAAACTATTCCCCCAACTCATATTTTATGCAAAGCAATATTTACACCAAAGCTTAATACATTCCAACTAATCTAAAATGCAAATAAAAGGGCAATAACTCAGTGGTTCTTCCAAAATGAAATGAGAAACTAAAGGGCCAAGTAACAACTACCCACATCTAAGTCAAAAAGAGGTGTAAAATATTAAAATGATAGTTGTATAACTCTTTTTTTTTTTGAGTGACTTATTCATCAAACAAAAGTACCTCCTGATGCAGATCATCCTCTAAAAGTTGAGCGAGCTCTCAATGTAATTTAATCCTTGAACATTTCATTTTTGTGTGGTACACCAACGACTCCTCGTAAACCATTCAATTGCCCCTGTACCACCTTTGCATGCTGGGCAATGCAACTGTCGTTTAGGGTCATTAATCTGCATAAAAGTCATCGTGTCGAGACATTCAATAAAATTTTAAACCAACAACTTTTCTTGTGCCTCCCATAACTCATTTCTTTTGTCTATCATCAAGATTGTCATCATATAGAAATTCATCTTCATCACTATCATCATTAGGAAAATCCAATTCATTATCCTTCCCAGTGTATTCACACGCCTTAGCATCATCATTAAAATTGGGGAATTAGATGACCCAACATTGTTATACAATTCCTATTTCTTAACAATTGGAAGACCGCAAGTACTATTTTTATTTTCCCAATATTCTAAACCAGGATTATGAGGAAGCCATGGCATCTTCCCAGTGTTGCTGATTTAACCCTTGTTCTGGGCCTCCCTACCAGACAAAACCTATCCATTATTTATGAAGGAATTGAAGCCAAAATATCCAAAACCTACATTTCTCTCATCAAACCCAAATGTTTTGAGGATAGATTTCTGATTTATTGATTTATTACAGGGCTTTACAACCCTTTCATTGGTACTGAAACTGAAATTTGTATAAACTAAAAAAATATAGGACATATCAACAGGAAGGAAGTGTAAGAGTGGACTTACTAGTCTCACTACATTGGTTTTTATAACTCTTTCGGTGTTATTCCGATGATAGCCCAAATAAATGAGTTATGAGGGGCGCAAGAAAAGTTGTGGGTTCAAATTTTTTTTTTGAATGTCTCGACACGATGACTTTTATGCAGATAATGATCCTAAACGACGGTGGCATTGGCCTTCCTGCAAAGGTGGTCCAGCGGCAACTGCATAGTTTACGAGGTTGCAGTCATTTATGTACCATACAAAAATAAAATATTCAAGTATTAAATTACATAGAGAGCTCGCTCAAATTTTAAAGGAGGATTGTGTCAGAGGGTTACTTCTGCTTTATGAATATGTCATTCAAAAAGAAAAAGAAATTATTCAACTTTCATTTTAGTATTTTAACATTATTTTTGACATAGATGTGGGTATTTGTAATTTGGCCCTTAAGTTTCACATTTCATTTTGAAAGCGCTACTGAGTTATTGGCCTTTTATTTCTGCATTTTAGTTGAGTTAGAATGTAATAACCTTTACTGCAATTTTTAGACTTTTGTGTATTCTAATCATTTTGCCCTTCCTCATTATTGCTTTACATGATTTATGTGTTGGGGGAATAGTTTAGACCCCGCCGCATAGTCTAAACCCACCACTCTCTATAGTCATCCCGAGACATGGTTATTGTGCGGTGTTGGATTACTGAAAATTCAGATCCATCTTCAGAAAACATGCCTGGGTTCAACCTAGATACGCTTTCTCAGCATTAACATGAGTAAGCTAGTGCAAATATTAGACAACAGAACACTGAAATTACAGACGTACATGGTGAGAAATTAAATAACTTATTTCTTCATGAGACTTTTACTTGTTGAGACTTGTACTTGTTGAGGTTTCTGGACAACTTATTGTTTCATACGAAAGTAATAAATTGACTATATCTTTCATTTTGTCAATAGAAAATCGAAATCTTTTCTTGATACAGAAATAACTTTATTGTTGTATAGGAGAAGAAAACAATATAAACACGTTGAGTCCTAGTTGACTTTATTCACAATAGTGATATCCATGTTGAAAATACTACAAGATCTGGAGCAACAACCAAGAATGTCATTTAGTATATGGAGATGTCAACTGTAGAATATAGAAGTTCTCATGAATGGCCCATAGAAGTAAGCTATCTGTTTCACACCTTGAATCCGAAATGTGGTCGTCTTGCAACACGGATGGACCTCGAATGCGGAGTGTTTGACTACTATTCTGTTTTTGCTTGCTTGGGTACATATGTACGTATTATTTTTCGTGTCAATTCCACATGGAATATGACTATTCTCTGAGACTAAGGTGTAGTACTATTAGTAATTGTTGTAGTAGTAATAAACCTACTAATCACACAATTCCACCTTGATTTTTTTATTTATTTTCGGAGGTAGCGGTATGGACTGCGTACATTTTACCTTCCCCAGACCTCACTTTATGGGAATATACTGGGTTTGTTGTTGTTGTTGTTTTTGTGAATTCTGATTATGGTATGTCCTGATGACAGTTTCCTGGTAAAAGAGTTTTGCTTTCTCTTTTTGGACACAGATGGAATGATGCTTTTATTTAGGGAGCTTATTTACTTTTCATCTGGTTTGGGAAATTTGTAGTTACCATTCTCTACTAGATATGGTTGTTTATCTGATGGTTTGGTACGATTTTGACACATTACAGTTCCTTGTTTGATTTTATGCAAAATATCAATTGCTTAAGAAAGATTTTTTTTTTAATGTTAGTATATGAGACGGAGGCAATTAATTTTTTGCAGCACCACCACTTGACAGTCATACCACAATGCACAACTTCAGCCACATTTAGAATATTTTAGCTTCGTCTCTTCATGTCTTTCTGCCACTGCATTGCCTTGCCAGCAACATGTCTTTCCTGTTTCATGTCACTACCTATGCCTGCACCATGCTGCTAACTTAGTTATGTCACTGCGTAGGCCACGCCACTGCCTATACCATGCTAACGTCTTGACCATTCCATCATCTTGGCCATGCCATCGCCTAGACCATGCCATGTCCTATACCATTTCATGCCAATGCCATTGCCAGTGCAGTGCCTGTGCAGATGTCATACCAATGCCTTGCCAAATCTTTAACACTGCCTGCACCCATGCCGGCTTGGGTGCCATGCTCTTGTCTCCCCCTGTTGTGCCCAAGGATTCCCTGCCGAGACTCCAAACACTCGGTCATCATCAACTACATTCTATCTCATAGTTACTACGACATAACATTGCTTGTCTTAGCCCGTGTTAAGGACAATGTGCACCTTGACATGGCTTCCCAACCATCACGTCTTACACTGGGGTCTAACAATGCACCCCCACCATATGAACTCGACGCCCTCGACGAGGTTGTTTTGAGGAAGTCCTCAATCTGCTTGTTGAATTTCAATACATTGTGAGCCTTCACCCAACTGCATGTTTTTCACACTCGCCTTTCCATTGTACCCAAAATTCTGTTTTTGTATTCTTTTTACTGATTCCACAACCCGATGATCAAGTATTTTAACAATCTTTGTCTAATACTGATTCCGAATCAAGGGAGGAGTCCTCTTTGATTTATTGTTGCTTGGGTCTTCAGCATCTTCATGATACCGCTTCAGAAAACTTACATGGAAAATGGGATGAATCTTCAACCTTTTCGTGAAAATCAACTTATAAGCGACTTCCTCAATCCTTTCAACAACTTCGAATGGACTATCATATCAAGAAATTAATCCACTATGTCTTCTTTTGTTTACAATCTGTTTCCAAATTTGTTAAGTGAGCTTTAGAATCACCTTGTCTCCCATGTCGAACTCCACCACACGTCTATGCTGATTAGCATATTTATTCGGGAGTTTCTGGGCCTTTTTCAAGTTGTCTTGTGCCTCAACAAGCATGTCATGCTAGTGTTTCACATATCTGTAAGAAATATGGCAAATGCCATGCCTTTTCAATGTTATTACCTTAAGTGGCATCATAGGTTGCATGCCTAAGACTAATTCGAATGGACATCTCTCTGTTGGCAATGATCTATGTAGATTATAGCAAAATTGTACTGTATCTGACAAGTTTGCCTGGTTATATTAGCTTGCTTTCACAAAATGCCTGAATTATTCTTCTAGAATATGGTTAATTCTTTCGGTTTGGCCATCAATTTGTGGATGATTTGCTGTGAAAAACTTCATGCCTATCCCCATCATGCTGAACAAAGTCTGCCTTAACCGACCTATAAATCGTGCATATCAATGACTCACGATATCACTTGTCAAACTAAAGTGTAGCACCACATTCTGATAGAATAGACCTGCAGCAACTTCGGATGAACATGTCACTGGTGCAGCAACATAGATTACATACTTGGAAAACCTGTCCACTACTACCATTATAGATACATTCCCATCAACCTTTAGAAATGAAGAACTGAAGTCCATTGAGACAGACAACAATGGACTTTCAGGAATTGATAGAGGCTGCAACAAACCTACCTCATTCATACGTACAGTCTTATCCCTTTGGAAAATTTGATAAGTCTTCACGTAAGCTTTAATTTCTTCTTCCATCTTTAGCTAGAGATGAGGGGTTCATCATATCACGGTGGAGGCCTAATCGGCTTTCCAGTTACGAATTTAAATCCTACAGGGGCGGTATGGTCTTTTCCCATTGCCCCAATCCATGAAAACACAGGATTTATCACCAGTTAAGGAATTATATGCAAAATTTCCTCAATTTCCTCTCTAAAATAAACCCTATCTACCACCCACATTCATTAAGGTCAATCATTATTCCATCAAGAAAACTCAAGAATTCAAGCTCCCCCCCCCCCCCCCCCAAGAACGTTCAAGAAAGTGAATTCTCCTGAAAGATTAAAGATTTAAGGTATGTTAAATGTTCATCCATGATCCCTTCACACCCATGGAGTCTAAGGACCTATTATAATGTTTTAAATCATGAACTCTCATGTTTAATTCACACGGATTATCTTCCTGAAACTCTTACAAATTTTGAATAAACATGATGTGTACAAGTGATTTTCGATTGAACTAACCTTACACGTTTGAATGATGGAATTTGTCACGTTAAATCATTAATTCATGGTATTAGTATTAAAGTTATGCTACTATAACATGTTTTAACTATTCCATGCATTAATTCATGACTCTCAAGTGTTTGATGAAATGCCTAAGTAATGATTTTTGAGTAATGCTTACTTATTATGGTTTCAAATGATCTCATGTGTTCTTATTGTTATTGTTATCGAGTTCTGGGGGTTATGAATGCCCAAAAACTTAGTTGTTTACATAGTATTTGTCACGCCCCAAATTCCATTGGAGCGGACTGGCACTCGTAGCCGAGGAGGCCCGGGAGAACCCGTTCATAACCTATACTTTCACATTTACATTACTTATGAAAATTAGAAATTTGGGCAGCACTTCGTTGTAAATAGAAGAAAACAGTACCTGTATCAGCCCAGCAGACACGCATATATATATATATATAACCAGTAATTGGTCGTCAGAGCCATCACGTCTATCAACCAAACACTCCTATGGCTGTACAATATGTCTACAAAAGCCTCTACATAGATACACAACTGAGTTAGGGTCGGGACAAACTCCCGCCCACAAAAGACTTTTATACAAATACCAAAAATACATATAGAAACGACTTGGCATGCCCCAAAACAACTGGAGCTCACCACTATCAACAGAATATCCTGGCTCTTACTGCGGAGGTGTACGACCTGAAGTACCTGTTCCTGCAGGCATGAATACAGGTCCCCCGTGAGGGACGTCAGTACGGAAATATGTACTGAGTATGTAAGGCAGTGAGTATCAAGATGAGATACAAAAGATCAACAGAACCCAGATACCAGTGAATAAACAGTATGAGTAGACCACACTTAAAAGAGCTGATGGGATACCTGCACATTACTTTCATATCATTACTTCCCGTATTCCTTATCAATACATAACATATGTCATACAATGGCCAACTGATCAGTGGTACTAATACAATACATCAGGGACCACCCCTGGAATAGCGTATATACATAATTTTTATAATACAATGGCCAACTGATCAGTGGTACTAATACAATACATCATATCAACAATTTAAAATAAATACATTTCATTTCTTACTTCAATTAATCTTTGAGATTGGTTACTTTGTGGTCACACCTTATGGAACTTGAAACCATGATACCTCAATAGGAAAAGCATGTAAATAGGTAATCAATATCATGAAAATGAAGTAGAGAATCATGGATACCTCATTAAACCATTTCGGAGTCAACAATAGTATATGGACATTTTTTTTTGACTAGCCGGACATCTTAAAAGTGAAAACAAGTTCAATTGGTAGTGTCGAAGATCATATGATGTTATTATGTGTCATGTATCATAGGACAATGTTGGAAGCTTACTTGAGAGTGTCATGGGTCATTATTCATGCCAAAGATTAGATAGAGTATGTCTTACATACCTTGATATAACCACTTCAATACAAGTTCAACTTGACTTCCCGTACTCTTCGAACACTTATCTACAATAAGTCATTTGTGGCAAACTAGTATTAGCAACCAAACCTTACCATTTAGGTATTAACTTCACCAAATAATGTATAGGAAGTAATCCTTTAACTCATCAATAAGAGTGCTACATACATCCTCTTATACCCTTATTACATTCACATATCATGCATTTTCATGCAATATCCCTCAACATCACTCTTAGCCTTTATTCCCCTCTTAATCACCATCCAATACCAACATGATCACTAGGCCTACATAACCACTAATATAATAATATATCACCACAATTCATCCTCCATAATCCAATACAACAACTTCCATAATTTACTACTAACAATTTATACAAAACAATTCATAACTATGTTTCTAGTTATCTTCCAACATCAAGACAATACTCATAATCCCTTATCAATACTTATTCATGGATAAGAATCAATAATAAACAATATTCATACCTTAACAATGAAATCTTGTATTTAGAATCCTCCTTACATAACCATGGGGTGCTTCTCGAAGCTTTCGAGATGGTGAACACAACTACGGAACCAATTCGAATTTTCTACGGTTGAATCACCAAATATTTGAAGTTGAAATTAGGCTAGGGTTTCACCTTCTCTTAATAATGGGATGATATATGATATATATGAGGCTAAGTTTATGTTTATAAAGACCAATTTTTCGTCCAAGAGGTAATAGAAAATGACCATTTTGCCCTAAAAATTTAAATAAATCCGAATCTGTCCCCAGTGGACAGTTTTGACAGGCTGAAGTAAATCGATCATAACTCTTTGCTCCGGTATTGGATTTGGGTGAAACCAATTGAATTGGAAATATAATTCAAAGGGATTTCATTTTCATATAAAGTATACCACCCAGTTCTTCCTGTACAAGGAGTTATGGTCGTTTAAAGTTGACCCAAAAATCTGTCCCAAAATTCTGTTTTTTTTATAGGCTGTAGTAAAACGGGTATAGATCCTTACTCAGACATTGGATTTGGATGAAACCAATTTCATCGGAAAGAAGACTCTCGGAGATTTTCGTCGATATATAGAAGCTCACACAGTTCTTTTTGTACAAGGAGTTATGATCGTCTAAAGTTGATCCAAAAAAAAAATTGCCTAGCTGCAGTAATTTTCCTGCAGATTTACTGCTCACAGGATTCCCGGCCACCGTTTTGAAATTTCGAATGTGCTCGCTTATATGAAATACTCCTCTGTTTTGGGCAAACTTTATATCGTTGGAAAGCTTATTCCAATACCTACACATACAACTATTGACGGGATACTTCCGAACACCATAAACTTAATTTAACCCATACGCAAGCCTTTAGGACTCCATATAATCGCGATAAGTGTACGAAAAAATTTACGGGGTGTTACATTCTCCCCCCCTTAAGAACATTCGTCCTCGAATGTTAGCATAGTTACTCAATTAATACATGTCCAAGCTTACAATTAACATATTCATCATCATAACATACTTGCATAAAAATAAACACTTACCTATTATTGTTCTTCTTCCGTCTCATGAACTTCGTCCTCATCATTGAATAGGTAAGGGTACTTAATCTTCATCGCTTCCTCAGCTTCCCATGTGATCTCCTCAACTTGTTGATTCCTCCAAAGTACTTTTACCGATGTTATCTCTTTATTCCTTATCTTTTTAATTTGGCGATCAAGAATAGCAATAGGCATTTCTTCAAAAGTGAGATCTTCTGTAACTTGTACATCTTCCGTAGTAGTGATGTGCGATGGATCTCCGATGTACTTGCGAAGCATCGAAACATGAAATATGGGATGAACTGCTGAGAGCTCTTGAGGTAGCTCTAACTCATAAGCAACTTGTCCAAATCTTTGAATGATCTTGTACGGACCTATGTATCGTGGACTTAACTTTCCTTTCTTGCCAAACCTCATCACTCCTTTCATTGGTGATACTTTCAAGAATACCCAATCGTCGATAGAAAACTCAAGTCCTCTTCTTCTAACATCCGCATAAGATTTGTGTCGACTTTGAGTTGTTTCAAGCCGTTGTTGGATCACTTTAACCTTCTCCATTGCTTGATAAACAAGATCCGGTCCAAACAAGACCGCATCACCTTCTTCAAACCATCCTATTGGCGATCTACACTTTCTTCCATACAATGCTTCATATGGTGCCATTTTGATACTTGAATGATAGCTATTATTGTAGGAAAACTCGATAAGAGGTAGGTGATCATCCCAGTTGCCTTTGAAATCTAATACACATGCTCGTAGCATATCTTCAAGTGTCTGGATGGTACGTTCCGCTTGTCCGTCCGTTTGAGGATGAAAAGCCGTACTTAGATTTACTTGTGTCCCCAAACTCCTTAGAAAAGACTTCCAGAAATTCGCGGTAAATTGGGCTCCTCGATCGGATATAATGGAAATTGGAACTCCATGTAACCGAACGATCTTCTTAATATACAACTTCGCATACTCTTCCGCCGTATAAGTTGTCTTAACTGGTAAGAAGTGCACGGATTTGGTAAGCCTATCAATGATCACCCATATGGAATCAAACTTCCGAAATGTACGAGGCAAACCCGTGATGAAATCCATATTGATCTTTTCCCACTTCCAGACTGGAAGATCTATACATTGCATGTAACCACCGGGTTTCTGGTGTTCTACTTTGACTCTTTGACAATTCGGACATTCAGCTACAAATTCGGCAATATTCTTCTTCATTTCATTCCACCAATATATTGCTTTCAAATCTTGATACATCTTAGTAGACCCTGGATGGATGGAATACCTTGAACAGTGTGCTTCTATCATAATTCTCTTTCTTAGCTCAACTACATTAGGTACACATAAACGATTCTGACACTGAAGCACTCCTTCTCGCGTAAGCTCAAATGCCTTTGTCGTGCCACTCTGCACATCCTCCTTAAGCTGCAATAAAATTGGATCTGCATACTGCTTCTCTTTCATTTCAGCTATCAATGAAGATTCTGCTGCATTACGTACAATAACCTCTTCATCTGGAGTTTCGAGAAGTCGAACTCCCAAATTAGCTAATTGGTGAAGATCCTTAATCATCCCCTGCTTTTCTATAGATGCCATTATAGACTTACGACTCAGTGCATCCGCTACCACATTCGTTTTCCCTGGATGATACAAGATATCAACATCGTAATCTTTCAACAATTCAAGCCATCTCCGCTGCCTCAAGTTTAGATCTTTCTGACTGAAGATATATTGCAGGCTCTTATGATCGGTATATATGTCAACATGAACCCCATATAAGTAGTGGCGTCATATCTTCAAAGCAAATACAACTGCCGCTAGCTCAAGATCATGCGTGGGATAATTCCTCTCATGTGGTCGCAACTGTCTAGAGCCATAGGCTATTACTCTACCATGTTGCATTAATACGCATCCTAAGCCAATTCTCGAAGCATCACAGTACACTGCATACCCTTCTGTGCCTTCAGGAATTACCAATACCGGTGTAGAAGTCAACTTGCTCTTCAGATCTTGGAAACTCTTTTCACAGGCATCATTCCATTAAAACTTGGAGGCTTTATGCGTCAACTTAGTCAAGGGTGCAAAAATAGAAGAAAAACCTTCAACAAACCTTCTATAATAACCTGCCAACCCGAGGAAACTACGAATCTCCGTAGGCATCGTGGGTCTTGGCCAATTCTTCACAGCCTCAATCTTCTGAGTGTCAACTTTTATGCCTTCACTGGATACAATATGGCCCAAAAATGCCACTGACTTGAGCCAAAACTCACATTTAGAAAACTTCGCATACAACTTACGATCACGAAGAATCTGCAACGCCTGCCTTAAGTGATTAACATGATCCTCTTCTGATCTAGAGTAGACCAGAATATCATCTATGAAAACTATCACGAACACATCTAGAAACGGCTTAAACAACCTATTCATCAGATCCATAAAAACTGCGGGTGCATTTGTCAGCCCGAATGACATAACCAGGAATTCATAATGACCATACCGTGTTCGGAAAGCTGTCTTGGGTATATCTTTATCCTTGACTCTCACTTGATGATAGCCTGATCTCAAGTCAATCTTGGAAAAACACTGGGCACCCTGCAACTGGTCAAATAAATCATCAATTCGGGGAAGAGGGTATTTATTCTTGATAGTCACCTTATTCAATTGCCGATAGTCAATACACATCCTTAGTGAACCATCTTTATTACGCACAAACAATACTGGTGCTCCCCAAGGGGACATACTAGGCCTGATGAATCCCTTCTCTAGAAAGTCTTTCAGTTGCTCTTTCAATTCTCGCAACTCTGCTGGTGCCATTCTATAAGGAGGAATTGAGATTGGCTGTGTGTCTGGCAACATATCAATACCAAACTCCACTTCTCGTTCAGGAGGTAAACCTGGTAGTTCTTCAGGAAATACATCAGGAAATTCATTCACAATCGGAACGGTCTGAAAAGTTGGCGGCTCTGCCTCTGTATCCCTTACTCTAACCAAATGGTATATGTACCCCTTGGAAATTATTTTTCTTGCCTTAAAGTAAGAAATAAATCTACCTCTCGGCGCGCCAACATTACCCTTCCATTCAAGGACTGCCTCATTTGGGAAATGGAAATATACCTTCTTAGAACGGCAATCTACTGTAGTATAACAAGACGCTAACCAATCCATGCCCATAATAACATCAAAATCTACCATTTCTAACTCAACAAGATCGGCCATCGTATCACGACCAAAAATATTCACAACACAATTTCGATAAACATTCCTAGCTATAAGAGATTCCCCCACTGGCGTTGATACTTCAAATGGCTTGGCTAATAATTCGGGTGTTCTTTCGAACCTTCCCGCAACCAAAGGAGTAGCATACGATAATGTAGAACCAGGATCAATTAAGGCATACACATCAAATGCAAAGATGGACAACGTACCTGTAACCACATCTGGAGAAGCCTCTAAATTCTGCCGATCTGCTAGGGCATACACACGGTTCTGAGCTCCGCTAGAACTAGCTGCTCCTCTATCACCTCTACCATGACCCATAGGTTGTGTACCCCTACTCAAAGGAGGCACCGATGATGACGCAACAGCTGATCCGGTAGGTCGTGTTATACCACCTGTGGTCCTGCGTGGGCAATCTCTAGCCATATGCCCCGGCTTACCGCACCAAAAGCAATTGTTCATTCTAAGCCGACATTCGCCAAAGTGAAATCTTCTACATATGGGGAACGGTTGTCGTGGAGGTCTCAATTGACTCATACTCCCTTGCCCTTGATACCCCACTGTTCGCGAACTCTGATTTTCACTGCTTTGCCCAAACTGATTACCTCTGAACCTTTGAAATTGCGGTGGAGCACTAATTGTAGGATAAGAAGATAACGGGCTAGGCAATCTATGAGAGAACAAAGGCCCAAAACCTCCCTGAGATGCCATAAACTGCCCTATAACTCTGGCCCGCTTAGAATATCCTTTTTTTGATTCCTGGGTTCTTCTTCTTTGCCTCTGATCTTCCATTTTCTGAGCGAAAGCTTGTATCCTCGCTATATCCATGTCTTTGTTCAAAGCATCAATGGTACAATCTCTAACCAAGTATGGTTCCAATCTATCCACATAGTGATGAACTCTGTCATCCATAGTAGCTACCACATTATAAGTATATCGAGATAAGGAGTTAAATCGAAGACTATACTCCTTTACACTCATATTACCCTGACGAAGATTTAAGAATTGATCTGCACGGGCCTGACGAGTCTCAAATGGAAGATAATGATCAATAAATGCATCTTTGAACTCTCCCCACGTAGTTGGAGGTGCATCAATACCCCTAGATCATTTCCAATCCTCGTACCACAATATAGCCTCTCCTTTCAGTCTATATGCTGCTAGCTCAACCATCTCTTTACCGGATATGTGCATAACATCTAGAGCCCTTTGGGTTTGATCGACAAAGTCCTGCGGGTCTTCGTTAATATCTGATCCGGTAAAAGTAGGAGGATCCAGTTTCAGAAAATCCTGTATCGGAAGGCTAGCTGCTCTATCCGTACCACTAGAACCCGTGGAAGGAATAGCTTGCCCTTGAACTTGACCGGCAACTATACGCGTCAGAAGTTGTATTGCATCCCTCAAATCTCGATCAACAGCATTAATAGATGGCCCTTCCGGAGGAGAAAAAGCTCCTGATATATGCTCAGCTTGAGACTCACTTTGTTCAGCTTGTGCCGGTGGTGACTTACTAGTACCTTCTCCGGCCACTACATCTTCTCGCTTCCACTTATTCTTTCTCCTTGTAACCGGCATCGTTACTATAATAAATAAAATAAAAAACAATTGGATTAAGCGATCGATTATGAATTTATCTCTAATATGGGCTCTATTGCACGATCTAAGAAATGGAGAATGGAAACAATCCCTAAATGTCCAATAGCCTCCTGTTTATAGATGTGGTGCACAACACACCGGTAAACGAGATTCTACGTAGACACGGCTTTGTAGACTCACTAGGACGAACTTCTCTGATACCACTTCTGTCACGCCCCAAATCCCATTGGAGCGGACTGGCACCCGTAGCCGAGGAGGCCCGGGAGAACCCGTTCATAACCTATACTTTCACATTTACATTACTTATGAAAATTAGAAATTTGGGCAGCACTTCGTTGTAAATAGAAGAAAACAGTACCTGTATCAGCCCAGCAGACACGCATATATATATATATATATAAACAGTAATTGGCCGTCAGAGCCATCACGTCTATCAACCAGACACTCCTATGGCTGTACAATATGTCTACAAAAGCCTCTACATAGATACACAACTGAGTTAGGGTCGGGACAAACTCCCGCCCACAAAAGACTTTTATACAAATACCAAAAATACATATAGAAACGACTTGGGATGCCCCGAAACAACTGGAGCTCACCACTATTAACAGAATGTCCTGGCTCTTACTGCGGAGGTGTACGACCTGAAGTACCTGTTCCTGCAGGCATGAATACAGGTCCCCCGTGAGGGACGTTAGTACGGAAATATGTACTGAGTATGTAAGGCAGTGAGTATCAAGATGAGATACAAAAGATCAACAGAACCCAGATACCAGTGAATAAACAGTATGAGTAGACCACACTTAAAAGAGCTGATGGGATACCTGCACATTACTTTCATATCATTACTTCCCGTATTCCTTATCAATACATAACATATGTCATACAATGGCCAACTGATCAGTGGTACTAATACAATACATCAGGGACCACCCCTGGAATAGCGTATATACATAATTTTTATAATACAATGGCCAACTGATCAGTGGAACTAATACAATACATCATATCAACAATTTAAAATAAATACATTCCATTTCATACTTCAATTAATCTTTGAGATTGGTTACTTTGTGGTCACACCTTATGGAACTTGAAACCATGATACCTCAATAGGAAAAACATGTAAATAGGTAATCAATATCATGAAAATGAAGTAGAGAATCATGGATACCTCATTAAACCATTTCGGAGTCAACAATAGTATATGGACATTTTTTTGACTAGCCGGACATCTTAAAAGTGAAAACAAGTTCAATTGGTAGTGTCGAAGATCATATGATGTTATTATGTGTCATGTGTCGTAGGACAATGTTGGAAGCTTACTTGATAGTGCCATGGGTCATTATTCATGCCAAAGATTAGATAGAGTATGTCTTACATACCTTGATATAACCACTTCAATACAAGTCCAACTTGACTTCCCGTACTCTTCGAACACTTATCTACAATAAGTCATTTGTGGCAAACTAGTATTAGCAACCAAACCTTACCATTTAGGTATTAACTTCACCAAATAATGTATAGGAAGTAATCCTTTAACTCATCAATAAGAGTGCTACATACATCCTCTTATACCCTTATTACATTCACATATCATGCATTTTCATGCAATATCCCTCAACATCACTCTTAGCCTTTATTCCCCTCTTAATCACCATCCAATACCAACATGATCACTAGGCATACATAATCACTAATATAATGATATATCACCACAATTCATCCTCCATAATCCAATACAACAACTTCCATAATTTACTACTAACAATTTATACAAAACAATTCATAACTATGTTTCTAGTTATCTTCCAACATCAAGACAATACTCATAATCCCTTATCAATACTTATTCATGGATAAGAATCAAGAATAAACAATATTCATACCTTAACAATGAACTCTTGTATTTAGAATCCTCCTTACATAACCATGAGGTGCTTCTCGAAGCTTTCGAGATGGTGAACACAACTACGGAACCAATTCGAATTTTCTACGGTTGAATCACCAAATATTTGAAGTTGAAATTAGGCTAGGGTTTCACCTTCTCTTAATAATGGGATGATATATGATATATATGAGGCTAAGTGTATGTTTATAAAGACCAATTTTTCGTCCAAGAGGTAATAGAAAATGACCATTTTGCCCTAAAAATTTAAATAAATCCGAATCTGTCCCCAGTGGACAGTTTTGGCAGGCTGAAGTAAATCGATCATAACTCTTTGCTCCGGTATCGGATTTGGGTGAAACCAATTGAATTGGAAATATAATTCAAAGGTATTTCATTTTCATATAAAGTATACCACCCAGTTCTTCCTGTACAAGGAGTTATGGTTGTTTAAAGTTGACCCAAAAATCTGTCCCAAAATTCTATTTTTTTTTGATAGGCTGTAGTAAAACGGGTATAGCTCCTTACTCAGACATTGGATTTGGATGAAACCAATTTCATCGGAAAGAAGACTCTCGGAGATTTTCGTTGATATATAGAATCTCACACAGTTCTTTTTGTACAAGGAGTTATGATCGTCTAAATTTGATCCAAAAAAAAATTGCCTAGCTGCAGTAATTTTCCTGCAGATTTACTGCTCACAGGCTTCCCGGCCACCGTTTTGAAATTTCGAATGTGCTCGCTTATATGAAATACTCCTCTGTTTTGGGCAAACTTTATATCGTTGGAAAGCTTATTCCAATACCTACACATACAACTATTGACGGGATACTTCCGAACACCATAAACTTAATTTAACCCATACGCAAGCCTTTAGGACTCCATATAATCGCGATAAGTGTACGAAAAAATTTACGGGGTGTTACAGTATTAGTATTTTCAGAATGTTTTTAGATAAACCATAAGTGTCATTAATCCAGTTAGATATAAGGTTCAGTAAACTTAGATCAGTTCAGAATTCAGTGTGTTTCAGTTGGGAGTAAAACTTAGCACCGAGTGAACATAGGGTGGCTTCTCCCCCGTTAGTAGGAATAAGGCACTTGTCTCCCCCATCAGTAGGAATGTGACATTAATAGCAGTCCCTGTGTTCCAGAACTACGTAGCCAGTGTAGGATATGAGGGGTCCCCCGTCAGTTAGGCATGACACCACAGTCCTTCGGGACATTAGATTTGTGGATCCACACAACCAAGGTTAGTACCATGGAACAGTACTGACACCCTTCCAACTGGAGTTACAGGTTAGAACCTGATAGTACATTGGGGCATGTCAATTATAGCTAGCTCCTACTATCTCAATTCAATATCCAGAGTATAGTTTCAGGTTTGCTTGACAATAGCATACCGTTATCAGTTATTCAGTATCAACATTTTAGTACTTTAGTTTACAAAATGTTTCAGGATAATATTTTATGATTGGTCATGAATCCTCAGATTTTATAGATTTCACTATACTATGCATCAGTTATCTCATGCTATTCATTCAGTTAGTTATTATTCATGTACATGAGCCCATTCATATCAGCCTAACCTCATTTAACATACCAGTACATTCAAAGAACTGGATGCATACTCGTATCTTGCGCTATGATGTCTCATATAATAGGTTCGGATGCTCAGGTTCCCGACTACACATAGACGTTCCAGTACATCAGCATCAGTAGCAGTGGTGAGTCCTCATATTTCGAGGGTCGACTATGTTTATTTCAGCATTTCAGTTCAGTAGCCTGATGAAATTAGTGGGGTACTTGTACTATCAACTCCACAGTCATTTAGTTAGAGGCTTTCAGATATTTTTAGACAGATTTTTAGTTGTTATTGATAGTCTTTACCATATTGTTTCAGACAGTTGTTTCAGACTTTAAAGTTTAGCGATGTTTAAGTGTTTTAAAACCTTATGGCATATTTAGTTATTTCGCACATTTGTATTTTTTATCATCAGTTTCATTCAGTGCTAACAACAGGTATCAGCTCATGGGTTAGCTTGTAGTCACTTGTAACCGTAAGTACCATGTGGCATCCAGGGTGTACTCCTGGGGCATTACACCTAGAGTCTTTGGCTCCACTAGGCTCCGGCCACTCCACAATTGCTTGCACCTACTTTGAATCCATTCTTGGAAAATTCACATTTTTCCATCTTTACATAAAGTTTGTACTCCCTCAAACGAGAAAATATCAATTTTAAGTGTTCGAAGTTTTCATTAAGAGAGCAACTATAAATGATGATGGCATCCAAATATACACCTTAAATTATCTATGTAATCAAATAACACATCATTAATCAAGTTGTAGAATGTTGTCAGGGCGTTAGTTAACCCAAACGGCATAACAAGAACCTCATATGAACCGTACCTCTTTATACATGTAGTTTTGAGTTCATCTCCTTCCTCTATTCAAACCTACCAATAATCTAACCGAAGATCAAGTTTCGTGAACACACATGCTTTGCTTAGCCTATCCATAAGGTATTGCACCAATAGAATAGGATAGGTATTCTTTACCATTACATTGTTCAAACCTCGATAATCCACACACATTTTTATTGAACCATCCTGCTTCTTCTGAAACAAAACAGGAGCACTAAAAGGAGCCTTAGAAGGCTGAATCAAATGAACATCTAGCAATTAATTCAATAGTTTTCTCAATCTTTCCAACTCTTTAGGAACCATTCTTTGGAGGCAATTCTTTAGGCAATTTGACAGGCATCACGTCAACAAATTACCTCAGCACTTTGGCAACACAATCCGGCACCTTCACTTTTACATCCGAATTCACTTCTATCATGGTAGAAAGGAAAGTCTAAACATCTTTCTTCTATCCTTTCTCAATCGAAATAGTAGAAATTATAGGGGTCTTGTTTTTGACTTTCTTTGCTTCTCCATAAGGATGAACAACCTCAATAAAACTTGTATTGGTTTCATTCATGATCATCACTCCATCTAAGTAAGGAAAAGGAGCAAAGCAATATTTTCTATGGAAATCAATCTATAGAATGACTTCAAAATCATCCGATGGCATTGCCTTCAAGTTATGCTTCCACATCTAATTTCCAGTTACCATTTGCACATCATAAGCCATGCCAACTATGGCTTATGCCATGGAACTAACAGTTTGGACATAGGATTGACTTTTCTTCAACTTTAGTCTATATTTTGCAGCAACTTGGACATCCGCAAATATATGGGTGGCCCCGGTATCCACCATTGACATCAACTTTCATCTCAATGTGAATTATATTAGCATGAGAATTAAGAGGCTTCGGAGAATCATCAACAATATTCAGTAAACTGATTTGATTATGTGCCAAGCACAAAGGATTCGCCAAAGTAGCAAAAACTTCTTGTTCACCCATTCCTTGATTCACATTTCCAGCAAGCATAGAATTCTCTCTTTCATGATTGGAAGAGCTCTTGGAAAAATATGGTCCACCACAAGTCCCTTTAGTATTACCATCTTTTCCCTTTATTCTTGATGTTTCAAGCATTCGTTGGAGCCTTTTCCTTGTCCCTTTTGTAATTTCATCCGTCTTTCTTCCTGTTCCCTTTCTTCTTAACCTTTTTCTTATACTTTGAAGTTGTAGGAATGTCAGAATTAGAACATGTTGAGCGAAAATCAACCAACGAGTCGATAGCAGCAATTGCACTAGGAAAATGCTTCACATCTGCCTCCTTAATTCATTTTGTGGCCATGCATGCATTTCTGAAATCAAGTTATGTAACTTGTCTGTATCAGACATGTTTTGGATGTCCAACATCAAGGTAGAAAATTTCTTAATATAGTTACAAACAGATTCGGTATGCCTTAGCTTTTTAAAATCGACTCTTGCAGTCCATGAGGCATTGCTAGAAAGGATCCTTTTACAACTTTTCCCAAGTATCAATTCTAGGTCAACCAACAATTTCATCATTCGCATTTCGAGTCCCTCACCATAATTTTGCATCACCCGTCAAGTCTATCATAGTGATGTTTAACTTATCTGTTTCAGCATCTCGGATGGTAGAGAAGTACTACTCCATGTCCCATAGGAAATTCTCCAACACCTTGAAACTTCTAGCACCACTAATATGCTTTAGGCTCCAGAATTTTGACTTTGGAACTACCTTCATGAGAATGACCAGAAGCAGCCACTGCACGTCACAACACCAAAATTCCTGTCAATATATTTTCTATCACCTTTTCTTGGTCCTGCACCAGCAATGTTAAGGCTTCACGTGTATTCAAAAATTCTGTATTTTGTTCTTCACTATGAGAACAAAACTGTGTCAGTTCTTCACAGTCTATTGGTCTGAGTAATCAAATTGATCAATCCTACATCTTGCTTGATTTCATCAGTAATGCCAATGAAATTTTAAACTCGTGTGACATACTTATTTAGTTGAGCATTCATCACCATTTTTGTACGTCTAGGTTTTGATTCCCGTTTAAACGGAGGCAATTTATTTTTCACAGCACCACCACTTGGCAGTTATTTCACACTACACAACTTCAGCACAAACATACAACAGTCTTAGTTAAATGGACTAAGAATAAAGCAACGTAAAGCAATTAACAATGTAAATGAAACAAGTTCCTAACCTTTATTATTCTCTCAGAATTATAAAAGAAAAAAGCCACACAAATTTTCTAAGGCATACGACACTCAATGCCTTGGACAAAGTCCAGGAACACAAATATAAAGGCTGCACTAAGGCAGTTACAAGCAGTTAAAACTTACACACTTGGCAGCATGTCATCGGACATGGCATGCATGCCGATCACATGACTCAACAGACTCATCTAATCCATTATAATTACATATCTGAAAATCCCACATGTAAACATATTCAATTTTTGAAATACAAACTGCCACATGTGATAAGCACGTGGGCAGCCTTGCTCCTTAGCAAAATTTGTCATGTTCTACCGTTAGAATATTTTTAGCAGCAGCACTTATAATATTTTAGCTTCGTCTTGTCAGTAGAATAGAAAATACATTTAGGTAAAAAGAATTTTGTATGATACATTGTGTTTCATTCCAAACAGTGCAATTTTCCCACGCAATTTATGTGTGCATTCTCACTTTTTAATCAATTGTGATTTCAAGCAGAAGAGAGTACGGAGCATGAAAGAAGTCATAGCTCATCTGATTGGTATCCGAATCGAACAGGATGATTGAGTCATTTCTTCATACAGTATTCTTTTCATGACATTATTATATCATATTTAGTATAGTTATAAATGAATCAACTTATATAATCTTTTATTACTTATTGAGCTTTCATTCAGTTAGGCCTAAGTCAACTTTGTCTCTTTGCTCTTATGTTCTTTTTCTGAATTGGAGACTTAACACTACTTTGATGTTCAACATGGCGATGCTTTGCGTCTGGATAGCACCGTTCTGGACATATCATCTAATGGTAGTTAATCTAGTTGCCCAGGTTCGATTTGTTCTTTTGGATACTTTCTATTCATGAATAAAAGAAAATATCCCAATTCATCTTACTTTATAACGAATATGACATGCAAGTCATCAAGTCTCTAGATTCTAGCTGAATAAAATTATAAGAACTTTTTATCCTTACATTTTTGTTCAGCTATGATTAATATTTAACAACAAGGGTAATATAGATATAATCTGGTAAATTGGCCATTATATTTCTTAAATTGGACAGGTATTGTTGGACTTTTATTTTTTATTTACTATACAAGTAAAGATGAACAAAGGCAGTAGTACAACTTCCACTTTTTGTCTATTAGTACTTACTACAAAAATTTTGGAGTCATCCATATTTAAGCATTATCCTTTTCTATCTCTGTTTTTGTTCTCTATATGCCGGTTTTCATTCATCAAAAGCATAAAAAAAAAGGTAATGATTCTTGATGATGAAAGTGGCAGCGTTACAATTTAAAGTTATAGTATAATAAATGTTTTAATACAAATGATGATTGGTTAAATATAAATTAGAAAATGCACTATTTCTACCCTGAACTATAAACAAAATTGTTGAGACACACTCCAACTTAAAGGGGGTCCTATTACCCCCTGGACTACTTAAAATTGTATTTTTGGCAATCCTAAGGCCTACGTGATACATACGTGGTACACTGCGTGAATCACCATACTGAAGGTCCATGGAGGCACACGTATGTTCCTCGTAGGCACTTAAGGTTGCAAAAAATATGATTTTAATTTGTACAGGGGGTAATATGATCCCTTTTAAGTTGGGATGTGTCTTAGCAATTTCGTTTATAGTTCAGGATGGAAACAGTGCATTTACTCAATATAAATTATAGAGTTTATAAATTTAATGTTTTAATATAAATTATTCATCGTTTGCTTTAAATCATACTCAATAAATTATATTTATCCATTCATCATTTATATTAAAACATTAAATCGTAACTCTACCTCTATCTTCATCAACAATCATTAGCCTAATATTTTTTTTTTGCTTTTGATGAATGAAAACCGGCATATAGAGAACAAAAATAAAGAAGGAAAAGGACAATGCTTACGTCTGGATGAGTCCAAAATTTAGTAATAAGTACTAATAGACAAGAAGTGGAAGTTGTACTACTGCCAACGGACATCTTTACTTGTACAGTATTCCAAAAATTAATGTCCAACAATATGTCCAATATTAAAAAATTAATGGATAATTTACCATCTAATATGCATAACCCTTGCAAGTACAAATCATGTACTATTTGAACTAGAAGTTACTTACTCTAGCTCCAACTCAGGTGGAAGCCCTAGCATAGGTACTGATGGGATCTCGCAAGGTACTCAATAGGAAAGTTGATGCAGATTTAAGAAGATTCATTTACATATTATCATAACGATCATACTTATATTTCCTAATATTATAAGAATGGTTTCCTACAGTTATGCTGTCGTTTCAAAAAGTTAACAGAATTTTCTTGAGATTTCTAATTTAGTTAAGTCTGGTTGTTGCAGGAAATCCTTAACGCTACAGAAATGCTGTTGTCGCAATATCTCAATATGATTAAATGAGAATATGATGTAAATGGTCAGTTCGTTTCCTATCACTTTAGAGGTATTTAGATCTGTACGTTCATATTTGCCCTTCATTTACTATAATTTGGAACAGAAAACAACTTGAATGAGGTACGCAGAATTGCATTCTATCTATCCACTCCTTCACAAAGAATACCACAAATTGAACTACTAGAGATACTGTTGTCATCCACTAGGAATATGCTTATAAATCGAACTTCACAGCTCTTTCTTGTATGTGCTAGCTCCAGACATCTTTTTGATTAACTGCTTGCCAATTCTTTTAAATATTGAATTGGAGATTCGTCTTATTTCAATAATTAACAGAAAGATACGTACACTTTATACTCTTTTAGAGTTCTTTTCTTTTGGCTGTCTACTA
The DNA here is from genome assembly GCA_030864215.1 of Capsicum pubescens. Taxonomy (NCBI): domain Eukaryota; kingdom Viridiplantae; phylum Streptophyta; class Magnoliopsida; order Solanales; family Solanaceae; genus Capsicum; species Capsicum pubescens. The sequence goes on from CM061544.1 coordinate 77,972,876, forward strand.
GATGTCCTAAAGAAGGACTTGTGATAGTGTATTATGTTGGAATAGGACTTTGAAGGGGGTCTGCGCCTGCGCCAAAACCTAAGTGTGGATGATCGTAATGTTGGATTTTTGTTTAAAATAAATTAATTAAAACTTTTTTATGAAAAGATATCTTTAATGAAAGATTGTGTCTTTTATTAAAAGAGATATCTTTTAAATGAAGTGTCTATTGAATGAATGGTTGTGTCCTTTCAGTATTTGATTTTCACTACTTCTATATATATCCTACCTCTTGAGATTTCAATAAATCTTTTACAAAAAGTTTAGAGAAACTTTTCACATTATTACTTTATTACAACATTCCCTAAAGAGTTATTTTCTTTTTAAAGGATCAAGTTTTAGATTTCTTGTTTTCCAATAGGATTATCTTCACTATTTGCTTGGTGCAGAAATTCAAAGGCTTGTCATAACCACTAAAACTATTTGCGTAGAATCCCATAACAATCTCGTTGAGTAGAGGGAGCAAATATCATTTTTAGGAAAGTGTTTCACGCATGTTTCAAGCCTCAAATCCCGTTTTTGGTGGTCATATTATTAACCTTTCATCTTGTGTTCTTTGTTTATATGTGTTCATGGAACATAATTTCCAACAATCTAAAAATGATATTTGATCATGACGAAGATATCACATGAAAAAAAAAAAAGAGAAGTGCAATGTTGTGTTTCATCGGAAAGTAAAATTTGCACTCACTATTAATTTACATTGCAGTGATAGACTGGAAGAGAATTTAAATTTCTTTGTCGGTTAGTTCCCAATTCAGTGATCTAGTAGATTCCTACAATTAGCAATACCTCATGTGGTGCTTTATGGGGTAAAAATGTTGGATTATGCTTATGGCCTTTAAGTATTATGAAGGAAGCATCGTTTTTGGCCATTGTCGTGAAAAGTCAAAGGGGACTTTAATGACCTCTTATCAGCAGTAAATTTAGATGAACAAAATAAAAAGAGATACAAATATGTTGGGAAGACAATTACTGGTTTCATCAGATAATTTATGTTTTGATGATCTGGCAATTGCACCAGTTCCTAAATATATCAAGAGAGGCGACTGGTATTAATGGAAGCAACTTAGGAAACTGCTTGTTCATTATGCACATACAAATATGCTATTACGTCGATATACTAATTGTATCTTAAGGCATGGTCTAGTGGTGTCGAAAAAATAAAGGAGGAAAAAACTTTCGGTCCTATCTGGTGGTGGGCTGGTGACAGAGATATTTGTGAAGTGAAATTTTATAGAAGTGGTCCATTCTCTCAATATTATAGCATGTATGGGTGAACTCATTTTTCAGGTTCTACTTTCTTAACTCTACTTAATATTTATTTATAACTTTTTACCCATTGTGACTTTCTGAATTTATTTTCATAAATATTAGGGTAAATGATATTTTTGTGATGATCTTCAAATGCATGATAATTAAAAATAATATTTTCTTGTGTGATCATTGTGGAGAATTATTTTTGCATAAAGATCATATGTGGAGTTTAATAAAATGACATGAAATATTACAGGTACATTTCTATACCTGAAAGTTGTTATAAGTGAATCTGAAATCTAGAGAACACGGGTTAGTGAATTCAGTTTTTTCTATATGCGAATGAAAAGACATTTAATATGTTTAAAGTGTGGGGTTGTTTGGCATGTGATTAGAAGTCAATAATAGACTTAGCATTATTTAATATATATTTTGAAGACCATAAACTTTTGAGAATGTTAATATGCCTTTAAATTATAATTTTGATGGATATGTGATATTGTGTGATGATTTATCGATATGTTGATCATAAGAAATGATACAAAAGTCGTTCTTGAAACGAGGAGGTTTCATAATTTCAATTTAAAATAAAGAATCTTGGAGAAATTGGTAATATGTTGGGTATCAATATTAAACAAAATAGTGGGGGTATGTGTTGAGTTATTCTCATTGAATGAAAAAGGTGCTAACTAAATCTAGTCACTTAAACACAAAATGGTCAATACCCTATTTGATCCTAGATCGAGTTAGTCATGATGATGAAAGAATCGTGGCTAATTAACTTGTGTAAACAACTGCTATTGGAACGACCAGTAGTTGAGTTTCGATTTTCTTTACAAAACTAATGATTTATGAAACTCTAAGTTTTATACTATTATAAAAATATATTGTAACGCCCCGATTTGCTGAACCGAAAAGCTACACGATGCCCATGACCCCGAGGGACCACAAGCTAACCTATGGTTGATATCTGTATATGTACACTGTATAATATAGAATATAAATGCGGAATACATAATAATGTAAGGCCATAAGGTTCAAAACAGAATAATCATAACATGAGAGGGGTATAAAATACCCAAAACAACTGTAATACTATCTGATGTCTGAACATACTAGTCTGAAAAGCCTCTAACATGACTGTCTGATAGGGAGTTGATGGGATATGTCCCCAACTAACTCCGACTAGCAAAACTGAACTGAAATAAACCATAACATAAGTAATGATCATGCCCTCGAGAGACGAGGACTCAATTCTGGAACTCTGACAGCTGAGATGCTACTGCTACTACTGGTCTGGAAATCATGTATCTGAACCTATGCTGTAACATAAAAGAAAGAACCATAGCGCGAATGCCTCAGTACAACTGAGAGTACTAAGTATACGAGTGAGGTAGGCTAAATTCAAAGGGTTTGTATGAATGAACAATGCTGACCGATATGAACATGAGAACACATACATACATAAGTAACTTCTACTGAACTCGTGACGATACTGACTACTGAGTCTGAATACTGACAATATGAGTTTACCGGTTCCGAGATACTAAATGACTGTGTTTACTGATATTGATCTGTGAATCACTAATAAGTGAGGAACTGATACTGTATTTCTGAATACTAAGAGACTAATACTTTATTAATGATAAAGGAATGATTGTTTCTGGCAGTCTTGATTATGAAGGACTGGTCTAATTGACTGTATCTGACAGTCCTGAAACTGAGTACTGATAGCATGAGTTTACTGAAATCTAATATGACTGGAAAATGATTTATGACAGATGATATAGCTGATAACATGAGTGACTATATCTGATAGCCTCGATACTGGATACTGATAACATGGGTGACTATAGCTGGCAGCCTTAAATTTGATGGAACTATCTGAGTTCCGTACTATATCTGAGTTGACTGTATCTGATAGTCCTGATATTCTGAAGAACTATCTGAGTTCTTTTACTGAGACTGAATGACTGAAACTATGGGAGGTAGTAGTTTAACCGACATGTCCCATGTATGCTAATGTAGCTAAACTGGGGTCCAATCCTTGCCCTGATTGGAAGGGTGTCAATACCGTGCCACGGGTAAAGACAAGTTGTCAGTGACCCTCAAATCTAGCAGTGTCCCCAAAAGAGAACGGAGGATGTCCGCCTCATCAACCCTCAAGCTGGCAGTGTTGATGTCTCAACCTATGTTGGCTACATAGTTCTGGAACGCAAGGATAACTGCTAATAATCACACCCTCATCTGACAGTGTGTGTTCCCATCCTTGGGTTCACTCGGTGCTAACTTCTACTCCCATCTGAATAGACACTGAGCATGACTGACCGAATTCTACTGAGCATGGCTTGACTGAGGATATCGTGAAAACATGACATGGCTCTAGGCACACAGCTATATTTTTTGGATACAAGTACCCTTAGGACTCGATGGAAGGAAACTGACACACATGACTGACTTGATCATAAGAATAGAGTCCACAATTCACAATATCATAAGTAGGGGATTTCATACTACACATGGTTATCATATTCTTGATCATGAAAAGGAAATGCATATAATATGTAAATACTTGTATAAATTCAATTTCATGAGCATTCCATATTACAACAACAATGCGTAACAATTTGCATGGAAATCATGTTGAACATAAGCATAGAACATTGACTAGTCATTTAGGACCTATTATGTCATAAAAGCATGATTTCTAGCCTCTTAAATATTTTCACAAACACCTTACATGCAAATCTTTAACATAGGTGGATTTATCAAGATTACAAGTATTCAACCACCAATTTCACATGTTTATACATCATATACCACCATAGTTTCATACAAATATACTAAGATCCCATCTTGGGCATCATCAAATTTCAACAACATGATCATCAACCATCAACATCATAAATATCATAATACATAATTTAGAAGATGACTTTTTTGAGCTTTATGGATGAAAGGAATCCATAAATCAATACACGCATACCTTAGTTCATGATTCTTGAAAGATTGATGGAAAGATTCTTGAAATTAAATCCCCAATTGAAAATCATATTCTTGTTCTTAAGAGAAAATGGAAGAAAAGAGTGTATTTTGGTTGAAAATGGGGTTAATTCCATGTTTATGGGTATATATGGGGTGGGAGATGACCAAAATTCCCTTCAGAAAAGAGAAAAAGACGCAGCTGTCCCTCTGTTGACTGTCTGACAGGCTGAAGTAAATTGATCATAACTTTTTACTCAGATGCCCAAATTAGATGAAACCAATTGCATTGGAAAGAATACTCTCATAGATTTCATTTGATATAGAGAAGCTCTCACATTTTATTATATACAGGAATTTATGATCGTTTGAAGTTGACCCTAAAATGCTGAAAAAAAACTGGGCAAGCACTGGAGTTAGCAGGCGGCGCGGGCTAATCGCTCGGGGCTTCTATTTTGGGCACCCAAACATGCCCTTATGCTACTCTAAAAATTCCGAAACTCACTCAAAATATACTAAGAGCTTTTCCAATCGTAACGCAACTTGAAAATTAACAAACGGATGTCGGGAAGGTCGCTAAATAAATCCCCGAAGTTTGGAGGTCTAAAATAATACTAAGTGTTAACACTTAGCAAAAATTTTCTAAGTCTTGGGATCTTTCATGGAGCTTTACAAGATGAATTTGACACGCAATTTTATGGGCTATTACATATATCGATACAAGTTGGTATTGAAAATGTGAGAAAAATAATTTTTTCACATGATGAATATTTACCTTGCGAAGAGGTACAATTTCTTGAAATCAAGAAAATCTTGACATAGGAAAAACAAGCAAACTAAGAAGTTGAGTGGTTGAGGGATTACTAAGATAATCCATTGATTTTGCAAAATATGAGCTCAGTTTGTGATATCAAGTCACTCTAGTTCGAGCATATATAGCGATTATTTAATAAGAAGTCAAACGCTAAGTTCTTGACATGATTGTGTTAGAAAGTTAATTCAAGATAGAATGACTTCTATCACATTGGTGGAGTCAGATGAATTTGACTAATCTATTTACTAAACATGTTAAAAGAAAGTTGTTAAATACATCTTCAAGTAGAATTATATAAAAACTCCTTATTTAGGCCCACCAATAATGACAACCCTACCTAGCACTATGAAATGAATAGTTATGGGTTCAAAGGGTAACAATAAGTTATTGATACGTGGATGTTTCAGTACTTAAGTAAGAGATATACTAGTACTGGTTGTCATAGTTTGGAAGGTTGAGTTCTAATACGTTTAATAAGGTTCAGTTCATGAAACAAGTATCTCAAATATGACAAAGACACTAGAAGATTTTCACCTATATGAACATAGAAGTGGTGCCGCTTCAATTGGGAGCTGGAGTTGCTCTCATAAATGTTCATGAATCTTGGATAGCACATGGCCATAAAAGTGCTAAGCATGTTGAGTGAAATGCAGGAATAAAATGTTTCTGTGTGTAGTGTCACCGATGTTATGACAAGGAATAACACGTTCAAAGCTATTATGCTACGTGAAATTTTGATTGCATCTTGTGTTATTTCACTAAGGTGATGTTCAAATCGAAAGATACCTTACTCTATGCGTAAACATGACTTGATCTTTATGTCTTAATTTATATTTAAACAAGTGGAGGATTGTTGGATTTTTGTTTAAAATAAATTAAAACTTTTTTATGAAAAGATACCTTTAGTGAAAGGTTGTGTCTTCTATGAAAAGAGATATCTTTTAGATGAAGAGGTGTCTATTGACTGAATGGTTGTGTCATTTCAGTATTTGATTTTCACTACTTCTATATATATCCTATCTCTTGAGATTTCAATAAATCTTTTACAAAAAGTTTAGAGAAAATTTTCGCATTATTACTTTATTACAACATTCCCCAAAGAGTTATTTTCTTTTTAAAGGATAAAGTTTTAGATTTCTTGATTTCCTATAGGATTATCTTCACTATTTGCTTGGTGCAGAAATCCAAAGGCTTGTCATATCCACTAAAACTATTTGCGTAGAATCCCATAACAATCTCGTTGAGGAAAGGAAAAAAATATTATTTTTAGGAAAGTGTTTCGCACATATTTCAAGCCTCAAATTCTATTTTTTGTGGTCATATTATTAACCGTTCATCTTGTGTTCTTCATTTATATGTGTTCATGGACCATAATTTTTAACACTTAATGTGTGCCATAGAATAATTCAGACAGTCAAAATGATTTTCGAATATGTAGGTGGATATTTTGGATATTTTCTAGAACTTTGCTGCACAATGATACCAGTTCAAGATAAACTGTTCAGCATTCTATGTGATTTGTATCTTGTTGGGTTGCATCAGAGTAAAAAATCAGCCCTATCTCTTCGTCAAACCAAAAGTTCTTTTTCTTGTCGTAGACCTGACTAAGCTTTTCCAAAATATGTCTTCCCAATATCAACACGAGTGATATGGGAATGATCATGAACTTAGATATTTTTTGAGAAACTTGAAGACCAACTAAAGAATGCACAAGTCCAAGTGTGGATGAGGCCCAAATCAGTTTTTGAATGCACTCCATGGGGCGGCCTTGCGGCCTTTTTGATGGAAGGACCCTTTTGTTATTTATCTATTATTTTGCATTGTAATATAAATTTATGATGGTAGGATTTGTTGTCTTAGTTTATGCTTGATATTGAAGAACACTACTCTTGTGAGAGAGAGCTCTCAAAACTGAAACTAGGGCATAGCATAAGGGTGGATTTTCTTGTGTGTTGCAAAGCTTGAGACTTTGGTGCTTTGAGAGGTGGATGCCCGTCTTGTGTCATTCTAAGAGTTATGTGTTTGTTGTATGAAGTGTTAAAGGTCCAAAAGTGGAATATTTTTTTGGGTTGTTAAGACTACATCAACACTTGTCTAACTATCTATCTTTGTTTCTTGTCCTAATCTTGTAGTTTGTGCTATTGTTGTTCAAGACGTTTGGTTATTGTTGTTGTAACATTGTTGTTCTTCATTTTTATTATCATAATATAGTTTGGTTTGCTGCTGGAAAATAGGTGCTAAACACCTCATTACATGGTCTTCTTATTGTGTTCTTGAATCCGAGAGAGGTCACCAAAAGAGGTCCATATTTCCTTGAACTAGTGGACTATTTTGGTGTTTGTTTTCTTGTGTTCTTGGGCTGTTTTGTGTCAACGAGAAACCTAATGCATAGACAACAAAAAAACATTGAACTTACAACATTCATGGTAAGAAATTAAATAATATATTCCTTTCTTGAGACTTGTTCTAGTTGATGTTTTAGTCCAAACCAACATGTTTCATACAAAAATAATAAATTAACTAACTAGCTCTTTCATTTTGTGTTGCTATAGTAATGTTAGCCAAATATATTAAGGTGAAATTTATGGTTCTTTTAAACCGTGATACCAATTCATGTTACCTTTTAACTAATTTTACATGCACGTCGTCAGTGATATAGATTCTAGCTATACAAAATTATAATTTGTATCTCTATATTTCTGCTTAAAGTAAAGAAAGAGAAGTTACTGGTTCTCACGTGTACTGCATATTGAAATTGATGCAAGGATGGCAAGGCGTTAAGACAAAAGTGAATAACTAAGGAAACTCAAATATGTTATCGATGCTTATCACATACAACAAAAGGATTGTTGAGATGATAAGTGCAACACTTAGAATTTGAGTTGATAAATGAGTCCTGCCAAACTAGGAGTCAAAGTGGAAGAATTCTATTCAACCAAGGAGACAGACGGAAGTAAGAGTGAAACTACCTGAGAGTCCTATTGAAGAAAGAAGTGCACATCATTTAAGGGACTCTATCAGGAGTTGGCTTAAATACATGAAACAACGTTAAAGAGTTTCACTCATGCAATGACAAGAAAATCATCAATCAGCAAATCAGTTCACTTACTTGAAGAAGAACCTGGTCCTTTACTTAGCAAGTCATAGACTTTATGTAATAAGTTGATTCTTTGAGTTGTAATGAGTCATTTGTTCTAGTCTCAGTGAAATATAAACTGAGTTAGGAGTTGTGTCTTCAAGTTAGGGAACTCGAAGACTTGGTAACACTTATCTTGGGAAGATTTGTGTTATTGTAGAAATAGGAGTTAAAAGTTTTAATCCATAGTTTACAAGAAGTCTTGTAATTTTTTGATTGTTTAGGCTTAAGAGTAATAGTGAAGTTGGGGTCAAATCCTGTAGAGCTACAGGTCATGATATTTTACACCTTTCTTGAGTCGAGTGTTTTCCACGTAAAAATATTGTGTTCATCTTTTACTTCAGTGAACCACATTAGCTTACTTGTTCCACATATAGGCAACTAGTAGAGTATTGTAACACCCCACATTTTGGGCTAGAACGTAAACCGTTGTTCCTACGCGTAAAAGGTTTCAAAAGCCATAAATACCATGAAAATTTAGTGTGTTAATCAATTATGTAGTTTGGGAATCTAGTTGAGCATGAATTGAGATCATAGAGGTCCCTTGACTCAAGGACGAGTTGAAAACATTTTTATCGATCAAGTTTTAGTGGACATTACAACTTGGGTCAACTTCCATCGACCATAACTTCTTGTATATAACGAATTAGAAGGCCTACTATATATCAAATCAAAGGCTTTCAAAGTAGATTTCCAATAATACCAATGTTTCCTAAATCTGATACCCGAGCAAAAAGTTATGACCATCCAAAATGGATTGCATTGCCTAGCAATCACCTAAAGCTACTGGAAGTGTTGTGTTATGGACAATGCGTCGCCCAGCCCATTTTGGGTGATGGAAATATGACACCCAGCCTATTTTAGGCGATGTAAAATGAGTGGCATTGCCTAGATTAGGCCATAGGCAATGTATCGCATGCCCTATGGCCCAAGGGAGTAAAAACGTCGTTTTAAGTCATTTTAAGGGCAACCAAGTCTTTTTAATTCCAAAACCGTCCCTAATCATCCTTAAATGAAATTAGGCTTATTAGTAACGTTTTAACTATCCTAAGATCCCTAATTCATCTTTCAAGAACACAAGAGGAGAAAACAACTAGGGTTTGGACAATTAAGCTTAAAGGTCTAATCTTTTTGAAATTTCTTCGTGAATTCTTCGCAACTAAGTTATGTGGGACTATCCTAAAACTCATGGGCATGGATTTAATTGTTTTAAACAAGCTTGTATGAGTATATATATATATATATATATACACACACCCAAAATTGCTTTTAAAGGTGTTGATGAACATGTACTAAAAAACTCTTATTTTGATGAAGTTTTGTAGAACTTGCGGTATGAAAGCCTAAGGTTGAAATATTTTTTGTGAGATCATGTGATATTTGAGTTGTAAAGGTAAATTAGAGCATGACCACGTAAATCCCTCTCTTACTTTGAAATCCATTGGTTTCACAAATTCTGGTGTTGATTTTACAGATTACTAAGAGCGTGTGTTGAAGGGTTACTAATACGTGTACATTGTACTGTTTTGATTGATTAAATGAGAGGGTGTTTTACTTGGTTTATAAGCATTCATGTTTACGTTCAATTTTCTCTTTTACTGCAAATTTCACGGTTTTTGCAAGTTGTGAATTGCTTTTATGAACTGTGAAGAGCTTGAGACTGTTGATGAATTGCTATGTACAAATTGTCTTATCTTTTTGAGATAATGAGAAGGTGTTCAACTTGTGTTGTAAACAATCATATTTTCCCATAAGAATGGTTTTAAGTTGAAAGAAAAGATGACCACCGTAGATAAAAGAATTGCAGAGAAAATTGTTGATTTTTGAATGCTTTGAATGGTGAACATTCACTTGATAATTGATTTATTTTGGGTGGTCAATAAATATCATTTGATATAAGATAAGGTCAGAAGAGATGTGTGACATGACTTGCTAGTCTGGGTATGACGATACCCTATTTTGATATGCCCGAATGATATTATGAAAGAAAGATTTTTTCAAAGAAGATATGGTTTAAAGAATCTAAAAACTGGGCTTAAGAGAGTTAGATGGTTACCCGAAGAAGGCACAAGTCAGACAACTCATTATCCAAAATTGTGATTTGCCGAGTCGTGTTTATATTACCTAAAAGGAAGGGTTTTTCACGCTGACAACGGCCCTGTGGCGTAGTAGATAAGCAGATACTCCAACCCTTGCGGCAAACTTAGGTTGGGGGCTTGGCCGCCGAGTCAAGGGTGGATTCCATATAGCCAGCAGAATCATAGATTTATAGGGTGTACCATCTAGCTCAGAAGTAAATAAAAGAGTAGAGTCGTGATTTGCAGAATATGTCTTGAAAGATTCAGATTATGACCATGCATTTTTCAACTATTTTAAGGTAATATGTATCTTTTAAATTGCTCTTACCTATTTTGCATATAAATGTATTTTGTTTTTGGACTATTCTGCGTACCTGTACATCTATATTGACCTCCTATATTTTAGAATCTGAGGCACATCCCCGAGGTCCTGCTGAGCAGCAGGTTAAATTCTATTAGAGATTGCAGATTGGTGAGCCTCCGTTATTCCAGAAGGCTTGTTCTAGAACATTGTTAGTTTAATTGATTCATAGTCCACTTGGGGGCTTTGTCCCAGAGTTTAAATAGATGATATTTTAAGTTGGTAGAGATTTCGCAGACCAAAGTCATGTACTTTTAATGTTATGAACCTCATTTCATATTGTCCTGTTGAATTTAAAAGTGACCATGTTTCCATTTATTTAGCTTCTGCATTTCATTACATTGTATGAACATTGTTTATGATTACCAGATAGAATAGGGGCACTCGAGCCTTCACGGTTTGGGATGCCAGTCACGGCCAGGTTCCCAGCTTGGGTCGTGACAAACTTGGTATCAGAGCCCGATTCATGTTCCTTGGGTGTCTGCAAAATCACATCGGGTAGAGTCCTGTTTATGGGTGTGTAGCACGCCACACTTATAAATAGGAGGCTATAAGGCGTTTAGGAATCACATCGTGCTAGGGAGTCAGAATATTTTTTTTCATACTGTAGTTCGTGTTATGGTGTCATCCACACGAAAGTAAGGTTATCCCAATTCTTTTCTTACTCTGATGTTTGTAGATATGTCTCACTGTTGAGGTGATTCAAGGGTAGAGGCTTAGAATATAAATGATGTGGTCCTTTTCTGATTGAGTCATAAAGGATTATAAAATTATGCAAAGACTTGAGAGGAGTCCATTAGTGCTTAAAGGTGTATTGATCCTAGTGTAAACTTTGATCCTGGTGAAATCATGCTCTTCATCCTAAGGTATTAAGTATATCGAGTCCCTTTCAAAATTCTTGTTGCAGATGTCATGCATAAGGGGAATGATGAGTAGCAGAATGTTAGAACTGTATTTCGACCCGAGTAGTAGTGTATGTTAAAGTGTCATGACCTATTGGTAGTGAGATTGGGCCAAGAAGTTGGTGATATGAGTCACGAGGTTAGAAGTCAGTGTGAGGGAGGACTTGTGTGTAAATAAATATTTTTTTATGGTATAACCGCTATTTGAAGGATGATTTGTCATTTTATAGTGATAGACTAATTTAATAGCAATATTAGTAGAACGTATGGTAGTCCGTGGAGGAAGTGTTTGGCTTTAATTATTATTTATTCAAAATAGGGAAAGAGCCCAGAGTGTATAGTTATGGTGGTTGTAGAAATTATTTGTAGGATGTGAATGAAAGGGGTAGATTAGTAAACAAGTTATAAGTGTAGACTCATTGTTATATATGGAATTTTGAAGTAGTTGTGATGTATGCATAGGTAGGTAACTATGATGTGAGAAAATAGAATATGCTGATAAGATTGTAATGGGTTATGATATAAGATTAAGATTGACTATCTTCCTTATGTGACCGTACCCCCCCCCCCCCTTGATTTGTCTTTTCTTTAGTAGTTGTAAATTTGTAGTACATGTGAGAAGGTATGCAGTAGATTTGGAAGTGTAGTAGTAATGCCATGGAGAGGATTGGACTTATGGGCCATATATAAGTGAAATAAGAAACTTAGGTTAATTTTTCTTTGATTAATTAGTATAGTGTATGGCATGCTTCATATGATTGGTGTTGTTAGACAATAGACTTGAACTATAGATGTGTACTATAGTAGTAAGAATAGTAGCTCAAGATTGATAATGCATATTTTGTGGGAACAAATTAGTAGGATTGATGTGAGGTATTAAATAGCTTAGGTTGGCAACTTATGGATAAAGGATTGGATAATTGTGATATTTATGTACATGAGGACTAGTGTAAAAAATGATGGATTGTGGCTGAGTCAATAAGAGGATAAGAGCGTAGGATATAAAATGATAAGTTGAACCCCGAGGTAGCATGTTATTAGATAAGGTTTGATGTGTATGAGTGTCATGTGTACCTTTATTTCATTCTCGAATCTTGTAGTATGGAGAAGTTAGAGAGTTGTTCTATAGCGTTATGTAGAGTGGAATTGAGAAAATATAGGTAGAAAATATGCGCCTTTTGAATACTTGACCTAATTTTGTTGAAATTGTGAGTTGTATGATTGGAGGTGTCATGCTAGTATTATAAGGTGATGAAGATGGAGTTTTAAGTCTTAAGAAGCAGGGATTTCCATGCCCATGATAATGTTAGTCATAAGTCGATGACTTGGGGGTTAGAGAAAGTTATGATTAGTGTCCCTGAAGGGGGATGCCCTAGAAAGAAATTAGTGGGTGTTTTTATTAAAATTTATTGAGAGAAGTTGTGTTCATGCGTCTACTGGTACCCCTTTGTGATAAGCAGTGTGGAGGTGTATGCTCATGAGAGTGGGAGTTGTAAAGTGATGGCTACAGAGGCTAGCGAGAGCTAAGAGTAGTACTTTTGAAAAGCGAGGCCTTCAGAGTATAGTTTATCAGAGAGAGTTTAGCGCTTATGTGTATGGTGAGATACCTTTTTGTATTGAGAGTTATGGATATAGATTTTGATGTGAAGGTATGACCGCAAATTTAGGATTGTAACTTTGATCTAAGGGCGAGATGAGAGACTAAAGTAGTTCCTGAATTTTCTTATGGTGTCAAGTTTCAAGTAAGAGGCTTGATAAATCGATTCTTATTCAATCAAACTCCTTTTACTTCAATCTAAGAGGTCACTCTGCTAATGCCTTACGTTATGTATCCAAGTTCTACTTATGTCTATGGTTTGGGAACTTTATATAACTCATGTCATGTCCCGACCTCCAAACTAGAAGCAATAATGTCCCTTAGTGATCCAATATTCCAAGTATCCAAGCTCTATGTTATGTTGCTCATGAACCATAAATCTGTATTCCAAATCATGCTTGGTTCTAAGGAACTATAGATCTATATGTTACAGATTCATTTTATGATGGGATTAGTCAAAATAATGAAGTTGTACGAACTCATGACTCTTTCATCCCTGAAAATGAGAAGTGATAGCTTCAAGTAGAAGTCCTTATCTCAATCGTTGACTTCATGAATTCCAAACTTATGTTATACGACTCGTGATGTAAGCACCCATGTTTTTCACTATAGTATGTCCTAAGAAATTATGTTGTGTTATGTTTATGTTGAACAACTCTTTACTTATGATCCAGACACTTGATATATGAAGCACTATGTGTCTATTCTATTGTATCTTCATTTCATGTCCCTTCTTGAGTAGTGCAATAAGTATAAGTTATGGTCTAATAGTGTTACTTCCATTCATTATGTTTATGCTCGGGTCACTTAATGACCCTCTGTATGTTAGAATAATGGTGGTTGTGGAAGCGTAGTAGTGTGTTAGGTGGGGGAGTAAATGTTCTTGAAGGTGAAAATTTTGATGTGATTCTTGAGCTAAGGTTATAGGTGAAAGGGAAAAGAAGGAGATGAACTTTTATTGTGTGAAATAGCTAAGAAGGAGAAATGTGGCGACGATATTTTTGAGAGTGATTGAATTTGTTGGTCTTAGTGGGGAGATCCATGTAGTGGGTGTAGTAATGATTAGGCCTGAATGTTCTAATTGATGAAAACACAAACCTATATGCCATGTGGTTAGTATTCCTTTAATTAAGACTTGAGGTTGTTGGATTATAGTGATGAGGTGAGGTGATTTCTTAATGTGATGTAGAGTCCAGGGTCCCATAGTTTAAATTAGCACCTCTTTCCTCTGAGTTAGGATTGAACATAGAAGTATTATACGGCAAGACACAAATATGGTGGTTAGATGTGTTATGGGAGAATTGTAAGTTGGAAATGATGAAGTATGTTGATTAATGTTGGGGCATAAATGAATAGTGTCTATAAATTTAAGGTCCATTCATTGTATTTGGTAAGGTGGAGAATGCTTCTAATTCCTGTCTCCCACAAAATCTCATTTATCTATAAGTACCGATGTAAATCAGGCCTATGATCACCAAATAAACTCATGCCTTATGTTATGATAATAATGATATATAGAACTCATGTGCAAGGTCGCCCCTATGTAAAATTTCATTACCACATGTTTCGTGCTTAAGAGTTTCACTAGGGGTTGTCATAAAGTTCTTTTGAACCTTTGCATATTTTTTTGAGGAAAAAATGTTCAATGCAAGGTTAGGTTCCTTATTCTATACCTTTAGAGCTTCAGCAAGTCCCTACCTATCATTTGGGGACGAATGATCCCAAGGGGGAGATAATGTAACACCCCACATTTCGGGCTAGAACGTAAACCGTTGTTCATACGCGTAAAAGGTTCTGAAAGCCATAAATCCTATGAAAATTTAGTGTGTTAATAAATTATGTACTGTGGGGGATCTATTTGAGCATGAATTGAGATCATAGACGTCCCTTAACTCAAGGATAAGTTGAAAACATTTCTATCGATCAAGTTTTAGTGGACGTTTCAAATTGGATCAACTTCCATCGACCATAAATTCTTGAATATTGCGAATTAGAGGGTCTACTATATATCAAATGAAAGGTCTTTGAAGTAGCTTTTCAATGATACCAATTTCTCCTAAATACGATACCAGAGCGATAAGTTATGATCTTGCAAAGTGGAGTGCATCGCCTAGCAATCGTCTAAAGCTACTGGAAGTGTTGTGCCATGGGAAATGCATCGCCCAACCCATTTTAGGAGATGGGAATGCGATGCCCAACCTATTTTAGGCGATGGACAATAAGTGGCATTGCCTTGATTAGGCCATAGGCAATGTGTCTCATGCCCTATGGCCCAAGGGCATAAAAACATCGTTTTTAAGTCATTTTAAGGGCAACCAAATCTTTTTACAATCCAAAACCATCTCTAATCATCCTTAAATGAAAGTAGGCTTATTAGTAACGTTTTAACTATCCTAAGATCTCTAATTCATCTTTCAAGAACATAAGAGGAGAAAACAACTAGGGTTTGGACAATCAAGCTTAAAGGTCCAATTTTTTTGAAATTTCTTCGTGACTTCTTCGCAACTAAGGTACGTTGGACTATCCTAAACCTCATGGGAATGGATTTAATTATTTTAAACAAGCTTTTGCAGGTATTTATATATATATATATATATATATATATATGCACCTAAAATTGGTTTTAAAGGTGTTGATGAACATGTATTGAAAATCTCTTATTTTGATGAAGTTTTGTAGAACTTATGGTATGAAACCCTAAGGTTGAAATTTTTTCATGAGATCATGTGATATTTGATTTGTAAAGGTAAATGAGAGCATGACCATGTAAATCCCTCTCTTACATTGAAATCCATTGGTTTCATAACTTTTGGCATTGATTTTACAGATTGCTAAGAGCGTAAGTTGAAGGTTACTAATATGTGTACATTGTACTATTTTGATTGATTAAATATGAGGGTGTTTTAATTTATTTATAAGAATTCATGTTTACATTCGATTTTCTCTTTTACTACAAATTCCACGGTTTTTACAAGTTGTGAATTGATTTTATGAACTGTGAAGAGCTTGAGACTGTTGATGAACTGCTATGTACAAATTGTTTTATCTTTTTGAGATAATGAGAAGGTGTTCAACTTTTGTTGTAAACAATCATGTTTTCCCATAAGAATGGTTTTATGTTGAAAGAAAATATGACCACCGTAGATAAAAGCATTGTAGAGAAAATTATTGATTTTCGAATGTTTTGAATGGTGAACTTTCACTTGATAATTGAATTGTTTTGTGTGCTTAATAAATATCATTTGAAATAAGATAAGGGCAGTAGAGATTTGTGACATAACTTGCAAGTCTGGGTATGACGATACCCTATTTCGATATGCCCGAATGATATTAAGAAAGAAAGAATTTTTCATAAAA
Organism: Capsicum pubescens; assembly: GCA_030864215.1. Lineage (NCBI taxonomy): Eukaryota > Viridiplantae > Streptophyta > Magnoliopsida > Solanales > Solanaceae > Capsicum > Capsicum pubescens. Next base: position 77,989,399 of record CM061544.1, read on the forward strand.
GATATGGTTTAAAGAATCTAAAAACTAGGCTTAAGAGAGTTAGATGGTTACCCAAAGAAGGCACAAGTCAAATGAATCATTGCCCAAAACTGTGATTTGCTGACACGGGTTTATATTACCCAATATGAGGTTTTTTTTACGCTGGCGATGGCCCTGTGGTGTAGTAGAGAAGTAGATACTCCAACCCTTGCGGAAAATTTGGATTGGGGGCTTGGCCGCCGAGTCAAGGATGGATTCCCTATAGCCTGTGGAATTGTAGCTTTGTAGGGTGTACCATCTAGCTTAAAAGTAAATAAAAGAGTAGAGTCGTGATTTTCAGAATGTGTCTTGAAAGATTCAGATTATGCCCATGCATTTTTCAGCTGTTTTAAGGTAACATGTATCTTTTAAATTGCTCTTACCTATTTTGCATATAAATGTATTTTTTTGGATTGTTTTGCATACCATCACATCTGTATTGACCCTCTATATTTCAAGATCTGAGGCACAGCCCCGAGGTCCCGCTAAGCAGTAGGTTGAATTTTGTCAGAGATTGCAGATTGGTGAGCCTCCCTTATTCCGGAAGGCCTGTTCTAGAACAGTGTTAGTTTAATTAATTCATATTCCACCTGGGGGCTTTGTCCTAGAGTTCAAACAGATGATATTTTCAGTTGGTAGAGATTTCGCAGACCAGAGTCATGTACTTTGAATGTTATGAACCTCATTTTGTATTGTCTAGTTGAATTTAAAAGTGACCATGTTTTTGTTTATTTATCTTCCACATTTTATTACATTGTATGATCATTGTTTATGATAACCTGATAGAATAGGGTCACTCGAGTCTTCATGGTTTGGGATGTCCATCGTGGCTAGGGCCTCAGCTTGGGTTGTGACAAGTATAATATTAAATTTAGTAGGGTACGCACTCTTACAAGTGGTATCTAAGAGAGGTTGTCTTAAATAAGGTTATCACCTAAGAAAAGATCACTATGATGAATTCCGTACCTCCTACTGGTCACAGTGAAGGTCGGTCAAATACTAGACCTCTACTCTTTGATGGTTCTCACTTTATCTGGTGGATGATAGGATGAAAATGTTCATCCGAGGTAAAGACTACAAATTATGGGATAGAATCACTGATGGTCTTACTATTCCTATGAAGTTGGTTGATGGTGAACAAGTCAAGAAAGTAAGGAGTGAATTTATTGCTGATAACTTAGTGGCATTAAAGAAAAATGCTAAGGCTAAGAACATCTTAGCCTGTGGACTAGGACCAGTTTAGTACAACAGAGTGTCAGCTTGTACCACTGCTAAGCAAATTTGGGATGTACTGTCAATGCACATGAGGGCATATCTCAAGTAAGAAAGTTCAGGATTGCTCTTCTTTTTACTAAGTATGAAGCATTTAAGATGAAGGAGAATGAATCCTTGCATGAAATGATGACAAGGCTTACAACCTTAACAAATGAGCTGACTTCCTTGGGAAAAGTCATCACTGAGGAGGAACAAGTTGAAAAGGTGTTGAGGGTACTACCAAAATCAAAATGGAATGTTAAAGTCACTGCAATTAGGGAGGAAAAGGATCTCACAGGAATAACACTGGATGAACTAATGGGAAATTCGAGGACTTATGAAATTAAAATTGATGGAACTAATGAACAAGCATCCCTTGAGAAAGTCTTGTCTTTGAAGGCCTCAGACAGTAATGATGAAGTTGAACTTGACCAGGAACAAGTTTCCCTCATAACTAAGAATTTCAGTAAATTCTTTAAAAAGAAAAAGGGGACAGGTAGCAAGAAACGTTCCAATGACAATCCAAATGGATGCTATAAGTGACTGATCATTAGATCAAGGATTGTCCTATTTGGGAAATAGAATTGAGGAAGGAAAAGGCTGAGAAAGAATTGAAAGAAAATGCCAAAATGAAGGAAGAATATGCTATGGTAGCAGCTTGAGGATCTGATTCAGATGGTGATGAAATTGATGAAACAACAATCATGGCTTTAGGAGATTCTGACTTAGAGGAAGAAGATGATGCTTCTGAGGTAAGTGTACTTGAACTTAAAGAAAAATTGCATCTATTTTCAAAAACAAAACTTGTTTCCTTGATGAGTACACTAATTGATAATTTCCAAGAATTAACTTCTGATAGGGATGATTTGTTAAATAGTCTTGCAAGTCTAAAATTTGATCTCATTGGTTTAAAAACTTGTAAGAATACAGTTAAAGATGAAAACTGCACTCTCAATAAAAAGATTGCACAACTTGATTCTTCAAACAACGATCTTAAGTCTGAAATCTTAAAATTGTCTCTCATTGATAATGTAAAAAAGGACATGAGTAAGGAACAAGAGAGTGTTGAACTTGAATTAGTTAAGTACAAACAAGAGTCTAATGATATAACTGATATGGTGAATAAACTAAGTCAAGAAATCTCTAAACTGAAACTTGATCTTGAAAGAGAAAATAGGTGGACAAATTCTTCCAAAATTATTCATAAGTTGAGTAAAAGAAATCACAGTGAAAAGGAAGGTTTCGGTTTCCACAAGAGTCTTGATGATCCTAAAGACTTATGTTATATCGGTGGAAACCTTGGACATCCAACCATTGAATGTCCTGTGGAGGCTAAAAGCAGATCTAGCAGTCAAAACCTGACTAATAAGTTTCATCTGACCAAGAAAAAAATAACTAGTTTTGGTTAGAGAAACAAGTCATATTACATGTTGCCTGCATGAACTAGAAGAAATTTAATTCATCTATTAACTCATAAAATAGAACCCAAGCTTGTCTGGGTTCCTAAGTCTAACCATTGACTTCTTACAGGAGAAGGTGAAAGGAAGAAAAAAACATTAGTACCTATACAGTTCTTACTCAAGACACATGATTGGTGATAAGAAAAAGTTCCTTTCACTCTCCAAAATAAGTGGAGGAGGAGTTTTTTTTGGTGATGGAAAAAAGGGAATCATTACTGGAGTTGGAAAAATTGGCACATTTGAGTCAAGAGCATTGGAAGATGTCTATCTTGTAGAAGGATTAAAGAACAACCTGCTGAGCATTTCACAACTATGTGATAAAGGTAATAAAGTTATTTTTACTTCTGTAGGAGACAAAATCAAGAGGATGGACACCAAAGAGATTGTGCTCACTGCAAGGAGATACAAAAATATATTCAAAGCTAACATAATGGCAATTCCAGGAACAGAGTTGATCTATCTAAGTGCAATGGAAAATGATCCTCTCCTTTGGCACAAGATACTTGGACATGCAAGTCTAAAACAACTAAAGATACTTTCTTCCAAAGATATAGTATTGGGATTACCCAAGACCAAATTTAAGGAATAAAAGTTATATAGTACCTGTGTAAGGGAGAAGCAGGTAAGATCCTCTTTTAAGTCAAAGAACCATGTCAGCACTGCCAAGTGTCTTGACCTGGTCCATATGGACTTATGTGGATCAATAATTCTTCAAAGCAGAGGAGGAAAAAGGTATGTTTTTGTGATTGTTGATGATTATTCTAGATTTACCTAGACATTATTTCTAGCTTCTAAGATGCCTTTGATGTTTTTACTATTTTCATCAAGAAAATTGAAAAAAAATGGGCATTTCTCTAGTTTTCATAAGATCTGACCATGGTACAGAATTTGAGAATGTCAAATTTTTAGAATTTTGTTCCACAAATGGTATAGATCATAACTTCTCTACTCCCAGAACACCACAATAAAATAGAGCGATAGAAAGGAAGAATAGAACCTTAGAAGATATGGCTAGAACAATGATGCTTGCAGCAAATCTTGCTAAAAACCTTTGGGGTGAGATAATTAGTACTGCAGTATATATCATAAATAGATGCATGATTAGACCTATTCTAGAGAAGACTCCCTATGAATTACTAAAAGTAAGAAACCCAAACATTTCTCATTTTAGAACTTTTGGTTGTAAATGTTTTATTAATAATAATGGAAAGGATAATCTGGGAAAATTTGATGCTAAAAGTGATGAGGGAATCTTCTTAGGTTATTCACTTCATAATAAGGCTTATAGGGTTCTAAAAAACAGAACAAATTGTGTTGAAGAAAGTATGAATGTAGTTTTTTATGAATCCTGTGTTAAGACTAACCTGCAAAAAGGAAGTGACTCTGAGGAATAGGTTACACAACCTGGTTCATCAACTGGAGTCACCAAACATGGAGGCACCTCAATAGGGGAAACTGATTCTGGAGGCACAGTGACGGGGGGAACTGAGCCACTAACTACCCCAGCTAAGAACTTCTGCAGTGATCCTAGTAGCTCACTAGGTTTGGTCCTAAAAGGTTACAAGTATCAATGATCACATCTTATTGAGAATGTTCTCACTAATCTCACTTTTGGGATCACCACAAGGTATGGATTGAGAATCATGAGTGCTTTCAAGGCATTCTTATAAAAAAATTGAGCCAAAGAAGGTAACTGAAGCACTGTTTGATGCTGATTGGATCATAGCCATGCAGGAAGAGTTAAATCAGGTTGAGAAAAGCAAAGTATGAAACTTAGTTCCACTCCCAAAATATAGAACAGTAATACAAACTAAGTGGGTGTATACAAAAAAGGTTGATGAGCATGGAACAGTAAGGAATAAGGCAAGATTAGTGGTCCAAGGGTACAATCAAGAAGAAGGCATAGATTTTGATGAGACTTTTGCTCATGCATCCAGAATTAAAGCAATTAGATTACTTATTACTTTTGTTGCTTATAAGGAATTCATTCTCTATAAAATGGATGTTAAGAGTGCATTCTTGAATGGTACTCTCAAAGTAGAAGTGTATGTTAAACAACCACCGGGATTTGAAAGCCAGGATTTTCCTAATCATGTTTATAAACTAGAAAAGGCCTTGTATGGACTGAAACAAGCTCCCGGAGCTTGGTATAAAAAATTGACAAAGTTTCTTCTGGGGCATGGTCACACTAGAGTTAAAATTGACAATACTTTTTTCTTAAAACTAATGGAAAGGATTTGTTGGTTGTGCTAGTATATGTTGATGACATTATTTTTGCCTCCACAAACATGAACATGACTCATGAGTTTGCTAAACTCATGAGTTATGAATTTAAGATGAGTATGATGGGGGAGCTGAACTTCTTCTTAGGTTTGCAAATTAAACAAACAGCATCTGGAACTATGATCCATCAGTAGAAGTATATCAAGGAACTTCTCAAAAGATTTTCCATGGAAGAGGCAAAAGAGATCAGCACTCCAATAGCCACTACCACAAAATTTAATTTGGATGAAATAGGTCCTGAAGTGGAATAAAAGTTGTACAGAGAAATGATAGGTCCATTACTGTATCTCACAGCAAGTAGGCATGATATTGTGTTCAGTGTGGGGCTATGTGCAAGGTTTCAAGAAAATCCCAGAGAATAACATTTAAAATCTGTGAAGAGAATCTTCAGATATCTCAAAGGAACTAGTGATCTTGGCTTATGGTATCCAAAAGGTAGTAACTTTAACTTGGTAGGATACTCTGATGCTGACTATGTAGGATACTTGGTGGACAGGAGGGGAACCGCAGGCATGACACACTTCCTCGGATCATGTTTAATTACCTGGTCCACTAAGAAACAAAACTCAGTAGCTTTGTCTACAACTGAGGCTGAATATGTTGCTGTAGGATCTTATTATGATCAGTTGTTATGGATTAAAAACCAACTCATGGACATTGGTATAGATGTTGATGTGTTCCTATTTTCTGTGACAATACAAGTGCCATTAATATTGCTAAAAATTCTATTCAACATAAAAGAACTAAGCATATTGATATTTGACATCACTTTCTTAGGGATAATGTAGAAAAAGGTGTTATATCAATCGTGTTTTGTTCTACTGAAGAACAAATTTCTGACATATTCACTAAGGCATTAAGTAGAGAACATTTTGAAAAGAATAGCTTAGCCTTGGGCATGAATAAAATTTCATAAATCTCCCTCAATGATTAACTAGAATAAGGTGCTCTTAAGTGAGTGTTGATTAATTCAGTCTTACACATTTAGTTGTGTATCCTAATTCTAAGATTTTAGAGTAAATTAACTCATTCATGTGTTGATTTTGCATAGAGACTGGAACACAGGGGAAATTTTTTCTATTTTATTCTCAAAATTAAGGTATGATTACTTTTTACCTATAGTGGCTTAAAAAGAAACAGGTTTCCTATATGGTCTTATGCTACCCTCTAAACCGCCAAAAATCCAAAAGCCTTTCTCCTTCAAAAAGCTGCCACCCTTTCCCATCATAACTGAACCTCTCCATCATTATGTTTATTCACCAAATACACTTCATCCACGATTCAAATTCCTCCTTTCCACTATAAATATGCTTCTTTCTCTCCTCATCACTCACTATTTAGCAACCAAAATCAATTTACTATTTCTCTCTCTCTCTCACCATGTCATTTTCATCATCTAATACATCCTAAGACTCTACCACCACTCCCTCAACAACCATTGTTCTTAATCCTGATATTAACTTAACACCTCTTATTCGTCTCCCAATTTCAATCAGATTATCCAATTTTGCAGCTTTCAAAAACTTTAAAAACCCCTTTGCTCAATTTTCTTCAACCCCTTCATCCTTTTCAAAACCTTCACTACCATCTATCCTTCCCCTTAAAATTGTTGACCCTGATAATGAACCTATTGCAAATTTTATCCCAAGAAGTTCAAGATCTAAATCACAAAGAAAGCCCTCGTACCCTATTACTCCCACTCACCCACCATTGTTGTTGAAGATCAAGAATTGGGTGAGCCTACCCCTGTTATTCCCACTCTAAAAACTCCTTATTCTCGGGGTAAAAAACCAACGGGAAGAAGCTTCCTTGGCTGAAGCTCTTCAAGCAAACAAACGAAAATGAGTTGCTAGATCTGGTCTTCCTCTTCATCTTCCTCATGGATCCTCTCCTGATATTCTTCTTCGCTCAGTACATAAAAATAATACTATCATTGGAAAGGCTCCAAAACCCTCCTCTTCTTGTAAGCCCTTATCTCAACCTAAAACCTCTCCTACCTCAAAACCTTCCTTATCTTCAAAAAGCCCTCCTAAGAAATCATCATCTCATCTGAAGAAATAGGTCAACAAATATGTTCCTTCTTATTATTTTAAGTTTGACTCACCTCTTCATACTGCTGCTGAGTTGGATCCTAATTTTGAAGTTCATGAACCATCTACCAATCAGGACACTCCTGAAGAACATTATCTCCATTTTCAAAAGCGTAAGCTAGCTAGAGGACATATTATTAGTGGTTTTGGAGGTGATGATATGAGTACCTTTTTGGAAAAATTAGAGGTCTAAGGGTGGTCCCACCTATTTCTTTAGGGTGAGGTGCAGAGGAGATTTGCTAAGACTAAGGTGTATGAGTTCTATACAAATGGGGTAGCTAATGGTGAGTCTTTCTCTACAACTATTCGAGGGGTCACCATGAATATTTATGTTGTAGATATTGCTCGAATCCTACACATTCCTTCAGGTGGTAGGGTCACTGTGTCAAGGGCACTTGGCCACCTCTTGACAATCTTACATCTGCTCTTGCCATAACTCGAAAGTTTTTTTGGCAACCCTCACCTGGTAAATCATTGATGGGTCCTTAAGATAAAGATGTCTCCCTTCCATCAACTCTATTTTGATGTTGTTCATAAGATGCTAATACCTAGGAAATAAAGAAGGACTGTAGCCAACTTTCTTAACCTTACTCTTATGGAGTTGTTGGACACTAAGGGGAAGATTGATCTACCTCAGCTTATCCTGAAGCATATGCAAAGTGTTCTCCTCAAGGAAGTGAATGGGCATGCTCTTCCTTACGAATTCTGGCTCACCCCTATGTTTGGGGAGTTTGGAGGAACTGTCCAAGTATGGTCATCACAGAAAACCAAAGATATTATAGAGAGTGTGAACCATATGTAGCTACCTGTTTCTATGAGGAATGCAGACAATCCTGTGCAATGCCTAAGGAATGCGCTTGCAGCAAAAGATGCTGAGTTGGATGCTGCTCAGGATGATGAGAAGAGGGCACTCCTAGCTCAAATTGTCTCACTTACAGCTTCCTTGGAGCGTGAACGAGCTAAGAATGCTGAGATTGTTTGAAAGTTGACCTCCCTTATCCCCTCCTCGTCTTCTACTTAGTTCCTCTCTTTGTGCTTTAAGAAAGTCTCTTTTGTTTCCTTTACTAGGTCCCTGTTTCTCTTTTTGTTGTTCTTGGGTAATTTTAATTGTATCCGACCTTTAAATAAAATGGACTCACTTGCTTAATTGTGTTTTGCTTCTATTTTTTCATAATGCATCTATGTTCTCTTACTTTGGATTTTGATTATTTTAGTGATAGCCCCAGTGGCCATGGATTATTAAACATTTTTCACTTTTTGGGCCTAGCTTTTTGATAATGTCAAAAGGGGGGAAAATAGATTACGCAATGATTATCACTCATTTGACTAACCTGTTTCATTCTGTGTTCTTTTGTTTAAATTCCTTTATTGAGTATTTCAGGTCTTTGTGATGGATGATGTACTGACTAGTTCATCATCATCAAAAAGTGGGAATTTTTTGGGGAATTTGAAGTTTTGATGATAAAAATATGGATGAAACATGTTGTGCAAGCTGGTCCACACAAGTAAAGAAAGAGAAGTTATTGGTTCTCACATGTATTCCATATTGAAGTTGATGCAAGGATGATAAGGCATTTAGACAAAAGTAGATAAGAAAGGAATCTCAGATATGTTACCAATACTTATCACATACAACAAAAGGATTGTTGAGAAGATAAGTTGAACACTTAGAGTTTGAGTTGATAAATGAGTCCTGGAAAACTAGAAGTCAAAGTGGAAGAATTCTATTCAACCAAGGAGATAGACGGAAGTAAGAGTGAAAATACCTGAGAGTCCTATTGAATAATAAAGTGCACATCATCTAAGGGACTCTATCATGAGTTGGCTTAAATACAAGAAACAATGTTCAAGAGTTTCACTCATGCATTGACAAGAAAATCATCAATCAGCAAATTAGTTCACTTACTTAAAGAAGAACCTGGTCCTTTACTTAGCAAGTCATAGACTTTATGTAATAGGTTAGTTCTTTGAGTTGTATTGAGTCTTTTGTTCTAGTCTCAGTGAAATATAAACTGAGTTAGGAGTTATGTCTTCTAGTTAGGGAACTTGAAGACATAGGAACACTTATCTGGGAAGATTTGTGTTATTATAGAAATAGAAGTTAGAAGTTTTAATTCCTAGTTTACAATAAGTCTTGTAATTTGTTGATTGTTGAGGCTCAAGAGTAATAGTGAAGTTGTGGTTAAATCCTGTAGAGGTACAGGTCATGGTTTTTTACACCTTTCTTGAGCCGAGAATTTTCCACGTAAAAGTATTGTGTTCATCTTTTACTTCAGTGAACCACGTTAGCTTACTTGTTCCACAAATAGACAACTAGTAGAGTATAATATTAAAATCAGTAGGGTACGCACTCTAACAGTTACTTATACATTTTTCATTTTATGTACCTTTGTTGCTAGCCATAGAACGGGCTCTGATAAGATGTCTAAAGATACTCAACTAGTAAGTCGATACAAATTACAGAAGGTTGATACGCCCAAATTGCAACTCTCGTTAGAAAGATTAAGTGATCGTTGTCAGATATAGAACCCAACTAGGTTGGGTGTCGAATCCTACAGGGAATACTGTGCTCACTAAGTATTGTAATCGTTACTGGACTGTTGAACAGAGGTTCCTGAATAAGAGGGGTTTTGATTTGTAACTTATAAAGTAATTAATTGTAATAAGAGTATTCCAACGAATGATTCTCTTTGAAATTAGTAATTTAATGTGATTAAACAAACCAGGGCTATGGTTACCAAAATGCTAGCACAACTAGGGTTGTGAATCACTTAAGAGTTCCAATTAGCAAATTCAATTGCAAGAAGGGCTGAATCCTATTCTTTATCCCTTACTTTCTCAACCTAAGTGGATAGATTATCCTCTAATTCTCTCAAACTCAAAGGATACATTATTCTTTCAACCATTTTCTCATGTAAGCTAATCCTGTTAGGGCATTTTCCATTAATCCAAAGGTTAAAGCCCTTAGAATTCATGTAAACACTTCATTTTTCCCAACAAACACTTTCCTTTCGGACAAGTGATGTTCTTGGGCTCACTTTTCAAGTTTGCAACCAAGAAAAGCCATTAAATTAAAGAAAGGTTTATAAAATAACAGTTATTCATGGAACTCAATTTGATTCACAACCCATAGATGATTTTCACATTAAGGATCCCATAACCCTAGTTATGGGAACTTAGCCACAAAATTCCAAAAGAGAAGAAGAAATAATTCTTGTATTATTCATAACTAGATTTAGAATTCACTTACAAAAATCTCAAGAATCAGTTCTTGAATCTTAAATAAAGAATTGAATGATCAACTTCCCCAAAGATATGCTTAAATCCCCAAAGTATTAGGTTCCAGAAAGTTTCTATAGATGAATAACTTGGAAAATATAAAAAAGCTCCTCCACTAACCCTAAAATTTAGTATTTATATGTTCCCAGGTAAAGAGGAATTTAAAATTTAAAATCATAAAAACTATGTCCAAGTCGACCCGTCGAATGTCTAACGATCCACTATTTGGTCCGTCACTGAGTCCTTCAGAAGAGTAGTTTCTGGATAAATCCTGATAGTCCAACTGGTGATCCATCGAAAGTCTGACGGTACACCATTTGGTCCATCACGGAGTCCTTCAGAAGAGTGGATTCTAGATAAAGCCTGACGGTACATCTGGTGGTCCGTCGCAAGACTGACGGTCCACCATTTGGTCCGTCACTGAGTCGCTCGGGAGGCCATGTTCTGGTTAAGCCTGACGATCCACCTGGTGATCCATCGCAAGACTGACGGTCCACCATTTTGACCATCAACATCCTTTTCTGCTACTTTTTCCAAGTTTCTTGTGTGGTTCACTTCTTTCCCTGAAACACTAAAAAAACTCATTAAATACCACTTTGGTTGCTTGAAAACATAAATTTTTTCCAAGAGGATGATGCTAAATATTTCGTAAAAAAATAGAACATCAACACCCTCAACTTAAGATAAGTGCTTGTCCTCAAGCAACTCAGCATCTAATTGAAAACATGAACAATACAATAACCCGCAACCAACCACTGAAATATTTTGATGCAACTATTCACTCATCATTTCACTCACATAAATTTAACACATCAGGGTCTACACCCGACATTGTTCATAATTCAGCACACAAACATGGATGTTACATCCCATAAAGAACAACAAAACTCAGTGAATCTCCAGTTGCCCTCACAACAATGAATTCCACCACTCATCACATGATGTGGACGCAATCTAAACTCTCACACTCATCAAAGAAGTTACAAGCATAGTCCAAAATACCCATAGGCTTTCCCTAGCCATAAGACACCTCCTCAAGGTCGACTCGATAGGATCAAATAGGTCTTTTCAAGGCTTGTAATGAGGCTTCAGGTTAGGTAAGGATATGTTTTTGGATAAAGTGACTCATTAAGACTTAACTCTCCTTGCCTTGGCATCGTTGTAGCCCAGATCAACTTATTTACTACTTCCAGTAACAGGCCTTTCTTCAGACATAAAACCTCTTTTTTTCTTTTTTTTTAAAGGGAAGAAGACAAGCATCAGTCACCCTTAACTTATGTTGATGCATTCAGTTAAGGTGCACAATATCTTTGAATTGATCAGGGCCAAAAGTTTTTAGATTAAAATTTACACTCACTTTCTATTTGGCATTTGTACCTTGACAAAAGTCACCCTCAACTTAGGTGTTTTGCCTAAGTTAAAGTGCACAATACCCAAATATTGGGCCAAGGCAAGACTAGAATGCTACCGCCCTACGGAGAGTAAATGAAAGTTATTGGAATTAAAAAAGGGCCCTAAAGACACAAGACAGGTTCAAATGAGATAAAAATCTTTTTGGTGGGGTTATTTATTTAGGCTAAGTGGGCTAAAAGTACAAGGAGGCCTGTTATCCTATCCTATTGAATCCACTAGAAGACCATATCAATGACTCAGGCAAGTTCTAGGCATTAGACTATGCAAAAACTGAAGGTAAATCCTCACACCCACAGGCAACTAAGCTAAACTTCTTTTGTAACTCTTAGAATGTTCATCACATGATTCATGCACCTCTTACAGAATAATGCCAAATGCAGATTTACTGAAGGTTATGTACACATGTTTTCATGAATAAAGCAAATAATTCATACACAAGCACATAGTTTTATGAAAACATCATTCATTATCCATATTTACAAGGAAGTACTAAAATAGAAATATTTTATAGATAATCATTAGACACAGATATTTACATCACAAGCCGCAGAATTTGAAATGCAATAATAAAAACACCCTAAACATGTCTCTTCTACTAGATAGCACATGATTGGATTTAGAATATCAGCAACAATATCTAACCATGATGTAAATACACTCATCACCACAAAAAAAGATATGCATTGTCCTCAAAGCAATAAATTACCGTACATGGTTGGATTGGGATATTTACTTCGCCTCCTATTCCTCTAAAGTATCTGTCAGGTGGGGTGAGTTCCCTGCATCCTCACCCTGTGCAATGTTGGCCCCTATGGTGGTAGGAGTACTCACAACCTCAACCTTCACAATTTGAGGCATCATCTCCCGAACTGAACCTACACTTCACTCCCCTACTGGGGAAACACTAGTAGAGACTCCATCCTCTTTTTTAGCAATTTCTGAAACCACTTTTGATTCTTTACCACTTTAACAAAAACTTTTGGGTTGAACCTTTATTCAGCAAACTCCGTTCCACCAGCAGACTGTGTAGAACCTGACCCTGTAGATGTACCCTGGGGCACATAATTAGGTGGTAAATATATGGTGATGGGTAAAGGCATGCCTTCAGGAATTTTTGTGGCCTTGGGAGCTAGTACAGACTAAGGCTGATATACTAGAGGCTTGGTCATACGAATTTCGAAATTCAATTTGTCTTTCAACTTCTTAATGTCCTTCCTATGTGTAGCTTGTACTTTGTTGTCAAACCTAAGGATCAGTGGAACACCGGCTTGTTTGCATAACTCAGTGATCAAACATGGGAAGGGTACAAAAGTGGTCACTTTATGTGTCCGCACGAACATCTCATCTGCAATTAGCTGGCCAAAATCAATTGGTAGCCCTGAAACCAAACTGGCTACTGCTACTGCTCTGTGATGATACAGGTTCCCATCTTCTTTTGTTGGCATTAGCTTCAACTGAACAATAGCCCACCAGAACTTAGCTTTAAGGCTAAGAGTGAACTTTGTAATGCGCTCTTTGGAATTAGTCAACCAGGAAGGATTTCCATCATCAGTCATTAAAGAAGATGCTAAACGTCTCTGACTGGAAGCATTTCTCATTCTATACTTAAAATATGGGACAGCAGGTGGAGCCTCATATCCTAGCCCGAATAGCATCCTGTTAATTGTTCGGGATGAGATATCAACGATGACCGCTCGAACTGGGACATACTCCCTATTTGGTCTATTTAGGATTAGAGTCCCCTTTAGTCATTCCTATTTCACTAAAAATATATAATTTGCGATGAATTCCCTTACCTAGTTCGGTTGGTACTCTCCTGGTAGTCTGCTCATCCATGTCTGTCCGTATTCGTTAAACCGGCGCTCTAACTCAGGATATTCATGAAGCTCTGTTGTCATAATCTGATGTTCTTATATGAATGATCTTCTCATCCCTCGATCTATGGGTGTCAATCCATCATAGAACTCTTTTTGAGCTCCCTCTATCTGCCACCTGATAGCCTCTCGAATCTGTGAATCCTTCCGCCTGATAACATTATTACTGTCCAGTTCAGCTTCAGCATCAGGAACTTCTATTTGATCCTCCACATTAACAGTTTCTATTTCACCTTCTATAGGAAATGGTTAAGTTGCAGCAACAGTTGCCTCATCGGGGCTTGAACTTGTACTGCTAGAGGTACTCTCACTCTCTTCCTCAGACTGGAAGAGTACGGGATCTTCTCTTTTATTTTGTATGGTGTTGTAAGCCGGTGTGGATGCATTCCTACCTCGTTGAGATCTTCCTCCTCTTGTTTGTGGAAGTTTAGGGGCCATAACACCTAAAAAAGAAGACATGAATTAGTTTAAAATTCAAAAACAGTCACATTATGTAATTTTGCCTTATGACGGTCAAGTTGGTGGTCCGTCAAAAAGTTGATGGTCCACCAATTCAACCGTCGCAGCTTTTCCATAAAGTTCCATCTCAGATTACTTTGTGACGGTTAAGTTGGTGGTCCATCATAAAGTTGATGGTCCACCTATTCAACTGTCGCACCTTCGTCTTCAACGACAATTTTGGGTTTGACCCTTTTGTCGAGCGATTGCATATCAAATCAATTTCCAGCTATCAACATAGCACTAAACTCATATTTTAAGCACATTCTTCTAATTTTACAACTTATGCTACTCAGATTTCACACAAATTGGAACATTGAAGTCCAACTCAAGTCATTCAAACTCAACACAATAGGAACAAACCAAGAAAAAACAAATCATGCTCTTACACTTAATATGGACAACCAGAAGAGATGGGTATGCACATACCTTAATTTTGCAGGTAAGCTATGTGCTTGAAACTTTAGAGACAAAGCTAACTTATAGATTCTAGCTCTTGTGTTACTCTTTATTTGTGATGAAGAGAGAGAAGAAGTGAGCTAGTTTAAATAAGGTAAAAATAGAGAAGATAGGGAGTCTCAGAGGGGATAACTCCCTTCAGGTTCTTCAAATCTTAAGGAAGTGGAACAGATAAAGGTCATGGAACGGTTACAATGAATACACTCAATTTTATCCTAAAAATCTCACTTTGGGTCAAATATGGAGTACTTATAAAGAGTACCAATTTAACCCGACCTGATTTAGAATTAGGGTTAAAGTGACGGTGATATTGACAGTACGTCACTCATCACCAGAGTTTGGGTGTTTCTATTTCGGTGTGACAGATAATGGGATGGTCCACCAAGAATATAACAATCCACCAGTCTGACCGTCACTTCATACCAGAATGTAGATCACTGATCTTACTTCACAACTTTTATGATGGCCCACCAAGTTTGTGACGGTCCGCCACTTAGTCCTTCGTGGCTTATCCAGTGAATGAACTTTCTTGCCATTTCTTGACGGGTGAAAGTGGTGTTCCATCAGGGGACTAGTGATCTGCCAAGTCGTCTGTCACATTGTTCCAGTAGCTCACTTGTATCCCTCTTTTCCCTTTTTACTGCATTTCTGGTCCTGTACACTTCACAAACACATCAAAATTGCACAAAAACATGAAATGGACTCTAACTATGGTTACAACATGTTGTGGATTACCTCCCACTAGCACCTGATTTATCGTCGTGGCACGACTCAGTTATCTCGATTACTCAGACTTCATCGAGATAAAAGATATCAATACTTCTTATAGAGTCTTTTGGACCGATATAAAGTTTGATTCATTATCAGTTCATTTTGAAGACGCTGTCGTCTTTATTTTCAAGCTCAACTACTTCATATAAGTAGACTTGACTAAATTTAAATGGTCCTGACCACTTAGACTAGAGTTGACCTAGAAACAATTTGAGCCTGGAATTGAACAGAAGTACCAAATCACCTTTTCGGAAGTCTCTACTTTCAAATCTTCGGTCGTGATACTTTTTCATCTTCTTTTTGTAAAGGTCTACTCTTTCGTAAGCCCCGATACGGAATTCAGCCATCTCATTTAGTTTCCCTAATCTTAGCTCTGCTGTCTCCTTCCAATTCAGATTTAACCTTTTCAAAGCCCACAAAGCTTTGTGTTCCAGCTCAAATATTAAATGGCATGCTTTTCCATAGACTAGATGATATGATGACAAGCCAATTGGAGTCTTAAAAGCAGTCTGATACGCCCACAAAGCGTCATCTAGCTTTTGAGCCCAATCTTGCCTATTAGCATTCACTATTTTGGCTTGGATGGTTTTAATCTCCCAATTCGACACCTCCACTTTCCCACTAGTTTGTGGGTGATATGGATTTGCTATTCTATGTTGTTTCACCCTATATTTAACTAAATCCACCCGGAACACTTTGTTGCAAAAATGGGATCCTCTATCTCTTATAATACTTTGTGGTACTCCAAAGCGAGAGAAGATGTTCTTCTTAAGAAACACAACAACTCTCTTCCCTTCATTTTCAGACAAGGAAAAAGCTTCGACCGATTTTGATACATAATCCACAACAACTAAAATGTACTTCATTCCATACGATCTTACAAAAGACCCCATGAAATTGATGCCCCAGACGTCAAACAATTCTACTTCAAGCATCTTAGTTAAAGGCATTTCATTCCTCTTGGAGATCGAACCCTGCCTCTGATATTGGTCATATTTCAGCACAAACTTGTGAGTGTCCTTGAATAATGATGGCCAATAGTTGCCACTCTGCAACACCTTTCTCGTAGTTCGATCACCTGCATGGTGACCCCCAACTGGGGAAGCATGAAATGCTTCCAATATGCTCAATACATCCACCTCTAGAACACATCTACTTGTTATATTATCAGCACATCGCTGAAAAAGATATGGCTCATCCCAAAAGTAGTTTGTCACATCATGAAGAAATTTCTTTCTCTGATGAAAAGAAAGATTTTCTGGAATCACCTCGCTCAGCTCATAATTCGCAAAATCAGCGTACCAAGGTAGTTTCTCCAAAGCAGCAGCAAAGATCTCTTCATCCAAAAATGCATCATTGATCTCCATTTCATTTCTAACTGCTCGCTCATCTTCCATCCTAGACAAATGATCCGCCACTTGGTTTTTGCAACCCTTTCTATCTTTGACTTCAAAGTCAAATTCTTGGAGTAGTAACACCCATCTAATCAGCCTTGGTTTCGCATCTTTTTTAGCCATCAAATATCTCACGGTTGCATGGTCAGTGTGGACCACCACCTTGGTTCCAAGAAGATAAGCTCTAAATTTCTCAAAAGCATACACTACAGCAAGGAGTTCCTGTTCGGTGACAGTGTAGTTCTTTTGAGCTCTATTTAGAGCTTTGCTGGGATAATAGATTGGATGAAACAATTTGTCCCTCTTTTTCCCTAAAGCATATCTAAGGGCAATACCGCTTGCATCACACATGGTCTCAAACGGCTTGGACCAATCCGGTGCTACAATGATAGAGGCTTCAACCAGCTTCTCTTTAAGGAATTCAAATGCCTTCAAGAAATCTTCATCGAAGGAAAACTTTACTTCCTTCTCCAAAAGTTTGCTGAGTGGGTTTGCAATCTTGGAGAAGTCTTTAATAAACCTCAGATAAAAACCAGCATGGCCGAGAAAACTACGAACCCTCTTCACAGAGATTGGAGGTGGTAGTCTCTCAATAACTTCAACCTTGGCTCGATCAACTTCAATTCCTTTTACTGAAATTTTATGCTCGAGAATAATGCCCTCCTTAACCATAAAGTGGCACTTCTCCCAATGAAGTACAAGATTGAATTCCATACATCGTTGTAAGGCGATACTCAGGTTTGCCAAATACAACTCAAATGAATCTCCTACAACCAAAACATCATCCATAAACACCTCCAAGGTGTCTTTAACCATATCTGAGAAAATAGACAGCATACACCATTGGAAGGTGGCTGGTGCATTACATAACCCAAACGGCATCCTCTTGAATGCAAAAGTGCCATACGGGCATATAAAAGTGGTCTTCTCCTGATCTTCGGGAGCAATACAAATCTAGTTATATCCAGAATAACCATCCAAGAAGCAATACCATCCCTTTTCTTCCAATAGATCAAGCATTTGATCCATGAAGGACATTGGAAAGTGATCCTTTAACGTCCACGGGTTGAGCTTTCGGTAATCCATACACACCCTCCACCCAGTAACAGGCTTGAGTGGGATCAATTCGTTCTTCTCATTGGCTACCACTGCCATGCCCCTTTCTTGGGCATACATTGCACAGGACTCACCCACTTACTGTCGAATATAGGATATACCACCTCTGCATCTAACCACTTGATAATTTCTCTATTTACCACCTCTTGTAGAGGTGGATTCAGGTGATGCTAATGCTCAATAGTAGGCACAAAATCCTCCTCTAGCTGAATTTTGTGCATACATATGCCAAGAGGAATACCAATGATATCCGCAATAGTCCAACCAATAGCTCTCTTATATCTCTTAAGAACAGAGATGAGAGCTTCCACCTATTTCTCACCCAGATCAGCAACAATAATGATGGGTGGTAAATTACCACTACCCAGGAACACGTACCTTAAATGACCGGGTAACTCTTTTAATTCCAACACCGGTAGATCTTCGACAGATGGCTTTACCGATGGTGTTGGTCGATTCTTATGATCAAGATCGATCTTCTTAGGAGCATAAGAGTATGATCCTATTACTGTCAAAGCACAAATGGTCTCCTCATAATCCTCAATATCTTCACGATCAAAATTCATAAGTACTGCGGCTAACGGCTCAACAGTAAGACGTTCCTCTATTGGTACTTCCTGCTCATCCTTATAATATACATCAATAATTGAGAACACCCTCATCTCTTTATGTTGTTTCATTAATTTACACACATCAAAACATACTACTTTATCATTCATCCTAAATAAGTGCTCATTAGCTCGCAAATTAATCAGCACACTTCCGATAGAGAGAAAAGGTCGACCCAAGATTATAGGCACCTCAAAGTCCACCTCACAATCCAGAATTACGAAATCCGAAAGAAATATGAAGGTATCCACCTTCACCAACACATCATACAAAATACCAACAGGTTATTTTACCGACCTATCCGCCATCACAAGTCGCATGTTGGTAGGTGTGGGGTTTCACAAACCTAAATTTTTATAAATATCTAGTGGCATCAGGTTAATGCTAGCTCCCAAATCACATAAGGACTTAGAAAATTCCTAATACCCTACAGTGCAAGGAATAGTGAATGCTCCTGGGTCTGTCTTCTTCTGCACCAAGGACCTTGTAGCAATAACGCTGTAATGATGGAGATTATCCACCGGTTCATATCTCTCCGCTCTTTTCTTTGTCAAAAGGTCCTTCATAAATTTGTCATACCTTGGCATTTGCTCAAGTGCCTCAACCAAAGGCACATTTACCGTTAACTTCTTTAACATAGCCATGAATTTACTAAACTTCGTATCCTCAACCTTCTTCTTCAATCTTTGAGGAAAGGGAGGTAGTGGTTTTGGGAGAGTGTTCACCACTAATTCCTTTTCCTTGTCTTCCTCTCTTTTCAACATATCAGTCTGCCAACAGTTGGATGCAACATCATGAATAACCTTATCCAGTTTTTTAGACTCTACCGAATGATCAATATCTACTTCATTAATATTCTCGGCCATAACATCAACCACAGGCTTACCCAAAGATGGGATTTGTAGTACTTTACCACTTCTAGTGGTAATTTCTATGCACGAACCATCCTTCTTTGGATTTTGAACTATGTCACTTGGTAGAGTGACAGCCTTCTTCTGATTAAACTCAGCAAAAAGTTGGTTCATTTGCTGCTCCAACTATTTTAAAAAAGTAGAGTGCGAGTCAACCAATTGATTCATCGAGGATAAATCATTTTTCATCTCTTCTACTCCAGTATTGGTTGCTTCCACCCCCTTCAATAATTTACCCATTATATCTTCCATGGACATCTTCCCAGATCTAGTTGTAGTAGCCTCACAATTTCCAGGAGGCATATATAACCCACTCCTGTCATTCTTATTTTTCCAATTTCCTTGGTCTTGATCCTTGCATCCAGATTTATCATAGTAGTTTCGACCTTGGTTTTCTTGGCCACTGCCTCAGAAACCCCCTGATTGTTCAAATAATTTGCTTCCCTTCAGAATCAGAGTCAGCTCTTCCCTGTGATGCAACAGTTTTAACATTATCTTTCTTTCTTAATAATAAATGCTTAGTGAGAAGTTCTATATGCGTCTTCATGTGATCCATGTCTTGGTCACGTTCCTCTTTCCTTCGCCTCTGTTCTACATCATGCCAATAGATATAGTAGAGCTTTCTTTCTTAGAATCCCTTATATGCCAAGCTCTACTCTGCTTTGTCATATGATGTAGCATCTCAGATGCCTCAGGAAAAGTGAGGTCCATGAATGACCCACCCACATCATTATCCACCACTGGCTTAGTCACCGAATTTAAGGCCTTATATAATATCTCCTTCAGGTGGATGTTGGTCATCTGATGATTCGGGCACTGTGTGAGCTTCTTTTTTAACCTCTCCCAAGTTTCATGGAGAGCTTTAGTTTGAAGCTACCTAAAATTACTGATTTCATCTCTTAACTGTGCCCTCTTGGATGGAGGAAAGAACCTTTCAAACAAAGTATCTTTCAATTGCCTCCAATTTGTAATAGAATTGGGAGTTAGCCCATTCAACCATAAAGTTTCTTCTCCAGATAGAGACAACAGGAATAGTCGCAGCCGAATTGCATTTTGTCCTACTCCTAGATTGTCAAACGATTTGCATGTCGAGATAAAGTTAATCAAATACATATTTGGGTCATCACCCGTAAGTCCACCGAATAGTCCCTTAAGATGCAATAACTAGATCATGGAACTCGTGATATTAAACATGGCTTCGGATGCTAAGGGAGGATGAATAATAGCCCCTGTAGCACCAGCCCCATCCAAGTTATCATCATCATCGTCTAGAGAAAACTGGACAACTCGGCGTTTTGGTCTCATCCTAGCCTGGCGATTTCTGTTAATATTCCTGTTCACTGGTGCAGCTACATTATTTGTATGCCTTGGGTTTAATAACATATTATAACCCAGGTCCTTATCATCTGGGTTTACTTCCCAACCATCATTTTCTGCATTCTGCAGGTTTACTTGTGTGACTACCAAGGTTGCTAATCTAGCCTGCTCCTGCTGAGCAGCTATTCTTTCCAGGTCCTATTGACCGTCCATTCTACCAATAAGCTATGGTTCTGGATGAATAGGTAATAATGGTTGACCAGATCTATGTGTACTTATCATACAAGACACTCAACCTGCACAAAACAAAAACAACAAATAAAAAGTAAAATTTGGGAATCTTTGACCAAAGGGTCAATTAACAATCACAAACTTAGTTGACAACTGTATTCCCCGGCAACGGCGCCAAAATTTGATATGCCCAAATTACAACTCTCGTTAAAAAGCGTAAGCGATCACTGTCAAATATAGAACCCAACTAGGTTGGGTGTCGAATCCCACAGGGAATACTGTGCTCACTAAGTATTGTAATCGTTACTGGACTGTTGATCAGAGGTTCCTGAATAAGGAGGATTTTGATTTGTATCTTATAAAGTAATTAATTGTAACAAGAGTATTCCAACGAATGATTCTCTTTGCAATTAGTAATTTAAGGGGATTAAACAAACCAGGGCTATGGTTACCAATGGTAGCACAACTAGGGTTGTGAATCACTTAAGAGTTCCAATTAGCAAATTCAAATGCAAGAAGGGTTGAATCCTATTATTTATCCCTTAGTTTCTCAACCTAAGTGGATAGATTATCCTCTAATTCTCTCAAACTCAAAGGATACATTGTTCTTTCAACCATTTTCTCATGTAAGCTAATGCTGTTAGGAAATTTTCCATAAATCCAAAGGTTAAAGCCCTTAGAATTCATGTAAACACTTCCTTTTTCCCAACAAACACTTTCCTTTCAGACAAGTGATGTTCTTGGGCTCACTTTTCAAGTTTGCAACCAAGAAAAGCCATTAAATTAAAGAAAGGTTTATACAATATCAGTTATTCATAGAACTCAATTTGATTCACAACCCATAGATGCTTTTCACATTAAGGATCCCATAACCCTAGTTATGGGAACTTAACCACAAAATTCCATAAAAGAAGAAGAAATCATTCTTGTATTATTCATAAATAGATTTAGAATTCACTTACAAAAATATCAAGAATCAGTTCTTGAATCTTCAATAAAGAATTGAATGATTAACTTTCCCAAAGATATGCTTCAATCCCACAAAGTACTAGGTTCCAGAAAGTTTCTATAGATGAAAAACTTGTAAAAGATAAAAAATTTCCTCCACTAACCCTAAAATTTAGTATTTATATATTCCTACGTAAAAAGGAATTTAAAATTTAAAATCAGAAAAACCACGTCCAAGTCGACGGCCAAAGTGGTGGTCCGTCGAAATTCTGACAGACCACCATTTGGTCTATCACTGGTTTCTTCAGAAGAGTGATTTCTGGATAAATCCTGATGGTCCAACTGGTGGTCCGTCGAAAGTCTGACGGTACACCATTTGGTCCGTCACTGAGTCCTTCAGAAGAGTAGTTTCTGGATAAAGCCTAACGGTACACCTGGTGGTCCGTCGCAAGACTGACGGTCCACCATTTGGTCTGTCACTGAGTCCTTCGGGAGGCCATGTGCTGGTTAAGCCTGATGATCCACCTGGTGATCCATCGTAAGACTGACGGTCCACCATTTTGACCGTCAAATTTTTGCTACTTTTTCCAAGTTTCTTCTGTGGTTCATTTATTTCCCTGAAACACTAAAAAAAACTCATTAAATACCACTTTGGTTGCTTTAAAACATACAAATTTCCCAAGAAGATGATGCTAAATGTTCCATCAAAAATTGGAACATCAAAGGTTCGTTTATATATAATCATACCAATAATCCTTATAGTTCTTTATAGTAAAAATCTGGTTGCCCACAGTTATGTTGTCATTTAGAATGTTGTCTAAATAGAATTTACTTGAGTTCTTTAATTTGTCTATGTCTAGCTGTTGCAGCAGAGACCTACTCTATAGAAGCATTATTGTCGCGATATCTCAATAAGATAAGAGGAGAATTTGTTTTACACAGTTAGTTCTCTTCCTTTTTTTATCTTTTCCTCTCACCTTCGAGGTATGTGGATCTATTGGACATATTTTCTCGCCATTTTCTATAATTAGGAGAAAATTTGAATGAGGTACTCGGAATTTCACTCAATCCATCTACTCCTTCCCAAGGAATTCCAGAGGTTGAATAATTACCATCCACTAGGGTTGTGCCTATAAACAAAACTTCACAGCTCTTTCTTCTAAGTGCTAGATCCTGATAACTGTTTGATTAATTTCTTTCCTATTACTTTTAATATTGCAGTGGAGAATGTTCTTTGTCAGTAACAAGTGTATAGTGATTTAGTGATGAGCCGACGACCACAAATTTATTTGGCTTGCATTATGCGGTATATCATTTGTGAAGAAAAAGAAGCATACACTCTATACTTCTCTACTGTTCTTTATTACTTTTGGCTGTCTTCTAGATAACCCTAAGAAAGACTTGTAATAATTTATTGTAACATCATCCATACATTTTGACTGGCTGGATTTCTGATGGAATAGGAATTTGAAGGGGATTTGCCCCAAAATCCAACAACGTTGTTAGAGTGCATGCCCTATTGATTTTAATATTATACTATACTGGTTTTCTATCTCTGGAACAAGTAAGCTAACGTGGTTCATAGAAGTAAAAGTTGAACACAATATTTTTACATGGAAACCACCCGGCTCAAGAAAGTTATAAAAAACCACGACCTGTACCTCTACAGGATTTAACCCCAACCTCACTATTTCTCTTGAGCCTCAACAATCAACAAATTACAAGTCTTCTTATAAACTAGGAATTAAAACTTCTAACTCCTATTTCTACAAAAGCATAAATCTTCCCAAGATAAGTGTTCCCAAGTCTTCGAGTTCCTTAACTTGAAGACACAACTCCTAAATCAGTTTATACTTCACTGAGACTAGAACAAAACCTCATTACAACTCAAAGAACCTACCTATTACCCTGTCTATGACTTGTTAAGTAAAGGACTAGGTTCTTCTTCAAGTAAGTGAACTATTTTGCTGATTGTTGATTATCTTATTAGTGCATGAGTGAAACTTCAAATCTCGTATGTTGTATTTAAGCCAACTCCTTAATGAGTCCTTTAGTTTATGTACTCTTCTATCTTCAATTGGACTCCCAGGTAGTTTCACTCTTTATTGTTGTCGTCTCTCTCATCTTGACTGTATATGACTCTTTTTACTTCATCACTTCGTATAGCTGGATTCCTTGATCAATTCAACCTTTAAGTGTTGTACTTATCTTCTCCTCAATCATGTTGTTGTATGTGATAAGCATTAGTAACAATTTTGAACTTCCTTGCGTATCCACTTTTATCTTAACACCTTGTCAGCCTTCATCAACTTCAATATGCAGTACATGTCCGAACCAATAGCTTCTCTTTATTCACTTGTGTGGAACAACTTGCACAACATGTTTCATTCATATGTCCATCATCAAAACTTCACATTACCTAACGAATTCCCACTTTTTGATGATGTCAAACTTATCAGCACAACATCTATCATAAAATCCTGACATACTCAATAAAGAAATTAAATAGAAGAACACAGAAAGAAATAGGTTAGTAAATTTAGTTATAAGCATTGCATAATCTATTCTTCCCCCTTTTTACATCATCGAAAAACTAGTCCAACAAGTGAAAACTATCTAATAACTCATGACCACTGGGGCTATCACTAAAATAATCAAAACCTAGAGCAAAAAGACATTCATGCACGATGAAAAAGTAAAAGAAGAAACACAAAAAAGCAAAATGAGTCCATTTCATTCATAAGCAAGATACAAGTAGAATTAACCCAAAAATAACAAGAAAAGGTCGGGTTAGTCAGGTAAGGAACCAAAACAACTAGAATAATCCTAAGACACTATGAGGGAGATTAGGTAGATGAGGAGGGGAGGATAAGGGAGGTCCACTTTCAAATAATGTTAGTATTTTCAAATCTTTCACGCTTCAAGGAGGCTGTAAATGAGGAAATATGAGCTTGAAGAACCCTTTTCTCATCCTCATGGGCAGCTTGAGTAGCCTCCAGTGCAGCCTGAGCAACCTCTACCTCAGCATATTTTGCTGCAAGTGCATTCATCAACCTTTGCACGGGGTTATCAGCACTCTTCATGGAAGTAGGTAACATCATATGGTTCACTGACCTTATGATATCCTTTGTGGTTTGCAGAGACCACACTTTGACTACTATATTGAAATCCTCAAAAAGACGTAAGCCAAAATTCATATGGCAAAGCATAACCATTTGTATCTTAAAGTAAGACCCTCTGCATGTGCTTAATCATGATTCGATGAAGGTTTATTTGTATTTTAGTAGCTAGCATTTCCATTAGGGTAAGATTAAGAAAATTGGCAACAGTTCTTCTTTCTTATCGAGGAAGGATCATTTTGTGAACAACATCAAAGTAAAGCTGATAGAGTAGGGACATCTCACTCTATAAGACCCTATGATGGGTAACAAGATGGGTATTTCCAAAGAAATTTCTGGATATATCAAGAGTAGAGGAAAGATTATCAAGAGGAGGTCAGGTAACCTTAACATAATGACCCCAACCCCCAGAAGGGATGTTCAAGATTCAAGCAAGATCTGCAGCATAAAGATTTATGGTAATCCCGTGAACAGTAGTTGAAAACATTTCCCCAATGGCAACCCCATTAGTATAAAACTCATAGACTTTATCTTTTCCAAACTTACATTGAACATCACCTTGAAGAAATAAGTGTGACCACCCCTTAGCTCTTAATTTGGAGATAAAGATATCCATTTCAGGACTCCCAAAACCAATGACAAATCATCCCCTAGACAACTTACATTTTTTAAAGTGGAGAATATGAGCTGACTGAGAAGCTTTGTCAGCAGGAGTATCCATATCAAAATTGAAATCAAAGTCGGGATCAATCTCAGTAGAGGGTGCAGGTGGAGTATCAGAAAGAAAGTCAAAGTTAGAGGAGCTGGAGGAAATAGGTGCCTTAACCTGTTTCTCTAAATTAGAAGTGACCTTCTTTGCAGGGGACTTAGAAGAAGAAGAAGGTTTAGAAGTAGGGGTGATTTTAGACTGGGAAAAGGGGTATTGAGAAGAAGAGGGTTTTGGAACCTTTGCTTTGATCATTTTACCTTTTCGTACTAAATGAAGAAGGATATCAGGAGTAAAGGAAGTAGGAGGAGGAGGAGGAGATGATTTTGCAACTCGTTTCCTCTTGCTCGCATGAAAAGCTTTTGAAAGGGAAGCTTTTTCCTAATTTTTCTTCTGTCAAATATGAGGAGTTCGAGGAATGGGTTAAACAGGAATAGGTTCACTGAGATCATGGTCCTCAACAATGATAGGGGATGAAGAAGGGTTTTTTTGGATCTAGATTTTCTGGGGATCAAATTTGCAATGGGTTATTAGTAACGATAATTTAGAGTGGGGTTGAAGGTGCAAGTGAGGGTTTCGAGAATGATGAAGAAGGTGGACAAAAATGGGCAAAAGTGTTTGGGAAATTTATTAATGTGGTAAAATCTGATAATTTGATGGAGATTGAAGGACATATTAAAGGTGGTAAGTTGATATTAGGATGAAGGATAATGGCGGAGTAGGGATTGGTGACAGAGTCTGAAGTAGGGGCAGAAGAGGAGGATGCCATAGTGAGGAAGAAGCAGAAAGTAATTATTGATTGTGAATTTGTTTCAGATTGAATGAATATCAAGAAAGAAAAAAGAGGTGTATTTAAGGATAAAGAGGAGATAAGATGAAGTGTAGAGAAACTGTATCTGATAAGAAAACGTAATAATGAGATTGTTCAGTGTTGATGGGAAAGCAGTAGCAACCTTTTTGAAAAAGGACTCTTGGGTTTTTGTCGGTTTTGGATGTAGTAAAGAACCATGTGGCATACCTGTTTCTCTCAATGCATTTTTAAGTAAAGTATACTCATACCTTAATCTTATGGAATAAGATGGACAAAAATTGCTTAAGTATTCCAGCATTTCTGCAAAATCAATACATGAATAAGTCAATGTACTCTAAAATCTTAGAATTAGGATACACAATTAAATGTGTAAGACTGAATTAATCAACAATCACTTAGGAGAAACTTATTCTAGTCAATCATTAAGAGAGATTTATGCAATTTTAATCATCCCCAAGGCTAACCTATTCTTTTCAAAATGTTCTCTACTTAAGGCCTTAGTGAATATGTCATCAATTTGTTCATCAGTGGAACAAAACATGATTGATATCCACCCTTTTTAACATTATCTCTAAGGAAGTGATGTCGACTATCAATATGCTTAGTTCTTTTATGTTGAACGGGATTTTTGGCAATATTTATAGCACTAGTGTTATCACAAAAAATAGGAACACATCTAACATCTTTACCAAAATCCAGGAGTTGTTGTTTGAATCATAACAACTGAGCATAACAAGATCAGCAGCAACATATTCATCCTCAGCAGTAGACAAGGCTACTGAGTTTTGTTTCTTAGAGGACCAAGTAATTAAACATGATCCAAGAAAGTCTGCCATGCCTGTGGTTCTCTTTCTATCCGCTAAGTATCCTGCATAGTCAGCATCAGAGTATCCTACCAAATTAAAGTTACTACCTTTTGGATACCATTGTCCAAGATTACTTATTTCTTTGAGATATCTGAAGATTCCCTTCATAGATTTTAAATGTGATTCTTTGGGATTTGCTTAAAATCTTACACATATCCCTACACTAAACACAATATTAGGCCTGCTTGCTGTGAGATATAGCAATGAACCTATCATCTCTCTGTACATCTTTTGCTCCACATCAGGACCTATTTCATCCAAATCAAGTTTTCTGGCAGTGTCCATTGGAGTGTTGATCTCTTTTGCCTCTTCCATGGAGAATCTTTTGAGGAGTTCTTTTACATACTTCTATTGATGGGTCATTATTCTAGATGTTGTTTGTTTGATTTGCAATCCCAAGAAGTAATTTATCTCTCCTATCATGCTCATCTCAAATTCACAACTCATAAGTTTGGAAAATTCATGAGTCATGTTCTTGTTTGTGGAGCCAAAAATAATGTCATCTACATATACCTGCACAGCCAATAGATCTTTCCATTAGTTTTCAAGAAGAGAGTCTTGTCAATTTTACCTCTAGTATGGACATGCTCCAGTAGAAACTTTGACAATCTTTCATACCAAGCTCTTCGAGATTGCTTCAACCCATACAAAGCCTTATCCAAGCAAAGGCAACAAGTAATCTAATAGCTTCAATTCTAGCTACAGGAGCAAAAGTCTCATCAAAATTTATGCCTTCTTTTTTATTGTATCCTTGGACCACCAATCTTTCCTTGTTCCCTGTAACTGTTCCATGCTCATCAATTTTATTTCTATACACCCACTTAATCCCAATTATTGTTCTATCTTTTGGGATAGGAACTAAGTGCCATACTTTGCTTCTCTCAAACTGATTTAACTCTTCCTGCATGGCTATGATCTAATCAGCATCAAGCAGTGCTTTAGCTACCTTCTTTGGCTTAATTTCTAACAAGAATTCCTTGAAAGCACACATACTTCTTAATCCAGACCTTGTGGTGATCCCAGAAGTAAGATCAGTGAGAAAATTATCAATAGGATATGATCCTAGATACTTGTAACATTTTGGGACCAAGCCTAGTGAGCTACTAGGAACACTATATATGTTTTGATCTGGGGTAGTTGGTGGCTCAGTTCCACCATCCCTGTGCCTCCAGCATCAGTTCCCCCTATTGAGGAGCCTCCATGTTTGGTAGCTCCATTCGATGAACCGGGTTGTGTAACCTATTCCTCAGAGTCACTTCCTTCCTGCAGGTTAGTCTTAACATAGGATTCGTCAAAAACTACATTCATACTTTCTTCAACACAGTTTGTTTTGTTGTTTAGAACCCTATAAGACTTACTATGAAGTGAATAGCCTAAGAAGATTCCCTCATCACTTTTAGCATCAAATTTTCTCAGATTATCCTTTCCATTATTGTGAATAAAATATTTACAACCAAAAGTTCTAAAATGAGAAATGTTTGGCTTTCTTCCTTTTAGTAATTCATAAGGAGTCTTCTCTAGAATAGGTTTGATCATGCATCTATTTATGATATATGCTGCAGTGCTAATTGCCTCAGCCTAAAGGTTTTTTGCAAGATTTATTGCAAGCATCATTGTTCTAGCCATGTCTTCCAAGGTTCTATTCTTTCTTTCCACCACTTCATTTTGTTGTGGTGTTCTGGTCTATATCATTTGCTGAATAGAATTCTAAAACTTTGACATTCTCAAATTCTGTACCATGGTCAGATCTTATGGAAACTAATGAAGTGCCCAGTTTCTTTTCAATTTTCTTGATTAAAATTGTAAAGACATCAAAGGCATCATCTTTAGAGGCTAGAAACAATGTCCAGTTAAATCTGGAATAATCATCAGCAGTCACAAAAATATACCTTTTTCCACCTCTACTTTGTAGTCTCATTGGTCCACACAAGTTCATATGGACCAGGTCAAGACACTTGGTAGTGTTGACATGGTTCTTTGACTTGAAAGAAGATCTTACCTTCTTCCCCCTTACACAGGAACCACATAACTTTTATTCCTTAAACTCGGTCTTGGGCAATCACAACACCATATCTTTAGAAGAAAGTATGTTTAGTTGTTTCAGACTTGTATGTCCAAGTCTCTTGTGCCTAAGGAGGGGATCATTTTCCATTGCACTCATACAAGTCAACTCTGGTCCTGGCATTGCCATTATGTCAGCTTTGTATACATTTTTATATCTCCTTGCAGTGAGCACAATCTCTTTGGTGTCCATCCTCTTGACTTTTACTCCTGCAGAAGTGAAAATAACTTTATTACCTTTATCACAAACTATGAAATACTAGCAGGTTGTGCTTCAATCTTTCAAATAGAAATCTTCCAATGCTCTCGACTCAGATGAGCTAATTTTTCCAATTCCAGTAATGATTCCCTTTTTTCCATCACCAAAAAAAAGACTCCTCCTCCATTTATTTTGGAAAGTGAAAGGAACTTTTCCTTATCACCGATTATGTGTCTTGAGAAAGCACTTTCTAGGTACCAATGCTTTTTTCCTTCTTTCACCTTCTCTTGTAAGAAATCAATGGTTAGACTTAGGAACCCAGACAAGCTTGGGTCCTGTTTTATGAGTAAACAGATGAATTAAATTTCTTCTAGTCCATGCTGGCAGCATGTAATGCAACCTATTTCTCTGACCTGAACCAGTTCCTTTCCTTTTGTTCTGAGAAAATCTATTTGCCAGGTTTTGACTGTTTGATCTGCTTTTAGCTGCCACTGGACATTCAGTGGTTGGATGTCCAAGGTTACCATAGATATAACATAAATATTTACGATTATCAAAACCTTTGTGGAACCCCAAACCTACCTTTTCATTGTGATTTCTTTCACTCAACTTATGAAGAATTCTTGAGGAATTTTTCCACCTATTAGATCTTTCAAGATCAAGTTTCAGTTTAGAGACTTCTTGACTCAGTTTGGTTATCATTTCTGCTACATTACTACACTCTTGTTTGTACTTCTCCAATTCAAGTTCAGCACTTTCTTGTTCTTTACTCATGGCCTTTTCCCCATTTTCAGTGAGTTTCAATTTTAGAATTTTAGACTTAAGATCATTATTTGAAGAATCGAGTTCTGTAACCTATTTCTTGAGAGTGCAGTTTTCCTTGTCAACTGTATTTTTGCAAGCTTTTAAATCAATGAGATCAAATTTATGGGTTGCAAGACTGTTGAACAACTCATCCCTATCAGAAGTTAATTCTTGGAAATCATCAATTAGTGCACTCATCAAGGAAACAAGTTTTGATTTAGAAAATAAATGCAATTTTTCTTTAAGTTCAAGTATACTTACCTCAGAAGCATCATCTTCTTCCTCTAAGTCTAAATTTCTAAGTGATATGAATGCAGTTTCATCAACTTCATCATCATCTGACTTAGATCCCCATGCTTCTATCATTGCATGTTCCTCCTTTCTTTTGGCCTTTTCTTTCAGTTTCTTTTCACTCATTTTTTTTCTCCATTCTGTTTCCCAAATAGGACAATCTCTAATCTGATGATCAGTCTTACCACACTTGAAGCATCCATTTGGACTGCCATTTGAACATTTTTTGCTACCTGTTCCTTTCTACTTTTTAAAGAATTTGCTGAAGTTCGTAGTTATGAAGGCAACTTGTTCCTTGTCAAGTTCAAATTCTTCATCACTATCAGAAGCCTTTAATGCCAAGTTTTTCTCAAGAGCTACTTCTTCTTTGGTTCCATCAACTTTCATTTCATAAGTCCTCAAGTTCCCTACCAATTTATCCAGGGTCATACCTGTGAGATCCTTATTTGCCTTCCTAATAGCAGTTACCTTAACATTCCATTTTGATTTTGGCAGTACCCTCAGTACCTTTTCAACTTGTTCCTCCTTAGTGATAACTTTTCCCAAGGAAGTCAGCTCATTTGTTAAGGAAATAAGCCTTGTCATCATCTCATGCAAGGATTCATTTTTCTTCATCTTAAATGCTTCTTACTCAGTAAAAAGAAGAGAAATCCTTAATTTCCTTAACTGAGAGGTACCCTCATATGCATTTACCAGTGCATCCCAAATTTGCTTAACAGTGGTGCAGGTTGACACCTTGTTGTATTCAGCAGTTCCTAATCCACAGACTAAGATGTTCTTAGCCTTAGCATTTTTCTTTAATGCCACTAAGTCATCAGCAGTAAATTCACTCCTTACTTTCTTGACTAGTTCACCATCAACCAACTTCATTGGAATAGTAGAACCATCAGTAATCCTATCCCATAATTCATATTCTTCACCTTGGATGAACATCTCCATCCTGGATTTCCACCAAATAAAGTAAGAACCATCAAAGAGTAGAGGTCTAGTATTTGATAGACCTTCAATGTGACCAGTAGGAGGTGCGAAATTCATCATTGTGATCTTTTCTTAGGTGCTAGCGTTATTTAAGACAACCTTGCTCTAATACCACTTGTTAGAGTGTGTGCCCTAGTGATTTTAATATTACACTCTACTGGTTTTCTATCTATGTAACAAGTCTGCTAACATGGTTCACAGAAGTAAAAGTTGAACACAGTATTTTTACATGAAAAACACCCGGTTCAAGAAAGGTGTAAGAAACCACGACCTGTACCTCTACAGGATTTAACCCCAACTTCACTATTTCTCTTGAGCCTCAACAATTAATAAATTACAAGACTTCTTGTAAACTAGGAATTAAAACTTCTAACTCCTATTTCTACAAAAACACAAATCTTCCCAAGATAAGTGTTCCCAAGTCTTTGAGTTCCCTAACTTGAAGACACAACTCCTAACTCAGTTTATACTTCACTGAGACTAGAACAAAAACCCATTACGACTCAAAGAACCTACCTATTACAAAGTCTATGACTTGCTAAGTAAGGGACCAGGTTCTTCTTCAAGTAAGTGAACTGTTTTGCTGATTGTTGATTATCTTATCAGTGCATGAGTGAAACTTCAAATATCGTATGTTGTATTTAATCCAACTCCTTAATGCGTCCTTTAGTTGATGTACTCTTCTATCTTCAATAGGACTCCCAGGTAGTTTCACTCTTTATAGTTGCCGTCTCTCTCTTCTTGACTGAATAGGTCTCTTTTTACGTTATCACTTTGTATAGCTGGATTCCTTGATCAACTCAACCTCTAAGTGTTACACTTATTTTCTCCTCAATTTTTTTGTTGTATATGATAAGAATTAGTAACAATTTTGAGCTTCCTTGCTTATCCAATTTTGTCTTAACACCTTGTCATCCTTGCATCAACTTCATTATGCAGTACATGTGCGAACCAGTAGCTTCTCTTTATTCACTTATGTGGAACAGCTTGCATAACATTTTTCATTCATGTGTCCATCATCTAAACTTCACATTCCCTAAAAAACGCACAATAACCATGTCTAGGGATGACATTGGGGTGTGGCAGGGTTTAGACTATGTGGGGCGGTGTCTAAACTATTCCCCCAACTCATAATTTATGTAAAGAAATAATTACACCAAAGCTTATTACATTCCAACTAAACTAGAATGCAGAAATAAAAGGGCAATATCTCAGTGGTGCTTTCAAAATGAAATGAGAAACTTAAGTACCAAATAACAACAATCCACATCTAAGTCAAAGAAAAAAAGTAAAATACTAAAATGAAAGTTCAGTAACCTTTTTTTTTAGTTTTTGAGTTACTTATTCATCAAACAGAAGTACCTCTTGATGCAGATCGTCCACTAAAAGTTGAGCGACCTCTTTATGTAATTTAATTCTTGAATATTTCATTTTTGTGTGGTACACCAATGAATGCAACTCGTAAACCCAATTTTCCCTGATAACCTTTGCATGCAAGGCAATGCCACTGTCATTTGGGGTCATTAATCTGCATTAAAGTAATCTTGTCGAGACATTCAAAAACAAAAATTAAAACTAAAAACTTTACTTGCGCCTCTCATAACACATTTCTTTGGATTGTCATCATATAGAAATTCATCTTCATCACTGACATCATTAGGAAAATCCGATCCATTATGCTTCCCATTGTATTCACATGCATTAATATAATCATTAAAATTGGGGAATTAGATGATTAACATTGTTATGCAATTCAAATTTTTAATAATTGGAAGACCGCAAGTACTATTGTAATTTTTCCAATATTCTAAACCAGGATTATGAGGAATCCATAGCATCTACCCAGTGTTTCTGATTTAACCCTTGTTCTCGGACTCCCTACCTTACAAAACCCATCCATCATTTTGGAAGGAATTGAAGCCCAAATATCCAACACCTACATTTCTCTCATCAACCCCAAATATTTTGAGGATAGATTTCTGATTTGATGATTTATTACAAGGATTTAGAACTCTTTCATCTGTACTGGAACTCAGATTTGTATAAACCAAAAAAAATATAGGACATATCAATAGGATAAGAAAGAGTAAGAATGGACTTGCTAGTCTCACTACATTGATTTTTATAACTCTTTTAGTGTTATTTCGATGATAGCCCAAATAAATGAGTTATGAGGGGCGCAAGAAAATCTTTTGGTTGAAAAAAAAAATTAAGTGTCTCGACAAGATGACTTTTATGCAAATTAATGATCCTAAACAACAGTGGCATTTCCCTGCCTGCAAAGGTGGTCCAGCTGCAATTGCATAGTTTACGGGTTTGCAGTCATTGATTTACCATACTAAAATGAAATGTTCAAGTGCTAAATTAAATAAAGAGCTTGCTCAACATTTAAAGGAGGACTGCATCATTTAGAGGAGGACTGCATCAGAGGGTTACTTCTGTTTGATGAATTAGTCATTCAAAAAGCAAAAAAATAAAACTTATTCAACTTTTATTTTAGTAATTTAACATTCTTTTTTACTTAGATGTGGGTAGTTGTTAGTTGGACCTTAAGTTTCTCATTTCATTTTGAAAGTGCTACTGAGTTATTGCCCTTTTATTTCTATATTTTAGTTCAGTTGGAATGTAATAACCTTTGCTGCAATTTCTGGACTTTTGTGTATTCAAACCATTTTGCCCTTCCTCATTATTGCTTTACCTGATTTACGTGTTGGTGGAATAGTTTAGACCCCGCCCGCATATTCTAAACCCCACCACTCCCTATAGTTATCCCTAGACATGGTTAATGTGAGGTACTGGATTACTGAAAAATAGGATCCATCGTCAGAAGACTTTCCTGAGTTCAACCTAGATACGCCTTCTCAACATCAACATGAGCAAGCTAGAGCAAATATAAGACAACAGAACACTGAAATTACAGACGTACATGGTGAGAAATTAAATAACATATTTTTTTATCAGATTTTTACTTGTTGAGACTTGTGCTTGTTGAGATTTTTATTACAAAGCCAACTAATTGTTTCATACAAAAATAATAAATTGACTATATCTTTCATTTTTTTCATAGAAGATCGAAATCTTTTCTTGATACGAAAATAAATTTATTGATGTATAGGAACAGAAAACAATATAAATTCGTTGAGTCCTAGTCGAGATGTCTTTATTCATGATAGTGATATCCATGTTGAAGATACTGCTACATCTGGAGCAACTACTGAGAATTTCATTGAGAATATGTAGACGTCAACTGAAGAATAAAGAAGTGCTCATAAATGGTCCATCAAAGTAAGTTATCTGTTTCACACGTTGAATCAGAAATGTGGTCGTCCTGCAACACGGATAGACCTTGAATGCGATAGTATTTGACTACCATTCTGTTTTTTCTTGCTTGAGTACATATGTACGTAATATTTTTCATGTTACTTCCACATGGAATGTGACTATTGTCTGAGACTAAGGTGTAGTAATACTAGTAATTGTTGTAGTAGTAATAAACCGACTAATCACACAAAATTGACATAAATATCTATGCAGAAGTTTGAGTTTTTTTTTTTGTGAATTCTGATTATGGTACGTCCTGATGACGGTTTGCAGATAAAAGGGTTTTTACTTTCTCTTTTTTGACACATGGAGTGATGCTTTTATTGAGGGAGTTCATTTACTATTCATCTTATTTGGGAAATTTGTAGTTACCATCCTCTACTTGATATGGTTGTTCATTGTTGGTTTGGTACGATTTTGAGATATTACAGTTCCTTTTTAAATTTTATGCAAAATATTAATATCTTAATAAAGATATTTTTTTTTTTTAATGTTAGTATTTTAGATGGAGGCAATTTATTTATCGCACCTCCACCACATGACAGTCATGCCACACTGCATAACATTAACGACAGACTTACAACACAATCTAAGTAAAATAGACTACGTATAAAGCAACGTAAAGAACTCAACAATGTATAGGAAACAAGCAGTTACAACTGTCATACTTGGCAGCATGTCATTGGACATAGCTTCCATGCCTATCACATGACTCAACAGACTCATCTAATCCATTCAAATTATATATCTGAATATCCAACATGTAGAAGCATTTAAATTTAGAAATACATACTGCCCATGTGACAAGAATATGGGCAACCTTGTCCATTAGTCAAATTTGCCATGTTCCACACTTAGAATTGTGGTTTTTACAATGTTTTCGGGTACACAAAATTTGTAATTTGAAAGTATAACTTCAACACTAGTTCAAATATAAAACAAGAACCCTATGAAGTACAACAACACTCTCAACACAAGATCAAAGTGATCTCTTTAAGAAGTATGTTTTTTCAGAAAATAAGATGAAAACAGAATAAGACAAGTCCTCCAAATTCACGAAGTGTGCTTAAGGAAATAATTTCCCTCAAGTACCCGATGTTGCGGAATTTTTCTCCAAGGATAAAATCTCTTCACAACCAGAATGTAGCGGTACCTCAAACTTTCTAGTTTTCTTCGAACTCACTCAACGGGAGATGATCACACAGAGTTTTTTATAAGAAAGAGGATATTTTTCTTATGCAGAAATTTTTCATGCTTAACTTGTGAAAAAATGTAGGTTTATATAGTCATAAAGTGCCCCTTCTGAAAGGTGGCAATGGCTAATCCAGAAAGGTGTATCTTTTGGAAGAGTTATGTCTATTCATTTGAAACATTATGTATTTTTCTGAACAGTCACAACTAAGAGTTATGTCTATTTATTCAAAACATTGTGTCTTTTTTTGAACAGTCACAACTATCCAAAACAATGTGTTTTTTCCTCGAAGGGTTGTGTTCCTCCATTTTCCATTCACACCAATTAAACCCAACAATCCCCCACATGAATGGGGAATGACTATCTTTGTAAAACTTTACGGACAGGTATGTGATCATTAAGTAAAGACTGATTCCATCTGGATAAGTGTGTTTCCCTTTGAACTTTTCGTAGTAAACATGCATCGAATGCACTCGGTCAATTGGTAGATTTAATATCATTGAACCGTTGAGCTTTAATGTACACCTAGAAAACACATGTCACACAACCAATATTTTACCATTTAAGGTTCTCGCAGTTTTGTTCGCTTCAGCCATGAACACGTCCCGGTCTTATAAGAGCTTAGAGAATAGGCCTTAACTAACATTCTCTTTGAAGTGTCTTCTACTTCGCCCTCACATAGGTGATTTCTAAATGTTCAATCCTATAGATTAAACTATTTGATCAAATCTTCCAAAGTTAGATAGTCATTAAAAGACTTCAATCCATAAGTCTTATCCTTATTTACTAAACATTGTCTACATCATGAGAATGGGTTGGGTATTTGACAATGTTGAACCTGCCAGACACAACTTTGTTTGATCTCCTTGAACCTAGCTCTTGGGATCTCCAGTCTGCTAGGTAGAGTTACCGCTATGCTGACTTTTCCTAGGCCGTAAACCCATTCCCTTGGATGTCCTCTCAACTCCTTCTCTAGATAGGCCTTTTGTAAGTGGATCCGACACATTATCCTTTGACTTCACATAGTCAACAGTAATAATTTCACTAGAGAGAATTTCTCTAACGGTATTATATCTTCGTCTTATATGAAGAGATTTACTATTGTACATCATGATCCCTACCTTACCTATTGCCTCTTGTCTATCGCAGTGTATACATGCTGGTGCCACTGGTTTGCGCCGATAAGGAATATCTTCCAAAAAATTCCGAAGCTATTCTGCTTCTTCACCGACTTTATCCAATGCGATAAATTTAGATTCCATTATGGAGTGAGCAATACATGTCTGTTTGGATAATTTCGGAGAGACCGCTCTTCTGCTGATAGTAAATACATATCCACTCATGGATTTTACTTTGTTCAACCCGGTGATCTAATTTGCGTCACTATATCCTTCAAGTACCATGGGATATTTATTATAATGCAAAGCATAGTCTTGAGTGTATTTAAGATACCTCAAAACTCTTTTCATTATCATCTAATGAGTTTTGTTGGGATTACTCGTGTACCAACTCATCTTACTAATAGCGTATGCAATGTCTGGTCATGTACAATTCATTATATACATTAAATATCCCAATACTCTTGAGTACTCCAACTATGAGTCACTTTCACCCTCATTCTTTTGAAGTGCGAAGCTCACGTCCAATGGAGTCTTGGCAATTCCAAATTCTAAATACTTGAGTTTATCAAGTACCTTTTCAATGTAATGAGACAGTGACAATGCCAACCCTTGTGGAGTTCTATGAATTCTTATTCCTAAGATCACATCCACAACTCCAAGGTCTTTCATATCAAACTTTCTCTCGAGCATTCGTTTTGTAGAATTTATGTTAGAAATGTCTCTACTAATGATAAACAATCATCCACATACAAACAAATAATGACTTGGTGATTTCGAGTGTCTTTAATGTAAACACATTTATCACATTCATTAATCTTGAACCCATTTGCCAACATGGTTTGGTCAAACTTCTCATGTTATTGTTTAGGTTCTTGTTTTAGTCCATAAAGTGAATTAAAAAGTTTACACACCTTATTTTCTTTTCCTGGAATCACAAAACCCTCAGGTTGTTCCATCTAAATTTCTTCCTCCAATTCTCCATTTTGGAATGTTGTTTTCACATCCATTTAATAGATTTCAAGACCATTTACTGTTGCCAAGGCAATTAACATTTGAATTGATGTTATCCTCATTACTGGCGAGTATATATCAAAGTAATCAAGACCTTTCTTTTGTTTAAGGCCTTTTACGACAAGTCTTGCCTTGTATTTGTCAATAGTACCATCATGTTTCATTTTTCTTTTGAAGATCCATTTAGAACCTAAAGATTTATTTCCTGGAGGAAGATCAACCAACTCCCACGTATGGTTGCTTAAGATTGAATCAATCTCACTATTGACTGCCTCTTTCCAAAAGGATAAGTCTGAAGACGTCATCGCTTTCTTAAATGTTTGAGGCTCATTTTCTAAGAGAAATGTTACAAAATCTGATCCAAATGAAGTTGACATTCTTTGACGTGTACTACATCTTGGATTCTTGTCATTATGTGCATCCTCACTTGATTCATCTCGAGGTCATTTAGACCCCGCACTAGACTATTCATGTCTAGTTTTATATGGATAAATGTGTTCAAAGAATTCAGCATTATCTAATTCAATTACCGTATTTTCATTGATATCCTAATGTTCAAATTTATGAACCAAAAACCGACATGCTTTACTACCTTTAACATAACCTATGAACACGCAGTCCACTGTCTTAGGTCCTATCTTTATCCTTTTAGGAATAGGAACTTGGACCATCGCTAAATACCCCCACACTTTGAAATATTTCAAGTTGGGTTTACTTCCTTTCCATTTTTCATATGGAATTGATTGTGTCTTATTATGGGTCACTCTATTGTGTATTCAGTTAGCTGTAAGGATAGCTTCCCCCCACAAGTTTTGCGATAAACCTGAACTTATAATTAAGGCATTCATCATTTCCTTCAAGGTTTGGTTTTTCTTTTTCGTAATTCCATTAGATTGAGGTGAATACGGTACCGTAGTTTGATGAAAAATTTCATTCTCTACACATATTTCCACAAAGGGAGATTCATATTCTTTGGCCCTATCACTTCTTATAGTTTTGATCTTTTTCTCTAACTGATTTTTAACTTTTGTTTTATATGTCCTAAATGCATCTATTGCTTCATCCTTACTGTTTACCAAATATACATAACAATATCTAGTGCAATCATCAATAAAAGTTATAAAATACTTTTTTTCACCACGATGTGGTGTTGACTTCATATCACAAATGTCAATATGTATTAAGTCTAAGGGATTGGAATTCCTTTCAACGGACTTATATGGATGCTTAGCATATTTTGATTCCACACACGTTTGACATTTTGATTTATTGCACTCAAAGTTTGACAAAACTTTTAAGTTAATCAGTTTTTGCAAGGTTTTGTACTTGACATATCCTAAAGGACTATGCCACAAATTTTTTTAAACTAGCAAGTAAGAAGAAGCCTCAACTTTCTTCATTTCAACAACTATTACATAAAGTTTGAAAGGGTCCTCATTGAGGTATCCCTTTTCTACATATGTTTCATTATTGCTTATCACAACTTTCTCCAAAACAAACACACACTTAAATCCATTTTTAATGAGAAGTGTTGTCGACACTAAGTTTTTCCTAATAGTTGGAACATAGAGAACATTGTTGAGAGTCAATACCTTGCTGGAAGTCACTTTTGGGAATATCTTCCCACTTCCTTCAACCTTGGTTGTTGTATTATTTTGCATGAAGATCACTTCTTTGGGACCAACGGGATCATAAGAAGCAAAAGCTTCTTTGTCCACCCAAATATGTCTAGTGGCTCCTAAATTAAACTATCATTCATTCGGATATCCAACTAGATTGCTTTCAGTGATCATATCACATAGATTTTTAATCTTTCTAGTTGTTTTGAACATGTTTATCTAATCTCTTTTCTTGTCCAAAATACTTCTTCATCTTTTTATTATTTAGAGCATCATCCTTAACAGGATTTGCAACTATCATTGATGATTTTTCATTCAACTCATTGTCCTCATCTATCTTGAAATGACTCATAAGATCTTTCAAATCAGACAATTAATTCTAAATTATTATTATTATTATTATTTAAGAATATGAGGATCTATACTTGTGAACATTTGCATTGCAAGTTTAGCCAGTCAAAATGACATTATTTGCTGTCATTCTTTGAAGTTCACAACAAAATATTTTTCTTTTTCTCTGCCATTTTCATTGCTAGAGAAATACCTGAACGACTTAATGATGCAACATTGGTAGTCGTTGGGACAACACAATTTACAACCAAATTAATTTATTGTTCAGTTTCATTTGTCATTTTCTTGTCAATCTTTGACATACTCTTTAGTATTTCAGAGTACTAACAATAAAGAATTTAATCTTTAGCCAACTTGTTTCTAGTCAATGATGACGTTTTTATATCTTCAAATCATCAACCGAATGAACTATGAAACATGACGAAGTTCTTACGACTTCAAATCATAATCAAATTCAAACAGAGTGAAATTCCACAGATTTTAAACTCCAGAAACCAATATAGAGATCTTAACGAATCAGTGAAGTTTTTATATTCTTCGAATCAAATTCTCATACTAATTTCTCGATGAATTTTTTATATTCTTCTAATCGAGGGAGTAGAAATCAAAAGATTTTAGTCTCCACAAAATCAGATCCAATACAAATTAACCAAATACTTGATTTATAAATGGCGATAAATAATTTTTTTTCTTTCACCAAACAAGCAAAAAATATATATCTTTATACTTTTCTTAATGTTGTTTTTC
This sequence comes from Capsicum pubescens, assembly GCA_030864215.1. NCBI lineage: Eukaryota > Viridiplantae > Streptophyta > Magnoliopsida > Solanales > Solanaceae > Capsicum > Capsicum pubescens. Next base: position 78,030,521 of record CM061544.1, read on the forward strand.
TCAATTTTGATAAAATCTGTATTTTTTAATAGTAACTTTAAACATATGTTCAAATTAACATATGAACAATCAAATGAAGTTTTAACTCTGTATTTACAACTTTGAACTTTTAACAATAAGTTCAATCCAACTTATGAACATCAATAAAATGAAGTTCAAACTATTTTCTGGAAAATAGCAAAACCAAATGTTAAGAACTTCAACACAAGTTCAACCAACTTATGAAGTTTCAAGAACTTCAAACACAAGTTCAAGAAGTTTAAGAACTATCAATATGAAGTTCAACTATTTACTTAAAAAATAGTAAATGAAATAATACATATTAGTTAGTTATTTCCTTAAGATTGTTGTTTCTACAATGTTTTTGGGTACACAGAATCTGTAATTCGACAGTATAACTTCAACACTAGTTCAAGTATAAAACAAGAACACTATGAAGTATAACAACACCCTCAATACAAGATCAAAGTGATCTTTCTAAGAAGTATGTTTTTTCAGAAAATAAGATGAAAACAAAATAAGCCAAGTCCTCCGAATTCATGGAGTGTCTTTAAGGAAATAATTCTCCTCAAGTACCAGAGTTTGCAGAATTTTTCTCCCATGATAAAATGAATTCACAACCAGAATGTAGCGGTACCTCAAACTTTCTAGTTTTCTTCGAACTCACTCAACGGGAGTTTTTTAGAAGCAAGAGAATATTTTTCTTATGCAGAAATTTTTCATGCTAAACTTCTGAAAAAAATTTAGGTTTATATAGCCATAAAGTGCCTTTTCCAAAAGGTGGCAATGGTTCATCCAGAAAGGTGTATCCTTTGGAAGAGTTATATCTATTCATTTGAAACATTGTGTCTTTTTCTAAACAGACACAACTAAGAGTCATGTCTATTCATTCAAAACATTGTGTCTTTTTTTAAACAGTCACAACTATCTGAAACAGTGTGTCTTTTCATTGAAGGGTTGTGTCCCTCCATTTTCCATTCACACCAATTAAGCTCAACAAGAATATTTTCAGTTGTCATACTTAGAATATCATAGCCTCGTCTTTTCATGTCTTTCGGCCACCGTATTTCCTTGCTAGCACCACGCCTTTCCTGTATCATTCCATGACCTGTGCCTGCGCTATGTTGTCTCCTTGGTTGTGTCACTTCCTAGACCACACTACTTCCTAGACCATGGCAACGTCTTGAATATGCCATTATCTTGGACATGCCATCTCCTAGACTATTCCATGTCCTAGACCATGTCATGCCAAAGTCATTGCTTGATCAATGCCAACGCCTGTACAATGCTAGTGTCGATGTTATACCAACGCCTTGCTGAGTATTTATCACTGCCTGCACGGATGCCATCACGAGTGCCATATGCCTGACGCCGCCGGTTGTGCCCAAGGATGCCTTACTAAGACTCTAAACCCTTTGTCATCATCAGCCGCATGCTATCTCATATATACCACGACATCATATTTCTTGTATTAGCCAATGTCAAGGCCAATATGCACTTTGACATGGCTTCTCAAACATCACACCTTAGACTGGAGGTCTAACAATGCACCCCCACCATATAAACTCGATGGATTCATCGAGGGTGTTTTGAGGTAGTCCTCAATCTACTTGTTGAATTGCAATATATTTTGAGCCTTCTCCCAAACTGCATCTTTTTCACTCTCGCCTTTTTGTTGTAACCAAAATTCTATTTTTCTATTCTCTTTGTTGATTCCACAACCTGATGCTCAAGTATTTTAATAATCTTTGTCATGTACTGATTTGGAATCAAGGGAGGAGTCCTCTTTGACTTGTTGCTGCTTAGGTCTTCAGCATCTTCATGATACTGCTTTAGAAATATTACATGGAAAGCGAGATGAATCTTTAACCATTTTATCAAATTCAACATATAAGCGACTTCCTCAATCCTTGTAACAACTTTGAACGGACTAGCATATCTTGGAAACAATCCCCTATGTCTTATTTTTCTCATAATTTGTCTCCCACATTGAACTCCACCACACGTCTATACTGATTAGCATAGTTATTCGGGTTTTCTGGGCCTTCGTCATGTTGTTTTACGCCTTAACAAGAATGTCATGATCGTGTTCCGCATACCTATAAGAAGCAGGGAAAATTCCGTGTCTTTTAAGCTTCATTACCTTAAGTGGCATCAGAGGCTACATGTATAATACTAGTTCGAATGGACTTCTCTCCATTTCTAATAATCTATGTAGATTATATCAAAAATTTATCGTATCTAACAAGACTGCCTTGTTATGTTTGCTTGCTGTCACTAAATGCCTCGAGTATTCTTCTAACAAATGGTTAATTCATTCTATTTGGCCATCAGTTGGAGTATGGTTTATTATCAAAAACTTCAAGTCTGTCCCCATTATGTTGAACAAAGTCTGCCAAAATCGAACTGTAAACTGCATATCTCAATGACTCACGATATCACTTAGCAAACTAAAGAGTTGCACCATATTCTAATAGAATAGTCTTGTAGCAACTTCGGATGAACATGTCACTGGTGCAACAACAACGATTGCATACTCCAAAATTTTTCCACCACTACCATTATAGATATATTTCCTTCAACCATTGAAAATGCAGAAATGAAGTCCACTGAGACAGACAACCGTGGCCTTTCAGGAATTGGTAGAGGCTACAACAAACCTGTCTCTTTCATATGTTCAGTCTTATCCTTTTGGAAAACTTTACAAGTTTCCACGTAAGCTTCAATTTATTCTTCCACCTTTGTCTAGAAACACGCAATGGACAACAAATATAGAATTCGTTCAACACCTAGGTGTCAAACCTAAGGAGTATCATGCGCCTCTTTCATCAAGTCTTTATGTTTTCCACTACCTTGATGTACTACAATCCCCCCTAAAATAAGGAGATCGTCCTCGATTCAATACCTTCAGATTGTCCCATCTTTGACTTGACCCATCCATTATTATTTGCAACACAAGATCTGATTCTATCAAGAAATCTAGTTTCAAGTCGGGAAATAATTTATATAACAAAAAATACCTTTTTTTGACTAAGTGAATCAATAACTTGGTTGTGTTTTCCTCGTTTATTCTTCCAAATGAATTCATATTCAGCCAAGATTCGTGCCACCATACTTTCTTTGGACTCAATTGTTTTTGCATTTTAAATAAAGTATTATAAAAATTGTCAGTCAATTCCCAATAAGTACACCATCAAAGTTTGCAAGCAATTCCCTATTGCCACTATTTCTTTTTCGTGGGTCAAACAGAACTGCTCTGCATCTCTTAGTTTCCTACTTTAAAAATCCACGAGATGACCTTCTTTTACCAACACACCCCTAATTTCCTTGTCTGATGCATCAGTATACACTTTATAAGGTAATTCAAAATCAGGCAACTTAAAAATGGGTTCTAAAGCAATGGCTTTCTTTAATGTCTGAAATGTTGAATCACATTTTCAGACTATTCCCACTTGGCATCTTTTTCAGAACATCTGTTAATGCAGTCTCACTTGCGATAATAGTTAGCCATACCTAAGAAGACCTCAAGTCTTTGGCCCCACTAGACTCCTTCCATTCCTCAAATGCTTGTATCTTTATTGGATCCATTCTTACTTGGATTTGACTTACCAAATGCCTAAGGAATTTCACTTCCTTCTTGGCAAATTCATATTTTTTCAACTTCATATAAAGTTTGTACTCCCTCAAATGAGACAATACCAATTTTAAGTGTTCTAAGTGTTCATCAACAGAGAAACTATAAATGAAGATGTCATCAAAATTTACAGCAACAAATTTGTCTACGTAATCAAATAACACATCGTTCGTCAATTTGTAGAAAGTTGTCGGGGCGATTGTCAAACCAAATAGCATAACAAGAAACTCAGATAAACCGTACCTCGTTATACACATAGTTTTGGGTTCATCTGCTACCTCTATTCCAACTAGCCAATAACATACGTTTTGCTTAGCCTATCCATAAGGTCTTGCACCAATGGAATAGGATACTTATTCTTCACTGTTATTTTGTTCAAAGCCTATTAATCCACATATATTTTCATTGAACCATCCTATTTTTTTAAAACAAAACAGGAGCACTAAAAGGATCCTTAGAATTCTGAATCAAACCAATATCTAGCAATTCATTCATTTGTTTCCACAACCCAGACAATTCTTTAGGAGCCATTCTTTGGTGAAAGTTCTTTAGGCAACTCGAGAGGCATCTCATCAGCAAATTACTTAAAAACTTTCCCAACATAATCCGGTACCTCCATATTTTCATCTGGCTTTACTTCTATCATGGTAGAAAGGAAAATTTCAACATATTTCTTCAGTCTTTTCTCAATTGAAATAGAAGAAATGATAAGGGTCTTTTTTTTACTTTCTTTGCTTCTCCATAAGGATGAACAACCTTAATAAAACTTGGATTAGTTTCATTCGTGATCATCACTCCATCTAAGTGAGGAAAAGGAACAAAGCTATATTTTTTAAGGAAATCAATCTCTACAATGACTTCAAAATCACCCAATGGTATTGCCCTCAAGTTATACTTCGCCATCAAATTTCCAGTCACCATTTGCACATCATAAGCCATGCCTTCTATGGCTTGTTCCTTTGAACTAATAGTTAGACATAGAATTGACTTTTATTCAACTTTAGTCTATATTTTATAGCATATTTGACATCCATAAACGTATGGGTGTCCCAGATATCCACCATTGCCATCAACTTTCATCTCAATGTGAATTAGATTAGCATGAGTATTAAGAGACTTCAGATAATCACCAACAACATTCAGTAAATTGATATGATTATGTGACAAACACAAAGGATTCGCCATAGCAGCAACAACTTCTTGTTCACCCTCACCTTGATTCATATTTTCAGCGAGCATAGCATTTACTCTTTAACGATTGAGATGACTCTTGGCCAAATGTCGTCCACCACAAGTCCAATAGCCTTTAGTATTGCCATATTTTCCCTTATTCTTGGCATTTCAAACATTCATAGGAGTCTTTCCCTTGTCCCCTTTGTCATTTCATTCATCTTTCTTCCCTTCCCCTTTCTTCTTAACCTTTCTCTTAGACTTTGAAGTTATACTAATGTCACAACTAGCATAGGTTGAGAAAAAATCAACCAACGAGTGGAGGTAGCAATTGCACTAGTCAAATGCTTCACATTCTGCGACCTTATTTAATTTATTCCCATAAACGCATTTTTGAAATAAAGTTATGTGAGTTGTCTTCATCAGACTTATTTAGGATGTCCAACATCGTGGAATAAAATTCATTAATATAGTCACGAATTGATCCGGTCTACTTTAGCCTTTTTAAAATGGTCACTTGCAATCTATGAGGCATTGCTAGAAAGCAATTTGTCCCTCATTTCATTCATCAAATTTTCCCAAGTATCAATTCTTGGTTGGCAAATACTTTTATCATCCGTATTTTGAGTCCTCCAGCACAATTTTAAATCGTCGAGTCTATCGTAGTGATGTTTAATTTTCTATTTCAGCAACTCGGATAATACAAAAGTACTGGTCCATAGGAAATTCTCCACCACCTTGGCACTTCTAGCGCCACAAAAATTAATTAGGCACTAGATTAATTTTGAATTTGGAACTGCTTTCATGAGAATACCCAGATGAAGACACTGCACATCACATCACCAAGATTTCTATCTGTAGATTTCTGAAGGAGAGAAAGAGAAAAACAGACATGAAAAAAAGGGGAGAAAATCTGAGAAGTGGCAGTGATATTCATCCATATAACATACCACAAAATATATAATACAAGTGATCTAAAAAATCCCTCAAAATCTGCAAACATGTCTCCTTATGTTATGCTTAAATAAAGCACCACCACACACTACAACTAACTTCAAAAAATCTAGAACTTACAATCAAAAATAATCTAAAGATTACAACAAAATATCAAGACCAAGATGCCAAGTTAACAGCAGTTAGCATCACACAAAATCAGAAGCCTTCATCACTACTCCTTGATGTAAGTGTTGTTGGTTACTCCAAGCTTAGCTCTAAGAAGCTCAAATCTCTGTTTCTATAGTGCTTTTGTAAAAATATCGGCTAGCTGATCTTCACCACAGCAATGTAGAATCTGAACTTGATTCTCCCTTTCAGCTTCTCAAATGGAATGATATTTTATTTTAATATATTTTGTCTTTCCATGAAAGACTTGATTCTTTACCATAGTAGTTGCAGACTTGTTATCACAAAGGATTTTTTTTGCTTCACTTGGCTGAAACGGCAAGTCGCTCAAAATTTTTCTTAACCATAAATCTTGATTAACAGCACCTGAGGCAGCAACGTACTCTGCTTAAGTATTTTATTGAGCCACAGATCCCTACTTCTTTGTGCACTAATAAATAAAACCTGATACTAGAGAGAAATAATATCCAGAAGTGTTTTTCATGTCATCTTGTGACCCAGCCCAATCACTATCAGTGAACCCCAACAGTTTCATAGTTGTGGTTCTTTTATAGAACAAACCATAATCAATGGTGCCCCGAATGTACCTCAAAATTCTTTTTGCTGCTTTGAGGTGAATTTCAATTGGTGAATGCATAAACCTTGACAACACACTTGTTATGGACATAATATCTGGCCTCGAGGAAGATAGATACAATAGAGAACCAAGTAAACTTCTAAAAAATAAAGCATCAACTAAAATAGATTCATCCTTTTTTGTTAGTTTCTCTCCTTGAACTGCAGGCGTACTTACTAGTTTGTATTTGTCAAGACAAAGCTTGTTTATTATTTCGGCAGCATATTTCTTCTGAGCAATAAAAATTCCTTGAGAAGATTGACAAACCTCTATTCCCAAGAAATATGTCATCTTTCCCAAATCATTCATTTCAAAAATCCTCTTTATTTGCTCTTTAAATTCTATGATAGACTTTGTGTTGCTGACAATCACCAACAGATCATCAACATTGAGAGAAACTACGAGAAAGTCATCAGTTTGAAGTCTGATATACAAGATTACTTCATTGCAGCTTCTATTGAACCCTAAATTCAGTAAGTAACTATCAATTCATGCATACCAGGCCCTAGGTGCCTGCTTCAGGCCATAAAGTGCTTTTCTTAACAAGTATACCTAATAACCAGATCCTCTAAAACCTTCAGGCTTCTCTACCTAAATTTTCTCTTTAAGAAACCCGTTAAGAAAAATCAACTTTACGTCCAGTTGAAATACTTGCCACCCTTGGTGTGCAGCAACTTCAAGTAGCAATCTGATGGTGTCAAACCTTGCAAATGGTGTAAAGGTTTCAAGAAAATCAATTCCATGTTTTTGCGCATAACCTTTTACGACCAACCTTGATTTGTACTTGTTGAGTATGCCATCCAAGCTCAACATTGTATTGAACACCCATATAGTTCCAAGAACCTGCCTGTCGTGAGGTCTAGGTACAAGTACCTATGTATCATTCCTGTTAATCACATTGAGATCCTCCTCCATGGAAGCCCTCCATTCCGGAATTTGTAATGCATTGTCTACACTTATTGGCTCTAATATAGCAATATTGCATCTGCTATATATATCTTTAATTAATCTGGTACCTCTTACCGCAAAATCATCAGGATCCTCTTTAATTGGAATTGATTCTTCTTCTTGGACACTTTGTTCTTGATTAGTGATCTGTAAAGGAGAAACAACCATCTTCTTCCAGTCCCACATAGCATTCTCATCAAATTTAACACTTCTAGTCGCATGTATTTTCTGTGAAATAGGATTTAAAATCCTATAGCCTTTAAAAGTACTGCTATATCCCACAAATATTCCAACATTAGCTCTTTGATCAAGTTTATCCCTTTTAACTTCGGGAATGTAAGAGTAACATATGCAGCTAAACATTTTAAGATATGAGACTGATGGATTAGATCCAATCCATGCTTCATATGGCATCTTTACTTCAACGGCTCTCGTCGATAATCTATTCGGGAGATAGACAGCAGTATTGATAGCTTCGGTCTATAACACCTTAGGAAGCCCTTTCTCGAATAGAAGACACCTAGCCATATTTATAATTGACCTATTTTTCCTTTCACTTATACCATTTTGCTGTGGTGTGTAAGTAACAGTAAGTTGATGATAAATTCCTACTTTGAAGGAAATCCTTAAATTGATTGGAACTGAACTCAGTCCCATTATCAGACATTAAGATTTTTATCAAAAAGCCACATTAATTTTCAACAGTTGCTTTAAACTTTTAAAATGCGACAAACACTTCAGATTTTTGCTTCAAAAAATAAACCCAACAAAACCTTGTAAGGTTATCAATGAATAAAAGAAAGTATTTGCTTCCATTATAAGAAGGAGTGATCATAGGTCCATACACATCAGTGTGTATTAGTTGGAGCTTTTTAGTATCTCGCCAGGCTTGATTCATAGGAAATGGTGATTGACTTAGCTTCCCAATTTGATAAACTCTACATACATTAGAGTTTTCTTTTATGTGAGGCAAATCTATCACAGGTTCCTTATTTTGCAACATTTTTAAAGACTTATAGTTGATGTGGCCAATCCTTTTATGCCAAACATAATTGTCATCTTGTATGCCGACATAATCTCCAATCTCAGTATGTTTCCAAGAGGACAACTTCTATTGAGCATTTTGACAGTGAGCAATTTTATACCAGTTGGATCCATAATTTCACATGTTTTATCTTTAAATAACAGGGCATAATTTTTATCAAGCAACTGACCAACAATAAAAAGACTTTGACAAATTTCAAGAACAAATAATACATCAAAAATAAGCTTTATACCTGAGGGAGTTTGAACAGCAACTGCTCCTTTGCCCTTTGCATTTAAGAGTCTTCCATCTCCAACTCTGACTTTGGGAAAATAGCTTTTGTCCAAACGTTCAAAGTTGTTCAAGTTAGCTTTCATATGATGTGTACATCCACTATCAACAAGACACACATCATGATCTTGAGATGCTATATTTCATTCTCCAATGATAGAAGCAGCACACAATTTCTCTTCAGGATCTTCAACATTTTCAGCAACTTGAGTTGGTTGCGCTTGAGCTGGTCGGGCTTGATTTGTTTTGCAGACCTTATCAATATGATCAAACTATTTGTAGACCTTGCATTAAACTCTAGGTCTGTACCAACAAAACTTCTCTGTATGATTGGTCTTTTTACAATAGGGACAAGGTGGATACTTTGATCTTCTATATCCCCCTTTGTTGTTATATTGCTCCTTCTTCTTCTTTCCATGTCTTCTATTTAATTGCCCTTTTAATTCACCGTCAGACAGAGCTTTAGACCTTTTAGCATCCACAAGAGCAACTTTATTTGAACTCTCTTCCTCTCTAAAAGCTTTTCTTTACTCCCCAGCTTGAAGAGTGTTCGATAGTTCATTCAATGTGACGTGAGACATATTCCAAGTATCTTCTATTGAGGAGATTTTTTCTTTGAACTTCTTTGGGAGTGTCAACATCACCTTCTCAGCAATTCTCTGCTCTTCTACGTTTTCTCCCAATAATCGAATCTGATTAACTATTTTCATGATCCTATCAATATAATCTTTTACATTTTCAGTCTCTTTCATCCTTAACATCTCAAATTCTTTTCTTAGATTTAATATTTACATTTGTCTTGTCCTATCACTACCCTAAAATTCTTGCTTCAACATACCCCAAGCTTCTTTGGCAGTTTCACATGCCATAATCCTTGTAAAAATTAATTCAGAGACAGTTGTGTGAATAAAAGACAAGGCTTTTGGAGATCTTTATGATTTCTTATCTGCTGAAGAGTTGGGTTTGCTCTCAAAGGTTCTAGAGCATTGTCTTCCTCAATATACTTCCATAAACCAAGACCTTTAAAGTATGTCTTGATCTTTACTGCCCACACTTGGTAGTTCTCGCCATTAAAGATAGGAGATGAAAGAGAAGAGATAATGGAAGCCAAGAGAAAATAAAACTGGACAGAAAGAGTCTTGAACAAGTTAAAGATTGTTGGGTGATCTTTGCTTTGTTTTTTCTCAGACAAAACAGCCCCTTAAGGATCAATCTTGATCTGATGCCAATTGAAGGAGAGAAAGAGAAAAACGAACATGAAAAAAGGGGAGAAAATTTGAGAAGTGGCAGTGATATTCATCCATACAACATACAACAAAATATATAATACAAGTGATCTAAAAAATCCCTCAAAATCTGTAAACATGTCTCCTTATGTTGTGCTTAAATAAAGCACCACCACACACTACAACTAACTTCAAAAAATCTAGAACTTACAACAAAAAATAATCTAAAGATTACAACCAAATATCAAGACCAAGATGCCAAGTTGACAGTAGTTAGCATCACACAAAGTCAGTAGCCTTCATTAATTTTCAATCACCTTGCCATGGTCCTGCACCAAAAATGTTAAAGATTTATGTGTATTAAAAAACTCTACATTTTGTTCATCAATATGGTCACACACTGTTCCAGTTCTTCACATAGTGTATTGACACAGTCTATAGATCTGAGTAATCAAATTGACCAAGACTACATCTTGTTTGAGTCCATCAGTAGTGCCAATGAAATTTCAAACTCGTGTGACATACTCATTTAGTTGAGCGTTCTTCACCATTTTAGTACAACATGGCTCTTATTATAGTTGTGACAAGGTAAATTTATTTTTCGTATCACCACCGCTTGGTAGTCATTCCACACTGCACAACTTCAGCCACAAACATACAATACAATCTTTGTAAAATAGACTGAGTATAAGGCAACGTAAAGCACTTTACAACGTAAAGGAAAGAAGTTCCTAACCTTTATTATTCTCTCAGAATTATAAAGGAACAATGCCACATGAATTTTCTAAGGAATACAACACTCAATGCTATGGAAAAAGTCTAGCAACACAAGTATAAAGGTTGCACAAAGGCAGTTACAAGCAGTTAAAACTGACACACTTGGCAGCATGTCATCAGACATGGCATGCATGTCTATCACATAACTCAATAGACTCATTTATTACATTACTCATATCTTAGAATCCCACATGTAAAAACATCAAAATTTTGAAATACAAACTGCCACATGTGACAAGAACATGGGCAGCCTTGCCCCTTAGAAAAATTTGCCATGTTCTACCCTTAGAATCTTTTTATAAACCACACTTATAATATCTTAGCTTCATCTTGTAAGTAGAATAGTAAATAAATTTAGGTAAAAAGAATTTTGTATGATACATTGTGTTTCATTCCAAATGGTGTGATTTACCCACACAATTTATGTGTGGATTCTCACTTTTTAATCAATTGTGATTTCAAGCAGAAGAGAGTACGAAACTTGAAAGAAGTCATAGCTCATCTGATTGAGATCCCAATCAAACAACAATGTTTAATCTATTGCGGATAATTCTTCAAGAATGATTGAGTCGTTTCTTCATACAATTTCTTTTTCATGACATTATCATATCATATTTAGTATAGTTACAAATGAATCAACTTATATAATATTTTCATATAATAACAAGCTTTCATTCAGGTAGGCCTAAGTTAATTTTGTGGATTTGCTCTTATATTTTTTTTCTATATTGGAGACTTAACACTAAATAGTTTTTCAATGTAAGACCCCACAAAATTCCAAGATTTACTCAGTCCGTTAAAGCTTAAAAAGAGGTCCCAGACTTAGAAACTTCAGCTAAGTGTTTACACTTAGAATCTTTTTTAGCCTTCATAAGTTGGCAATCTTATTGATCAACCCATACGACCCTTAAATGTTGATCTTTAAGTTGATTCATGATCAGCTATGTCAGTAGGTGTTCCCGGATGTGTTTTAGATTTTTAGGGCCGCGTTTAGACCACGTTTAAGATCTCAAAACAGTAGACCAACGCAATATTGGTGTGTCGCGTCGCCTATCACATTTGTTAACATTGTTGTAGGTTGCAAGATTCAAAAGTGTTGAGGCTTGACACAATCATGACGTGATGCATCGGGTATCGCGTCGATGCCATCGACGCTCCGCGTCGACCAGCGCTTCGGCACTCAGTTTTCTAATCATTAAAATAGTCGCGAACCCAGGGTTATTTTAGTGTTTCTCCCACTCTTATATAACCCTAAAATACGTGATTCAGCCTTATTTTCACCCAAACTTTAGTGATTTCCCTCAATTTCTCTCAAGAACAAGTTTAGAGTTTCCAATTGAAGATCCAAATTCAAGAAAATACCACCGTCAATCTTCGTAAAATCAAGAACTAATGTATATTATATGTTGATTCTTGTATTATTTATGTTATCGAGTCTTTGGGGTATTTATACCCGAAAAATTAGCTGCTTGTCTAGAGCCAATGTTAGTTTCATGATAATCTCAGTCATGCCATGATTAGTAGTACTCTCAGTCAGTTATAGAACTCAATAGAACTCTGATAGTTACAGAACTTAGGAAATCTTAGTAATCTCAGTATCAGTAGCATTTCAGCTTCAGTTCAGTAATCGATTTAGAACTTAGTAATATTCCATCAGTCAACAGAACTCAGTCAGTTTATCTCAGTCAAACAAGTATGATCAGTAACAGTTCAGTCAAGCCTAGTATGAATTAGTAATCAGTTCAGTGTATTTCAGTTAGGAGTAGGATTCAGCACCGAGCGAACCTAGGGATGGGGTCTCACCCGCTAGACAGGACTGAGGTCCCTAGAAGCAATCCCTAAGTTTCAAAACTATGTAGCCAGCATAGGCATGAGATATCACTCATTAGATAGTACTGACATACTCGAGGATCACCCGATAGTACATGACTGATCTCAGGGGTCACCCGCTAGATGAGGACTGACTCCATAGCAGTTTTCTTTACCCGTGGCATGGTATTGACACCATTCCAGCTGGGGTTATAGGTTGTACCCCACCTATTTAGATTCGGGGCATGTCATTTTGATGACTACCTCCCACAGTCTCAGCTTTAAAATCAGTCTTAGTAAAAGAACTCAGCTCAATAGCACAGATTCAGGACTGTTAGATACAGTCACTCATTAGTATTATCAATGGATTTAGAGATCACCTGCTAGATAGGACTGATCTCATATTTAGTCAAGCAGTATCAGTATCAGTACCAATAGATTCAGAGATCACCCATTATATAGGATTGATCTAAAATACAGTCAATTAGTATCAAGTACCATTAGATTTAGAGATCACTCACTAGATAGGACTGATGTCAGATTCAGTTAGTCATCTTCATCATCAGTATAATTAGAGATCAGCCACTAGATAGGATTGATCTCAACCTCAGTCAATCATATATCAGTATCAGTAGACTCAGTTATCAGAAATCCAGTTATTAGAATTCAGTATTCAGTGTTTCTACGATTTCAGTTATAGTTTGTGCATTTATGCATGTATCCTTATTTAGTATACTCAGATTATTTAGTCAGTATTTTTCATGCATATGAACCCCTGAATTTAGCCTTATCTCCTCTAGCATACCAGTATATTCCATTGTATTGACGCATACTTTTATGCACTATGGTGTTTTATACCATAGGTTCAGAACCTCGAGCTCCAGAGCACCCTTAACAGACAAGATTCAATCAACAGCAGTAGATAGCAGTGAGTCCTCATCATTCGAGGATAATCTTTATTTTATTATTGAACTATATTTAGTATTTTACTAGATGAAATTAGTTGGGGATCTGTCCCATCAACTCCACAGTTCAGACAATTTAGAGGCTTTTCAGATAGATATATCAGTATTCAGTTTTCAATTGTATTTCAGATATTTGAACCTTATGGCAAGTTTTCCACCAGTTTTCTGCATTTTTATAGTGTATTATTTAGTGCTCAGTTATAGATATCAGTTAACGGTTAGGTTGTGGTCCTTCTGAATTATGATCACCGTGTAGCTTCCGGGATACAAGACTCGGGGAGTTACAAACTTGGTATCAGAGCCTAAGGTTCAACAGTATCCTAGGAAGTCTAAAAATCCATATCTAGTAGAGTCTTATGCATGGGTGTGTTTCATGGCACATTTATGTATAGAAGGTTATAAGATGTTTTAGGAACAGTTTTCTTTCTTTTAGTATTCATGTCGCGCGAGTGAGCATGAGCTTAAGTTAAGAATCTCAGTCTAATGATGCATGCTCAGCAAATTGAGGTAGAAAAAGCTAAGAAGAGAGAGACAGAGTGAATAACAAAGCCAGAACAGGTAGTTTTAGTTTATCTCAGCCAGGGTCGTAGGGTGGCAACCGTTCTCAGCATAGTTAGAAGTTTTCAGTCCCAACTCCATCCTCATCTAGTGCATCAGTACCAAAGTTTAGGGATGGCATTCTTGATGGGGCGCCAAGCTCAAAAGCCCAGGGTAGTGTGAGAAGTGAAAATACCTATCTTCTTTGTAAAGAATGTGGTAAGAACCACCTAGGTGCATATAGAACAGGCAGCGAGGTATGTTTTGGTTGTGGTAAGCCAGGCCACAGGATACGAGAGTGTAGAATTCTAGCTCATAGGGGTAAAAATTTGTGTCAGCAGGGTGCTATTTCCAGTACCACTAGTGGCCAGCGCCAGAATAGATTTTATGCACTCCAGACCCGTCATGATCCAGAAATATTCCCTAACATAGATTCAGGTACGTTATAAGTCCTTTATCTTCATGATATTCTTTGTTAGATCACTTGCTCCTATTTGAGCTTACGTTTTCAGCATGAGTTAGTCAATAAGGCCAGCAATTCAGTTTAGCAGTCAGATAGTTAAATTCGTATAGTTTGTTTTTCATATCTTTCTATCTAGACATATTATTAGAAATCTCAGGAATAAAACTATTCCAAGATACAAAGTCCTAGTAGTTGCAAGATCAGCTCAGTTCCTATATCATGCATTAGCTTCAGATCCTAGATATTTAGTCATGATCCAGTTCGTGGGTGCCTTATGTATCACCTCAGTTTTCTCAGTATCTCAGTAAAGTAAGCGTTCTTAGAGGGACATAGTATCCCAAGGAGGAGATACCCTATAATTCCCCAATTCATTCATGTCCTTAAGCCCATTCAGTTGCATGTTCAGATGTTCCTTACAAAGTAGTATCATTTATCATTACATATTCAATCATACATTCGAGAGTCAGCTCAGTCAGATATTCGTGCATTAGATATGCATGTTCTGCAGAAGAAGCTTAGCTTATCAGTAATTTCAATCATGCTTTCATGAGAATAGCTCAGTCAAGTATCCATGCATCAGATATGCATGTTCAGTATGAAATTTTAGTATATCAGTAGTTCCAGTTATATAGTCATGTTTAAGATGTTCATGTCCAGTAAGTAAGTTCAGTCTATCTGTATTTTTGGTCTAGATAGTACCATTAGAGGACGAATGTGTCCAAAGGGGAGATATTGTAAAACCCCGCAAAATTCAAAGCTTTACTCAGTCCGTTAAAGCTTAAAAAGAGGTCCCAGACTTAGAAACTTCAGCTAAGTGTTTACACTTAGAATCTTTTTTAGCCTTCATAAGTTGGAAATATTATTTCTCGACCCATACGAACCTTAAATGTCAATATTTAAGTTGATTCATGATCAGCTATGTCAGTACGTGTTCTCGAATAAGTTTTGGATTTTTTGGACTATGTTTAGACCACGTTTGAAGTCTCAAAATAATAGACCAACACAATCTTGGCGCGCCGCGTCGCCTATCGCATTGGTTAACATTGTTACAAGTTGCTAGAGTCAAAAGTACTGAGGCTCGATGCAATCATGATGCAATGCATCGGGAATCGCATTGATGCCATCGATGAGCCATGTCGACCAGCGCATCGGCACCCAGTTTTCCAGTGATTAAAATAGCCATGACCCCAGGGTTATTTCAGTTTTTTTACCACTCTTATATAACCCTAAAACACGTGATTCAACCATATTTTGATCCAAACTATAGTGGTTTCTCTTAATTTCTCTCAAGAACAAGATTAGGGTTTCCAATTGAAGATCCAAATTCAAGAAAATTCCACCATCAATCTTCATATAATCAAGAACTAAGGTATGTTAGATGTTGATTCTTAGGTTCCTTTCACCCAAGAAGTTCAAGAATCCTTTTCTAAATTCAAAGATTATATATTTATGAGTTTTCATGATTCATGTGAATTAAAATTGCAGTTCATGTTGTTATTGAGTTTTAATTCATGTTTTGTTTACAAAGTTCCAAACTTTGATCCAAGTACGTGATGTTTATGTGATGTTCATGATAAACCCCTTCAAGATGCATGTTGATTGATGTAACCATGTTAATTAGGTGTATTAAATAAAGTATGCTCCCCATATGTTTGATAAAATGCTTGTGTGATGGAAATGCTTGTGTGACGGAAATAGAGTCATTATAGCATGTTGACAAGAAATCCCCAATTATGTATAAATTAATGCATGCCAAGTGTTTGTTGAAAGGCCTTAGTGAATGAATTATGATATGTTGCATGCATTCCTACTCATATGTATTCCTTATTCAATGAATTATGAGATAATAGTATGCACTCCATATACATTTACATGTTTAAGACTTCCAAGTGCTTGAAGAAATACCTCATTGATTGTGTTGTGAATGATAGCCTATTGCCATGTTATGTACGAGTTGTCCTGTCTTGTATTATTTATGTTATCGAGTCCTGGGAGTATTTATACCCGATAAATTAGCTTCTTGTCTAGATATAGTTTTAGTTTCATGATAATCTCAGTCATTCCATGATTAGTAGTACTCTTAGTCAGTTACAGAACCTAGTAGAACTCATATAGTTACAAAACTTAGGAAATCTTAGTAATCTCAGTATCAGTAGCATTCCAACTTCAGTTCAGTAATCAATTCAGAACTCAGTAATATTCAGTTAGTCAATGGAACTTAGTAAATTCAGTTTAGCTCAGTCAAACAAGTATGGTCAGTAACAGTTCAATCAAGCCTAGTATGAATTAGTAATCAGTTCAGTGTCTTTTAATTGGGAGTAGGATTCAACACCGAGCAAACCTAGGGATGGGGGATTACCCGCTAGACAGGACTGAGGTCCCTAGAAACAATCTCTAAGTTCCAGAACTACGTAGCCAGTGTAGCTATAAGTTGTCACCTATTAGATAGGACTGACATACTCGGGGATCACCCGCTAGTACAGAACTAATCTCAAGGGTCACCTGCTAGATTAGGACTAACTCCATAGCAGTTGTCTTTACCCGTGGCACAGTATTGACACCCTTCCAGCTTGGGTTATAGGTTAAACCCCACCAGTTCAGATTCGGGGCATATCGGTTAGATGACTACCTCCCATAGTGTCAGCTTTAGAATCAATCTCAGTAAAAGAACTCAGCTCAGTAGCACAAATTCAGGACTGTTAGATATAGTCACTCATTAGTATTATTAATGGATTTAGAGATCACCCGCTAGGTAGGACTGATCTCAGATTTAGTTAAACAGTTTCAGTATCAGTACCAATATATTCAGAGATCACCCGTTAGATAGGACTGATCTCAAATATAGTCAATTAGTATCAAGTACCATTAGATTTAGAGATCACCCGCTAGATAGGACTGATCTCAGATTCAGTTAGTCATCTTCATCATCAGTATAATCAGACATCGCCCGCTAGATAGGACTGATCTCAACCTCAGTCAATTAGATATCGGTATCAGTAGACTCAGTTATAAGAAATCTAGTTATTAGAATTCGGTATTCAGTATTCCTACGATTTCAGTTATAGTTTATGCATTCATGTATGTATCCTCATTCAGTATACTCAAATTATTTAGTCAGTATTGTTCATGCATATGAACCCCTGCATTTAGCCTTACCTCCTCTAGCATACCAGTATATTTCATCGTACTGATGCATACTTTTCTGCGCTATGGTGTTTTATACCATAGGTTCAGAAACTCGAGCTCCAGAGCACCCTTAGTAGTCCAGATTCAATCAGCAGTAGTAGATAGCAGTGAGTCCTTATTATTCGAGGATAATCTTTATTTTATTATTGCACTAGATTCATTATTTTAATAGACGGAGTTAGTTGGGGACTTGTCCCTTCAACTCCACAGTTCAGACAGTTTAGAGGCTTTTCAGACAGATATATCAGTATTCAGTATTCAGTTGTATTTTAGATATTTGAACCTTATGGAAAGTTTTCCACCAGTTTCCTTATTTTTACAATGTATTATTCAATGCTCAGTTACAGATATCAGTCAAGGGTTAGCTTGTGGTCCTTCGGGATTATGAGCACCGTGTAGCATCCGGGGTACCAGCCTCGGGGCGTTACATTCAACATGGCGATGCTTTGCATCTGTATTGCACCGTCCCGAACATGTCATCTAATGGTAGTTGATCTGGCCACCCAGGTTTGATTTGTGCTCTTGGATACTTTCTATTCATGAATAAAAGAAAATATCCCAATTCATGTTACTTTTTAATGAACATGGCATGCAAGTCATCAAGTCTCTAGATTCCAGCTAAATAAAATTATTAGTACTTTTTATCCTTACATTTTTTTCCAGTTATGATTAATATTTAATAGCAAGGGTAAAATAGTTATAAGCTTGTAAATTGGCCATTAAATTCTTTAAATTGGACAAGTATTGTCTGACGTTTATTTTTGATATACTACACAAGTAAAGATGAACAGAGGCAGTAGTACATCTTCCACATCTTGTCTATTAGTACTTACTACCAAATTTTAGGAGTCATCTATACATGAGCATTGTCTTTTTCTTTCTCTATTTTTGTTTTCTACATGTTGGTTTTCATTCATCAAAAGCAAAAGAAAAAAGGGTAGTGATTCTTGATTAAGAAAGAAGCAGAGTTAAAATTTAAAGTTATAGGATAATAAATGTTTCAATAAAAATGATGAATGGTTAAATACAAATTATAAAGTTTATAAATTTAATGTTTTGATATAAATTATTCATAAATAGCTTTAATTCATACTCAATAATTTATAATTAACCATTCATCATTTATATTACACCATTCATTATTCTAAAACTTTAAATTGTAACTCTGCCTCTATCTTCATCAACAATCATTATACTTATTTTGTGTTTGTCTTTTGATGAATGAAAACTGACATATAGAGAACAAAAACAAAGAAGGAAAAGGGCAATGCTTACGTATGGATGAGTTCAAAATTTAGTAGTAAGTACTAATAGACAAGAAGTACAAGTTGTACCACTACCTCCATTCATCTTTACTTGTACAGTATTAAAAATATAAATGCCCAACTGTAACATCCCATATTTTCGAGGTAGAAATCGAACTTTCTTTCTTATGTGTGTAAACCATAATCCCATGATTTATATTTGAAATCACGTGTCATGATCTTTATCCTAATGTGGGAAGGGTTTTTAAAGTGAAAGATTTTCATAGGAATCATATAACACCCCATAGTCGTAACACTCTTTTAATGTCTCTAAAATGATCTCTAGGACCCCCGTCATAATGGTAGATCATGTATTAATGTTTTGGGAGGTGTTGGTGGTGTTCTAGGTCCTCAAAACTAAGAAGGCGTGACAAAATAGACCTTAGGTGATGGCTAGGCCTATACTACCATTGCATACCTTCAGTGGAAAGGTTTGTCCATGGCTTAGGCCCTGCCAACCTAGGGTTTGGCCACGGCTTAGGCGCCGCCAACCTTGTTTTTGGCCATAGATTAGGTGCCGCCAACCTTTGGTTTGGCCATGGTCTAGGCGGTGCCTACCCTATTTTTTATGGTATAGAGGCTCCATTTTTTAGTTAATTCAAGGGCAACAAAGTCTTTTTGCATCCTATAACCGACCCTAAAAATACTTACACAAAATCAAAGTCCCTAAATGTGTTTTAACGCTCTCAAATCCCTAGTTTATCTTTCAAAAATATAAGAAGAGAAAAGAAACTTAGGGTTTGGAGATTCAAGCTTAAATGGCCAATTTTCTTCATGATTTCTTCGTCCTTAAGGTACGTGGGGTTATCCTAAAATCATTGGACATAAGTTTTATGGGTATTATCAAGTTTAAATATAAACAATCATGTTTACAAAGAGGGTTTCAACATGATTTTAAATAATATGTATTATGAACTTGTTTGATAAAAGTAAACGTTTGTCTTGAACTCCTTTTTACAGAACTGAACTATAATCACATATACATATGTGTTTTCAATTTTGCAATGATTAGATCGAGAGCATGAATGATGAAACCCCTCTCTTGTTATGATACCTCTTGATTTCACAAGTTATGGGTTGTTAAAATGCATGTTTTGAAGCATGAGATAAATATTTTACTATTTTTAAGGACTTGATATTGATTGTGAATTGAAGAGAGGTTGTTTACTTGTTTAAAATGTTCAATGTGATAATTGAAAGTAGTGCATGGATTGTTATAAAGAAAATTGACCATCATGTGTTAAAGTATTGAAAAGAGAGACGCTTTGCAAAGGTTTACACATGTTTTGAAATAAGAACTCTCTTGCATTATTTAAATATTTTTGGTGGTCAAATGATTAAGTTGACTGAAAAATCTAAAGTGCAATGATATATGGCTTAGACATATGACTTGTAAGTCTTGGTATGATGATAGTAAACAAATGAATGCCATAGAAAAACATATTTTTAGATATTGAGTTCAAAAAGATTCATGTCTTAAAGAGATAAATTATGGGCTTAAAGAGAGTTAGGTGGTTACCCGAAGAAGGCGTTTGAGTGTAAGGTCTCACCGCTGGAAATTGTGTTTTGCCAATACAGGTCTATGATGTCCCAAAATAAGGATTTTACACTGGCCTTGTGCCTTTGGAGCATCAGATATAGAGACCCCGACCCTTGCGGCAAACTTGGGTTGGAGGCTTGGCCGCCGAGTCAAGGATGGATTCTATATAGCCCGTAGGATTGTAGAGATGTAGGTTGTACCACCTATCTCAGAAGTTAGACAAATAGTCGAGTTGAGATTCATGCATATGTTTTGAAACCTACCGATTATGCCCATGTGTTTTCAAAAGTTTTATGCTGACATGTTTTATGAAATGCTCTCACCTATGTTGTATAAGATATATTTTTTCTTTTGGATTGTTCTACATACTAGTACATTTGTATGGACCCCCTATATTTTAGGATCTGAGGCACAGTTTCGGGGTTCGACTAAGTAGTAGATTTTGGTTGTCAGGAGTTTGCAGTTGGTGAGCCTCCCTTATTTTGGAAGGCCTTGTTTATGGGACTTTGTCATTTAATTTTAGTTCATTGTCCGACTGGGGCCTTATCCCACTTTTTAGACAGATGTTGTTTTTGTATTGTTAGATATTTCACATGTTGGTGTCATGTATTTTGAATGATTATGAACTTATATTCGTAATGTTCAGTTGAAGTAAGAGAATGACCAAGTTTTCATTTTGCTATGTTTTCCACATTTCTTTATAGTATATAAATTGTGTGTATACCAGTTAGAGAAGAGCTCTCGGGCCTCCATGGTTTGGGATGCTCGTTATGCTCAGGCCTCATCTCGGGTCATGACAAACTTGGTATCAGAGCACGGTTGATACTCCTAGGGTGTCTGCAATGTCACATCGAGTAGAGTCCTTTTTATAGGTGTGTATCATGCCACGCTTATAAAGAGGAAGCTACGAGGCTTTTAGGAATGTTTCACTTTTCTTTATGTTCTAGATAGTACCATTGTGTTGTCCTTTTGGAAGTTTTCCAAATCCCTTCTTTACTCTGATTTTATTAATTAGATCACATTGTCGAGTCGATTCAAGTGTAGAAGCTTAGAATCTAAATGATGTGGTCCTTTCTAATTGAGTCATAAAAGTTTATGGAATATTACAAGGACTTGAGTGGAGTCCGTATGTGCTTCAAGGTGTATAGATTTGAGTATATAATTTATCCTAATGAAATCGTGCTTTTCAACCCTAGTTATGAAGTGTATTTAGTCCCTTTTCTAAAATCCTTGTTGTAGATGTCATGCTTAAGGGTAATGAGATGTAGCAGAATGTTGGAACAATATTTCCACCCGAGTTGTAGTATGTGATAAAGTGTCATAACCTATGATCTATAAGATGGTCAAAAAGTTAGTGATATGAGGTCACAAGCTTAGAAGTCAGGATGAGGGTGACTTTTGAGCAAAGAATCTAGTTTAGTTGTATAGCCATTGATTGAGGGATGGGTTGGCATTTTATAGTGATAGACTAGTGTGGTAGCAATATTTGTAGATTGTATGGTAGTCTATGCAGGAAGTGGTTGGCTATGATTATTATTTATTTAAAAATAAGTAAGGATCTCAGAATGGATAGTTATGGTGGTTGTTGAAATCATTTGTAGACTGTGAAGGGAAAGGGGTAGATCAGTTAATAAGTTATGGGCAGATACTCATTGGTGTAAATGGAATTCGAAATTAGTAGGGATGTATGCTTGGGTAAGTAATTATTATGTGAGAAAGTAGAACATGTTGATAAGATCGCAATGGGTTCTATTATAAGATTAATATCTACTATCCCTATTATGTTACTTTACCCCCCCCCCCCTTGATTGTCTTTTCTCTAGTTGTGGTAGACTAGTACTTCATGTGAGAAGGTATGTAGTTGATTTTGAGGTGTAGCAGTGATGCCATGGAAAGGATGTGATTATAGGTAGTAGTTAAGTGAAATAAGGCATTTGGGTTGATTTTCCAATTTGATGGACTAGTGGTAGGTGCCATGCTTCATTAGTGTTACATGATCAATGCTAGACTATAGGCTTGAACTTTAGATGTGGAGTATGGTGGTAAGAATAGTGTCATAGGGTTTATGATGCATGTTTTATGGGAATTAATTAGTAGGCTTATTGTGAGATATGAAATTGCCTAAGTTGGAAATTTGTGAAAGAAAGAGTGAATAATTGTTATAGATGTACATGAGGATTAGGGTGAAGTGATGAAGTGTGGTTGAGTCATTAAGATGATAAGATTGTTAGGTATATTAGAATAAGTTGAACCTTGAGGTAGCATGTTGTTAGATAAGGTTTGATGTGTATGAGTGTCCCATATACCTAGATCTCATTCTCGAATTGTGTAGTAAGTAGAATACTAAGGAGTTATTGTGTGATGTTCTTTAGAGATGAATTGAGGAAATATAGGTAGACATTATGTGCCTTTGGTATAGATTTGCAAACTTTGTTAAGTTGTAAGTTAAGTGATTAGAGGTCTTATGTTTGAATGTTAAGTAGTGGAGTGTGGATTTTATGTAATAAGGAATGAAGATTTGTATGCTCATGAGCCTATGAGTTGTAGGGTGATGGCTATATAGGCTAGTGAAAGTTAAGAGTAGAATTTTCGGAAAGCAAGGCATTCAGAGTATAGTTTATCAGTGAAAATTTAGTGTTTATGTGTATGGGGATATCCCCTTTGTGTTAAGAGTTGTGGCTATCGATTTGATGTGAAGATAGGTCTGCAAGTCTAAGATAGTGACTTTGATCTAAGGGGGAGATGATGGTCTAAGGTAGGTTTTGAATTTTCTAATGGTGGAAAGTTTCAAGAAAGAGTCATGATAAAACCTATTCCTAGTCTAGCAAGCTCCTCCTACTTTAATTTAAGAGGTCATTCTGCTAATGCCTTACGTCATGTATTCAAGTCATGCCTATGCCTATGCCTATGGTTTGAATTCCCTATGGACTTAGATTCATGTTCTAACCTCCAAACTAGAAGCAATAGTGTCTTTAAGTAGTCCAAGCTTTCAAGTATTCAAGGCCTATATAGTGATGCTCATGACCCACAAATCCATATCTCATATCATGCTTGGTTCTAAGAAACTATACTTTCTATACATTATCAATTTATTTTATGTCAGGATTAGCAAAGGGATGAAGTTTATGCTAACTCATGGCAAATTTCATGTCACGACCCAAGCCAAGGCCCTGGCTGCGACAAGTATCCCGAACCAAGAAGGCCCGAGAGCCCTCCTCTAACTAGCAATCATAAACACAGTCCATATACATTAAGGAAAAGCGGAAAACATACAACAATACGGGAACATGGTCATTTATACTTGTCAGAACAGTACCACAATGAGTTCGTGAACATTAAAAGACATCTAATACCAGTCTGTGAAATCTCTAACAATAAGAAAACCAATATTTGTCTATGACTGGGACAAGGCCCCCAATCGAACCAGAAATCAAAATAAATTAACAATGTTTTAGAAACAGGCCTTCCGAAATAAGGGAGGCTCACCAACTGCACACTTCTTTCTGACAGATCTATGGTTTAGCGGGATCCCTGGACTGAGCCTCAGACCCTGAAATATAGGGGGTCAATAAAATTGTACTAGTACGTAGAACAATCCAAAAATAAAATATTTGAATACTTATAAAACATAGGTGAGAGCATTTCATAAATCACATGTTATCTTAAAACAGTTGAAAACACATGGGCAAAATCTGAATCTTTCAAAACATATTCTACAAATCAGAACTCTACTCCTTATCTTACTTCTGAGCTAGATGGTACACCTTACAACTCTACTATTCCATGGGCTATATGGAATCCTCCCTTGACTCAGCTGCCAAGCCCCGACCCAAGTTTGTTGCAAGGGATAAAGTATCTATTTCTCTACTACGCCATTGGGCCATCGTTGGCTTACAATTTTCCCTTTCGGGTATCATAAACCCTCGTTGGCAAATCAAGGTTTTGATAAATGAGTCGTATGACTCATGCCTTCTTCGGGTAACCATCTAACTCTCTTAAACCCAGTTTTAGATCCTTTAAAAAAACACCTTCTTCATCTTAAGGTTATTTCTTTCCTGAAATCTTCAGGCATATTAAAAATAGGGCATCATCATACCCGGACTTGCAAGTCATGTCACAACATCTCTACTGCCCTTATCTAATTTCATAAGACATTTATTGACCACTTAAAAGCTCTACTATTTGAACAAAAGTTCATATTTCAAAATAGTAAGAAAACAAACCATTCTCAATACTTATTCTACGATGGTCACCCTTTTCAATCACCATTAAGCCATTATAAAAAAGAATCATTACCATCATAAAATAATTAAATCACTTTTCTATTATCTCGTGAAAACAGTTCAATGTGTACATCACAGGCTCAAACATTTAACAATTTGTATAACCCATTGTCAACATGAAAAATGTATATAAATTTTATAGCAAAAAGAGGGAATTTCATATCACATGCTCTCATTTAAGTTCATAATCCAAGTATCACCATAGTTACATGAAAACAATCCAAATTAGGGATTCAAAACATAACTTTCATAACACTTCATCATGATGTAATAATTTCAACACAAGTTTATCAATGATTTTGAAACCAATTTCATATATACATCTAAATAACCCTTAAAACGAATTTGAAAACAATGAATCCATGCCCATGGAGTATAGGATAGTCCCACGTACCTTAAATCACTAGTATGGGGGATGGAACTCAACTCTTGGCTTGTTTCTTGAAAAATTCTTGAACTTAGGGATGAACTCTTGATCTTTGAGAGGGAGGTTAGCGTTTTCCTCTTGGTAGAATTAGGTGAATTTTTTAGTATAATAAGCCTTAAGGACATTTTAATTATGTGTTAAGTATGAGATAATACGAGGGGAAAATCTGAATTGCCCTTCCTAAAGCTGGAATTTAAAACTCGTGAACTGGGCACCCAACGCGATAAGCAACGCGACGCGTCGAGATCATGTCGAGACACTGGTTTGGCTGATGCGGCACGTCAATATCACATCGAGCCACTATTTTTCTCACCCAATCACATCTCTAACGTTGTTTAAAATATCCAAAACTTCTCTGAGACATCTCCTTTACTCCCCGAACATGAATCAACTTAAAAGTCCATATCTCAAGGTTGGAAAAATTGATTTAGAAATCATAAAAGTTTAGGAGCTTAAAATATGGCTAATGTCTTTTGACACATAGGAAATTTTCAGATGATTAACTCTTTAAGAATGATACAAAGTGAGGTATTAAATCATGGATACCACGGGGTATTACATTTCAGTTCTTTAAATGAGGAGCAATCACTTCAAGTGGCAATCCTTGTCTTAGTTGTTAACTCACAAAATCCTGGCTTTACTCTATATAGCTCATGGTATGTGCACCCATGTTTCTCACTTTGGTCTATCCTAAGAAATCATGTTTTGTTGTGTTTATGCCGAATGACTCTTTACTTATGATTCAGACACTTGATATATGAAGCGCTTTATGTATATTCTATCGTATCCTCACTTCATATCCCACCTTGAGTAGTGAAACAAGTGTAAGTTATAATTGAGTAGTGTTACTCTCATTCATAATTCTATGATTGGGTCCCTCAATGACCTCTGTATGTTAGTATGATGGTAGTTGTGGAATTGTAATACAGTTAGGTAGGGTCTAAGGTTATAGGTGAGGAGAGGAAGAAGGAGATGAATCTTTGTTATGTGAAATAGTTAGGAAGAATAAGGAGATATATGGCAAAAATCTTTGTAAGAGTGATTGAATTTGCTAGTCTTAGTGGGGGAAATCCATCAAGTGGGTGTAGTAATAATAGGCATGAATGTGTGATTGATGAAACGCAAACCAATGTGTTATGTGATTGGTATTTCTTGATTTAAAACCAAGTGTACTTGATGGTAGTGATAAGGTAAAGTAATTATCTTAATGGGATGTAGAGTACAGGTCCCATAGCTTAATCTAGCACCTCTTTCTTTAAGTTAAGCTTCAACATAGAAGCATTATGTAGTGGGACTCAATCTCTTGTAGTTAGATGTGTGATGGGAGAATTGTAAGTTGGAAAGGAAGATGTATGTAATTTATTGTTTGGGGCATAGATGATTAGTGTGTCAAATTTTAAGTTTTTTCGTTGTATCTTGTATGGTAGAGAATGCTTCTATTCCTATCTCCCACAAAATCTCATTTCATGATGGTACCAATGTAAATCAGGCCTATTATCACCAAATAAACACATAACTTATGTTGTAATGATCATGATCATTAGAAATTATGTGCAAGGTCATCTCTATGTCAATTCTTATTATCTCACGCTTCTTGCTTACACTTTTCCCTAGGAGTAATCATTAATCTGTTTTGATGCCTTCGCATATTTTATTGAGGAAAAATGTTAAATATGAGGTTATGTTCCTTATTCCATACTTTTAGATCTTCAACAAGTCACTACTCATAATTCGGGGACGAATGATCGCAAGGGGGAGATAATGTAACACCCCACATTTTTTAGCTAGAAATCGAACCGTTGTTCTTACATGTGTAAACCATAATCCCATGATTTACTTTTGAAATCATGTGTCATGATCTTTATATTAATGTGGGAAGTATTTTCGAATTGAAATATGCTCATAGGAATCATGTAACACCTCAGAGGCGTAACGCTCTTTTAATATCTCTAATATGACCTTTAGGACCCCTATAGAGATGGTAGATCATGTGTTAATGGGATGGGAGGTCTTGGGGGTGTTCTAGGTCCTTAAACCTAAGTAAGTGTCGCAAAATAGAGCTAAGGAGATGGCTAGGCATCGCATTACCATCGCTTACCTTCACTGGAAAGGTTTGGCCATGGCTTAGGCGCCACCAACCTTGGGTTTGGCCATGGGCTAGGCGCCACCTACCCTATATTTTGTGGTGAAGGGGCTCCATTTTTGAGTTAATTAAAGGACAACAAAGTTTTCTAGCATCCTATAACTTTCCCTAAAAATACTTACACGAAATCAAAATCCCCAAATGCGTTTTAACGCTCTCAAATCCCTAGTTTATCTTCCAAAAACATAAGAAGAGAAAAGCAACTTAAGGTTTGAAGATTCAAGGTCAAAGGGTCAATTTTCTACATGATTTCTTCGTCGTTAAGGTATGAGGGGCTATCCTAATATCATTGGTCATAAGCGTTATGGTTTTTATCAAGTGTAAAGATATACAATCATGTTTACAAAGAGGATTTTCGACATGGTTTTGAATAGCATGTATTATGAACTTGTTTGATAAAAGTAAACGCTTGTCTTGAACTCCTTTTTACAGAATTTAACTATAATCACGTATACATATGCGTTTTCAATTTTATAACGATTAGATCGAGAGCATGAATGATGAAATCCCTCTCATGTTATGATACCTCTTGATTTCACATGTTATGGGTTGTTAAATTGCATATTTTGAAATGTGAGATAAATATTTTACTATTTTTATGGACTTGATATTGATTGTGAATTGAAGAGAGGTTGTTTACTTGTTTATAATGTTCAATGTGATAATTGAAAGAAGTGCATGGATTGTTATAAAGAAAATTAACCATCATGTGTTAAAGTATTAAAAAGAGAGAAGATTTGCAAAGGTTTACACATGTTTTGATATAAGAACTCTCTTGCATTGTTTAAATATTTTTGTTGGTCAAATGATTGAGTTGATTGAAAAATCTAAAGCGGAACGATATATGGCTTAGACATATGACTTGGAAAATCTTGGTATCATGATACCAAACAGATGAATTCCATAGTAGAATCAGATATTTCGAGTTTGAGTTCAAAAAGATGCATGTCTTAAAGAGATTAAAATGGTCTTAAAGAGAGTTATGTTGTTACCCAAAAAAGGCATTTAAGTGTAAAGTCTCATTGCTGGAAACCATGTTTAGCCGATATGGGTTCATGATGTCCCAAAATAGGGATTTTATGCTGGCCTTGTGCCTTTGGCGTATCATTTATAGAGACTATGACCCTTGTAGCAGACTTTGGTTGAGGTCTTGGCTGCCGAGTCAAGGGAAGATTCCATATAGCCTGTGGGATTGTAGAGATGTATGGTGTACCACCTAGCTTAGTAGTAAGACAAAGAGTCGAGTTGAGATTCATGCATATATTTTGAAACCTACCGATTATGCCCATGGGTTTGCAAAAGTTTTATGCTTACATGTTTTTTGAAATGCTCTCACCTATGTTGTATAAAATATATTTTCTCTTTTTAATTGTTCTACATACCAGTACATTTGTATTGACCCCCTATATTGCAGGATCTGGGGCAGAGTCCTGGGGTCCGGCTAAGCAGTAGATTTGAGTTGTCAGGAGTTTGCAGTTGGTGAGCCTCCCATATTTCGGAAGGCCTTCTTTATGGGAACTTGTCATTGATTTTAGTTCATGGTTCGATTGGGGGACTTGTCCCAATTTTTAGACAGTTGTTGTTTTTGTATTGTTAGAGATTTCACAGACTGGTGTCGTGTGATTTTGAATGGTTATAAACTTGTATTCGTATTGTTCAGATGAAGTATGCGAATGACCATGTTTCTGTTTTGCTATGTTTTCTGCATTTTCTTATAGTTTATGGATTGTGTATATGATTACTAGTTAGAGAAGAGCTCTCGGTTTTACATGGTTCAGGATGCTCGTTGCGGCCAAGGCTTCGGCTCGGGTCATGACACCAACAATACATCCAATTTAAAAAAATTAATGAATAATTTATCATCTAATATGGATAACCCTTCAATTACAAACCATGTACTATTTGAACTAGAAGTTACTTACTCTATCTCCAAGTCAAGTGGGAGCCCTAGCACAGGTACTGATAGGATCTTGCAAGGTACTCAACAAGTAAGTTGATGCAGATTCCAGAAGATTCATTTACATATTATCATAACGATCATACTTATAATTCCTAGTAGTATTAGTTTGGTTGCCTACAATCATGCTATCGTTTCATAATGTTAATAGAATTTTCTTGAAATTCGTAATTTAGTTAAGTTTGGTTGTTGTAGGAAATCCTTACCACTAAAGACATGTTGTTGTCGCAATATCTCAATAGAAACAGATGAGAATATGATGTAAATGGTCAGTTCGTTTCCTATCACTATAAAGGTATGTATATTTGTATGGAGTATCATCCTCGGACGACAGTAAGCTCATCCTCAGATAACAGTAAGCTCACTCTACTCTGAGTCTGTACTAGAAGATAGGAATCTCGTCTATGTCGGCTAAAATTACTCTAATCTTCATTAGGAAAAAGATGCAAAATTGTAGTATGAGTACCAACAGGTACTCATTAGGCATCATCGGCCAACTTAGCTCAATACAAATAAAGTATAATAAAAATGCGAGGGTGTAATTTGAGTCAACAGTAAATAGGGATTGAAAGGTAAAACAACTAGCCACACAAATGCGATAAAGAAATAAATCTAAGCAATATAGAAAATAAATAACGCATTAATTATAGACAAATCAAACAAAACCTAACTGGGGCCCATAAGCCTACTAGGCACACTGAAGAAGACAATTAACCCAACCATATCCCCATAAGTCGGTTGGACATGCAAGAAGACAATTAACCCAATCGTACCCCCATAAGACGGTGGGACAAACAAAAAGTAATTAAAGAAAATAATCATAAATAATCTCCAACTGAGCCGATCCAAGAAAATCATAATAGGCATCAAGATGTGCACCGTACTTGAACCGGCACCAATGGGTAGTAACGAGAGGCTAGACGTTGGACTCAAACATGTAGTGGTGGATACTAACAAGAGGAAATATCTCAGATTCTAACTAAAAATAGTAGGTAATAATGAGACTAACACATATATGATATACAACATAACTCATAATCAGATGCCGGACTCAAACTGAAACTCTGTGGAACCACAACTCTCAGATAACCATAATCAGAACTAAAACTCTCAAACCACCACAATCAGATGTCGGACTCGCTGAAACTCATATTAACCATATCCAACAATAATATTAAAATCCAAACCATCTCATAACCAATGCCAAAGTGGTAAAAAAATTCACAACCAGTGATAGAAATAAAGTATATGATGAACCTAAATCGGAACTAAAATACATTTAACTAACCCTTTGAACATCTCAATTAAAAGGGAGAAAAAATTAAGGTTTTGCAACTTAGTTCCACGTCCTAAAGTAAGACTGTCTAACGGGCCGGGCCGGTTCAACCCGGAACCGGCCCTCTCATTCTTACCGGGTTCCGGGCCGGTTACGGGCCGGGTTTGGCCTTAACCGGTCCGGGCCGGGCCGGGCTGCACAGTAAAAATATTAAAACCCACCCGGAACCGGCCCACTTAACCCAATCCGGTCAAACCCACTAAAACCCGGTCAAACCCGGTTAAAAACCGGTCAAATATACACTATATACGCTATATACATAATATATACATTAAATATACACTTTTATAGAAGAAATATACACGTATATACATTAAATATACACTTGTATAGAAGATATTAAAATTATAAATCGTTAAATAAAAAAAAATAAAAAACAACGACTATACGTTAAATATACACGTCTATAGAAGATCTATTAACATTCATACACTCTATTCTATGTATATGTAATACTTTAAATGAGATATACTACAATATATATACATTACAATATATATTTGTATAGTTATATACTAATTTATAAAACATATACACATGTATACGTTAAATATACATGTCTATAGAAGATCTATTCACATATATACACTCTATTCTATGTATAGGTAATACTTTAAATGAGATATACTACAATATATATACATTACAATATATATTTGTATAGTTATATTCTAATTTATAAAATATATACACATATATACGTTAAATATACACGTCTATAGAAGATCTATTAACATTCATACACTCTATTCTATGTATATGTAATACTTTAAATCCACTAAAACCCGGTCAAACCCGGTCAAACCCACTAAAACCCGGTCAAACCCGGTTAAAAACCGGTCAAATATACACTATATACGCTATATGCACAATGTATACATTAAATATACACTTCTATAGAAGATATATACACCTGTATACATTAAATATACACTTCTATATAAGATATATAAACATATACACATGTATACATTAAATATACACTTGTATAGAAGATATTAAAATTATAAATCGTTAAATAAAAAAAAATAAAAAACAACGACTAAGGAGTGAATGAATTTGTGGAATTTTATTGATTGCAAAATGATCCAAAATTTATAATTTACATGAATGAAAAATCTATAAATTATGCATCATTTTTTCCAACTCATTCATGTTAATATTAATTGGAACTTGCATAGGGTAGTCGAAGTCAACGGGGGAAAAACCATGCATTGGACTTGATTCTGCTGAGTTCTCCCGTGAAGTCATAATTTCTTCAAGTTTGAGGTCGTCGTTGGGCTCTGGTTCCATTCCTTGGTTTCTTCTTTCTGCTCTAATCCAATCTCTGAGGCAAACTAAAACATTCATTGCGTTGCTTCCCAATGAGTGTCGGTTGTCTCCAAGCTGCTGTCGTCCCTGACTGAAGGCGCTCTCTGATGCAACGGTTGACATAGGAACATTCAAGATATCTCTGGCTAATCTTGAAAGTACAGGATATTGTGATTCATTATTCCTCCACCAATCCAGCGTGTTGATCCGTCGTCTGCGATCCTCTGGTGGCGTCCGCAGATAATATTTCAGCTCTTCCCGATAAGTTGATGTGTAAGCTCTCTCATCCACACTGTTCCAACAAGTTAAATCATAAAACGAATCAGGAAAACCACTATGTGCCGGCCTTTTAGAAGCTGATGGCTCCTCGGGAGGATGAGGAGCGACAGTTGGAGTGATATTTGTAGGTACGGCTGAATCAAATAAATCAGCATAGTGATTATATAATTTTTCTATATAATCTTTTGCATCAGCCGTAGCCGTCCACAAATCAGGTTGTACTTGTTCAGAATCATGGTTAGTATTTATTTCTAAGTTAGTATAAATAAGAGTACTAAAGTGACACATATGATTATATTTCATGCACGGATTTAACATAGCAGCAACCAAGTAAATAGGGGGAATCGGGAAGAAATATTTTTTAAATTTCGTAAACATAGCGCCAACAGCTTCTTTATAACCTTCTTTATCTTTATATTGTCGGAGCAAACCAGAAATATCGGCTATATATGCCAAAATATTACAAACAGTAGGATAGTATGCACCGGAAAATTCAACCGTAGCTACATAAAATTTTTCTAAGAACTTAACAAGATCATTAATTATAACCCAATCAGAATTATGTAGCATGCAATCAGCAGAATCAGCAAATGAACCACAATGTTGGTTAAAAGCTAGTGTAATAGGAATTCTATATTTATAACAAGTTTTTAAAAATTCATACGTAGAATTCCATCTAATATCAATTTCCTCAGGCATCAAAATCGGTGCAAGTCCATTTTCTTGACATTTAACTTTAAATTCTTTAATTCTAGATCTACGATTATTTCCTTGAATAAAACCAACAGCAAGACGAATTTTTTCAATATAAACCTCAAAAAAGTCAAGACCATCTTTTACAATTAAATTATATATATGACATGCACACTTAACATGAAAAATTTCAGGAAAGGGCGGAGATAGCGTAGATTTTATTTTTGTTATAGCAGTCTTGTTGTTAGAAGCATTATCAAAAGCAATACATAAAATTTTATTTTCTATACCATAATATCCGGCAATTTTAATAATAGAATCAGCAATAAATTGTCCAGTATGTTTCCGATTTTCATCATATAAAAAAGCAAGAATACGTTTTTGCATTATGAAATTACTATCCATCCAATGACAAGTAACGGTTAAATAATCATTTTTATTTACAGCACGACCAAGATCGGAAGTTAGGGACAATCTACATTGAATATTTTTTAAGAATGTTGATAAATAAAAACAATATTGTGAATGGAGTCTAAAAATATCAGACCGACAAGTAGTTCTAGGAATACCATTAAACATAGGATTATAAATTGCTTGTATATAACGAATAAAGGCATCAGAAGAAGGAAAACTAAAAGGCAAACAACCCACAGCTACCATTTTAGCTATTTCTTCTCTGTCCCTCAATTTATTATACTTTTTCGCTACTTGACCGGTTGTTGGGTCCATTCTAGTTTGCGTTGACCCACCAACATCCCCACCACCTTTTGCAATATTCAACTCTCTAGTGTGATCTTCAGCTATATGTCTCATTAACGTACCCGTACCCCCTTGCTTACCGCCACTTCTATGCTTATATTTTTGTTGACAAATATTGCACTGCACCTCAATATCTGATATACGTTCAAAAAATTGTCATGCAATACTAGTTCTTTTACGGGGTTTTGGGGCACTGGGAGGACGGGAAGGGAGATTAACTGATTCAGATCTAACGTTAGCATGTCCTACTGCGGGTGTTTCAGCAATATTTTCATCATCTTCGTCTACATTAACTGCATCTACTTCATTTTCTTCTTCTATACCGTAATTTTCCTGAAATTCTACATAATCCATATCGTGAGCACCTACACCTATTTCTTCCTCAAAAGGTGTACCAAGCGGTACCGGAGGCGAAGTCACACGGGTATATCTATTACTTGAACTACCTCTACCGCTAGTAATTCGCTTTTTACTACCACTACCGCTTCCGGGACAAAAATTTCTAACACCTTTAGTAGCGAGGTTTTTTAATTTATCCATAATATAAATTAAATTAAACTAAAAATATTCAAAATACACAAATATAATAAAATTAAATATTAAACAATTAATACAATAAATAAAAATTAAACGTAAGAGATGGAACGACAATACCAAATTTTGGAAGTATCCGAAGATTGCGACTTTAGAAACTTCCGCTCGTACTTTGTAAACGAAAAATTAAAAATTTAAATTGAACACTTTAAGAAATTAAATATATTGAATATTTGAGAATTGAGAATTGAGATTTGAGAGAGAATGAGATTTGAGAGAGAATGAGATTTGAGAGAGTGAAAAATTGTGTGAGAAATGATTTGAAGTTGTAGGGTATTTATAGATTTATTTTGGGGATTAAAAAATATTTTTTTTTTTGTTTTTTTTTTTTTTTTAAGTTAATGGGCCCAAACTAGCCGTTTGGACCCAAAAACGGTAATATAGCCGTTGGGCCAACGGCTAGTTTGGCCCAATAATTTTTTTATTTTTATTTTTTTAGTTCCGGGCCGGTTCCGGGCCGGTTAACCGGCGGGCCTGGACCGGGTTGGTCCGGGCCGGGTTAACCGGGCCCAGTTTAAGAAAAAAAACGGACCGGAACCCGGAACCCTAAAGCCCTAGGGCTTACCGGGCCGGGTCAAACCGGTCCGGTTTGATATGTAGGGCCGGTTCGGGCCGGGCCAGCCCGACCCGTTTGACAGGTTTATCCTAAAGTGATAGATGTCATATTATACTAAAATACATAATACCAAATTTACTAGAATGGGATCCTAATCTGGATAAATAAGACATGTTATACATATCCAATGATACGCAACTAAAAGTACTTTATCCAAATCCAACATAATAGTACACAAAGCATAGCCTACCCGAACGCCAAAGATAAAATGCCTTTCTGCGAAGCCTCCAGATAGTCTCCCGCTTGAATTCAAGTAGAATAAATGTAGAATGAAAATCTACTGAGAGTAAAACTTTTTAAAATCAAACCACGAACAGAATGCTTTTTAAAACTTTATGTTAGAATGAAATTTACAATTATATAAGAATGTTCATATTCCTTAATGCTTATCCTTTGCATGACTAGTCACTATATTAACAAATCTAACGACACCTTAAGTGGTGTCTTTTCACGCGGAGGGTTTGTGGCAACACTACCACCGATCTCCATTATATTCGCACTCGGGTATTGTATAAATTCATGATAAAATAAATATAATAGTTTGAATATACCATAATTAATAGAAAATTATTTCTAATAAAACTTCTATTATATAATAATAATAATAATTTAACTTTTTTAGATTCACTATCTTTACTTAAAATATTAATAGACTACGAAAACTATTGTAAAATAATAAGAATATAGCATAACTTACAGAATTTTATCAATATCAAAAAATATTTTAGAATGGTAACAAATTATATTTCTATAAAATGCTATATTAAATTAAATATTTCACACTATATTTAGTATTACTAAAATTTTCAGATGAACTGCCTGAGAATCGAATGACCAAAGAGGATATAAAATTGGGAGGAGCTTGGGCTACCCCTTGGCCTACCTGCTGTTGTGGCGGAATATCCGGATCTGTTTAAGTCTCAAGAGATAAGACATGATAAGGTGATGGATCCCTGGTCTGATCTCAAATTGGGGTTTCTGCTCTATCCTACCCCCGACCTCTAGGTCGACCTCGACCCCTAACCAGAACTCTAGAAGCTGACTTGGGGTCTCGATCCCCCGCGCCCACACCTCGCATCCTATCCATCTATGTAAAGAGTTAACCAACAAATATTAAAAAACAACTTATACCCAACCAATGGAAATGGATCAAGAAAATAAGATTTTTCCTTAAAAATGCTCCGTAGCTGCTAAAGATAAGATACAGACGTCTTCGCATCGATTTGTAGGACTCTACTAAACGTCAGTTCTAGTACCAACAATACCAGTGAAACCTAATCACTAATACCGACCTGTCACGTCCCAATTTCTCAAGTCATGATAGCGCCTACCTTATCCCCTCAGTAGGCAAGCTAAGCCAAAGCCCAAAATAATAGGTAATGGGCTAACAGGCAACAATCAGAAAAGATCGCGTATAATGATAGCAATAGTAATAATAAGCGACAAACACAAAGGAAACTATATACCATATAGTAAAAGGAGGGAAGCAAAAAGGAACAAATACACAAACGAATCCATCCCAAGACCTAAGACCTGGGAAGGTCGGTACTAGAGCCACTACTAAAATTTACCCTAATACTAGACAGAATCCAAAATTTACACAATATATACAAGTAATCTCGAGTATAAATGACTAAAATGGACGTCAAAGCTAAAATGACTTTCCACAAAGCTTCCAGATAGTGTCCCGGTAGAATTCATGTTGAATCAATGTTGAATGTAAATCAGCTGATAGCAAAACTTTTTAAAAAAAACCACGAACAGAATGCTTTTTAAAACTTTATGTTAGAATGAAATTTACATTTATATAAAAATGTTCATATTCCTTAATGCTTATCCTTAGCATGACTTGTCACTATATTAATTAATCTAATGACGCCTTAAGTGGTGTCCTTTCACGCGGAGGGTGTGTGGCATCCCTATCCTCGCTCTTTGTTATATTGTCACTTGGTTATTGCATAAATTCATGGTAAAATAAATATAATATTTTAAATATAGTATAATTAATAAAAAATTATTTCTAATAAAATCTCTATTATATAATAATAATAATTTAACATTTCTAGATTCACTATTTTCACTTAAAATATTAATAGAATACAAAAGCTATTATAAGATAATAAGAATATGGCATAACTTAAAGAATTTTATCACTATCAAAAAAAATATTTTAGAAGGATAATAAATTATATTTCTATCAACTACTAATTTAAATTAAATATTTCACACTATATTTGGTATTACTAAAATTTTCAAACGAACCGTCTGAGAACCGAACTATCAGTCTCAATAAGTCATAAATAACTTGGAGCAGTTATAAAAAAATCTGCATATTGAAAAAGTGTTAAAATACAGAAAAATGACCGTGAGGGTCATTAAAACTTCACTATTGCGTGGTTGATTTGGCATTAATCATCGACTAATTTATTCACCTTATTAGGTGTGTTGTTGCTGCATTTCGATGGCATATTGATTACTCGATATAAAATGCAATTTTCAGCTAAAAATGTATGTTTTGTGATACTTTAAACGAATTTGGCGTTCTTAATGTAAAGTGGACTATTGTAGCCCCATTTCAAGTATGAACACTTGGTACTCATGATTATTGCATATTTAGCCTTAGATTGATTTTAAGTGTGCATTATCACTATGTTCAAGTCAGAAACCATGTTCATTTCTAGTAAGGTATACAAATAGTGTGAGTCCACAAAGGGGCCTGCCTTTGCAAGCTATCAACAAAAGGATATATGGTGCTATTGGATATTTTTCTCATATCATATTGCATTTTGGGGCATTCTTTTGCATTTATTGATTTGTTGGTTTGTAATAAGTATTACTTGTTGTTTTCGTCCACTATGCTTATGGAAAACAACTAGGTTTTATTTATTGTTCTTTTTACCTTTCTGCCTTATCAGGGACCCTTAGGTTATAGTAAGTTGAATCTTTTACTCTTTCCATGTTTTTTACTTATGATTTCCTGAATTGTCTAGCTTTGACATTTTATCCTCTTTCTGATCCTTCATTTCTTACATTTAGTATTTATTCACATTTTATGAAAGTATATACTTTTATTTTAATTTAACTCAGTAGTCCTATGATGCGCACTGATTATTGTATGTTTTTGTACTCATAATAAACTTCTACATCTTTTTTTCCCGCAGATACTAGTACAAGCCATTATCATTGATGTCTTTCCTCATATAGGGCTATTGGACTCGGAGATCTAGGGTGAGCTTTTAGCGACCAGATCTCATTTGTCTCCTTATGTTTTAGACTAGTTTTATTTTTTACTTCTAAGATTGTTTTGAATATTTTGTACCTATCTGGTACTCCTTCTGTTGTAGTATCTTTTGTACTTCCTAATACAAGGTCATGGGAGATATTTGTTGATATATTTTATTCTTTTCCTCTGTACATCTATGTATGATCATTTATTATTTGTTTAAGTCTATTTATTTTGTATTACTTCCCATTTGTTCATCTTTATTTTGTATTACTTTCCATTTGCCCATGCTGGATAGTACGCATTATGATTTTGGCTTACTTACCGGTGGCTTAAGGTGGGTGCCATCATTATCTGAGTTTTTGAATCATGACATTTAGTTTCATGTGACATTTCAACTAGTGAAATTTAATACCTCAATTGAGACGACATTCATGGCATGGTGTATGGACCTTGTGAGTAGCTCGTGGGTCCCACTTCCTAGCAATGACTGAGGAGGGGAGGAGGGGGTGTATATCGATAGATATTGGTCATTGCATATCATTGTATTGTATCATTTTAAATGGATTACTGTAATGTTGGAGATGATTTTCTATATTTAATAATATTGAACTATATGGACTTTTCAACGCATAGAGTTATTTCACAATTTTCATTTGATTTAGTATCTGCTTAAGCTCAGTCCGACTATGATGCCTCCTGAGTACAAGTGGACTATATTCGCTCCTACTTTTTTTGTATTCTTCTAATGCAGATCCTTGTATGAGCGATCCTCAAAGTTTGTGATCGTGCACTACAGAGTTATACATGATTGTGATGAGATCTCTGATCGAGGATTCGTTCTTCATCTATCTTAGTCATGTCTTGTTTTGGTTCTTTAAATAGTTGTGTAGTTTGGATTTCTAAACATTTTACATTAAAGTCGCTCTTGTACTGATGACTTCTAAAACTTGAAATTTGGACTATTGGTTCAGTTTCCTTGAGTACATTTGTAACGCCCCGTAAAAGGCGTGCATAGATTAGTCTTTAATATTGAGCTCTTAAACTTAATGACTTAAAATTTACAAAGTGTAAAATGAGACTTAGTCATTTTAGCTGGCAATCTTCGGGATACAACTTTTCAACCTTTCCGACATCCGTTTTTAGATTTTAAAGTTGCGTTACGATCGGGAAAGCTCATAGTGCATCTCGGATAAGTTTCGGAATTTTTCGGAACGCATAAGGCTGCGTTTGGATTTCAAAACAGTAGCAAAACGCATAGCCTATTGCCCAGTTTTTCAGCATTTCAGAGTCAACTTCAAACAATCATAACTCCCTGTATATAATGAACTGTGTGAGATATAATATATCAAACGAAAGCTCTTTGAGTCCTCTTTCAAATGCAGTTGGTTTAATCCAATCTGATTATATGAGTAAAAAGTTATAATCGATTTACTCCAGACTATCAAACTGTCAACTGAGGGACAGATTTGACCTTAATTGTTCCTTAAGGGTATTTTGGTCATCCTTCACCCCTATATATATCACCAACACGGGATTTAATCCCTCAAACACCAAAATACACCTTCATTCATCAAAATTTCTCAAGAACACTCCTTAGGGGTTCAAAATGAAAACCCAAATAGTTCAAGATTCAACCGTAGGATTTTGAAGATAATTACATATTCGGAATCACAAATCCGCGAGCTTCAAGAAACATCTAGTATTTTCGGAAATAGAGGTACGTGGGGTTATCCTAAAATCTCATGGGTGTAGTTTTTATGAACATGCATGCTTTTAAATGGGGGTTTTCAATCAAATGCTAATAACTTGTTTTCAATATGATTTCTAAGTCATTTTTCTTTATGTCATGGGAATTGTTTGCCTATATACTTCAATGGTTGAAACCATGCATATGTGATTTGAGATTTTTCATGGAAGTTTGATAAATATGAATGATAAATTACTTTCAAATTCCCATGATAATGTCTTGATACCCCATATCATATTGTCACCAACAAAAGAGAGCATGAATTTGAAATAATTATTGTTCACCACTTGTAAATGATGAAACACCTTGATTTTTACATGATTATGCATATGTGGATGTGATATTCATGACTTGCAAGTCGGGTATGACGATACCCTACAGAATATGATACGTGATTGAATTAAATGAAATTTGAATGCATTGATTTTACATGAGATAAGTGGATGTCCGAAGAAGGCGTTTGAGTGTAAGGGCTCATCGCTGTAAACCGTGTTTGCCGACACGGAAATTTGGTACCAGGCTAAGTGATCTTCTGTACTTGACTTTATGTCATTCCCAAATTGGGACTATAGGTAGGAGCCCGGGCTAAGTGATCTTGGGCACTACCATTGGGTCGAGACACCATGCTTCGTGGTCTTGTGTGTCTCTCCCTCACTTATACTCTAATCTCGGCGGCAACTGAGGTTTGACAGTTGGTGTAAATTATGTAGGGTATTCCATCTAGCTCAGTTGCATTTCATTGTTGTTGAGAAACTATTGCATTATGTCCATGTGTTTTCAAATGATTTGATATGAAATTGTTTTATAATGGCTCTAAACTATATTTTGTAAAAATATTATGTTTTATTTTAATATCTCTGCGTGCCAGTACTTTTGTGCTGACCCCCTCCCCTCTCCAACCTCTCAGGTTCAGAAGCCAGTCTAGGGGTCAAGAGAATCAGTAGATCATTCAGACAGAGTTGCAGAGACAAGTGGTGAGTCTTCTATGTTTCGGAAGGTCCTATGTCCTGCAGTCCTTTTATCTTATATTTAGTTTTGGGGTCTACTGGGGGCCTTGTCCCAGTTTATATACAGTTACTTGACTCAGTCATTTGTTAGAGATTTTCGCTGACAGTTGTTTAGAGGTTGATTGATGTTGGGGGAACTTTATTTCCCCGTTATTGTTTATTTTCATATTTATGACCATGTTTTCGAATTATTGTGTTTCTTCCGCATTACTTTGATCATATGAATTAGGTGCATGATTACCAGACAGATAGGGGTGTTTCGGGCCTCCATGGTTCGAAATGCTCGTCACGGCCAGGCCCTGATTCGGGTCATGACAACATTTTTAGTTGTTATCATTATGTATAGTGTATGGATCATATTTTTTTGTTGAGAAAATACATAAAGACCCCCTGATCTTGTTCGAGTTTTTTAAAAAGACACTTAAACTTTACTTTCGACCTATTACCCCACGATTCTTCTTTAATTCGTTGTAAATACATTAAACCGTTAGGCACGTGGTTGGCACTCTCTTTTCTTCTTCTTCCCTAGTTATTCAATAACAGCCATTAAAGCTTGAAAATTTTAAAAAAAAAATCCTCCTCAACGAATTCGACTAGTGGGATAAAAAATTCATGTATTAACTTTAACTTCTTAAATTTTAACTGAGATCTATCTAATCCTCCGTCCAATCAATGACTTAACGATGAAAAAACAAAAAAAATGAAGAATATGCTTGAGAGGATCATCCAAAGAGAAGTCAAACTCTTATAGTCAAACTCTTATTAAAATTACTGCCAAAATGGTGTATTTACCCCAAAACCAGTTCTAGAATGCTGCTTGTGTCCCCATTATCAATCAAGAACAGCCTCCGCCCAAACGTCACAATTCAGGTGCCCTTGTTTTGAGTTTGGGTGGTCTATTGCCTAAAGTTTCATTTTTTGATGCCAATTGTGACTTCTTGATGAGG
The DNA here is from genome assembly GCA_030864215.1 of Capsicum pubescens. Lineage (NCBI taxonomy): Eukaryota > Viridiplantae > Streptophyta > Magnoliopsida > Solanales > Solanaceae > Capsicum > Capsicum pubescens. Next base: position 78,072,458 of record CM061544.1, read on the forward strand.
AAACAACCACTGGGGCAAATGCAGCAAACAAGACAATTTGCTCCCTGCTGAATAACTTTAACCGAAGCCATTAATTGTATCGAAGCTTGAGGCAGCTGGTGGTGGTGGTAATGGTAATTTGATGGTGCCTCGTCATCAACTGCAGGAACAACAGTTTATTTATGATTTCAAAAATAAGCTTGATCACTAAATTTAACTTGATTTCAGAAAAATAAGAAAATTGAGGCGAAATTAAAGTTTTTACGACTGATTTTGTTTAGAAATTACAACAGAAATGGAAACATCTTACCTTTTAAGGTTGATTTTGTTGTGAAAAGTTTGAGAAGAGAGACCATTTTTTCTTCAAAAATAGCCAATGCCTATATCAATGGAGGAAGAGAGAATTGGGTATTTAAAGTGGAGAAGAAGGGATTTTTAAATTAAATGACAAATAAATTACACGTGGCAGGTTTTAATTGGTTATTTCAGTCAAAATTTAACTTTTCACGTGCCTGCTATGCATGTATACACGCAGAGGCAAATTTTAAGTCAAAATGGTGTATTTACAACGGTTTAGCTAAGTTTCATGAGGTAATAGGTCGGAAGTAAAGTTTAAGTGTTTTTTTTTTAAAAACACATACAAAATCAGGAGGATCTTTATGTATTTTCTCTTTTTTGTTTGTGTATTCTTAGTTGTTGGGTCAGGATTACCTATCATGGTTGGATTGGGGTAGGATCCATTGCTACTTATGGACTTATGGATCGTGATATGTCTTCTATAACTTCATTACCTATTTTGAGATATATCTATAAAATTTCCTAGACTTTGTAAGCAAATTATACTCCTTTCCATTGACTTATTTTTCTTTATATTTATGGGTGTTCTAAAACTATATATGAAATTGATTAGGAAAAAAGAGAAGAAAAATAGCTCAATAATTAAAATTGAAATTATGTCTCGTTATTATTTTCCACGTACCATAGTATAATTAGTAAGAAATTAATTATAAGGGTGCTACTTTTTGGAATAGGTTTCATATTTGAAGATTTCACGGTATTTGCTCTTAATTTATTCATCATATATCATGACATAAAGGTGCTTTCCTTTCTTTTTTCCTTATTTTAATTTTTTCATTATGTTCTTACAACTCTCCCTCCAATCTATAGTCGAATCTCCTTTGTATATTTGTAAGAACTAGATTTTATTAGATCTTGATAGACATTCACTATAATGTAAATATATTTATAACATTAATAATAATTTTAGAAAATATTTAATGACAGTTTTGTCTATTATAAAATCTTTTAGTAAAGGGCAAAAAGTTTAAATCACTTTTTAAGGGTCTTCACACTTTTAATATATTATATATTATAGGTTATAGATTATAAAGATGTAGAGGAGGTTTTTTTTCATATACATATACCATTGTCTTGCCTATCGATTTTTAATGATCTTTTGAGTGCACAAAATTTCTCCTTAATACAAACTAATACATATCTCCAAACTTTTCTACTTTAGTTTTCTTTATTCTATGTTCTAACATTCATTTTCTTCTATTTTTTATTAAGGCTTTTGTTAGAATCGATTTTTAGGTGAAGTATTTGATCTCTCACAATTAACATTGTAAGTAAAGTATAACTCTTTGTTCTATTCGTGTGCACTTTTATTTTCTTTTAATTCATTGTCTTTGGTTCGAACATTAATTCCCTTCTTTTATTTTTCATAATGCAATTTTTTTGTTACAAGTCCTAATGCAGGCGTTAAGAATCTATGGAATCGTGTCTATTTTTCCTTTTTAAATAGATTGTATAGTTTAAAATTTGTATCGCAACATACAAAATATTTGGAAAGGGAAAAATATTATTGCTTAATTTCATAGATTGTATAAATTTATAAATCTAGTGCTTCGATCAATCTCTTGTGACAAAGATATGTTAAAATTTGGTATGCCATAAAGAGTAAAATTTTGGGGTTCTTAGAAACAGTCTCTCTACTTCATCTGAGGTAGTGAGATGAACTGCGTACGCATTACCTTCCCCAGATCCCATTTGATGGGAATGCACTGAGTATGTTGTTAAACTTATTATTGTTAATCCTTTACAAAGAGATCTAAGAAATTAGTGTGACTCTTTATTTTATTTCCAATGTTTTTTATATTTAGTATTTTCTTATTGTAAATGGAATTTTTTAACCATAGCAAGCATTATACTTGATTTATGTTAACTTGACAAATCCCTTTTAAGAAAGAGCTAATTAGGAATTTGATATCTGTCTTAATCTTTTCAGTTATGCTTAGAAAATTTAAATTTGACTACTACTGTTTTATATAGTTATTTAATAACAAGGATATTATTAAATAAAAATAATAAACTTTTCTGTATTTGTTAAAATGGACATATGAAGAAAAAAAAATTTAGTATAAAGCTAAAGTAAATTGAAACTGAGGAAATAGTTGAACATATTCTATTTTAGTGAATCCTTATATATTAAAATTTTTGCAATTATTAATGTCGGGATAGTTCTGCTTATGAAAAAAGAGTCAGGTTTTAGTTATGTTTCTTAAAACTGTAACTATTTTCAAATTTAGCATTTTTTCCATTCTTCTTTTCAGTTATCTTACTTATATTTTCTTCACTTTTTTGTATTCAAACAATAAAAAATATTCTTTTTGGGTTCCAATAGAGCAATTAAATGTGAGTAAGCAAGGATTGGGTGACAACTATATTTTTGACTTTATAATAAATTAGTAATTATATCCGTGCTTCGCGTGATTTTAAAAATATTTTAATATATATTTAAAATTCTTAATTAGTTTCAAAAAATATTATTTTGAAGGCAAAAAAATGATAATGTGACTAAAATAATGTATATTTAATATTTATATAGATAAAATCATTAAGTAACAAACATTTTTTTTTTGGGGGGGGGGGGGTAAAAATAGCAAATAAAACTAATTAAAATATGTATATATGTTAAATCATTGATTTGGTTGATTCATAACAAAATTGTCTTTTTATTAACATCGGAGAACTATGAAATTTTTTAATCAGGTATTTTTGATGAATTTTTTCCTATGAACCATCCTAGATATTTCAATATTCTTTTTTTTTTCATTTAACTTTTTAATGAAACACCAATACACCATTAAGATTTATACTTTTTTTCAGACCTAAATTAAATAAAAGTCTTATTTTATATATGCGTGATGCGATTCATATATAGTCGAGAATATAAGGACAATTACATAGTAGAGGAAATATTATTGTAATGCCAGTTTTCTTCATATTTTGCTCATAATTTTTACATTTTATATATAATCGAATAAAATATATCTTTACTATACAACTTTTTTCTACAACTTGATGCGTACCAAAATTTTTTACCCATTCCTAGAAGCTCCCATCTCTTTTACTTTTATGATGACTCAAACTCACAGCCTTCAAATTGGAAGTGAAGAATGTTTATCATCCGAACAACTTTCTCTGTCAATTCATACAAATCAACTCTTTCAAACAAATAATTTTTTTACACATCGCACCATTTAAGATTTTTAGTTTTCAGTATAATAGGTAAAAAAAAAATTGTGATTAGAAACTATAAGTTAAAGTAGATAACTTCACGCTTAAGATGGTTGAAATCTACACTTCACACTATCTTTACTATAAAGCTTTTTTCTACAACTCGATGCGTACCAAATTTTTTTACCCATTCCTTGCTAGAAACTCTCATCTCTTTTGCTTTTATGATGACTCGAACTCACAACCTTCAAATTGAAAGTGAAGAGTGTTTACCATCCGATCAACTTTCTCTGTCAATGCATACAAATCAACTCTTTCAAACAAATAGTTCTTTTACATCTCGCACCATTTAAGATTTTTAATTTTCAGTATAATAGATAAAAAAATTATGATTAGAAATTAAAAGTTAAAGTAGATAACTTTATGCTTAAGATGGTTGAAATCTATATTTCACACTATCTTTTGTATTGTTAATTTTTTCTTGTAATATCACAAAGAAAAGAAAAATTGAAATTAAATCTATTATTTACTCTAATTTTTTAATTTTTTTTTCTTTTGTCCTTACTTTCCCCCTCTATTTCTTCTATCACTAAGACAAAGATATCGTTTTGTTTGAATATATATATATATATATATATATATATATATATATATATATATATATAAAGAGAGAGAGAGAAATAGAATAAAAAAAATGTATCCAACAGTTTTTAATTTTCACTCTTTTTTGTCTTTTCCTTTTTCCTTCTCCACCCTACCCTGTTACTAAGCTAAATTCTACTTTTTCTTCTTATAATTTGCCTTTATAACAAATTCTAAATACATCTATGAAATATAGTATCTCATAGATTAAATAAGCCATTTATGTAATTTACTTTTTATTTCGTATAATTATATATATATAAATTTATGCAATTTATATACAAAACATCTTCATTTCACCTTATTCTTATATATAGTCACATTCATTTTTTTAAATAATGAAATAGAGAAATTTAAAAACAAAAAAGAAAAGATGTGATGAATTAAAACGTTTTGATAAGTTATGCAAAAAAAGATTAGAAAGGAAGTATTTTTTTTTCTTCTTTTATAAATTTATTTCTCTCTTTTCTTTCTCAAACTTTTCTCACCCTCTAGTGCCTCTATCACATTTCTTTAGAAAACAATAAATAAAGAATACATGTAAAAAGAGAAAAAAAAAAAAAAACATATGGATCTTCTTTCTTTTTGCTTCTCTTTTTTTCCCCCTAACTTGCTAGTTCCTCCATAAGGATCCGTTTGACATGAAAATTAAAAATATATTTTTTTATTGGGATTTTGAAATGTGCTATTTTAAAGTTAAAAAAATATAAAAGTAAAAATAATTTTTTTAAAATTTAAAGTTTTATGAAAATTGGGTTGTATTTATGAAAATAAAAATTTAGATATTTTTGAAAAAATAAATTAAAAAGTGCAAAAAGTGAATCCCAAAATAGTGAAAACATCTCTTGAGATGTTCTTTCAAAAATTCAAATATTATGAAAACGTATTTCAAAATATTAATGATCAAATAAATATTTCGAAATAAAATGAAAACATATTTCGAAATATTATAAATAATATTCATGATCAATTGCCTACTAAAATGGAATTTCCTTTTTCTTCTTTGCAATTATAAGAAATTCCTAATATATCTATAAATTCTAGTACTATAATTAAATACATAGTTTTAACATACGTTATGAAATTTGTGCAACAATTATTCTATTTTACAAGTACAAAAGATAGATTAACAATGAAAATAATTGTTTGTCTATACAAACAATCACATAAAAGTGTAAACAAATGAAAGATAAAAAGAATAACTATAAGAGAGTCACATGGAGAGATTAACATAAAGAAAAATGTATATGTTTAATGAGTAAGGAAAATGAAACTTAAAAGGAGGAAAGTAGTGGAAAAAAGTTGAAACGTTGCACAATGGAAGAGTAATAAATGTGTAATTAAGAGATAGGAAGTTTCAGTAAGGAATTTTTAAAACTGCAGTAATGTTTTTCTTCCATACTTAATATGGCAATTTAATTATCAGCAAGAGTATTGAATTTTTTTTATTTAAAAATATAGAAAAAAAATCCAAAAAATTGAGAAAAAAGAAAAATGTTATTCTTGGCTTTAGAGACATGTCACATCATCACTCTAATATTTCTCTTTTATATTGTATATAGATTTACAAAATTTAATACTCAGGTATATTTTCATTAACTGATATTACTTGAAAAATAGATTGGAAAATATGTGAAGATATTAAATGCAGGTAAACTGAAATCCAATCTTAATTGAGTGATTAACTTAATTTTCCAACTAATTGCAACAATCCAGCATAGTGCTTCATGAAGGCACAAAGCATTAGAAAATAATATCAACATGTAGTAACGTACATAATTACTATGGGCTCATTTGATTTATGACAAGTTTTGTTGAGTCAATTATAATGAGATTAGTTAAATTGAGAAATATTATTTTGATATTATTTTATTAAATATTTGATTTGTTGTATGAAAAATAATATGCATTGCACATTATTAATTATTAACATCAATTTATGCAATTTTAATCACTAAATCGCTTAATTTAAGAGCTCGAATTTAAAATTATAGACCTAGATTAAAAGAGGAATAATGGTTATTTGAGTTCGAATTTGACAGTAAAATTGGATTTTGATTATATGTTAGGATTCTTTAGTTAATGGTTTTGATTATAGGTAGTGAACTCATTTAATTTAGTTTGGATTTTGATTTATTGACTTGAGAGATTCCTTTTTGGTTAATTTGAAAATTATGAGATTATTTTTTCTAGACTATTTTACTTTTTTTGGGGGAATCTTATGAATTCTCAATGCTTAACTTTTATTTCTCCTCTGATTATCAAATGATAAGTGAATGACACATCCTTCTCTCGACTAAAGAAGAATTGATTGTTACTTGAAGTAATTAACTTTTCTCTACTGTAAGTATTTAATACCTTTTAAAACTAATACTTTTTAACAAAAGATTCTTTTTGAAGATATCCTAAAGAATCTAGGACATTCATATGATTCCCTTCAAATTTGGTGTTAGTTTCTAGATTTCTAGACCCAAAATCCCTAAGTATTTGAGGCTAAATTATAGACACAAATATGATTGTTTTCCTGAAATCTCTTGAGGGTTATAGCTCCCTAATGATAGTTGAACTATGGGTTGGTTTTAGAAACTTATTTTTTGAAGGTGGGACTCACTTGAGGGGTTTGGTGTCATTTTGGACCCATGGCATAATGGTGCCATAATGGGTGTTGTTTCTCTTGTGATGATACTTAGATTATGTTGTTGATAGCTTGGGTCGTGGAAGGAGAAGCTTCGAGAAAAGAGAAGGCAAAGCCTGTTGGTTCATAAGCAGTTAGACTCAAGGTACGTTAGGCTTACTTGTAGATAGATTGAGCTTTATTGTAGTATAATTATTGATATCTTATGAGATTGGGCAGGGTTTTAGATGATAAATGGAGAAATAGAGATACTTGGGATTAGTTGTTTCTTGTAGGCTATTAAACTTGTAAAGTGTGATGTTTGACCTTTAGCCTAGAACCTTGGATAGTTCTACTTGAAGTCTCATGAATAACATAAGAATACTTTAGTTTCTCTAGTAGTTGAGAATGATGTTGTTGGCTAACCTTAAGAGTATGTAACTTTGTTATGACTAGTTATGAAATGGCTTTAGTGTTTGGGATGACTAAGGAAGGTTGCATGAAGAAGATTTTCCCTCATAGGCCTAGTATGGATTGATAAGCCCTTATATGGTAATGTAAATAACCTAGCCTAATTCCATGTAGAAGTTATTCTTGTAGAAGTAAACTTTGACATTATTGGGATTTAGGAGTGGGATTTGACCCACTTTAAGCTTGAACTATATAATTCCTTAGTGACCTAGCTACTTGTTGAATGTCTAAGTTATGTTATTAAAATTATAATGGTTAAACCCGATTGTCAGTTTATACATGTGATTGATAGTTGGATTATCTGTATACTTGAGTGATTATCTTGTTTTCATGATATGGATAGCCTTGAAAAGTCTTGTGAATTTGGACTTATAATTATGCTATTGGTTGTCTTATAGATTTGTTCACCAAGTGGACCTCAAATTATGTTACCACTCTTGCTACGAGCCAAGCCTAATTATTAAGCTAATGCTATGTGAAGGGTATCCCTTTTGGGGTTATTACTGTGTAAAGTGATAGTAAAAGAGACGTCTAAAGAGTATGCCCTTGACTTATAATTGATTGCTAATGAACATGTTAACCTTGGAAAAGTGGTAATTATGTATATCATTTAAATATCCATGCTCATGTATCTACTTATATTATGTATTGAGTGACTCATAGTAAAGTATGATGAGATGTGTTATCTTATATCACTTATACTCTAATATGGTGGCTACTACATGTTCATTGATTTGACTACATATGTATGTGAATGTTGGTTGTGCTAGTGATGTTATGATGATGCCCGGTGAATCCAAAGGATATGTTACTGTTATAATGATGCCCTGTTAATCCTTAAGAGGTAATAGTGTTATGATGATGCCCAGTGAATCCATAAGATATGTTGATGTTATAATGATGCTCGATTAATTCGTTAGAGGTAATGATGTCATGATGATGCCTGGTGAATCTGGAGGATATGTTGATGTTATGATGATGCCCGATAAATCCGAAGGATATGATGATGTGGTGATGTTTCCCGGTTAATTCGAAAGAGGTAAAGATGTTATGAAGGAACTATGTGTGGTAAGTATATATGACTACACTAATATGTGAGGGTATGCCATGTACGGCTAACCCATTTGTGTGCTTTGTACATGATGTCCCCCTTGGTAAATTGATTCTACATTCTTTGTCATTAATCACTAGATAAGAGGTGTGACCCTTGTTAACTCTAATTAGTAACCAAAAGTAGAATATATTTAATATTGGGTTAAGGCTAATTGGTATGTTTAATCTTATGAAGAACTAAGGGCTCACCTAGTAAGTATACTTGACTTGGATAAATGGTTATGTTATTGAATTTCGCCTAGTATAGTTGCTTATGTAATAACTAGTTGCCTCTAATAAATGACTATGACTTGTGGTCTAGGAACCTAGTAAACTAATTGGTGGACCTTACTTGGTTAAAATATGGGAACTAGTCCTTATGGTTGTGACATGCCTAATGACAATAGACTTAGTATTGTATGATGATTAGCTAAGTTGACATCTAGCATGTGATGCCGTGGTGGCTAAATTGATGACTCATATAATTAGGATTCTAACAAGAAAACGACTTTGTTATTGTTGATAAATAATAGTGTTGGTAACTTGTAGCTTTTCGTTATTTGATGACTAGTATCTAAAAGACTTGCAAACTAGTGGCTCATGGAAATGGAAATTAGCTAATATAGACTAAACATGCAGTTTGTTTATAAGTTAGTGGCTAATAAACTTTATAACTATGCTATGGTGATATCTGTTTCGTTGTGTTATTTGCGGTATTTATAATGATTGTAGACCTAAGTACGAGGCCATGGCAGAAATGTGAACCTGCAGTCTTGGGTGTGTAGTTGTGCCTTAATATATTGGCGGATTGATCTTTTGGTGTACTCTTTGGTGGTATCGAATGTCGTAACAAGTTCTTTATTGTATTCTTTTGCATGTACTTTCTGGCTATATGGGACGTCGTGGTAAGTTCTTATGCCATATATTCTAATGATGGTTGGTATGCTAATTATGGTAATTACATGGTTCTTATTGTATATATGTGATTTTATGCTTCCAAGCGATTACTCATTTTATATGTCGAATATAAGATATATTGATATGATACATTATGCTATTACCCTATTAAATTAGTTATTTTATACAGTGATATCAGAGGAGATTCAGGTTTGATCCTATACCTTGACTTTAAGTTATTGTCTTACCTTATAACGTCCTTATATTAAAATTTAACTTAGTCGGCTGATGATGCCTACTGAGTATCAGTGTTTTGGTATTCATACTATTTTGGTGCAAACCCGAGTTCTAGTTGTCGTCGTTGAGTCGACGTCATCTCGTGTTGATCATCAGGAGATAGGGTAAGCTTTTGGAGTTCGAGTTGCCCTCTTTCCCTTCTATCCTTACTTTGTCTTTTGTATTCGAGACAATTGTATAAAACTATTTTAGTTTATCAGACTTCGAGTTGTAATTTCAGTTGTCGAATTTAGAGTTTCTCTTATACTTATACTATCAGGTCAAGGAATTGGTATTCGAATGTTAGTTGTTTTATTTGTGGAATATTGTTGTTATATTGTGTTCCCATATAGGGTCCATCCCATTTTATTAGCTCCGAGTTACGGTGTCAGCTTACCTACAGGTGGGTTGAGGTAGGTGCTTTCATGACTCGAAAGTCAGGTCAAACAGATTACTAGGGAATTGATTTTTGTCATGAGAGAGGTTTTGTGATGACGAGGGTGGAAGAGGAGGCACAAAAATTCTATGCCCAACTAAAGGAGTTCGGGTGGATGCCAATTGTTTAGACACCCCAGGATACTATTTTAGGCTGGGTTCAAGAGTTCTATGCTATGCTCCCGACTGTGCGATGGGATAAACCCCATCCTACTATTTGCATCCGGGAAGTGCACGTTCCCGTAGACGTGACAACTATCAATGAGGTTCTGGGGGTGGTAAATATCTCCAATGCTGATTTTGAGGCAAAGTACATGGGGAAACTTTGATACCAAAGGCTTACTGGGGGAAGGTCTACTGGACCCATTAGGAGGGAATCCATAGTAAATATTTTAGTGCGGAGGCTAGGATAAGGCTAAATTTGGCGAGTCGGATGATTCGTCCTTCGTGAAATACCACTGATAAAACGTATCCTCGAGCTCTGGTGGCGACTTGAGCAATTCAAGGGATTCGACTGAATGTAGGGGCCCAAATTTTATCTAAGTGGAGGAATTTCTACAAGAGAAACAAAAAGTCTCCCTACATTCCTCGTTTGATTTCGGAGCAATGCTCCCGTGCAGATGTGCCTAGGGAGGATGCTGACCAGGACTTGAAGTGCAGTTTCTATCCACTAAAAGTGAAAGGTGACCGCGAGCGGAACAAGAAGAAGAGGGGGGGGGGGGCGATATGGGGAAACATACCTCTAAGTTGAACTTGTTACAACTTGCTATAATATACACATATATGTGCATGTGTATTTATATTTATATTTATATATATATATACATATATATATATATATATATATATATATGTTTTTGTGTGTTTGTGTGTTATAGCATGTTATAACTTGTTCAAATTAAAGTTATAATTATTTTTGTGGTGATATGTAATTAAATTAAAAATTATTTGCAGTGAAAGCAAAAAAGTGTTATTTTGAATACATGAAGTACTTTAGATGCATGAACCAAAATCCACCCATAACTCCTAAGAATTAAACCATTTATTGTTCAAAGTAAAAAAACTACTATAACTTTGCATGAAAATCTACTTGAAAGGTAACTCCACAATCACAAGACATGTGTTAGAAGGATAACAACTCTGATATTTGAAGTAGGGTATAGCAAAACAGAGAAATTCTTTACCTGAAAAGTAGAAATATTACTTAAGTATCTTATATTAACTAAATTTACTTATTCCAACATTTAACCTAAAATATTTCATTTAATGAAATATATATGTTCTCATTAAGCTTGTAGGTATCAATTATAACTAATGGAGGTAAGCTATAAATTTTATATGATTACATGATAGATGCTAGAGAATATGCAAAAACAAAATTCCACAATTGAAACAAAAATTTCTAATAAAAATATTTTATCATTTGTTAAGTTGCTCTCAATTGAAACAAATTATTAGTTTGTGTGTTGGTATGAAGGAGAATACTTTCCTAGAAAATGATTTTCGGAAAAATAAGTTGGTTTCATAATTGTTTTCTAGTGTTCAAAATGTAAGCAAAATAATTTTATCTCAATAGCATACATAGCGAATCTAACATAGCACTATAGGGGTGTGACGGAGTGGTTAGTGGGGCCTCAGGGGTGGCTGGGGTAAGATGGTCAAGGGTAGGGATTGGGGCATTGGGTGGTAGGTAGGTGTCACACCCCGAGCCTACACCCTGATCATAAACGACACTCGGAACATCCAGTGGCTTGAGAGAACAACTTGGCCTGACATAAAGCTACTAAATTTAAACTTTGACAAATGTGGAAATTTAAAAATAATGAAATGAGCTAAACTCCTAAATAAAAAAAAATAGACTTTTACTACTTGAAATAATGAAATTCAATTGGAATACAACTTTAGTAACTTAAAATTAATTTATATCTAATCATGAAACCCTTTCATGATCTCATAGTCCCTACTACTTGCACGGGGGCCAAAGGTTCAAGAATATGGTTTTTCCTCCAAATACTAGCACATATTTGTTGGAATTCTCCCAATATTGGACCGACCTATAATATTTCTGTGGCTTATCAAGACACATATGACATGATCTCAAGGGAATTACATCACATCGTACTTCATCTTGATACTTGCTGATACAATTTGGATTAGCTATAAACCTTTTACTAGAAGCCAAGACTGGCTGCTTCAAAGGATCCAAAATTTGTTCATGAAGTGGAAGGTACTTGAACAAGTCTTCCTACCATCAAGAGAGTGTCTTTTGATGATGATTCCACTCACATTGGGTCAAGGATCATTGGAGGAGTCAAAGGAATGCAAAACATGGATAGAAAGCCCCTTGGGAGGGACATGCACCCTGTAACGCCCCGAAATATCATCCCGAGATGCCACACGGTGCCCAAGGCTACACGTAGCCTCAAGCTAACCCTTTATGCCAAAACACTACCCCTGGGTTCCAACAGAACAACATACACGCTACGCTAAGGATATATATATAAGTACATATCATATCACATCGCACATGGCACGGAATATCGTTAGACTGTACATATATGGAATGTTTATACACAAATCAACCCAACAATACACTAGTCTGACATAGCCTTTATACAGCAAAATCAACGAGCCATTGGGACAAACCCCCAACTGACTCAACAGACCAAAGGGATTACAAAACAACAACACCAAAACTAGCAACTTGGTCCTCGAACCATAAGGACTCACCACTGAAGGAACGTAGATGCGGCACTCGGATATCACTGTCGCGGCTGCGGCTGAGTACCTGAACCTTCATCATGGTAAGAATGTAGCCCATAGAGAAATATGTGGGTCAGCACAAGATACGTACTGAGTATGTGGGGGCGCATGTAAAATATAAATAATATCATAAATTTAGTAAAAACGTACATACGAACCATAATGACACACCTGGCTTGAGTGACATTGAATCATGCAACTCATAACATCTTAGATAGGAAATGTAGGAGAAAAACCTCATAAGTCATTAATGATCATCATAGAAAACTTGACTTACCACATCAAAACTCGGAGTGACTCGGTATTTCAATAAACATGACTCTTATGGACAGGGGAGTTTCCTATAACCGACAACCCCACGTGAGCTACGTGGAATACCAACGTTTGAAACCCCCGTTGGCGGGAGCGTCATACTTTTTGCCAGGGAGTACGACCTTAAAACTGCAATAATCACAATCTGGCTCTCTGGCCAATAATATAATCATCAAACAACCCTACGGTGGCACATAGGTTTGGGAAAATACCAAATTTCCCTCTCGGTGCTAAGTACTACTCCCCGACAAGCTCAGAACGCGTTAGGAAATCCACCACAATATCACAAGGGTCTATCATAAAGACCAAATCAAATCTCTTTCTCATTTATCAAATCATATCAATTTGTGGATTCCTAACTCAACACATTTCAACTCAAAACATTTTAATCTTCCTCAACATCAACAAGGTATCAATGCATTGAACCATAACCGACTCGACATTTGGACAAGGATATGAAGACTCAATACATAATATTTTCAATAATTTAACTCATCAAAACCATCCGGAAAATACAAAGACTAATTGCAACTTCAATATCAACATTTCTCAATTTGTCATCCAACTCTCATTTAAAGGTACTTGAGACATCAACCCATAGTAGGGATATAGAATTTTCAATATCAATTATAAATTCTTAATAAGAAAATAGTAGAATGATAGTATAAATCAAGGCTTAACAAATTAAATCATCATACTCTCATAATCAAATACTTTTTGGACATAATTTCATCTCAACATCATACACATATCGGATGACATAATCCCATAGCTCATGGACAATAATATAACATATAAAACCATATTTTCAATTCATGGTAAAACATGTAAAATCTCATGTCAATGTAATTCAACAAAAATACCGGGCACAAGATCGAAAGGATAATCTTGTTCAAAGCCCCACATACCTAAAAATGGAAGATGACTATGAACTTCCGACTCCGGAACTTTATTCACGAAAATAAAGGGTGCTTCTCGAAGCCCTTAACATGATCAACTCGAATCCCAAATCAATTTGAAATTTCTATGGTTCAATCAAGATACATAGAAGGATGAAATTTGGAGTTGTAGGGTTGGAGTTTGAGCCTTAGGAAATTTGGAGAAAAATGAGCAATTGAATGTTCTTAATGGACTTAAATCCATGGTTTACCCGGATGGATTGGATTGGGAATGACCAAAATACCTTAAAAATTAAATAATATCAAATCTATCCTTTGGAGGACTGTTTTGATAGGTTGAAGTAGATCGACCATAACTTTTTTCTCCGATGGAAAAATTGGATGAAACCAATTTCATTGGAAAGAGGACTTTCAGATATTTCTGTTGATATATAGTAGCTTACCCAGATCATTATGTACAAGGAGTTATGATCGTTTGAATTTGACCCTAAAATTCGCCTGGCCTCAGTATTTTTTTCCTGCGCATTTACTGTTCACCACTGTTCACGGTTAGATCGGAATGATCATAACTCATCGCTCGAGTGTCCGTTTTGGATGATCCACATATCGTTGGAAATCTTATTCGATGATATACGCGATGACGGGTTGAATATCCAGAAATTCCACACAGAAAAATTATTAATCACGATAAAGAACAGAATTCAACACATTTTCGTCCGAGATCTTAACGGAAAAAAATTTTCCGGCGCATCACATCATCTCCCCCTTGGAAACATTCATCCTCGAATGTTGATAGGTACGTCAAGAATACTATGAAAATGAGTATATAGAGAAAAATCATCTTGCCCAAGCATATACTACATTCTAGATTTTTTTGGATATCGTAGAAAACACACAAGCCAAGATAAACATAGCAATAAGGATTAAATCAAAAGAGAACGATACCTTTGAAATGCTCAGGATTCGTAGGAAAGAGGTGAGGATATTTGGCGTGCATATCCGCTTCTGCTTTCCAAGTAGCACTCTCCACAAATTGATTTCGCCAAAGCACTTTAACCAAAGGAACTTCCTTGTTTCTTAGCCTACGAACTTGAAAGTCAAAAACCTTAACCGAAATCTCTTCATATGAAAGACTATCTTGAATACCCGAGCTTTCGGAAGGATCAATCACAACAGATCACCAATAGACTTCTTAAGCATAGAAACATGGAAAATCGGATGGACGTTAGATAACTCCGCGGGCAATTCAACCTTATACGTTATCTTCCCAATGCGATCCACAATCTTATAGTAACAGGGACTTAGTTTCCCTTTCTTCCCAAATCTCTTCACCCATTTCATGGGTGAAACTTTCAAGCACACTAAATCACTAACATCAAATTCAAGGTCTTTCCTCCTTACATCTGCGTATGATTTTTGATGACTTTGGGCGGTTTTCAACCTTTCTCGAATTAACTTAACCTTCTCCATGACCTCGAACACCGCATCCGGTCCAGTCGTGACAGCCTCACCAACTTCAAACCAACCAATGGGTAATCTACACTTTCTACCATACAAAGCTTCAAAAGGGGCCATTCCACTAGTAGCATGAAAACTGTTATTGTAAGGAAACTCGATTAATGCTAAGTGTTCATCCCAACTACCTTTAAAATCAAGCACACAAGCCCTCAACATATCTTCTAAAGTCTGAATGGTCCACTCGGCCTGACCATCTATTTGTGGATGGAAAGCAGAACTTAAACGAATTTGGGTACCGAGACCCTTCTGGAAAGATTTCCAAAACTGAGAGGTAAACTGAGTACCTCTGTCAGAAATAATAGCCAAAGGGATTCGATGAAGTCTGACGAGTTCCGAATATATATTCTAGCATAATCTTCAGCTATATACGATGAATGCACAGGTAAGAAATGAGATAATTTCGTCAGCCGATCTACGATAACTCAAATTGAATCATGGTGGCGACGAGAAGGAGGCAAACCAACTATGAAGTCCATATTCACTTCTTCCCACTTCCAAGTAGGAATGCTAAACTCTTGCATCACGCCACTGGGCCTTTGATGCTCTATTTTAGCCTGTTGGCACGTGGAACACTTCGCCACAAATTCTTCTATGTTCCTCTTCATACCGTTCCACCAATAGATTTCCCGCAAATCATGGTACATCTTGGTAGCACCAGGATGGATGTAGTATTGCGTACCATGCACTTCTGCCATAATCCTCTACTTCGAGTTATCAACATCAGGAACACATAATCATTCTCGGAGTCTCAAAACACCATCTCCCCGTTGGAAGAAAACCTCTACCTTTTGGTCTTTAACTGACTCTTTTACCCTGACCAAGGTAGGATCCCTGTTTTGCTTCTCCTTCACTTACGAAACTAAAGAGGATTTGGAACCGCTTTGCACTCCTATACTACCCTCAGCCTCACCAAACAACCTAACCCCCAATCTAGCCAAATGATGTACCTCACGGGCCAACTCCTTCTTACCAATCTCCACATATGCTACGCTACCCATGGACTTCCGACTAAGGGCATCTGCTACTACATTGGCCTTGCCCGGATGATATAGCATGCTCATATCATAATCTTTCAACAGTTCTAACCATCGTCTCTGCCTAATATTCAACTCCTTTTGGGTGAATACATACAGTAAGATCTTATGGTCCGTGAAGACGTCGACATGGACAGCATACAAATAATGTCTCCAGATTTTCAAAGAAAAAACCACAACAGCTAATTCAAGGTCATGGGTAGGATAATTCTTCTCATGAGGCTTTAGCTGCCTGGAAGCATAAGCTATAACCTTGCCCTTTTGCATCAATACACAACCCAAACCGACTCTGGAAGTATCGCAATACACCACAAAACCATCAACACCATCAGGCAAAGTCAACACAGGGGCTGAAGTGAGTCGAGTCTTCAACTCCTGAAAACTCTTCTCACAAGATTCGAACCATAGGAACTTCACTTTCTTTTGGGTCAAATGGGTCATAGGAGACGCAATAGATGAAAACCCTTCAATAAAATGACGATAATAACCAGCTATACCCAAGAAAATTTGGATATCAGAAGGAGAAATAGGTCTAGGCCAACTCTTTATAGCCTCTATCTTTTGAAGATCAACTCCAATACCTTCTGAAGAAACAACATGACCCAAGAAGGCTACAGAGTTCAGCCAGAACTCACACTTACTGAACTTAGCATACAACCAATGAGTTCAAAGAGTTTCTAACACGATTCGGAGATGATCCACATGATCACCCTCACTTCGGGAGTAAATAAGAATATCAAGGAACATTATTACAAATAAATCCAGATATGGCCGGAATACACGGTTCATAAGATCCATGAAAGCCGCTGGAGCATTAGTTAACCCGAAAGACATCACTAGAAATTCAAAATGACCATAAAGGGTTCGGAAGTCTGTCTTGCGGATATTACATTCCCTAACCTTAAGTTGGTGATAACCGGATCTGAGGTCTATCTTTAAAAAGTAGCTCGCACCTTGCAATTGATCAAATAAATCATCAATTCGGGGAAGCGGATATTTATTCTTAATAGTAACCCTATTAAGCTGTCGGTAATCAATACAAATCCGCAAAGAACCATCTTTCTTACGCACAAACAGGACAGGTGCACCCCACGGGGACACACTAGGTCTGATAAAGCTTTTGTCTAAAAGATCTTTCAATTGCTCCTTCAACTCTTTAAGTTCCGCGGGAGCCATGCGATACGGAGGAATGGAAATAAGTTGAGTATCAGGAAGAAGGTCAATCCAAAAATCTATCTCTCTATCAAGAGGTATTCCAGGGAGATCTTCCGGAAAGATACCAAGAAACTCATTAACAACATTAATTGACTGAATGGTCGGGGTTTCAGACTTAGTGTCTTTAACCCGAACCAAATGGTGCATGCAACCCTTGGAAATCAACTTTCTGGCTTTGAGATAGGATATGAAATGACCCTTAGGAATCACAGAACTCCCAGAACATTCGAGGATAGGTTCATCAGGAAACTGAAACTTGACCACACGGGCACGACAATCAATAGACGCATAGCATGAGTGAAGCCAATCCATACCCAGAATGATATCAAAGTCAACCATATCTAGCTCAATCAAATCAACATACATAACCCGATGAAAGAAAGTAATGGGACATTTCTTATACACCCGCTTAGCAATGACAGACTCTCCTACCGGAGTAGAAACCAAAATAGGCTCAGAAATTAGTTACGGATCCATTTCAAAATTTACAGCAACCAGAGGTGTCACATAAAAAAACTCGAATCGGGGTCCATCAACACATAGACATCAAAATAGAAAACGCGGATCATACCAGTGACAACATCGAGAGAGTCCTCCTGCTCCTGATGAGGTGGTATAGCATAGAAACGATTCTGGTGTTGACCGCCAGCAGTACTAGATGAAGCACCCTGAGGAGGAACTGGACAGGCTGCGGGAGGCAAGGCACTGGTAGCCTGACTCTGGGGACGGTCATCACGACTCCGCTGTCTGGCATATGGGCAATCTCTAAGTATGTGGCCCAACTTACCACAACCAAAACAGCCTCGCTACCCCATATAACACTCCCCAAAATGGTCTTTACCACACTTAGCACACGAAGGAGGATGAGGCCGATTGCTTAAACTGTCTTGAGACCTGGAAGGTACCGACCTATTCCCGAGCTACTGCCTACCCCGATATACAGGAGAACTAGTTGAGAAAGGCGCAGGTATAAATAGACGTCTCTGAAACTGAGGGCGACTCCCTTCGGAGAATCTAGTCTGACCAGACCCGTATTGCTCTGATCTGACTCTCTTAATCCCTCTTACTCTTTCTCTTTCCTTTATCTTGTCTGACTCAATCTATTGGGCGTGAATCATTAACCTAGGAAGATCAATCTCCCTGTTGATCATAGAAGATCTACATTCTTTCACCACATAACTCGACACCCCAATTAGAAACTTGCTCATACTAGTCCTCGAGTCAGCCATTATATTGGGAGCGTACTTCGATAACTGATTAAACTTAAGATAATTCTCCTTAACCGACATGGAGCCTTGTCTCAAATTCATAAACTCCCCTATATTAGTTTCCCGTAACTCAAGAGGAAAGAATCTATCCAAGAAAGCATCTTGGAATAATTGCAAAGTCACCGGAGCGGTATCTTCCTCTCTACCCTTATTCCACATCTGCACCCAGTCATAGGCAATATCCTTCAACCGATAAGAAGACATCTCCACACTTTCTTCCTTGGTCACATGCATAATCTGTGTAATTTTCTTCATTTCATCAAAATACATTTACGGGTCCTCACCTGCTCTTGACCCATGAAACTCTGGCGGATTTATCCGCATAAAATCATGAATTCGTGCTGCTACCGAATTATTTTTCTGCGGAGGTGGAGCGTTGGCCTGAGTATTGGCAGTAACTGCCTGGGCTAGCGTTTGAAAAGCTGCCCGAAATTCGGCATGGGATACCGTCTCATGTAACAGATCAACGGGTTGAAGTTGGTTGTTGTTTTCGTGAGCTCGACATGGAGGCATTTTCTGTCGTAAGAACGCACGAATTAACAGCAGAAGGAAACAGTTGTAAGCATGATAGACTCTTGTAGAAAGAAAGAAATAACTTTTCCTAGAACGCCCCGCAACCTCTTGATCATAGGTGTGGCGCGCTACACACCGATGCTCAAGACTCTACGTAACGCGAATTGTCAGACTCCCTAGGACTCTGCACAACCTTAGGCTCTGATACCAAGTTTGTAACGCCCCGAAATATCATCCCGAGATGCCACACGGTACCCAAGGCTACACGTAGCCTCAAGCTAACCCTTTAAGCTAAAACACTACCCCTGGGTTCCAACAGAACAACATACATGCTACGCTAAGGATATGTATATAAGTACATATCATATCACATCGCAACTGGCACGGAATATCATTAGACTGTACATATATGGAATGTTTATACACAAATCAACCCAACAATACACTAGTCTGACATAACCTTTATACAGAAAAATCAATGAGCCATTGGTACAAACCCCCAACTGACTTAACAGACCAAAGGGATTACAAAACAACAACACCAAAACTAGCAACTTGGTCCTCGATACATGAGGACTCACCACTGAAGGAACGTAGATGCGACACTCGGATATCACTGTCGCGGCTGCAGCTGAGTACCTGAACATTCATCATGGTAAGAATGTAGCCCATAGAGAAATATGTGGGTCTGCACAAGATACGTACTGAGTATGTGGGGGCGCATGTAAAATATAAATAATATCATAAATTTAGTAAAAACGTACATACGGACCATAATGACACACCTGGCTTGAGTGACATTGAATCATGCAACTCATAACATCTTAGATAGGAAATGTAGGAGAAAAACCTCATAAGTCATTATAGATCATCATAGGCAACTTGACTTACCACATCAAAACTCGGAGTGACTCGGTATTTTAATAAACATGACTCTTATGGACAGGGGAGTTTCCTATAACCGAAACCCCACGTGAGCTACGTGGAATACCAACGTTTGAAACCCCCGTTGGCGGGAAAGTCATACTCTTTGCCAGGGAGTACGACCTTAAAACTGCAATAATCACAATCGGGCTCTCTGGCCAATAATATCATCATCAAAAAACCCTACGGTGGCACATAGGTTTGGGGAAATTCCAAATTTCCCTCTCGGTGCTAAGTACTACTCCCCGACAAGCTCAGAACGCGTTAGGAAATCCACCACAACATCACAAGGGTAAATCATAAAGACCAAATCAAATCTCTTTCTCATTTATCATTTCATATCAATTTGTGGATTCCTAACTCAACACATTTTAACTCAAAACATTTTAATCTTCCTCAACATCAACAAGGTATCAATGCATTGAACCATAACCGACTCGACATTTGGACAAGGATATGAAGACTCAATACATAATATTTTCAATAATTTAACTCATCAAAACCATCCGGAAAATACCAAGACTAATTGCAACTTCAATATCAACATTTCTCAATTTTCCATCCAACTCTCATTTAAAGGTACTTGAGACATCAACCCATAGTAGGGATATAGAATTTCCAATATCAATTATAAATTCTTAATAAGAAAATAGTATAATGATAGTATAAATCAAGGCTTAACAAATTAAATCATCATACTCTCATAATCAAATACTTTTTGGACATAATTTCATCTCAACATCATACACATATCGGATGACATAATCCCATAGCTCATGGACAATAATATAACATATAAAACCATATTTTCAATTCATGGTAAAACATATAAAATCTCATGTCAATGTAATTCAACAAACATACCGGGCACAAGATCGAAAGGATAATCTTGTTCAAAGCCCCACATACCTAAAAATGGAAGATGAATATGAACTTCCAACTCCGGAACTTTATTCACGAAAATAAAGGGTGCTTCTCGAAGCCCTTAACATGATCAACTCGAATCCCAAATCAATTTAAAATTTCTATGGTTCAATCAAGAGACATAGAAGGATGAAATTTGGAGTAGTAGGGTTGGGGTTTGAGCCTTAGGAAATTTTAGAGAAAAATGAGCTATTGAATGCTCTTAATGGAATTAAATCCATGGTTTATCCGGATGGATTGGAGTGGTAATGACCAAAATACCCTTAAAAATCAAATAATGTCAAATCTGTCATTTGGAGGACTGTTTTGATAGGCTGAAGTAGATCGACCATAACTTTTTGCTCCGATGGACAAATTGGATGAAACCAATTTCATTGGAAATAGGATTTTCAGAGATTTCTGTTGATATATAGTATCTCACCCAGATCATTATGTACAAGGAGTTATGATACCTAAAATTCGGCTGGCCTCAGTATTTTTTTCCTGTATATTTACTGTTCACCACTATTCACGGTTAGATCGGAATGATCATAACTCATCGCTTGAGTGTCCGTTTTGAATGATCCACATATAGTTGGAAAGCTTATTCAATGATATACACGATGACGGGTCGCATATCTAGAAATTCCATACAAAAAAATTATTAATCACTATAAAGAACAGAATTCAACACATTTTCGTCCGAGATCTTAACGAAATTTTTTTTTCCGGGGCATCACACGCCTATGGAGATTTGGATATTCCTTGGACATACTCTAGCATTTTAAGAGCAGGTCTAATCAGTCCCTAGTGTGTTAGGGATGTTTCCCAACCACTTTAACTCTGTTCATGATGATTGTGTGGGACTTTTCTTCAATTGGGCCACTTTTGGGCCCCTAAATTTGTAATAATTAGCCCTAAACTATAAATACTTGAGAACCTAGATTTTTTCATAGTTTTGCTAGATTACTGATGAATTTTTCTACATTGAGAGTGAGATTTGATAAACTGTTGTTTAATCTTGGTTTAGAATCGTAGGTATTGAGGCGATCAACTCCCTCTTGGTTACCGTAAGAATTAGGTGTTTGATTAAGATTGTAGTTGAGGGAATTAGAGTTTAATATACTCTTTTATTCTTAATTACTTCTTCTTCTTGTGTCTAATATATATCCTTATCGATTATATCTTTAATTTTTGTATTTAATTCTAGTTTTCGTAGTTTGATTCCTATCATTTGGTAACATAACCAAGATTGATATCTTTCCCAAGAAGTCAATCTTAGGTTTATTAACTTGAGAAAACTGAAAATCACAAAAAAATAATTATTATTCACGTTTTAAGGGTTATGTCAAAATTTGATTATTTGATTTGAGTATTTTCTTTAGTTTCTAACGTTAAATTCCTGTTCCCTAACACTATAGGAGTTTAAGGATTGTAGTTGAGATAAATCGAAGATATAATGAAGATTCTACCATTGATGAAAGCTTGAGTTTGAAGAAAGAAAATAGATTGAAAATATGAAAATTTTGGTGAATAATTTGTAAGACCCCGCAAGATCTTAACCCAATTCAGCTCATTATTTCATGTTAGAGGGGTCCAAGATTTAGAATATTTCACTAAGTGTTGGGACTTAGTCATTTCTAAAGATCCTAAACTTTGATGATTTTATTCTTGACCTTTCCGGCCTTAGAATGTCGATTTTAAAGTTTATTCATGGGCGAGGGTGTCAAAGGTACATCTCGAGTAAGTTTCAGAATTTTCAGACGAGAGTAAGGGCATGTTTGGAAGTCAAAAATAGTATTAAAATGCGATGAACCCGTGTGCACGCTCCATTTCGGTGCTCCAGAGCCCGCGGTGCATGCTCCATAGCTTGCTCTCTTATTTTTCCAACTTTTGTGTTCGCGTATTTAAGGGCAATTGGGTAGTTTTTCATCACCCAAAACCATCCGAAACGTAAAATTGAAGTCCCCAAGGAGCATTAGTTGCCCCATTATTTACTTGTTCTCTCCAAAAAAATCCTAATCTCCCTTTAAGAACACCAATAACTCCATTACTCCTTCTCCAAGATAAGCAAGAATCTAAGTTCTCTAATCCAAGAAGTTTAAGGAAAGCATTCAAGAACATTTCCAAGGCTTCCAAGTCAAGCTATCAATTTCAAATCAAACCAATTAATGTATGTGGGGTTATGAACAAGAGTATCCTTTCACCCTTCTACCAAAATTACATGATTTTAAGATTCCGTTTACTTATTTTGAAGTAGGGTTCATACCCAAGTTTCTATGTTCTTGAAGCACGTGATTTTCATGAGATTTAAAGATTTAAGTATATCAAGAAGTCCTTATATTTATATTTTAATTTATGAAATTTATATTATGAATGATATTGCACTATCTTGACTTGATATTGATGAGTATTTCAAGATTTATATTGAGCATGAAATTTTTTTGTGAATTTCTATGAGTTAATAGCATGGGTTTTAAGCCCTAAGTTTAAGTCTTGATATTTCAAGATGATCATGCTCTTAAGTTTTATTTGATAAGTTTATACCCAGAATGAGTTTGAGATTTCAAGAAGACTATGATCTTAAGTTTCTTTGATAGTTTTATACCAAGCTTTAAAGAAAGACTAATCTTTTGATCCTAAGGTAAGATATGGAATCAACATTTGTTATTTTGATTACAGTTTAAAGAAAAGAGAAGCATAACTGGTTTTTATTATAAACCCTTATGCTATTTTTAGGTGGATTTCCTACAGTATGAGCACTAATTAATAAGGGAGTAGTATTTAGCACCGAGTTGGGTATGTGTCTAAGGTATCATGCCGCAGAACTATGAGCCAACGTAGGTTCAACTTATTCTAAATATGGATGAAGTTATAAATAGTGATCACTTTAGATTAGGTCCTATTCTGATGGCAAGGGTAGGACGACTCTCCCCAATGTGATCTTTTCCCTACGGGAACAAGACGTTGGACACAATGATAGCTCACATAGTGTATGTCGGTTTGAAGAACCTCCCTAAGAAAGAATAAAAGAAAAGCTTTTAGAACTAAGTGTTGTGGCTCACAAAGTTTATCATTATGCTTTACTACTCATGTTTACGATTTCATAGCTTTGTTTATTCAAGCTCAAGGTGAGCCATTTACATTTAGCATGAAGTATTTGAAAATGTATAAGTACATTGAGTTATTGTTTTTACTTATGCATTCACCCCCACATGCTCAGTACATTCCAAAAGTAAAGATTCACATATATTTCTATGTGCTACATTGTATTATAATGTAAGTACCGGTTGCAGCCCACAAATCATAATCAGACAGTATGAAATTTCAAGTCAGCAGGTGATGAGTCCTTTTTATTTGAGGGCATCAGTCAATCATAGTTCGAGTAGGATCTTGTTTTCTTTATTCAGTCGTATTGATTCAGGATAGATAAGGGTCATGTTCCAGCTACCTATAGTCAATATTAGTAAAGGTTTCATAGACAGTAAGTAGAGTTAATGTATTTGATTTTTGTTCTATTTTGTATAACTAGAGTTATAATTGTTTTAATAGTTTTTTGTTTTGAAGATGTTCAGATAAATATATTTCTTCCAGATTTATGTATTTTAGTCAGTCGCTCACGAGTTATGCCATCACAAGGGTTTGCATGGGATCACTTATTGTCCTAGGCACTATGTAACGTCCAGCGGGTAGTCACGGGGCGTTACAAACTTGGTATCAAAGAACAGATTTCAAGTGTCCTAGGGTGTCTATGAAGCCGTGTCTAGTAGAGTCTTGCGGAATGGTATGGGGAGATTGGTAGTTTTCTTCTAGTCGCTACAAGGCATTTAAGAAATATTTCCCTTCTTTATGCTCTAGGTCGTCCTGTAAAGTTGTTCTCTTAGAAACTTTTGTTGATTCATGTGTAACTCCGTAATCCTTTTTCTATGACTTATTCTTGAGATAACATGATTAGCAAGTTCCAATTTCTCCAAAAATGGTGCTCTCAGACTTACTATCAGTAACATCAAAAGTCACACAAGGGGCTTGAGAGAAGCTCGCTAGTGTACTATAAGTTCCTTAAGTTAAAAGCTATGTCCTCATCCAAGTGCGTTGTGCAGTTAAGATAGAATAAGATATGTATTCAGATTCCTCATTAATTCTTCAATACATATAGTACTCAGGGGAGGAGATAGTATGCACCTAGATTGTTAAATAAAGTCTGCATTCAAGGGGTATGGCAACCGGAGTATTATGATTCATAAGTAGTAGAACCTTCTTAAAGTTGGAAGTATGGGTATAGAAATGTAGTGGTAAGAAAGGTGGTGATGGAGATTGATTGAATGTATATAGATGAACTTTTGCATATGCACGAGTTAGTAGTGAGGTGATATGTCTTTGTGTGTTAGTTTAGTGGTAATGAAGGTGGTACAAGTTCCTTGGTGGAGGGTAAAGAAGGAGTTATTAGTTAAGGTGAATTGTTGTTTGCTTAAAGCAGGAAAAGAGTTATTGATGGAATTTATTATGTTAGAAAATTATAGGTTATTAATAAAGTATTTGGTGGTTGAATATTGTTAATTTAATCTTTCTTTGAGGTTGCAAAAGGGGTTTAGTTGAAACTTATAGAGCTACAAAAGTAATTTAAGGAATAAATAGGTAAATAGTAATTATGTGTAGAAGGAGGATGCGCTAACGGATTTTAATAAGGTATATCATAAGATTATGATCGATTTTTGTTGTTATAAGGTTCTAGTGGACTAGCATTTCTTGGTATTTATTTTATAGCTTTGAAGGAAGAATAGTATGTGAGGTTGTGTTGTTAATCATCCTAGCATAAGACACTAAGTTTGAACAGTAGATGATCATCAAGGTGGAAATTATTAGTGATATGGAAGTGATCTAGTAGGCTTGAATAGTTCATACATGAGTTTAAGTTTGTTTATTCATAATTAAGTATGATGCTGTAGGTATGATGTAGAGTTGTACCCTAGGTGATATGGGGATTGAATTAGTTTCTAATATTATTAAGTGTCATATGTGCTTAGATAATTCCCGTGAGTTTCTAAGTGTGAATAAGGCTAGTCATATAGTATGTGGTAGTCTTGATGGCTATGTTAAGGAGCTATGGATAAATGATGATGAGCCTTTTGGTATGATTTGAGTTAGTGAGGCCGATTATGTGTTTAGTGAGACAGGTAATTTTATCGAGTTAATAGAGTGTAAGTCTATGATTATGATTATTGAAGCTAAGGGAAGTTGAGGGTAGTATGTATTAAGATAGTTTCCAAGAATTTAGTTAGTATTGTCTAGATATAGTTTATATAAGTGAGTGAGCATTCATGTGCAGACCGTTAGAGAAAAGAAATTATGGCTCATTATCAAGGATATGGAGTAGACCCATAAGCTTAAAATGTCATCTTTGATCTAAGGGGGAGATGGTATAGCGAAGAACCAAATCAAGTTTTGAGAATTAGATTATGATGCATGTCAATAGGAGTTGTGATGAGGTAGTGATCCCTTCTTACTCCAAAGTATTCGTTGGACTTCAGTCACTATCACACCAAAGTCATGTCTTGCATGATAGATCTATACCAAAGGCCAATGCTTATACACTCCTTTCATATTCAAGTTCATTCTCAGTTTCTAGTAAGTAAGTAAAAACTTCACTCTGTGATTCAAGTAATCCCTCATAAATCTATGAACTCCAGTCTTATGTTGAATAGCTTATGATAAGTATGAACTCATGTTTCTGAGTATGACAGATCTCTAGATTCATGATACTAGTGAAATTCACATTATATCATATAGTTCCTCAATTTAGGTCTCTTTAATGAATCCATGCCTTTGACATTCTATTCCTCAGGCCTCAGTTACGTGTCAAAGTTATGTATAGTATTTTTTTGTTCTTCAGGTCCTTTGTGTTATCCCTTTGATCACCTCTTCCTATGATAATATAGTGGTGATAATAATGGATAAGCAATGGTTTAAATGAGAGGGAGTTGATGACCCTCATTAAGAAATTTTATTTACGCTTTTCTATCTAAGGCTAAAGGATGAAGGAATTTTGAGGTAAATCTTTGGTATATGTCATAGTTAGTTGAGAATTCTGGGTATGTCATCTTAAGCATAGTGCAAGAAAGTTTTTTTTGATAGAGGTTTAGAGAATATGAGAATTATGAATTTATGGGTGTTTTCCTTGAAGTTCATATGTAGTTATAATGATAGGCTTGAATGTCATGTTTGGATGTAAGTGGATGAATGCAATATACGCTAGTGAATCCATAGTCGGAGTTCTGAGTTAGTCATTGAAGTGGTAAGGCATGTTATGCTTAGGGGTGAGCTCTAAAAGAGCCATAGAATATTGAATCATGCGGTTTGGAAAAGTATTATGGTGTGTCATGATTTACCTTGTAATTTTTAGTTAGGCTTGATCATGATGAGAGAATTTAGTTCAGTTTAGACTTTAGTAAATGGATTTATCAATGCACATGAGACAATTTTAAGCTGAATCAAATTAATATGGTATTTAAGGTGGAATAGTATAGTTTAGGGAGTTTTGGATAAGTATTGCTAAGCTTGAAAGTAAGAAGTTGCATTGCCTAAAGCCTAGTAATTCTATCCTAGGTTATGATTTATATGTCTATGTTCCATGCTATAGAGTTGCATCAATAACTCGATTCCTTATTCAGATATCTTGTTCAGATCATGCCCAAAGTTCTTTGCTCCATAATATTATTATTAGTATTTCTTAGAAGAATGTTGGAGAAATAGTCCATTTGAGCATGGACAGTTCGTATAGTCCAGTTCATAGAGCCTGTGATCCAGTTTAGCAATCATGTAGATAAGCTCCTATAGATTTCCAATTTTCCATTTAGTCATACTACCCAAAGTTTCACGAGTAAGGCCATTACATGAGGTAAATGTTTGAATTCATGCAAATAACAATTTCAGCTCAGTTTATGCATCAGTTTCAGATTTAGATATTACATCATGATTCAGCTCGTGAGTGTCCCGTGCATCATCTCATCTTTCCTTAATATTTTAGCCAAATCAGTATTATTCAGGGGACGAACCATCCTAAGGGAGAGATGTTGTAATTCCCCAAGTTTTCACGTCCTAAACCTCTTATCTTTTCTTCACGAAATCAGATCCAGCTGGAGGTAATGGTTACTCATAAGTTGACTCTTTCATTTCTATCTCAGCCTTATAACCATTCTCACGTCGTTGCATGTATTCAAGAAATCAGTTCAGTTCATGATACTCAGTTCATGTATCATATTTCAGACTCAGTCGTGTAATCATGTTTTCATTTATGCATGTTCAGTATATAATCCCAGTTCCTCAGTGTTCTCAGCTCAATCATCCTCATTCGAGGATAAATGTTCCCAAGGGGGAAGATATTGTAGGACCCTACAAGGTCTTAATCCAATTCAGCTCATTATTTCATGTTAGAGGGGTCTAAGACTTAGAGTATTTCACTAAGTGGTGGGACTTAGTCATTTCTAAAGTTCTTAAACTTTGATGATTTTATTCTCGACCTTCCCGGCCTTAGAATGTCAATTTTAAAGTTGATTATGATCGAGGGTGTCAAAGGTACATCTCGGGTAAGTTTCAGAATTTTTGGATGAGCATAAAGTCATGTTTGGAAGTCTAAAACAATAGTAGATCACAATGAGCCCATGGCGCACACTCCATTTCGGTACTCCAGAGCCCATGTTGCACGCTCTATTTCGGTGCTCCAAAGCTTGCGGTGCACGCTCCATAGCACGTTTCCTTATTTTTCCAGCTTTTGTTTCCGCATATTTAAGGGCAATTGAGTCATTTTTCCTCACCCAAAACCGTCCACAAAACAAAATTAAAGTCCCCAAAGAGCATTAGTTGCTCCATTATTCACTTTTTCTCTCCAAGAAAACCCTAACCTCCCCTCAAGAACACCAAGAACTCCATTACTCCTTCAAGATAAGCAAGAATCTAAGTTCTATAATACAAGAAGTTGAAGGAAAGCATTCAAGAACATTCCCAAGGATTCCAATTCAAGCTTTCAATTTCAAATCAAACCAATTAAGGTGTGTGGAGTTATGAACAAGGGTATCCTTCCACCCTTCTACCCAAATTGCATGATTTTAAGATTCTATTTACTTGTTTTGAAGTATGGTTCATACCCAAGTTTCTATGTTCTTGAAGCATGTGATTTTCATGAGATTTAAAGCTATAAGTATATCAAGAAGTGCTTATATTTATGTTTTATTTTATGAAATTTATATTATGAATGAAATTGCACTTTCTTGACTTGATATTGTTAAGTATTTCAAGATTTATATTGAGCATGAAGTTTTGTTGTGACTTTCCATGGGTTAATAGCATAGGTTTTAATCCCTAAGTTTAAGACTTGAGATTTCAAGAAAATCATGCTCTTAAATTTTATTTGATAAGTTTATACCCAGAATGAGTTTGAGATTTCAAGAAGACTATGATCTTATGTTTCTTTTATGGTTTTATACCGAGTTTTAAAGAAAGATTGATCTTTTGATCCTAAGGTAAGATATGGAATCCACATTTGTTATTTTTACTACAGTTGACTTTAAGTCGAAGAGAAGCATAACTAGTTTTCATTATAAACCTTATGTTATTTTTAGGTGGATTTCCTACAGTATGAGAACTAAGTAATAAGGGAGTAGTATTTAGCACCGAGTTTGGTATACGTCCAAGGTCACATTCCCTAAAACTATGAGCCAGCGTAGGTTCAGCTTATTCCCAATATGGATGAAGTTACAAATAGTACTCAGTTTAGATTAGGTCCTATTCCAATGGCAAGGGTAGGACGACTCTCCCCAACTTGAGCTTTTCCCTACAGGGACAAGACGTTCGACACCATGATTGCTCATATAGTGTATGTTGGTTATATGAACCTCCCTAATATAGAATAAAAGAAAAGCTTTTATGACTAAGTGTTGTGGTGTAAGTGATCTCTAACACTATACGAGTCTATAAACCAAATTTTAGTCTAATCAGAGCTTATTTGAGTGTTCTATCCTTGTTGGAAGCTTTAGTTTAACAAGTTTGAAGTGAATTGAAATTCTGAATATTTTTGTGAATATTTTGGTCAAATTGATGTTTGGAATTAGCTTAGAAGGTTAAGAAGTGCCTATGTTCAAAATTTCAACTCATTCTGAGCTTTGGAGAAAAAGTTAGTAAGATTGATGTTCTTGTTGTATCCTTTAGGGGATACTATTTTTAAGGATAATGTGAGATGAATGATGATCCTAGTTCTCATATTGAGTATCCTAGTTCTCATATTGAGTATGGACATGATGAAGATCCTTGTGATGGTTCTTATGAGGAAGAGCATTACACTTCCAACTCCAAGCCTAGAGGTAGTGTAAGGTATAACCCGTTCATTTATAAATATAATGAGGATCATGACGAGAATGTATGTGAGGATTGTGAAGTTTTGTATTCCTCATCTTTTAGTACTTCTTATTAGGGTTGAGCCAATGTGAATGGTAATGCTAACTATAATAGAGGTTTCTCCATGGGAATGAAATAATGTGCATCTCAAAATCCTAGGGGTACTATATCTTACTCTTCTTATCCTAGTGCCCAAACGTATGGAAACGGGAACCAAGGTAGATATGGATCGTATAGTAGGATTCAATATCTTTCTACTTTCCCCATCTTTATAAAAGAGTTTGGTCCCAAAGAATAACTTGATTGGGAATTATGATATGAGTGAGGTAAAACGAGATACGTGTGCCCTTAAACATGTTCAAGGTAAAACATCATTATGGTGGGATATTAAAAGTAAGTCCGACCAAACATGGAGTACTTTGAAGGAACTCATGAAGGATACCCATTTACAGACAGGGTATTTGAAGCTTTAAAATATTGATTGAAGAATAAATGCTCTCTCTGAAAGGTGAGCATTCGAGGTATTCCGAGATTCCTCCTTGTGCAAAATGATTGATGTTATATATACTATATTATCCCACCCATGGTTGACAATCTAGGGATACTTCGAGAGCCTCTACTTGTTCCATACTTCATGAAGGGGTATCAAGTTTTTGAGAGAGTGAGTAGCATGAGGAGGTGTGGTGTGACATATTCCCTTTGGAATGTGGACATCTAAGATTGATCAACAATTGGTTTACAAGGCATAGAGTTCGAGATATGGAAAATGGGCCTAAGAATGTAATGAGCTAATGGGGAAATCATCTCTTTCCACCTATTCTTCCTAAATATCAAAGAGATAAGAGGACTTACTCCAAGCCTAATGAAAATTATAGACAAAAGATTGAGAGGAGTAAAGGAGTTCAAGGTGGAAACCTAATAGAGGAAAAATGATAGGTTGAGAGGAATGAAGTGAGGGGGTTTCCACCAAATTTAGCTAATATTTTTTGTCCTTCTTTTAATAAGGACATATGTGTAGGTATCAACATGGAAAGTGGAGGAGAACATATACCAAAAGAGAATATGTCCTTTGAAGATTTGACAAGGGAAATCTTAGATTCTTCCAAATCATGTAGAGGAACTTCACACCAATGTAAAGAAAAATATTCTCAAGAAATTCAAGGTAGCATTGCTAACTCTTACACTTTAGTACATATGAAAGATGATTGTATGGCTAGTAGGGAATTGAGTGTGAGAAGTAGCTTACCAATGTGTGAGTCTTATGATTTTTTACCTCTTGATGATGATGTACATATTCCGAGTGTGGATACACTAGTTGATCCTATTAATGATCAAATTGACTCTTCTTGCCAGATTAATTTGTGTCCACCTAGTGTTGAATCCATTTTGATGAATGATACTACATTATCTTATGAAATTTGTATTGATAAACTAGTGTGTTAAATTAGACCACCACTTGAGGATGTGTATGATGAGATTAATTGTAACATCCCATAGTTGTATTACTCAAATAACGCTCTCTAGAATGACCTTTAGGACACTCTGTATTGATGGTAGGCCATGTTTAGACATTGTGGGAGGTGTTGGGGGTGATTTATGACCTCAAAAATGAGTATACGTCGCAAGGTAAACCCTATGGTAAGGTCATGCATTGCATGGCCATCACTAATAGCCACTGGAATCTTTGTGCGATAGTCATGCGTCGCCCACTTGGCGATAGGCGATTTGCATGCATTGCACAATTAGGGCTAGGCGATTGCCATGTGTCACCCCACCTTGAGCTGTACAATTTCCATGTGTTGCATGGTAAAGGAAAAGCATCGTAAGTGCCCTGTTTTGTATTAATTCTAGGTCAATAAGGTCTTTTCATCCTTCTATATCCATTTCTAAATCAATATGGATGAAATTAAAGTCCTTAAACATGTATTAACACTCTCTAAATCCCCAATTCATCTTCCTTAAGCACAAGAAGAGATAACTAGGGTTAGGGGAATTAAGCTTCATGGGTAACCTTTCTCAATGTTTTCCTTAATTCAAAGGTATGTGAAACTATCCTAAACCTCATGAGTGTAAATTTACTATTTTAAACAAGTTTTAAAGGTATATAATTTGCATACAAAATAGGTTTCAGAAGTATTGAAGAACGTGCATTGAAAATCCCATTTTATGATGAAATTATGTAGAAATTGTGGTGTTATTCCCTAAATTTAAAATGTTTTCATGTGTACATGTGTTATTATTTTGATAAGTTTTATGAGATCATGATTTACAAAATTTCCTCTCTTGTTATGAAATCCATTGTCTTAATGTGTTGTGGTTGTTTATACAAATGCTTAAAAACTTGAGTATAAATATTTCACTATCAATTATGGATTTTCATCACTTTACAATCCAATGAAAGAGTGTTTTATTTATTTGTAATTGCTTTTGTGTCAGGATAAAAAAATTATATGTAATTGATGAAAAAGATGACAACCGTATGTTAGAGTATTGAAAATAGAGTATGTTGGCACAAGTTTTCATGTGTTTTGAAATGAGATATCTCATGTGAATGTTAAATATTTTGGGTGGTCATTAACATGCATTAAAATATGAAAGGAAGTAGATATAATGTGGTGTGAAATAAAGGACTTGCATGTCTGGGTATGACAATACTTTGTTATAATGTTCCTTAAAAAAATAAGAAAGAGATTGTTTATAAGAACGAAGTATGATTTTAAGAGTCCAAAATGGGGATTAAACAGAGTTAGATGGATACCTGAAGAAGACCCGAGTTCAAATAACTCATTTCCCAAAATCGTGTTTTACCGACATAGGGTTTTATTTTGCCATAAAATAAGGAATTGTACGCTGGCGACGGCCTTGTGGCGTAGAAGAGAGAAGAGACTCCAGCCCTTGTGGAAAACTTAAGTTGGGGGCTTAGCCACCATGTCAAGGGCGAATTCCATATAGCCCGTGGAATTATAGAATTATAGGGTGTACCATCTCGCTCAGAAGTAAAGCAATGAATTGAGTCATGACTTTAAGAATGTTTTTTAAATGGTTTAAAATTATGCCCATGTATTCTTACATATATTATGCTAAAGTGTTTTCTAAATGCTCTCATTTATTTTACATGGATTATAGATTATTTTGGATTGTTCTACATACTAGTACTTTTGTGTATTGACCTCCTATATTTCAGATTATGAGGCCCACTCTCGTGGTCCTGCAAACCAGCAAATTGATTTCTAGACTTTCAGAGATTAGTGAGCCTCTCTTACACCATAAGGCATCCATCCCATGTGTAATTCCTTTTCATTGTTTTATTGGTCCAGCCAGGGGCCTTGTCCTGGATTAGATAGACTGTTGTTTACATTTCAATAGAGACTTCGTAGACTTGTGAATGAATTTGTGTTGTCTTATGGGTCATGTCCTAAATTATTAAGTTTGAATTAATGGGATTGCTATGTTTCATTTGTCTTCCGTATTTATCTCTCATAACTTATGCTTACGATTAGATGTTGAGGGGTCTCTTGGGCCTTGATGGTTTGAGATTCCTATTGTGGTTAGGGCCTCGACTCAGGTCATGACAATCTTGGTATCAGAGAATAGTTCAGGGTCCCAGGGTGTCTATGAAGTTGTGTCTAGTAGAGTCCTTTTTATGGGTGTGTAGTGCGCCATACTTATAATAGAACAATCTTCATGTTCTAGTTTGTGCTTTAGAGTTTGAATATTCCCTAACATACTATTTTATATATTTCAAATCATGCCTCCCCATTTCTCCAATGAGCAGAATACCAATTATGATGTTGTACGCCCTATTTATGGGATACGAACCCATTACAGAGCCCGTACCCCAGAATTAACTTCTACTCTAGGGTTTTCTCCAGTCCAGACTAGTCCACCCTGGTATCCTTGGTTGTACCTAGTCTACTCAGAGAGAAGTCTCGAATATTGAGTTTCGTCAGTCCATATATGATTGCTCAGCTCGTGGCTTCTCAATCATATTGATCTAGAGATATGAGTTTTGTACCTGGTTCCTCTGAAATTACTTGGGTTAGCCAATTCATGAGGCTTAACCTACCCACCTTTACAGGAACCAAGGTTGAAGAGGACCCCTAGGGTTAATAATGAAATAGAGAAAATATGAAGATTCATGAATGCTAGTGAGGTTTAGGGGGGTGATTTTGTAGCCTATCAGTTGAAGGACGTAGCTAACCAGTGGTACAATGAGTGGGAAAATTTAAGGAGGGGATATGTGGAACCTCCTGTATGGAGTGAGTTTATATAGGCCTTCCTGGACCGTTTCTTTTCCCAGTAGCTGAGGGAAGCAAAAGTCAAAGAATTTGTTAATCTGAAGCATGGGAAGATGACCGTCAAAGAATATGCACTGAAATTTATCCTATTGTCCTATTATACTCCAAAGTTGGTGAGTAATATGAGGGCTCATATGACTAAGTTCGCATTTGGTCTCTCGGATGATTTGGCCTTAGAATATTAGGGGGCAATGCTTAATAGGGACATGGATATATCTAGGTTATCTGTGCATATGCATCAGGTAGAAGAGGAGAAGAAGAGACAAACAGAGGTAAGGAAAAAGAAAGACAGGCAAAGCGAGATAGGTCTGCAAATCAGAATGTCACCAACATCAAGGTGGTTATTGGGATAAGAAATGGTCTAAGAAGAAATTTTGGAACAATGCCCAGTCTTCAGCTAGTGCCTCAAAGCCCAGACCTTCAGTCGATCAGCGTTTTCATAATTCCCAACCTAACAGCGGGTCAAGTATGTAGGTTATTTAGTCCCAAAGGACTGTATCTCAATCCTTTAGGTCATACCTGCATTGTGTGAAGTATGGGAATGATTATTTAGGAAAGTGTCAATTTTGTAGTCATGTGCGCTATACCTATGGAAAACAAGGTGATTATAAGAGGGAATGTCCCTAAACTAGAGGAAATTTTAGAGGTACTAAGTCCCAGGATAATTCCACAGCTCCACCACCGAAGGACACTGTTTCTTCTATTAGAGGTTGTCAAAACTGGTTTTATGATTTATCCACTCTCCAAGACTCAGATGCTTTGCCAGATATGGTAACCGGTACGTTATGAATCTTCTCTCATGATGTGTATGTGTAACACCCTGCATTTTCAGGCTAGACTTAAAAGCGTTGTTCTTTCATGTGTTAACTTTAATCCCATTATTTAGCTTTGAATACATATGTCATGATCTTTATCCTAGTGTGTGAAGTGATTTCGAGGTGAAAAATGTTCATAAGAATCACTTAGAACAAAGTTGATCTAAGAGCTTTTGATTAGTCCAAAGTTTGATATTCGATTCAACAAGGGCCTACTTTAAACGTGTATAACTTTAGATATACATAGAATTTTTCAGCTCAAGACCCACCAAATTGTAGATAATTGAGTCAGCTTTCGAACTATACCAATTTTGCCTAAATTCGATATTCGAGCAAAAAGTTATAGCAATTTTTGTGAGAGGTAGAGAGGGCGTGTGATAAGCCCCCACTGCATGCGTTAGATAGATGGGATAAGGCGGGCATCGTAAGGTATATTTCCCCGGACTGAATATCTCATCATCTGGTTCGTTCCTTCATATTTTCAATTTCATAAGGGTCAAGGGGCACTTTGGTCCTTTCCTCTCAACCCCAAATATCCAAGGGACAATTTCTAGCACCCAAAAGGGCATTACTTGTCCATCTTCCTTAAACGTTCTCTCGTAAAAACTCTCTCATTTCCCTATGAACAAAGTTCAAGGTTTCTCTCAAGAACACAAAGAATTTAAGATTTCAAAGTTCAAGAAACCTCAAGAAATTCCATAGAATCTTCAAGAAATCATCTATTAAGGTATGTGGAAGTTCACCCATGGGTCCTCTTTCACCCATGGATCCCAAAAACCCTCTTTTCAACTAAAGAATTGATTTTTATTTTTATTATGGAGATTTGTTGGTTCATGATGGATTTAATTCATGTGTTTCCTTAGTAGTTTGACTCAATTCATGTTCAATAATGATTCTACGAAAAGATAGGTTAACCCATGCTTCATGTTTCAATCTCCCATGCTATGTCAAGCAAATTTCATGTCATATTCTTAAGTTATGGTTACAAGTGTTTTCAAGTAGAATGAGTCATATCATCGTTTGAGTATTGAAATCCCCATATCATGTTCTATTGATTTTAGGATGAATCCTAATTTATGAATCTATCCGTGTGATCCTATTATTTTCCCATGATTTCTCATGACCCTCATGTGTTTATGAAAAACCTGAGAGATGAATTTTGAACAATGATCCCTATTATGGTTTGTAAAGATATATATGTCCTTACTGATACTTGTATTTAGTGTTGGGGGATTATGAATACTCTAAACTTAGTTTTTTACCTAGTATCAGTATTTTTAGAATGGCTACATATATGTATGAGTATTATCAGTTCTGTCAGTAATCATATCAGTTAAACTTAGATCAGTTCAGTAATCCGTGTCAGTTTAGTTGGGAGTAGGATTTACAATTGAGCGAACCGAGGGATGGGGGTGCTCACCTGCCAGTTGAGATGTTAACCTGCTAGTTGAGGGTTGACACATATCTCACTAGGGCACCTGCCAGTAGAGGGTGACTCTTTAGTCCTTTGGGACTTCACTTTAGTTGATCCACACAGCCAGTATTAATACCCATGGCACGGTACTGACACCCTTCAAACTGGAGTTACAGGTTGGACCCCGATTAGCTCATAATGGGGCATGTCGATTAGATGATACCTCCCATAGTTTCAGTCACCATTCAGTGCATTTTTAGTTCAGGTTTTCCTGACTAAGTGTACAGACTTTTAAAATATTCAGTTATACAGATTTCAGTCTTTCGGAATTACAGATTGTCTCAATGACATAACAAATAAATATTTAGTCTTGCATTCTCAGATATTACAATTTTGACGCATTCATTCTTAGTTATATCATGTTGTTCAGTTAGTCCTTAACTCATATGCATAGTACTCCACAGTTTTAATCAAGTTATTCAGACTAATTACAGTTCAGTCTTACATGAATGGTATTCAGTTATCAGTTTATCATTATACAGTTATTAGTCAATCAATATCTAGATACCACTTATTCAGTATTCAGGTGTCAGTTTTTTAGTATTCATCTATCAGTTATTTAATTAATCAGATCAACTTAGTATATGCTATGTTTGGTTTGTATGTTTATGCATTCGTGTTTAGTATAATTATATATTCAGAGCCTCAGGTTATGTCAGTTTCCATCACATAGTTTCAGACCCAGTATTCATACAATGTCCATGTTTTACTATTTTCCAGTTCTACTTATATTATAAAAGTAAAGTTTTAAGAAACTAAGTGTAGTGATTCACCAGCTTATAAGATTATGCTTGTTACTCATGATTTAAGCTACTTCATATTTTAGTTTATTTTAGTCTCTTGGTGAATCTACTTACACTTAGCATGCATGTTTTAAGATTACGTATGAAATCAATTTTACGTATTGCATTCACCCCCAATTAATCAGTACATTCCAGAAGTATCGATCCACATATATGTCTATGTGCTACATTTTCTTATAAAGTAGGTACCAGTTATAGCCTACGCATGATAATCAGACAGTTGCAGTTTCCAGCCAACGGTGATCAATTCTTTTATTCCGGGAACTTCAGTCAGATGTAATTCATGTACGTTACTTTATTACTCATATGTATTGATTAGTAGTGGATGGAGGCATGTCCCAGCTATCTATAGTTAGTATAGTAGAGGCTCCATAGATGTCAGTCAGTCATGTAAATTCAGTTCTCTCCTCAGTTTTATCAGATTATAAATTATATCAGTACTATAATTCTTCCCAAATTTTTTAATGATTATATTTATGCACATCAGAACTAGTTATTTAATATATTATAAATCAGTTTCTTAATAGTATGCCAGTTCATGGGTTAGCATGGGATCACTTGTGTTTCCAAGCACTGTGTTACGACTAGGGGGTAGTCTTGGGTCGTGACAATGTGTTTCTTGATCCCGATTCTACTTTGTATTTTGTTTCCCCTTATGTTATAGTTAGTTTTTTTAAGCCCGAAAATATTCTAGAACCTTTCTCTTTCCCCACCCATGTTGGTGATTTTATTTTGGCTAGGAGAGTTTATAGAAATTGTGTGGTGTTTCTATTTTTCATCATAATACTATGGTTGATCTTGTGGAACTAGACATGATTTATTTTAATGTTATTCTTGGAATGGATTGGCTCCATTCATGTTATTCTACATTAGACTGTAGAACCAGAAATGTCACCTTCTCTTTCTCAAATTATCCAGTAATAGAGTGGGAAGGGTATTCTTTTGCACCCAGAGGGAAATTCATATCTTATCTTAGAGCTCATAAGCACATATCAAATGGTTTTTTTGTATCATCTTGTTTGGGTCAAAGATTCTGGCATTGAAATTCCTTCTCTCCGATCAGTCCATGTAGTTAATGAGTTCCCTAAACTCTTTCCTGATAACCTCCCTAGAATACCCCTAGATAGGGAGATAGATTTTGGCATTGACCTATTGCCAGTCACCCGACATATTTCTAATCTCCCATACAGAATGGCTCCTGCAGAATTGAACGAGTTGAAAGAATACTTAAAAAACCTTCTTGATAAAGGCTTTATCCATCCTAGTGTCTCTCTTTGGGGTGATCCAGTACTTTTTGTGTGTAAGAAAGATCATTCCCTCCATATGTGTATAGTTTACCATCAGCTGAATAAGGTTACAGTTAACAATAAGTACCCTCTTCCCAAAAATAGTGATCTTTTTTACCAACTTTAGGGTGCCAAATGTTTCACTAAGATAGACCTTTGTTTGGGGTATTATTAATTTATGGTTAGGGAGGCTGATATTGCCAAAAATGCTTTTTGAACCCTGTATGGTCACTATAAATTCTGAGTCATGTCCTTCGGATTAACCAATGACCCCACAATATTTATGGACCTAATGAATAGTGTGTTTTGATAGCTTCTAGATCTATTTGTCATCGTCTTTATTGAAGACATCTCAATTTACTCTAAGAGTGAGGAGAAGCATGCCAATCACATTCAAATTATGTTTCAAACTCTTAAAGATCATCTGTTGTATGCGAAGTTTTCCAAGTGTGAATTTTGACTTAGTGCTATTGCTTTTCTAAGGCATATTGTTTCTAGCGATGGAATTAAGGTTGACCCCCAAAAGGTTGAGGCAGTGATAAAATGGCCCATACCCACGACTCCAACTGACATTCAAAGCTTCTTAGGTTTGGGAGGGTATAACAGGAGATTTGTAAAGAGTTTTTCATCCATAGCTGCTCTACTTACTAGATTGAATCAGAAAAAGGAAAAATTCTTGTGGTCTGACTCTTGCGAGATTAGTTTTGAGAAACTTAAAGAAAAGTTGACTACTGTACCACATTTGACCGTTCCTGAGGGAACAGAGGGATTTGTGGTTTACTGTGATGCATCTAAGGTGGGACTTGGGGGTGTACTTATGAAGAATTGTAAGGTGGTGGTATATGCATCTAGATAGTTAAATGTTCTTGAGAAAAACTATCCCACCCATGATTTATAATTAGCGATTGTGGTGTTTGCACTCAAAATCTTGCGTCATTACCTTTATGGAGTGCATGTCTATATCTTTATTGATCACAAAAGTTTGTAGTATGTCTTCACGCAAAAAGAGCTAAATCTCAAGCAGAGGCGGTGGTTGGAGTTGTTGAAGGATTATGACATGATCCTACATTATCATTCGAGTAAGGCCAATATAGTGGCTGACGCTCTTAGCAGGTTGTCCATGGGCAGTCTTTCTTATGTGAAAGAAGAGAAGAGGAAAATTGTGAAGTATATTCATTGGCTTGCTAATTTGGGAGTTCGACTCTTAGATTTCGATGATGGAGGAATGTTCGTACAAGAGGTAGTTAAGTCATCCCTATGTGTTGAGGTTAAGGAAAAATAAAACAAAGACCACATTTTGATACAGATTAAGGAAGATGTTGGTCAATAAAAGGTAATGGCTTTTGAAATTAGAGGTGATGGGATTTTGACTTATCAAGGTAGGTTATATGTGCCGGATGTGGATGAGTTGCGAAAAAAGATACTTGAAGAAACTCACACTTCCAGGTATGTTGTCCATCCTGGCTATACTAAAATGTATCATGATCTCAAGAATATTTATTAGTGGACTAACATGAAGAGAGATGTTGCTAACTTTGTGGCTAAGTGCTTGAACTGTCAACAAGTTAAGGTTGATCACTTGAGGCCAGGTGGCACTTCCCAAGAGATAACCTTACCCTTGTGGAAATAGGAGATGATCAACATGGACTTTATGACAGGACTTCTGAGATCTCAAAACTAGTACGACTCTATTTGGGTGATTATAGATAGGATGACCAAATTATCTCACTTTCTTCCTCTGAGGACTAATTTTTTAGGAGATGATTATGCTAAGTTTTACACTCAGGAAATAGTTCATTTGCATGGGGCTTCAATACCTGTTATATCAGATTGAGGTACGTAATTCTCTTCTCAGTTTTGGCGCTCTTTTCAGATGGGTTTGGTACCCAAGTAAATCTTAGCACTGCCTTTCATCCTCAAATAGATGGGCAAGCAAAGTGCACTATTCAGACCTTGGAGGGTATGTTGAGGGCTTGCATGATTGACTTTAAGGGTATTTGGGTGGATCACTTACCGTTGATAGAATTTTCCATAACAAGAGCTACCACTCCAGCATCCAAATGGCTCCTTTTAAGGCTCTATATGGTATAAGATGTAGGTCACCAATTCAGTGGTATGAAATAGATAAAACCTATTTGTTTGGGGCTGACCTTGTTTAATACCTTGTATTTATCCAAGCTCGATTCAACTCTTAGTTGCATGCTTAAGGGGCTTAAGGCTTGAAAATTTCACTAAGTGTTGGAGACTTGGTCATTTTAAGGCCTCTTAACTTTAAGGACTTTCATTTTGGTTTTCTCAACCCCGAGACATTAGTTATTGAGTTAACTCATGCTCAGGGATGTAAGAAGTATGTCTCTGGGGAGTTTTGGATTTTTCGAACAAGGTTTGGGTAACTTTTAAATTTTGAATCCAGAATCTCATGCGATAGTGGTGCGTTGCGGTGGGTATAGCGATGGGCACACCATCGCATCATGGTGAAGGTGTGTTCGTCAAGTTCTTGATTGATAATTTAAGTGCATGAGTCATAATCT
The DNA here is from genome assembly GCA_030864215.1 of Capsicum pubescens. Classification (NCBI taxonomy): domain Eukaryota; kingdom Viridiplantae; phylum Streptophyta; class Magnoliopsida; order Solanales; family Solanaceae; genus Capsicum; species Capsicum pubescens. The sequence goes on from CM061544.1 coordinate 78,114,326, forward strand.
TTATCCTAGTGTGTAAAGTGCTTATTAGGTGAAAAGTGCTCATAGAAATCACTTAGAACAAAGTTGAACTAAGAGCCTTTGATTTGTCCAAAGTTTGGTATTCGATTCTACAAGGGTCAACTTTGAAAGTGTATAACTTTTGATGCATGTAGAATTTTTCAGCTCACGATCCTCCAAATTATAGATAATTTAGTCAGCTTTCTAATGATACCAATTTTGCCTTAATCCGGTACTCGAGCAGAAAGTTATGATCATTTTCATCAGAACCAGTAAGCGAATGTGGTTATACCACATCGCGGTGAGCCTTCAAAAGACAATCCAAGTTACAAAATTTTGGTTTAAATGAGTGAGGGTCAATTGAATATTTTCCCACCTCAACCCAGTCGTAAAAACACAATGTTAAGCGTCCATTAGGGCATTATTTGTCCTCATTCTCCTATTTCACTCTCAAGAACAAACCCTAATCAATCCCCCTCCAGATCATCCATTTCATCACTCCACTTCAATAAAAATCAAGATTTTAAGTTCCCAAATCCAAGAATCTCAAGAAAACTTTCAAGATCATCTCCATGGCTTTCAAGGTCAAGGTTTCTCCACCAAGTCATGCCCATTAAGGTATGTGGGAGTTCATCCATGGGCCCCCTTTCACCAATGGAGCTCAAAACCCTTTAGTTTCAATTAATGAATGAATTTTTCGATCATTATGTTATTTTAGATGTTCAAGAAAGATTGAATTTCAAGTTTTCATGGTGTTTTTAATTCAATCCAACCCATGTATGATTCCATGCAAGATTTTGAATTCGTCATGCCATGAATTTGAGTTTCCCCATGCTTTATTCAAGTGAATTTCATGATAGATCCTAAATTCTTGATTTTTTAGCAACATTCCCATGTTTTAAATTCATGTTTTCCACATGTTTGATGAAATTCCCATATCATGTTCAATCAATTTCATGATGAATCCCCAAGTTATGAATTTTTCTATGTAACTCTATTGTTTCCTCATGTTTAAGACATTCTTATGTCCAAGATATGGTATTTACATGTTTTGATGAAATGCCCATGTCCTATTTCAAGCGAATTTCATGTAAATCCCCTTATTCATGATCTTCGTCACGTAATCATGCTATGCTCACATGTTTTAACTATTCTCATGCTTTAATTCATGACCCTCAAGTGTTTGATGAAATTCCTAAGTTATGATTTTAGAGTAATGTTTACTTATTATGGTTTCAAATGCTCTCATGTGTTCTTGTTGTTATTTCTATCGAGTCCTGGGGGTTATGAATACCCGAAAACTAAGATGTTTACATAGTTTTCATAATCTTTAGAATGGTTTAAGATAAACTATGAGGCTTGTAATTCAGTTAGTATCATGTTCAGTTAAACTTAGACCAACCTCAGAATTCCTATGTACTGTTATTTTCAGAATATTATGACCTGAGCTTACCAGTTAGTAGTTATCAGTGCATGCACTAGTTAGCATTTCAGTATCTTTCAGTTGGGAGTAGGATTTAGCACCGAGTGAACCCATGGATGGGTGCTCACCTGGCAGTTAAGGGTATGACTCTTAGTAGTAATCCCTGCGTTCCAGAACTACGTAGTCTGCATAGGTTTGAGATGTTAACCTGTCAGTTGAGGGTTGGCACATATAGCACTAAATCCCCTATAGAGGGTGACTCTCTAGTCCTTTGGGACTTCACTTTAGTTCATCCACACTTCCAGTGTTAGTACCCGTGGCACTGTACTGACACCCTTCCAACTGGGGTTGCAGGTTGGACCCTGATTAGCTCAGATTGGGGCATGTCGGTTAGATGATACCTCTCACGGTCTCAGTATAGTATTCAACATAGTTTTAATTCAGGTTTTTTTGACCAAAGCATACAAATCTTCAGTTATTCAGTTATCTGATTTCAGTCTTTTAGTTTACAGATTATTTTAGAAATATGCTTATGCTTGGTCTTGCATTCTCTGATTCTACAGTTCTCATGCATTCTTACTCAGCTATCTCATGTTTTTCAGTAGTTCGTATTCATATATCAGTAACTCAGTGTGTATATGCTAGTTATCCCTTTTTCTTAGATTTCACATATTCCGTCACCTAGGATTTAGTTATTCGGTTAATCAGATTAGTTCAGCACATACATGTTTGGTTTCGAATGTTCACGTATTCATGTGTTACCATATCCCAGCTTGTGTTCTACTTATTCTGCAAAAGTAAGGTTTTGAGAAACTAAGTGTAGTGATTCATCAGCTTATCAGATTATGTTTGTTACTCATGTTTTAAGATACTTGAGTTTTCAGTTTATTTCAATCTCTTGGTGAGTCTACTTACACCTAGTCATGCATGTTTTAAGATTATGTATTAAACCAGTTTTACTTATTGCATTCACCCCCACTTACTCAGTATATTCCAGAAGTACTGATCCACATATATGTCCATGTGCTACATTGTCTTATAATCAAGGTACCAATTATAGTCTACGCATCATAATCAGACAGTAGCAGCTTCCAGCCAGCAGGTGATGAGTTCTCCTATTTTGGGAACTCCAGTTAGATTTAATTCATGTACTGTGTTATGTTTTGATTTTTCCATATGTATTGATTAGTGGTAGTTAGAGGCATGTCCCAGCTACCTAAAGTCAGTATAGTAGAGGCATAATAGATGTCAGTTAGAGTTAGACATATAATTTCTGTTCTCTCCTCAGTTTTAATCAGATTGTAAATTGTATCAGTATTATATTAGTTCAAATTATGCCATGATTATGTCTCTGCACAGTAAACTCAACTAATTTATACATATTATATCAGTTCCATAACAGTGTGTCAGTTCATGAGTTAGCTTGGGATCACTTGTGGTTCCAAGCACCGTGTTACGACTAAGGGGTAGTCTCAGGTTGTGACACCTTGTTCATCAGGAGATGAAAAAGGTTAATGTCATTAGAGAGCGACTTAAGATAGCTTAGAGTCACTAGAAGTTTTACACCGACATTAGGAGAAGAAATTTAGAGTTTGACATTGGTGATTGAGTGTTCCTAAAGTTCTCCCCTCTGAAGGGAGTCATGATATTTAGAAAGAAAGAAAAACTCAGTCCTAGTTATATAGGCCCTTATAATGTTACGTGAAGGATTGATGGAGTTATTTATGGGTTAGATTTTCCCATAAGTTTAGATTATGTTCATCCTGTAGTTCATATACTAATGATGACAAAATGTATTGGAGATCATTTGCGTGTGTTATCTGTGGAGGAGATTGGTGTGAAGGATTCATTATCGTATGAAGAAGAACATGTAGCTATTTTATATCGCCAAGATCGAAAGTTGAGAAGTAAGGGATAGCTTCGGTTAAAGTGTTGTAGAAGAACCATAAAGTTGCGAAAGCTACTTAAGAGTTGGAGAATGACATGTGTGCAAGATACCCAACCTTCTATGAATCTACAGATGATGATATGGATGTTATTGATCTTATATTACTCTTTTCATTCCATGTAACATTTGAAATCATATTGATTATATATAGAGTCATTATTCGGGGATGAATAATCCTAAGGGTGGATAACGTAACATCCCGTAGTTGTATCACTCAATAATGCTCTCTAGAATGACCTTTAGGATCCCCTATATCGATGGTATACCATGTTTAGAAATTGTGGGAAGTGTTGGGAGCATTTTAGGACCCTGAAAATGAGTGTGCATCGCAAGGTAGACCTTATTCTAAGGCTATGCATCATATGTCCATCATCAACATCCACTGGAATGGTAGGCGATTGGCATGTGTCACCCAATAGAGGCTAGGTGATTGCCATGTGTCACCCACCTTGATCTAGGCAATTTCCGTGCACTACATGGTAAAGGCAAAGCATCGTTAGTGCCACTTTTTGTATTAATTTGAGGGCAATAAGGTATTTTCATCCTCCCTTATCCATTTCTAAATCAATATGGATGAAATTAAAGTCCTTAAACATGTATTAACACTCTCTAAATCTCCAATTCATCTTCCTTAAGCAGAAGAATAGAAAACTAACTAGAGTTTGGGGAATTAATCTTCAATGATCAACTTTCTCAACATTTTCCTTAATTCAAAGGTATGTGGGACTATCCTAAACCCCATGGTCTTAAATTTACTATTTTAAACAAGCTTTAAAGGTATATAATTATGCATATGAAATGAGTTTTGAAAGTATTTAAGGACATGCATTGAAAATATAATTTTTTCATGAAATCTTGTAGAAATTGTGGTGTTGTTCCCTAAATTTAAAATGTATTCATGTGTACATGTGTTATTAGTTTGCGAAGTTATATGAGAGTAGGATTTACGAAATTTCCTCTCTTGTTATGAAATTCATTATCTTAATGTGTTGCAGTTGTTTATACAAATGGTTAAAAGCTTGAGTTTAAATATTTCACTATCAATTATGGATTTTATCACTTTACAATCCAATGAGATGGTGTTTTATTGATTTGTAAATGCTTTTGTGTCATGATAAAGAATTTTATACAATTGATGAAAGAGATGACCACCGTATGTTAGAGCATTGAAAAGAGAGTGTTTTGGCACACGTTTTTGTATGTTTTGAAATAAGAATTCTCATGTGAATGTTAAATATTTTTTGTGGTCATTAACATGCTTTGAAATAATAAGGGCGATAGATATGATGTGGTATGAAATTAAGGACTTGCAAGTCTGGATATCACGATACCATGTTATGATATGCCCAAAATAAAATAAGAAAGGAATTATTTATAAGAAAGAAGTATGAATTAAAGAGTCTAAAATGAGGCTTAAAGAGAGTTAGATGGTTACTCGAAGAAGTCACGAGTTCAGATAACTCATTGTCCAAAATCATGTTTTGCCGATACGGGTTTTATTTTACCCTGAAATAGGGAATTGTACGCTGGCGACGGCCTTGTGGTGTAGTAGAGAGAAGAGACTCTAGCCCTTGCGGAAAACTTGGGTTGGGGTCTTGGCCGCTGAGTCAAGGGCGGATTCCATATAGTCTGTGGAATTACAGCATTGTAGGGTATACCATCTAACTCAGAAGTAAAGCAAAATGTTGAGTCGTGACTGTAAGAATGTGTCTTGAATGGTTTAAAATTATGCCCATGTATTCTTACCTATATAATACTAAAGATTTTTCTAATTTCCCTCATTTATTTTGCATGGATTATACATTATTTTGGATTGTTTTACATACCAGTACTTTCGAGTATTGACCCCCTATATTACAGGTTCTAAGACTCAGTCCTGTAGTCCTGCAAATGTGTAGATTATTTTTCAAACTTTCAGATATTGGTGAGCCTCCCTTACACTTGAAGGTATCCATCCCATGTGTTATTCCTTTTCATGTTTTTATTGGTCCATCCGGGGGCCTTGTCCCGACTTTGATAGACTATTATTTTCATTTCAGTAGAGACTTTGTTGATCCAATGAATTAGGAGTGACACTTTGAGCATGTCCTTTAATGAAGAACCTATTCCTTTCTTGGCTCATAGGGATAACCATGTATTTGACACATCTTTGATACTTGATAGTTATCTTTTAGAGAGTGACCTTGAATGTTCTAATTCCTCTTCATGGAATCCTCCTTCTCTCTTTAAGTACAATATCCTATTAATCACTCCGAGCTAATTACCTAGTAGTGTGGATAATGTTGATGGTGTAACTCATCATGAGGGATATATTCTATATAACAATCCAATATGGTGTGATAACATTCCTCCTGAAGATGGAAATCTCTTCTTATAAGATAAAAGTGTTGGATTTCTTAATGCATCTTTACAGAAAGCTTAGAGCAACTTTTCACAGCATTACTTTTCTTATAACATTCCCCAAAGAGTTATTTTCTTTCCAAAAAGATCAAGTTTTTGATTTCTTATTTTTTAATAGGATTATCTTCAATATTTTCTTGGTGCATAAATCCATAGGCTTGTCATATCCACTAAAATTATTTTAGTTAAATCCCATAGTAATCTCGAAGAGGAGAGGGAGAAAATATCATTTTTAGGAAAGCATTCCTGGCATGTTTCAAGCCTCATAATTTTGTATTTAATGTTCATATTGCAAAGTCTTCATCTTTGTATTCTTCTTCTCATATTTTTATGTGTTCATGGAACATATTTTCCAACAATCTAAAATGATATTCATGGTACACTTGATGGAGATTTTAAAGATTGATACTTTGATTAAAGAAGAGGAAATGAAAACTTGTGGTTCTGATGGAGATCGGGCCATTTCATGTAATTTTTAAAGGTCAAAAGCCAATGTTGTAGTTGCTTTCTTTTGTAATTAATGTAAAAAGTAAGAAGAGAAATACGTACCTTTTGGAATGAAGTGCTTATTCATGAATTTTATATGGAAAAGGTCGAACTTGAAGAAGCTGTACAATTGTACAAACACAAATACAGGTTGTTGGTTGCTTCTGTGGATTAGTTCTACAACGAAAGAAAGACAAGTGAAGTGGATATAACGAGAGTTTTTTTAATTTTCATGCACTAGGATTTGAAAAGGTAGCAGTGAGATATTTATCGACTTCTAACTAACATAATGGAGGTTGTTATCAATTTTTTGTTGGATGAAAATGTTGCCATCCCTCGGCAACTTATGTAATGCATGGATGTGACGGTGAATTTGAAAAGAGTAAGCGTAAATTGACTTCATAGGGGGCACTAGGTTGAAGTCGGAATGACATTTGATTCTTTTTCATGTCTATCAACGAAATCTGGTTGGCATAGACATTGGTTTCAAAAATTTTAGAATTCCAGAAATTCATTCAATTTCGCAGGAAATTAAATTGGCTCTCCCTGTAATGGATTCTGCATGTTTACATAGTTACACCAATGGGATGAATCTCGGGGAAGTGAAAATAAAAATCAGGTTCTATTTTCTTAACCACACTTATTATTAGTTATGTTATTCTATCTATTGTGATTTTGTGAATTTATTTTCAGAAATATTAGGATAAATGATATGTTTGTGCATGATCATCAAATGCATGGAAATTAAGATAATATTTTCTTGTGTGATCATTGTGGATCTTTATTCTTTCATAAAGATCATATGTGGAGTTCAATAAAAATGAAATTAAATATTACAAGTGTGTGTCTATACCTAAAAGTTGTTATAAGTTAATCTGAGATATAGAGAACATGAATTAGTGAATTGTGTTTTCTCTATATGTGAATGAAAAGGCACTTAATATGTTTAAAGTGTATGGGTGTTTGGCTTGTGATTAGAAGTCACTATTATATTTAGCATTTAGTATAACCCCAACATTCTTCTTTAATGAATATGTGATATTGTGGATACTTTATTGATATGTTGATTGTAACAAATGTAACAAAAATTATAAGAGATTTTATTTACACATTTAAATTGAAGGATCTTGGAGAAATAGGTACTATGTAGGGTATAAAGATTAAACAAAATAGTGGGGGGGGGGGGGGTTGAGTTAATCTCTTTGAATGAAAAAGTGCTAAGTAAATCTAGTCATTCAAACACAAAAGCTATCAATACCCTATTTGATCCTAGATCGAGTCAATCCATGATAATGAACGAATCGTGGCTAATTAACTTGTGTAAACAAGTGCTATTGGAAGCGCTAGTAGTTGAGTTTTGGTTTTCTTTAGAGAACTAAAGATTTGATAAACTATAAGTTTCATATAAGGATATATCGATACAAGTTGTTATCGAAAATGTAAAAAATAAAACATATAAAATAAAAATTTACTACATGATGGATACTTACCTTATGAGGAGGTACAATTTCTTAACAAAAAAAACTTGCATTAGTAGAAGCAAGAAAAGGAAAGGAGTTGAGGGGTTGAGGGGTTAGTAAAAGAATCCATTGATTTTACAAAATAAAAGCTCAATTTGCGATAGTCAAGATACTTTAGCTCGAGCATATGATTATATAATGGAAAGTCAAAACACATAAGTTATTGACATGATTGTGTGACAAATTTAATTCATGATGGAATAAATTCTATCACATTGGTGGAGTCAAAAGAATTTGACTAATTTATTTACAAAATTTCTTAAAAGGAAGTTTTTGAATACATCTTCAAGTATGATTATATTAAAACTCCTTAATTGGGAGCACCAATAATGGCAACCCTACCTAGAACTATGAAATGAATAGTTATGGGTTCAAAGAGTAAGAACAAGTTATTGATACGTGGATGTTTGAGTGCTTAAGTAAGAAATGAATTGGTACTGGTTGTCATAGTTTTGACGGTTTAGTTCTAATACTCTTAATGAGGTTAAATTCATAGAACAATGTCTTAAATATGACAAAGACATTGGAAAAACTTCACATACATGAACATAGAAGTGATGCCGCTTCGATTGGGAGTTTGAGTTGCTCTCATAAATGTTCATGAACCTTGGATAGCACATGGCGATAAAAGTGCTAAGCATGTTGAGTGAAAAGAAGGAATGAAATATTTATATGTGTAGTTTCAACGATGTTATCACAAGGAATAACACATTCAAAGACATTATGCTATGCAGAATTTCAATTACATCATGTTGCATTGCCCTAAGGTGATGTTCAAATCGAAAGATACATTATTCTATGTCTAAACATGACTTGATCTTTGTGTCCTAATTTATATTTAAACAAGTGGCGGGGTTGTTGGATTTTTGCAAAAAAAAATAATTAAAAACTTTTTTATGAAAAGATGTCTTTAGTGAAAGGTTGTGTCTTTAATGAAAAGAGATGTCTTTTTAGTGAAGAGGTATCTTTTAGATGAAGAGGTGTCTATTAGATGAATGCTTGTGTATTTTCAGTATTTAATTTTCACCACTTCTATATATATCCTACCTCAAGAGATTGGCATAATACATAAATAGGACCTTTAACTTGACATCAAATTATAAATATGACTTTTAACTCTGCTCATGCATAAGTATCCCTTTAATTATACAAAAACTGAACAAAAAAACTCCAATCCTACCTAGAAAAATGTGTGATTACACTCAAAATGACGCAATGAGAGTAAAAATTGAAGCCCTCAATAGTAAAAAAATATTTAAATGACTATTATACTCTAAATGAATCCTTTTTTTTTATATATATCCCCTTTTTACAAATCAAATTCCCACTTTATTCTCTTTTAATTTTCTCCAACAACTCTAAGAAAATAGAAAAAGTAACCTAACTAGGAAAAGTATGATCAATTATCTAGTGCTCTTCTATCACTCCTTAAGGCGATGGTCTATGCTTCATTTATATATCCGATGAGATAAATATTGTAAAGAAATTGTGCAGATTTCATGTTAAACGACTTCTATTTTGTGAAGCTTCAATGAGAATTTTCAAAAAAAAATCCTTAATTGAAAGAGAATAAGATATTGAAATTTTGTAGGGTTTTCATCAGATTCACATCTTCTTCTAAAAGAACCTTTCAATTTTCATCGGACTTGAATGTTATTTTAATGAAGGCAGACTTAAAGGAATTATTTTTATTTTTTAAAAAGGAAAAAATATAAAAGGTGCATGTATTTGTGATGGTGGTATATTAAGTTGTTTTTAATATCTAGAATCTACATGTATCTTTTTAATTAGGTGGCAGCATTAGGTTGGCGTACTAGTCCATGTAGGAGTGATTATTACGCATATGTGTTGCAATATTTAAGTAATTTTTGTTCAACTTTTGTATAGTTAAAGGGCCTATTTGTATACTGGCAAAGTTAATATCTAAAATCTACTCATATCTTTTTAATTAGGTGGCAACATTTGGTTGAAGTAATAGTTCACGTAGGAGCTATTAAGTTTCACGTGTATATGTTTCAAGATATAAGTATTTTTTTGTTCATCTTTTGTATAGTTGAAGGACCTACTTATACACTGACAAAGTTAAAGTTCATAGTTGTAATTTGATGTCAAGTTAACGGTCCTGTTTATGTATTATGCCCTAGAGATTTCAATGCATCTTTACATAAAGTTTAGAGAAACTTTTCACAATATTACTTTTCTTACAACATTCCCCAAAGAGCTATTTTCTTTCCAAAAATATCAAACTTTTTATTTTTGTTTTCCAATAGAATTATTTTCACGATTTGCTTGGTGCAGAAATCCATAGGCTTGTCATATCCACTAAAATTATTTGCGTTAAATTCGATAGGAATCTCACAGAGGAGAGGGAGAAAATATCATTTTTTGGAAAGCATTTTAGGTGTGTTTCAAGACTCATAGTTTTGTGTTCAATATTCATATTTTCAAGTCTTCGTCTTTTTATTCTTCTTATTTTTATGTGTTCATGGGACATATTTTTCAACAGAGAGTACTCTTAAGGGAAAGGAATGTGAAGGATTTAAAGGTGATCTTTGTGTACCCATTTTCTACTCTTCTTTGAGTGTTCCAATTCTTTAACATACCCTTTATAATGTTCTTGGGCACCATAGTGAGCATGTTCTTGAGGACACCTTAGATGAAATCAATATGCATATACCTTTATTTATTCTCTATTTGCTTTTGAAGATGATTATGCTAGTGCAGAGACTATATCTTTTGCTTTGGTGATACCTTTGGGGGAAAGAGTGTAGTCTAGACTCTTGTTTATGGCCACTCTATCCATTTGACCCCAGTGACAAATTCGAATATCGTGATTATTATACATCTAATTCGGTGTGTGGTTAAGATAACATGGAAAGTTAGGATGAGGATGTTGGTATCCTTCCCTATGATAGAAATTCTTTCTTTCGGATTCATAATGAACCTGATGGACCCATATTGTATAAGGGAAAATCTCCAACAAAGATGAGAGCTCTATAAAGAAGAGGGGCAATGAAAAGATCTGAGACAATTCACCATGGTGTTTTTCCATTCTTGACCAAGGTTTTATTGCTTGTAGGTCAATAAGTAAGTCTTCTCTTTAAATAAGTCTTGTTGAACCCCATTTATGTGATACACCTCTTCATCACTTGTGTAACATTGATTACCCCTTTATAAAAGGAGTTTGTTTGAAAATTAAAGGTTCTTTGAACTTAAATGTTTTGATTCCATACTTGCGTGCTTTATGTGCCAAATTTTTTGAGCCAAACGACATTCTAATAGATAATAGAACCTTGGATGATGAATATATACTTAATTACTTTTATACTACCTCATTGCCTATGATGATGTCCATACTAGTCTTGGAATTGTCTTAATGGTGGGTAGGAAACTAGTTGGTTGGACCACTTCGTTGAATAAAATGCTTTATGGTTCATTCACATCTTTGATACTAGAAAACCCTTGAGGATTGATGAACCATTGGTGGTACAAATGTTGATGTGGTCTCTTAAGGAGATAACCAAGCAATTATGTCTTATGGATCCTAAGATGAATGTAGTCTTACCTTCTTGAATTTTTTATTCCATTATGACCTTTGTGATTTCCTTATCTCTTAATATTTTTCATAGCCAATTCCTTTGTAACCTTTTCAATAAGACTTTCATGATTAAAAAAAATGATCCTTGGTTATATCTTAAGTGTGTGCAACCATGTCATGATTATATGATTATTTGTGCAAACGCTAACCCTCATATCATAAGGATGTTGTATTTGTTTGTCCTTTCTTTGATTTGGCAAGGTTTGGATTCGGGGTCGAATTCTTTTAAAGAAGGGGTGAATGATACAAGCTAAATTGCCTTCGGACCTTTGGATGTGATACGCATGATGCTTGAGGTTCTTGATGACTCCTTAGTTCTATTAAAAATTCCACATGGATGAAGATTACCATTTATGAGGGTAAAGGACTTACACAAGGTCGAAGGAGTCCAAAACCTATCTTGAAAGCCCCTTGGAAGAGTGTAACACCCCAAAATATAATCCTGAGACGTCACACGGTGCTCCATACTACGAGTAGCCTTAAGCTAACCCTGTCTGCATATTACTGAGCCTAAATCTCACAATAAAGGAAATATAGACATAAAAGTCATACTGAATGCGGAAATTATCTGTAATATCTGAGAGTAATGTCTAAAACATCAATGCTGAATAAATCTTAATCAAAACTAGCAGTCTGACAAACCTCTACTACTAATACTAGAGAGTCACTGGGACAGGACCCCAGCTAACTCGAACTGTCTGAAAAGAAGTACTGAATCATAAAACTACCAAGATACAAAATCTGTATGAATAAGTCCCCGAACTATGAGGACTCACCAACTGTCGGATGTAGATAGGGATGCTCGAACTACTTGCGCTGCTGATATGGAGCACCTGAACCTATATTAGGAAACAATGTAGCACATAGACGTATATGTGGATCAGTACTTTGAGGATGTACAGAGTATATGGGGGTGATATGCATAAGTAAAACATCATCTCATAATCATCATTTATAATCAATGCATTCTAAATGTAAATGACCCATATAAGATGGAATATCTAAACTACTGAAATACGTAGCAATAAGGGGTAAAACACACTTTATAAATCTCGTGAGCCATAAGATTTAGTTATAAAAGCTATACTTGTATTCTCTCTTTAAATCATATTGTCTAAGTGTAAAAGAGGACTCACTCTTAAATTTGAGATCTGAAAACTGAAAACTATAGGTAAAGTCTTTCTGTAAAGCATAGTCTGAATAAATTCGTGAGCCTTTACACGTAGTTTTCTAAAAGCTTTTCTTTACTAGTAGGGAAATACTTAAAAACTGTTCTGAAAGCTTTTACTACTAAGGAAAATACTTTATCTGAAACTTATCTATAAGGGAGGCTCTCTTAACCAACATAAACCATGCGAGCTACATGGAGTCCAACGTCTTGTCCTCCTCAAAAATAAATATCACGTTGGGGAGAGGTGTCATACTCTTGCCAGGGAGTATAACCTCAGCTTAAGTGATCACTATCTCATCCCACTATGGACTCTTTAATTTCAATTCTATGGTGGCACGTAGTTCTAGGGTATGAGACCTTGGAATCATACCCAACTCGATGCTAAATACTACTTCCTTTAATTAACTACGCTCATCTTGTTGGAAATCCACTTTAAAACTAGCATAAGGGTTTATTATGAAACCAGTTATGCATTTATCTTAATCAATCTATAAATGAAGCTATTTTACTTCCTCAAATCTATAATAAATCTGTAAAGTGGATTCAAAAACTTATCTGAGGATCAAAACATCAAAACTTTATTGTAAATCTGCTATAATCAACTCATAAGATGCTTAAAGCATCATCTTTCTCAAAATCTCAATATATAAACTTGGGGCTTAATAATCCATGTATCAAACTTATGTCAAAACATCATAATAATCATGCTTGCTAATGAAACCAATGATAATTCATCTCAAAATCTGGAAATTTCTGCAATAAGCATGAAAATATGAAAATAGACATGCAATTCAACTTCATAAACACTTGAAAACTCATAATTTTGCAAATAACAATAATGGGCATGAACCCTAATTCAAATCTCATGTAATTTCAAATAAAATCATATAAATTTGTGATTGAAAACTAATTTTGGGAACAAGGATGAAAGGAGATCCTTGTTCATAAATCCCACATACCTTGATTGATGATTAGATGAAGATTCTCGAATTATGGATTCCTATTTGATTTCTTGGGGATGAGTTCTTTATTATCCTGCCATGAGAATCCTCAATTTAAAGTTTTCTTAGAGAATCTATGGAGGATTTGGATTTTAAGGATGAATTTAAGCTAAGACGAGTACGGGGTATTACAAGAGACATATGCCCAAGGCACTTTGGATCTGCTCTAGAAGTTCAAGAGTGTTTTAAAACAACCCCTAGTGGCCTTTTCTTGCATTTGGGTCACTTTTGGGCCCAAATTATCCAATATTTAGCCAAACTATAAATATTTGGTAGGTAGGCTTATTTCCTTAGTTTTGTTTAATGATTATGATGAATTCATGAAAACTCCATTGGGAGTTTTTAATGCTTGGAAAAAGCCAATGTTTAACATTTTTTAGAAATGGTGGTTGTAAGGGAGATCGGATCCTCCTTTTTGTTAGCGTAAGAGCTAGGTGCTAATAGGTAATCAATCGGGGAGGTTTTTGGGTTTGATACACCCTTTGGTTGCCCTTTTGTTATCTTCTTTTGTCTATCTTTCAATCATCTATCAATTTTATCCTTTTACCTTCTGTTTGCCAATTTCATTGTTTTCTTTTGTATTTGTGGTTGTTCTCATCCTTGTAGTTTACTCTCATATCAGTAGAGATTATTTATTGGGTGATTTAAATCATGGGATATGTTGTTAGGTAAGTAAAATACCAAAATACCCCTAAAAAATTGGACAAGATTGCAAGAATTTCTCAGTTGACAACTAAGTTGATTGCTTAGCTTGTTGACAACTTGTCACATAGTCGTCAATCTCTAGCTGGAGTTGGATAATTTCTAGTTAAGATTGACGACTTAGTTGCCATCTTGTCAAATAGCTAAAGTCTTGTCAACTTAGTCATCAGCTTTCTCTAAATGATTTAAGGTCTTTTCTGGTTAAGGTTGACGACTAAGTTGACAGCTGGTCAACACAAGTCATCACCTTCTCACAGACGGACACTCCCAAGAAAAAGGGCATAACTTTTTACTCCGATATAGGATTAAGGTGAAATTTTCTACATTGGAAAGAAGACTCGAGGATATTTCATTTGGTGCATATTTATCTCCAAAACACTATATATTCAAGAAGTTGCACTCATTTAAAGTTTAACCTTGTAGGTTCGAATACTAAAACACAATCGATAATAATTTTCTCAATTGAACTTTGCTCTATGTTCTTCCTATGACAATAATCTCATCGAAAACACTCTATAAAAAAGTGAAAGGTCATGAAACTTAGCTAGGAATTTGTGGTGTATTATATTATCTCCCCCTTGGGTTCATTCATCCTCGATTGAAGGCTAATATTGTTATGAAAAGAATATAGTTATTATCTTGAAATTGAATTTCTAAAATCTTTCATGTCTCATAACTTGAATCACCTCTTGACAGATAGTACTAACTCAGCTGATACACATGGAACATGAACACTTACATAGAAATCATATGGAACTAGGTAGACATGACATATCAGCTAATGAAGGGTATAATTGTGTTGAAATAATAAAGCTTCTATCATGAATCTAATTTTTGAGCTTACTAGATATAGTATAAAGTGCTAACTAATGCTGAGATTTAGAACTCAATTGAAGCATTCAAGACACGATCATATGCATTGAACTATGAAGTGATAACTGATGCGATAAAATCTCCAAGAGTTGCTAAGAAAGGAATATGAGTTTCCTTGGACTTTCCTTATCATAACTTCCAATAACAATTGAGGTAAAGAACTTTGGGCATGATCTAAGTAAGGAATTCCAATAAGGAATTAACACATATCTATAACTTTATAACATGGAACATCGGTAGATGGAATAGAAGCTAGAATAGGATTACTATGCATTAGACAATCAAATTGCTAACTTTCACCCTTAGACACACTTATTAAACATTGTTCGCAACCTTACTTTTCCTCTTAAATACTAAATTTTATTTGATGCAACATATAATCTTCATAGAGGTATTGATGACTCCTACTACAAAAGTCTGAGTTGAACTACATACTCTCACCATGTTCAAACCTAACTCGAAATCAGAAGGTACTACACATAACACCATAATACTATTCTAAACCATGGAATTCAATATCATATGTCTTTTCAAAGCTCTCACCCCAAGAATAACACACCTTACCACTTCGACCTTTTACTAGGGATTTAACAGCGTATAATGCATTCATCCACTTATATACCAACATAAAATTCAATCCTATCGTTATAACCACATATGAATTTCTAGGCAACCAACCAATAAAGGAATTTTTCAATATTCTCTAATACCTCTATCAATAACAGTTTTATGCTTATCCACAAAAGGGCTCACCAAAAATTTTCATCTAACTATGACATATACCATAGTTATTCCTCAAGGTTCCTTCAAACTAATAGCCTTAGATAAAATAAGCATACAATAATCTTCCCTAATTAGGAAACCTACTCTCTATCATCTAAACCATTGTTCATAAATTTTCATCACTGCTATCTTAACTAAGAAGGGGTCACTGAAGGGCTAGAACATGAGGACCTAAAGCATGAAAGAATACTATACATAACTTTGACACTTGATATGACCTAAAGTATAGAGTATCATAGGAATGGATTCATTAATGAGATCTAAATTGAGGACATAAATGATATAATGCAAATTTCACCGGTAATTAAGTGTGTACCACGAATTCTAATAACTGAGCATGCTCTGAATTATGGGTTCAAATTTATCATAAGTGACTTAACACAAGATTGGAACTCATAGATTCATGGGGGATGACCCAAATCATAGACTGAAGATATTACTTCTTCACTAGCAGCTAAGAATAAACAAAAATATGCATGAAGTGTATAGTTGTGTGTCACGATCGTGGCTCTATCATGCATGACATAGATAGGATGACATAATCTCTGAAATTCAATAAAAGGGATACGCTAGAGTACGAATGGAAAACTATCTCATAACAACTCTTAGTGACATGATTCACCAAATAATTCTCAAAACATGATTTAGTTCATCACCCTATCATCTCCCCCTTAGGTAAAAGCCAAAACTCTAAGCCTATGGGTCTATTGCATATCCTTAAGACTGGGCCATAATTTCTTCACTATAACAGTATACACATGAATGCTCAACTCACGTGCATAAACTATATTTGGTAAATATAAATTTCATTATTGGGCATTTCTTTCATACATACCAACCCTAACTCTCTCTAGGTTCAATAATAATCATCATATACTGTAGACACCTAATTTTGTCCATCTCCAAAACCCAATTCATCTATTTTTACTTCACTTTATCGTACACCCTCACCTACGTGATTATACCCCACAAAAATACAAAAAAATAACAAAATTTTAATAAATCCCTAATATTCCTTATCCTAACAAAATCTCTAACTAATTTTATCTTATCCTAACCTCTTCACCCCACGTGGTCCCCACCCCCTCAAACTCACATTTTTTTATTCATCCCTTAACAGAATTAATTCATTCAATATATATACATACGCAAATAAGAAAAGGGAGGGATCTTCTTCACCAAAAAAAATTTCATTCACGCCATATAGACCATACACACAAACACTCACACACAGCTTCATCCTCACCATACAGTGATACATACAGACCATCACACAATCACTGATATACCCACCAAACACACACACACTCCTCACCAACACAAATAGATACACCACACACACCAGTAGAGTTCGAGGGAGATAGAGAACGGGTAGAGAGAAATTAAAACAAAATAGAGAGGAGCTGGATGAAGAGAAAACCAGATAGGGGGAGAGATTTGAGTGTGAGAGAGAACCGAGAGAGAGAAAACAGATAAGGAAAAAAGGTAGAGATAGATACACTGACACAGATCTGAGAGAGGGAGAAGAGAAGAGGAACCAGAATTAGCGCTAGAATTAGCACTGGAAAATGTTGCATCCACAGAAAACATGACCACTCAATGATTCTGTCACTGCCAGAGCTCGCCGAAGCTCCGGCGAAGTTGCAACAACAAACCGGCTCTCTCATCCTTATTTCTCGATCTAAATAGCCTGTTCTTCCCATTTTTCCGTTAAAACCCATCAAAAAATGATGAAAAGGAATCATGCATAAGGAAATGGGTTCATGACTTCTCTAATTTTTTTTGTGACTTTGTTAGGGTTGGGTATATCAAAGTTGGACTGGTTTCATCATCAAGGTTCGAATTCGAGATTTTTGCTGTGAACTCTTTTCAATATTGAGTTTGAAAGCTTCAAATGAGGTCCAATTCTACTCTTTTACCTCTTTTATTTTCATTGTTGATGATATTCGGTGCATTGGATTGAATATCGTGTTGGTTTACCTGTGATGATGTGAATTGTTGGTTGTTTTGATTCATTGTTTGATTCCCTTGATTACGGATTGATTATGGATTATGTGATGAAATGGTATCTCATTTGAGAATTAAAATTGGTTGTTTAGGGGAGGAAATTGAAAGTTGATAAAGTGAATA
The DNA here is from genome assembly GCA_030864215.1 of Capsicum pubescens. NCBI lineage: Eukaryota > Viridiplantae > Streptophyta > Magnoliopsida > Solanales > Solanaceae > Capsicum > Capsicum pubescens. The sequence continues at coordinate 78,132,358 of CM061544.1, forward strand.
TTATCGTTTTGATTCATTGATGTCGTTGATTGATAGGTCGATGCTGGTTAGGAAAACAGTAGGTTCGGGTAGGTAAATTTTAAGAATGGTGTTTTGTTGAATATTTGAATATGTGTGTGAATAATTCTTTCTACTTTATCATACAAAATTTGAAGATGTATTCATTCGTCGGGGAAGGCCCCCAGGTTATATTGTCTTTATTCACCGAGGAATGCTCTGAAGTATTTTGTACTCGGAGGATGTCCGTGACGAAGGCCCGAGGCATCGGATAAAGCATTGGAGCGTAGTTTAAGATTAGTATAGGTTTTATTTTTCAGTACCTTTTTTTATTTTGGGTTGTAATAATCTGACTGGACACTATAATTTTGGATTTGTTTTGTTTGTTTGATTGATTGATTGTTTTATGTGTTTTCGTGGTTTATATATTCATAATGTTAAATTAGCCGATATGCTCCACCAAGCGACCGTGGTCGAACCATGGGATCGATGGGTGCCTAACACCTTCCCCTCGGTCAATATAATTCCTTAGCCAGAATCTCTGTTTGCAAGCCAGTTTCAAAGAGTCAAATCATTTTGAAAAGGATTTTCCAAAGGTGACTTAGCACACCGGATTATGCAAAGTGGAAAATCTGAGTTAATTGTAAAATGAATCATTTTTCAAACAAATTCTAATTTTTATCACTTAATAATAAAAAACCCTTTCACAGTTTAAAATCCAATCTTTTTGGTTAAAAAAGGGGTGTGACAGATCTGGCGACCCTCCTGGAGATTTTTCAGAATTCGAGCTTATTTTTTGGAGTTGTATTGGCTTAGTTTGGAATTATGAGTGTATAGACATGGTTTGTCTTTATCTTATCATTGTTGAGTGCCTACGTCCTCTTTGTTTATAGTTTTTCCTCCTATGTGTTACCGCTTTATATCTGGCATCATTTGCATAACCCGAGTCAATTCTTTCTGCAACAAGTTCTGGAGTGCACATCGTGTGCATGAACTCTAGTTGAGTCACCCTTATTTTAGGAGGGGAGCTGTCAGACGTATGGAGTGGGTGGAAAGTAAAGCAGCCACTATCGACCATACGCTCTCCCGAACATCCTTGTTAGTGGACCCCAGTGTAGGTGATCCTTTAGGTCATGCTTATTTGCATCATACTGAGACCTAGCGGGGCTCACTTGGTCCTTTATAGGAGACTCACCCCTAAAGCATCCTTACATGCTAATTGTTGCATCTTTGAGGACAACAGGGTCATTTGATGGACTGATTTGGGGAAAGCTTATGCTAGAAATAAAGAAAGGTGTGTAGGAATGGATAATTCAAAAAAAGGAAAAAGAAGGAAAAAGGTGAATCAAAAAAGTGTTTCGTAGTTTTTAGGGTTTTTTATGGATTTTTTTTTCCACAATTCAGAATTTGAAAAAAAAAAATACTTTTTACACTCATTTTTAAAAAATAAAAAAACATCGAAAAGATTTTCATTTTGTTTCCTTTAGCAAGCATTCACAATTTGAAAACTCCAAAAAGATTTTTTTAGGATCTTTTTATAAAAGAAAAATTCAAAAAAAAAGATGGTAGAAGTTTTGTGCATTTCATATAACGAAAATACCAAAAGATTTTTCTTTCATAGTTGTTGGTGTCATTTTTATGTGAAGTGTCAAAATAAAAATCCCAAAAAAGATTTTATTGACATTTTTCATCGTTTGTCTTTGGTAATGGGTCCGAATTCAAGGTTTAGTTTGCTATTTATTCCTTAATTGTCCAAGACGAACTATGCACCCCTGATTCTCCTCTCTCGGGAGTGAGATACATAGGCAGCCTATTGTAGGTTCAGGGATCTTATTTAAAAAATCCAAAGAGATTTTCTTCACTCTTCATTTAGAGTAGGTGTTTCCTATACATCTTTTAAAAGAAAAATACAAAAATATTTTTCTTTAATAGGTTCAATTTTCATTTTCATATGAAATTCAAAATTGAAAATCCAAAAAGATTTTTCTTTGGTAATCATAAGTTTCATTTGTATAGGAATCTAAAAATTTCAAAATGATTTTCTTCACTCTTCATTTAGAGTAGGTGTCATATAAATCTCTAAAAGAAAACCACAAAAGATTTTCCTTTGATAGTTTAAAGTTTTATTTTCGTATTAAATTCAAAATTGAAAACCCAAAAAGATTTTTCTTTGGTAATCATAAGTTTCATTTTGCATAGGAAGCTGAAAAATTCAGAAAAGATTTTCACCAATTCTTTTGAGAATTTGTTATTTTGTTTTCTTCTTAAAGTTTCAAGAAAAAGAAAAAAAAAGAAAGTTGATCAGTCGTTTTGTGGCCAAACTTCACGAACTATGCAACCTGATTCTCTTCTTTTGGGAGTGAGATACGTAGGCGCCCTTCTAGGGTTCGGTGATCTTTTTCAAAGAAAAAAAGAATTTTGAAAAAGTGTTGCACTCTAACACATTTGTTATCTCTTGTTCAGTTAGTTTAAGGTGGTTGGTTTGTGACATTTTGGCTGGTCCTCCATATTGCACCAAGTCACAGAGAAAGTTATGTCCAACAAGGATACTGAGTTTGTTGTCACTAATCAAATAAGGAGTTCGAGGAATGAGAATTTAGAAACTAATGAAGAGATTCAAAAATTAAGGCAGCAAATGATAGAAATGCATCGAGGTTCGGCTAATGGGTTGTCGCCTCCTCCATTCCCACTGATAATCTAGAATATCTTTATATCTTGCCTCCATTGTCACATGCACAGTTTTCTATTGTTGTTGACATGTTACAACATGCATCGGGATCACTTCTAATATTCATTTCCTCACTCCTCAACACAAAGCTACTACAATGCTCGGCTCCGCCCACTGTTCATGTTTTTGCAACATTACCCCTACCTGAAGCTCCTACTTTTAAGTTTTATCCTTAAGTTGTGTCTCCCCACTCTGCGAGAGAGCCTGTATTGAATATTTTTGCTGATCAACATCATTCTATTGATCCCACATTTAAGTCGACTAATCCTTATGGCTACACTCGCCCGCCTGAATTTTCTCTTAACACTGAGAAGCCTGTTATATCAGAAGATCAAGAGGAAATGACCAAGAAATTGAGAAGTTTGGAACTGGCTATGAAAGACCTCTAAGGACTTGGGGAGTACAAAAGTGTCTCATATAAATATCTGTGCATATTTCCAGGGGTTCATCTTCCTTTTGGTTTTAAAATGCCGATGTTTGAGAAGTATGATGGACATGGCATTCCTGTAGCATATTTGAGACGTTATTGAAACCAACCTAGGGGTTCTATGGGGAAGAAAGAATTACTCATGCCATATTTTGGTGAGAGTCTTTCTGGCCTAGCTTTGGAATGGTTTGTTGACCAAGACATCGACAAGTGGATTAGTTGGGATGACCTAGATAATGAATTTGTGCAATAATTCCAATACAATGTAGAGTTGATTCTTGATGAGAAATCCCTAACTAACATGAAAAAAAGAGGACTGAAACTTTTAGAGAGTATGCGATTAGATAGAGTGAACAAGCTGCTTGGGTGAAACCGCTAATGAAAGAAAGTAAGATAGTGGAGGTGTTTATTTATGAGCAGGATGAAACATATTATCAACACTTGTTACCTGCTTTAGGCAAGTCGTTTATTGAGGTCCTTAAAATGGGGGAGATGGTGGAGGATGGAATTAAGACCGGTCGCATTATGAGTTTTGCAATATTGAAAGTGACTACTCAAGCAATTTAAAAAGGTTCAGGAAGTATTGAAGGGAAGAAGTATGAGGAAGATACATATTCCATTGTAGTTGTACAATAGGCACAGGCAAGAGGACCACACCATCGTTACCCACAGGCTCAAATCCAAGCTTATGCCCAAGCTCCACAGAATCTTTCCCAAAATCCATTATACTCTATTCCCCCACCTCCCTATCCAATATACAATGCACAACCCTATGGTAAATTCCCTTCTTACCCACAATGGCATGCGCCAAATCTTCAAAGTCAACCTCAAACTCCACAAACATACCAAAGCTCTTCTAGGCCCAATTTTTTATCCAAGACAAATAATGAAATGAAGCAGAAGTCGGGGGATAGCTTCACACTAATTGGAGAGCCATGTGCCAGTTTATTTCAGAGATTGGTACAGCGGGGCATGATCACTCCTCTCCTTGGGTATACTCCTGACCCACATTCAAGAAGCTTTGATCCTAATGTACAATGTGCATATCATTCTAATGTTCAGGGTCATAGTATTGAAGATTGTCATTCTTTGAAAAGAGAAATTGAAAAGATAATTCAAGATAAATCAATTATGGTGCAGACCATTAACAGTGAGGAAAGATCTAGTCATGCTGCTATGCAAATCAGTGGCTAAGATGTCAGGCTGAGCAAATGAGAAGTCACCCCTCTCCCTACTAGGAAGAGGTATGGTAGTGTGTTTTGTTTTATTTTTTGTTATCCGAATTATTTGAGGGTTGTAGTTTGGGATCTATTTTGTTTTGGCCCCTTGTCGTTACGTTCAAACCCTTCTATCTTTCATTTTAATTAAATGTAGTATCCCTTTTTCCTTTGTATTTTAAATTTATGTTGTTTGTTTGTTTTCTTTGCATAGCACACTTTATGTTGATTCTAGTGATATGACATGCTAGTGGAATTTTCAGCCAGATCTTGAAATCCAATTTAAGCATGAACATTGAATTAGAGGGTTAAAGTTAGATAAAGAGAGCATCTGAGAAAATAGGTAGTGTTGAGACATTTGATGACAAGTTGAAGCCTTCTTTGAAAACTAAGACAATTGTTTTGAGAATCACAAGAATAACTTAGTCATCAATTGAAAGACATGTCTAAATTAGGTCAGATGGTGGAGTGATATATTGAACAAAGTGCAAGTGTAGTGATCCACAAATTCAGTCAAAGTTAGTGCTGCAGAAATGTCACATGATCTTCATCTCCCACTTTCAGATTGCATGTTATGTACTTGCATTTTTAAGGGTTGATATGACGAAGGCATGTCATTCTACTATCCAAACATTCCATCATCCTTTGCTTACCCCATTTGAGCTTTAGTCCTATTTTCTTTAATACCCCTCTTTTGGAATCAAGATAGAGTCAGCAAAGCTCAAATGAAAAGTGTCTAGCAAAAGAATATAGACAGAATTATTTCAAAAAAGAGAAAAGAAAAAATGTGTCCAAAAAGAATAAAAAGAATAAGAGTGTCAATAAAATAAGTTAGAGAAAGTTTCAAAGAGAAAAAGAGTCAACAAAAGAAGAAAAAATTAGAATCAAGTGAAAGAACAAGCTGTCAGAACTACGTATGACCTGATTCTCCTTTTTTGGGGTTGAGATACGTAGGCTGCCCTACACTGGGCTCGGTCCAACTAAAAAAATAATTTAGAGTCACCCAGCCAAAAGAAACTGAGGCATGAGTTAATCCTCATTGTTTGAGTCGATTCCAAAAGTTGTAAGTCCTACCCCACTTCAAGTATCATTTGGGCCTTATATCATCCTTTCTTTCAAACCTTATCCAAAATCCAAGATACAACCAAAAAAAGACCTTCAGATCAATCTTTGAGAATGTTAAGTCTAAGCATGTGATGCATACAATGATGCATTTTGGGAACTACTTGTCTTCCTCAGCATAAGAAATTAGGAGAGAAATCAAAATAAGAGAGTTTTATTGGTGAAAACCCTCACGAGCACCATAAGGCGATGGTTAGTTGAGAGAGATAAAAATGAGAGTCTTATTGGTGAAAACCCTCACGGGTACCATAAGATGACTGTGAGTTGAGAGAAATGAAAATAAGAGAGTCGCAATGGTGAAAAACCCTCACAAACACCATATGGCAATGGTGAACTGAGAAAAAGAAAATGAGAGAGGCTTGTTGGCGAAAATCCTTCAAGGCGCCACTAGACGAATGAGGTCTTAAACGCAATTGACCTAAGGAAATAACTCAATTCCAAGTCCATTATGTCAACAACAATTGGTAGAAAGTTTGGATGGAAAGATCAGGTAGCTTAATCCAAAATGCATGGCATAATCATTAGAGTTGACTGTCATTTCTAGATAAATTCTTTGTTTCAAATGGGGACATTCATTGTCTTTTCTTTCTTCTCTTTATTTTTATTTTGTTTTCTTGAGTCAGTTGTCCAAATAAAAATCATTGTCATTTTTTCTCTTGTCTTTGAGTCAAGTCCATGTCAAAACAAGTGAGAAAATATTTCAAAACTGGCTACCAGCTT